>CM067345.1:24185560-24254016 GCA_034190875.2 Urechis unicinctus | reverse complement strand
TTCACCAAAATAGTTCAAAATAAAGAGTCACAACATGACTAGAAAGGCTTAAGTTTTTAGCACTGCGAGGCTGGAAAAATAATCAACATTTCTATCATCTAATTCAATGAACATTTTGTATAACCATGCAGATCTCCACGGAGATGTCATCCCTAACAGTGGCAATTTTCGTTCTAATTCAGACATACCAGCTACAAGTTTAGTAGCACGCCTTATTACTCTTTCTGATATATCTATGTCACATTGACGACTGGTATAAAGGCCATTTTAATGGCAACGTCTCTTTTGTTGTATCTCTATCTTTTATGTGCCGAACAATAGCTGCTTTGTTAAGAAGGGAGTTACTTCACGATTGCTTGGGGTGTCATATTATCATAAATAGCGTACATAATAATGGTTGGTGCTTTAGCAATAAATGACACGTATTTTGTTATTAGATGAGGTATGAAGATAACAATGGTGGGGTGACAAAGTAGATATGATTTATGATTGAAAATGTTAATGTGTAATATGAAATATTATACTACGTATTATAGTGATGAGTATATAATATGCCAATTATTAATACCAAATACAGAAAATGACTCCGGGCCAAAGCTCAGCAGGATGGGAGGGTTGGCAGTTTGAAAATTAGATACTCACTATTGATCAACTTAAACGTTGTCTGGAGAATAACTTCCTTTCAAAATGCATCATAGTCGTACAAAGGGTGAATAACGAGAATTTAGCAAGGGCTTGAATATTATTCCATCATCTGTTGTTACATGCTAATCGATACGCCATCGAATCTGTAAGCCATCCACAGCTCTTCTTTATTGGAGTTTAGCGGCTTATGATTAAGAATATTAATGTTCAACTAATCGATATTGTAGTGTTATATCATGAAGCAATCACAATTACCAAGGTGTGTGGGTAGTAAATATGTACGTTCGCTAATCGACAGCATACATTTTGATCGACTGTATGCCGACAACAACTATCTCTGTGACAGAGAGGTTAAGAAGATTAATAGACAAAGAGAGCGTTGGTTTGATTGATGAGCTTTGCGGTGGTACTGGTTAAGTGCGCATGCAAGCGCAACCGTATGAAAACTGAATTGGTATTATTGGTGTAATTACAGTCATGGTATGATTTACATACGAGATACCGACTCGGACGGTTCCGTTGTGAAGCTCGCGACCAGCGCGCCACCTGGTTTCGTGGAAGCTAAAATGTAAACAAAGCGCGTGGCTCAATGCTAAAAGATCGATCGGCGATGGTATGTACTCAAAAATACCGCTGTATTTCTAAAATTTAACAGACTTTTTTTTTATAGAGCCAATACAAAAAAAAAACAAAAGCCATTTACTATTGACACCTTTTTATCAATTTGTGTGGCGATTTATTCTCTACAATATTTTTTATGAACGTTTGAACGAAGTCACATATATCAGTATGCTACCTGCCCCGGAGGCCTAACATTACATACACAGACGCCTGTGAAGGGTCATGATTTAACCCCCCTTTTTAATAAGATCGGACGGTAAAAATGTTTACATAAGTCTTAATCATATTGGTTTTGTCAGTCGTCCTCTTTCTCCTCTTTCATCCCCTCTGGTGTCTCTCTCTGTCTCTAATCATGTCCTCCTGTCATCGTCTGTACTCCTCTTTCTCTCTCTAAGAATCTCTCTGTCTATCTCTCTCCTCTCTCTCTCTATAATACTCATATCTAGCTATATATAAATACATATAATTTACATATATAAAGTCCTATTTTATAAAAAATCTATCCATATGTTCGGTAAATATAATACTATATCTAGCCTTCGGAAAAATCGGTTATCTATAACACCCATATATATAGTCTATAAAGTATATCGTTGTAATATATATATATAGGAGATAATTCGCATCTAAATAAAAAATATACGTAATGTCTGTACAAACTAAAACAATCAGTCTCCTTCTTATTCTCATAGCTGCAAATTGCACCGTTCTCTGATCTGGATCTCACCTTCCATAAGCCCTGACTATCCTATATACTATAATATATATATATGATGCCTATATAATGCTATATATATATATCTATATCTATATATAATATCAGATGATCGTGACTCTACTATATGACGTAACATATATATCATATGTCTAGTCCTAATACTATATATCTCTCAAATCTATCTATAGGTGCCTCATATCATCCATAGATCTATATAAATACTCTAAAAAAAAATCATCTCGTAAATATAACTATCTAAATATTAAAATAATACCTATATACTCTCAATATTATATGATAATCGTATAATAGACATACTAACCTACTCGTTGTCAAGCTGCAAAAACAAGATAACCAGCCCCGATTCATAACAGTTTCTATAGACCTCAACAAAAAATAGCAAGTCCTTGCGAAAACTCTTACGGCCTAACCATATTTCTCACAGGGTAGTGGGTTTCGTTTCGTTTGAATAACATCTGGATTCATTTACAACCCAGTAAGCCATACTTAATTGAAATTTAGGAACCAGGGCACATTATATTGTGTTACTATGGCCATGCTCGCCACAGGAAACAACACAAATGATTTAAGAAAAGGCATTAGGTCTGTATCGACATGAGCAATATAGAACACAAGTCATCATAATATCATATCAGCGATAGCTTTATATCGCACGAATATAAATTGGATTGATATTGACTCCAATACTCGCCTTTGAATAGAGCTTAAGACCAACACAGGACGTTTCACTGGCTGGCACTTGTTTGTTTTTCTGAAATGGGATATAGCAACATCCTGGTGTGAATAACATTGAATGATTATTGTGTTACTATTACATTCTTCACTAAAATCATTAGCAGAGGTATATGACCAATACTGCTCACCCCTTTATTATCTATTCCGCTTACGATGTCTGCAATCCACGTTGGTTCTCCGTAATGGCTTCCTGTCATTCCGTTGTAGTCAATCTAAGCGAAAACTGGAGCAATATACGCCAAGCAGCTCCTGTGCAAAATGTGTGCCCCCTGCCCCCAACAGGCTTTGCTTGTGCAATATATGAGTTTGTGTGCGGTATAGCATCGATTCAATGTTGATTTATTACCAGGAAATTGTTCACTTTATTGTGTTGAGAGGCTTCTAGTTTGTAGCCGCAACCATTTTTGTATAAAACTACTGTGAGGTATATCAACCCCCCCCCCCCCCCGGGGTTCTGTACAAGCATAGACCACAACTGTTGGTCTCTAACTGCTCGTCACAACAATGTTGCTTCCCTCGACGTGGTCCGTTATAAACAATACACGGACTGTGAATGATTATATACGTGTATCAGCAAAATGAATTTTAATTTTTACAAAAGGATCGCTTCGTCAATATCGTAACAATCCCTAACATGTGTCACAAAGTTTCATCGTAGATGCCTCTTACGAAACTAATTGTGTATATGTGTTATATAAGCACACATGATAATATAATATACAAACCCCATAAACCACTATGACCGTGTCGATTTAGGGCGATATAGAATCCTTCATGCTGATGTCATTTGCAGCAGCACGGTTCCTGTCGATAGGAGCTTCCACAGGCACTGACTTATCGTCAGGACGTCGCATCTGCTCCCCTGAATATTAACTGAAAAGGAATTTACATATTGCATACGTATGGTTGAATATTCATTGATTAAAACATCTGCCGTTGAAATAGTCTCGGTAGATACGGACAAATCATATTTACAATATGCCATTTGATATACATATGCGGCACATCATTTTTCTAAAATCCTTATAAATGTGTTGACTGAGAATCATAAAAACCTAAATGCTTTTGATCTCCCATCCCTAACTAGGAAAATGATCCCTTTTTATTTCAGAGTAAAGCCACAATTAATGTGTCTATCACTGGTGCATGCAGGTGTGCACAATTATGGTCCGTCGTTCGTTAGTGAGTTATATCCTTTTATATGGTAAATAATGTGATAAACTTTTATATGGTTAATAACGCGATAACATTCTGCAGTCATCGTATAACGGCATTTTCGAGGCTACTCTGCAGCCAACCAGTGCTGAACAATACTAACATATAGAAAAAGTCAATCCAATCGTATTGGTCATGTTACTCTAACATATCTGTTGCATCAGTGTTGCTTTGCTAATGAATTCAGTGAAAATGCACCAGCTCTCCAGATGATGGCATATCCTGCCGTTATAACATGCTATCACATTAAAACCAACCAGTGTGAGTGAGTGAAACGTTAACGGCGGCCATAAAGATTAACTTACCTGTAAGCCCTGAACATGGATGGAAAAACGTTGGCAACAGTTTTGTTGTAAATACGCTTATATAGTTACCAGAAAATCCGCCCTTCTAAAGATATTTCCATTTTTTGTTCAATTACCGTGTGTTACGTTTCAACATGTAAATGAAACGACGTCGATAGTAACAACCATCGCCCCGTTACTAGCCATTCAGCTGGCCCCAGGTGGAGCTCTCTAATTGCCTGTCTCGGCGATATTGCATTTGTCACCACGTGTGTCATCCTGTGAGCATGGAGGAATTGGTGGTGAATGCAATATGGCTTCAATACCAACTTGCTCATCGAATCAATGGTGGCAAAGGAATAAACACTGATATTGGAAAGGTAGATTTTAGAGCCCACGATGGCATGTGACCCAGCGTATATTTACATGTGAGTGATCCAATATCCGCTAGCTATCTTGTTATACATATGTGTTTATCCTACATATTTGCTATAAGTCATTCATGCAATAATGAAATAGATCCTGTTTACTTGCAGGTCACACTGCTATTAGCTATTTGGAGGTTTAAATCAACGTGAGCAGCTAATAAACCAGTTGGTTCCATATCAAATGAATGAGCCAGCAGACCACCAGCTTTTCCCTTTCTACATCCTTCAATACATCAGTCGCAACAATGAGCACCATAATCTGAGATCCTATGTTCTTCGCTTTTCCTTGAACACTGATGCGTGACTGATATAGATGCTTTAACATCTTCACATTAAAGCAACATGATTCCGTTTTGAAGCCCTTCGTCTTGCTATTTTCGCCTCCATAGTTTCAGTGTATGTATGGTTAGATAGACCGATTAATTGACATTATTGAAACGTGTGTCAATATTGACTGGATGCATTCTACTTAAAATCAATGTTTTGAAACCTCATGTGAATAATTCCATGATTTGATGAGAAAACTATATTGCAAGGATATGTATTTGAATGCAGCCATGGAAATGTCAAAGCACACAGCTTATAACGACCGATCTGCAGCAGCAAACCACCTGTGTACTGATTATTTGTAATTATCAGTTACCATGAATTAGCATAGCCACAAACACCGTGAAGTTACATGGCACTGTGTGAGTAATAAGGGGCACAGGATTCGCTTTACGCGAGGGGGTCTTGGTAGTGTCATCATGAACGCATGATGCAAGAATGATTATACGTTTACGTGGCAGGGGGTTCGGATATAACTAGGCACCCTAAATAGACAAACTGCCATCAGCCGAATATTCAATATGTCCAAATTGATATAATGAAATGCGGTGCAATGCATATGTAGCACCCGAAAGAACTGCTTCGTCATATCACACATAAGGTCTCCCATCTTACAACACGTTCTCGTTTTAATTAGCTCGCATTTTTTATACTGACACATCTAACCTCTTCACCTATGTTAATGGAATTTCTACTTGTAAACCTTAGGATAAACTGCGTCTGACAGTATAGGAATACTGAGATTGATTGCCTGTCCCAGTGCCTGCATACGGCTGCGTAATTGGATTCTTCCCTGAGTGCACCCCATTAGCTCGTTCCATGGGCTTTCTTGGGCCTAGAATTGCAATTCTGTATAACTGGTCCAAAGATTAATTAGACTGTTTCCTGTCACTCAATTTTACGAAATGTAAGTACAAAGAGAAGCGGAATACGCCTAGCAGTACCCATGCAACGTCTCGTTATCATTACAAAGCTTTCATAAGCCATCAGGCATATTTAGACTGATGACGAAACGCAGAGAACACAGGAGAAAGATGGGGGCTGAATAGGGTTGAGTCTGTGCCCTCACGATAAGCCTTGCGTCCACAATATATGAGTATGTAAACGGCAAGGCATTGATGCGATGTTGATAAAACGCCAATAAAGATTCCCTCATTGCTCCCATTCCCTATGTTACCTAGGTAGGTCACAGTGGAACGTTCTACAAAAGCATCAAACCAAGCTGGTAGTCTCAAATTGCTCATTGCAACAATTTGGAATCCCCCATCATAGTTATTTACAACACCATACACGTGTTGTGAATAATTATACACGTTATGGGGCAAATTGAATTCCAAATATGTGTAGAACGTTTTCATTGTTGCTCACCTCACCTGCTATCCCAACCCCACACCCCTATCCACCCCCTGCCTACCCCGATGTAACTTATTGTGTCCCATTGTTGACACAAACGACAATGTTATATACGAGCGACTGTCAATTTCCACTTAGGGCCATACTGTATTCTTTATGTCAATTGCAGCAACGCGGACCATGTAATTTGGCACCAGAAGAGCTCCCAATGAATACCGTTTGTACATCACATTTCCTCTCATAGTTATCAGGCTATGTAACATGTGCTGTAGGAAACAAGAAGATTGCATAAGAATGACAGACATTCATAGTTTAGACACATTAAAAAAAATCTTGTTATGAAAACTATGAATTCACGATGTGCCATGTACAAAAATTAACCGGGATAAACAAAGAAATGAATCAAATGAGTCAATATTCATGTGTCTACGTTTCCATGACGTTAAATTGCTACCAAAGTGGCTAACTATATTTCGTTTGATACATGCATTTTGACGCCCATTTTCACTAGTTGCTTTCAGGATATTTTGCTGGCAGAGATTAAGGGTATTTGTGGGTGAATCGGCCTCATAAAACTACTACTGCTACTACTACTGCTGCTGCTGCTGCTGCTGCTGCTACTTGAAATCCCTGGCATAATTACGATCAACTGATTAGTAATGGGCGTTGAGTTTTCTGAGACTCTCGCTTTCTTACACCATTTTGAAAGAAAGAAAGGATCCAGTTTGAAATGACTTCGTTTTTAGCTTTGTATGAGACTGAAATAGACTTTCAGGATGTTCTTTGCTCGGTACGTAATCATTAAGAACGATTGTCTACCAAAGACAAACCATCATTTTACATTCGGCCATGTTGCATCCCTCCTTTTCATTTTGGCAGTATTCCATTCCGTGAATTGAGACAAATGATAATAATGATAATCATCCCATGGACACTTTGATGAATATATCAAATATCACACATTGATTGTCAAGATCACTTATGGTACTTCGAAAATATCTGGCGGACGCATTGGTCGTTAGCGGTGTAACATGGTAAATGTGGTCAATCGATGAAACTATGTAAATAATACTAGACAGAAATATTTAGCTGGTGGCGTGCGTGTCATCGCATCAATATCAAAACGTCCCCCTCTATCTCATATTATCGCCTCCAATACCATGACTTCACCTCCTATATAATGCTCTCTCCTCCATATCAGCTATCAGATAAGCCTGGTAATAAGTCACCAACAGCATCGGAGCTTCTCGTGAGATCCATGAGAATATGATGAAAAGAGAGAAATCAACCGAATATTACCGATGTTATTTTGCTCGTAGCAATGTGATAAAACAGGGCAAAATATAAAAGGTGAACAATTCGGAAACTTGAGTCTACGGCTTATGTTTGCCTTTGTCGTTTTAAGGAAAATCACGGTACCAAACCAAATCTCCCAATCGTCACACCCACACGCACACACACAGACACATATTCATAAATACACATGCATCATGAATGCTTGCAGGTATGACTCGTTGGGTTGCAAATATATAGTGATTATATAATTTAGTGGTTACTGGTGGGTTTTTGTTTCAATACTCGACTGTCTATGCTACCAAAACTACTCTGAATTGTAACATATTCTTTTAATGGACTTCATCGTCTGCAATATTAATCATGTCGGAATGACATAATAATTCATCAATATAGTAGAAGTAATGTAACGTCATAATAAAGCCATGTGTCAACCATTGCCGCCATGCTGCTGTCACGCATCAGCCGTCCCCAGGTGGCGCTCTCTAATTACCTGTTGCAGCAATAGTGGGATGTCAACATGCGTGCCTCCTATTAACATCGCTCAGACTAGATGAATAATTGTTAATGTAATTCAGCACGTTTTACAAATTGTACAGATACACTTTTCCTATTGCAGCAGAGGAACAGCTGGCAAATAGAGCGTGGTTTTAGTTGCTGTCATTGTCTTATACATTATTCTTAGGAATTTATTTCAACCTATATCATTCAAACTTAAATTTTGATTGGATAAATTGTACTTAAAACCATTGTTGCGTATCCTGTAAAGGGCATTGACTAAGCTTCACATGACACCGACATTGCTATTATGCATGTAATTTAAAGTGAGAAATGTGATAAGTTATTACACATTGAAAGAAAAGATCCCCTTGAGGTAGTTAATAACGTTAAGTCTCATTTTAAGGATTTTTAGTAAGAACTTGCTCTCGTAGAAGAAAGGTCACTGGATGTTGGTTTTCATTGAGTTATCATCTTCTGGCTAGAGAACCACGTGACCACGCGTAAGTTTGTAATTGTTGAGCATGAAATGTCGGTTTTGCAGGGATGTGTATCCTTCTAGAAATTCAATAGCGAAGAGCGAAACTCAAAGCATACAGCGACTATCGATTTTCAGCAGCTGGTCACCAATTCAATTAATGTATATTGTTGATTATCATAAATAAATAAACATCAAAACTCGCATTGAGTGGAGTGACCAATAAGAGCCACAGGAGTCTATCGATGCTGGGGGTTGAATATCGTAATTATGAGAGCACGATGCATGGATGAGGATTGCGTAGCATATGTTAGTCAATTAAAAGTCCCACAGAATCGATTATGCGTCTATTCAATGATCTCGTCTATGAAAGCATAGACAAAAAAGAGTTCATGATGGATTTGTTATTCCAATGTACAAGTATACGTTCTGTAGCAACTGCAATGTGTGCAATCTAGAATTCCTAAATCTAACTGGTAACATCAATTATGACTAAACGATGACATGGCTGTGTGTCTGGTTATATTAGGCACCCAAAATAGACAAACAGACATCAACAGAGTATTCACCACACCTACATAGATATAAAGCGGGGCTGTAATGCCGATGTAGCATCCCAAGACCTGATGCTACGTCATAATGCTGCTTTGTCTTCCATGATTGCACTTTTATACCACACATAACGTCGCTCATCTTCAGATTATTTCTCTTTTGATGAATTCTTTTTATATACAGTGTGACACATTTTTCTTCGTATTCTACGCTCATTTTCACCTGACAGTTTCTGGATGCTAAGTTTGTTTTCTTGGCCATTGCCTGACCTTCGCATGCAAGTTAATCAGAAACCTAGAATTGCATAGCCGCTAAATCGATCCACAATTGCCGAGGGTATTTTTCCAACAGTTTCCTGTCGTTTTTTCCAATTTTATGTAGATCCGAGGCTTTTATGCGCCAACAGTACCAGTGCATCTGCCCTGTACTCATTTGCTATCAATAATCAGTCAGTTTTGGTAGGCAGACTGATGACTAAATGCAATCGTCTGTGTCTCACGATTAGCTTTGCGTCCAAGATAAATGAGCATGTAAAGCATTGACGCGATGTTGATTTAGAACCAATAATGATTCCCGGAACACTCCAATTCCTTATCTTTTAAAGCACGAGGCTTGTTCAGCTTTAGCCATTTGATTGTGCATGTCCAGCCCAACAATGATTGACATCACTACACCTGAGTTTGGCAAGTGGATAGAGTAACAGATCATTGCTTTGCGAGTGTAACAGGAAAGACCAGGTGTTATGGTTATCACACTGTAGTTTCATTTGCTATCGTGCCTAATGTGTAGTATTTCTTGTGGCAGATTTAAACATAGTCATATTTGTATAAACGTGGTGATTTCAACTGGCTGGCTATGTGCTGGCAGTAAACTGGAATTGGGCCAAAAAGGCGAATGACTCGACAGTATGAATCATATCTATCAGGGCCTGGTAATAAATGACCCCATCACCCCTGCAATTTCATGCGTTTTTGGAGCTAAAATCTCCTTCAAAAAAGCATTAGAAATATTTCTGCTTTAAAATGAAGCTACCTGTGTGATTCTCTATCATGTATCATTACTCAAATTTCTTATTCTATTCGCGACCGCGCCACACTAAAATATCGCTATTTGTTTTTCCATCACACACTCGACGCTGCTTCACAAATCGGATTTATAGGAACTGTAAGTCGTGCTATGTGGGTTCTGGTGGCAAGAAGTCTAACCGCAATGAACGTGCATGCGTTGCTTAATCATACGGAGCTTATCCACAAGACACGTAATCGTATGAATATACTCTAACATATCAACAAATGCTTTCTTTTCCTACACCATATCTTGACCGCCGTTGGCCAGCAGCAGTTGACCCTAATCATGAGTTATCACCCATCCTGATTATGAGGATTTAAGAAACCTGGGATCTCTTATAATAACGGCCTAATTTATGCATCATTTAAGGAGAATATGATGTTGTTGTTGGGTTTTTTTCCAAATAAGAGTGGTTTTGGCAGCTTTGGCAATGTACCACTAGGGCAACTATATGATGGTTATTTGTTATATGGTATCGCAAGTAATGTACATTCAAGTGTGCAAATGTTGCTGTCCCAACTTTCTGGCTTATAACCTTCAGCGCGGATATTTTAATGATAGTATTATGCTTTTATCGAATATCGTAATATATCGTGACTGACAAAACTGATACATTATATTTGAAAGCAATGAGCTAACGCATCACGTACCTCGAGAATATCGATTTCCGTTTCCGTTTTGTTAAGCTATTGATTTCTATGAATATTCATCATCCTTTCAGGGCTCTCATTATTGCTCTACGGAATAACCACAGAAAAGGATACTTCGTGATACCTGTGTCATCAACGTTTTGTATTACACTTCAATTGGTTTAGATGCACAGTTGTTGCTCTACACCAGTGAGATTAATGATGCCATCTTCACAGCATGATGGCCTTTATCGCCTGGGGAAAGTTGAACATACAGGGATGCTCTGAGTAGGGAACCACATTATTTATGGTTGGCTATTGAACAAACGCTTACTGAAAATGGATCCTGAACATCAATCCAACTGCTCGGACGGAATCGCATCTGGGGTCCAATTGCATGCGGAATAACTCTGTGGTACATCAAGCTGAAATGTCAGACACAAGATTCGAATCAAGCTGGTTGTCTCCAATTTCGCGTTGTAACGAAATTGCATTCCTCAACATGGTAAGTCATAAAACCACAAACGTGTTTTGAATAATAATGCACATTTGTTGGCATACTGCATTTTCGTTTTTAACAAAAGAATCGCTCCTTTAATATCGTGAACATTTCTATCTTGTGTCGACTTATTTCATTGTTAAAGCTTACGATTGAACTGATTGTGTTACAAATACCGGTGTACTACATTATCACTCTCTATAACGGGCGATACTTTAACCTTGCTGTCGATCTCATTTACTGAAGTGATGTTCGTGTGAAATGGCATTGAACGGAATTACTTTTTTGACATCATATCTGCTTTTCTAGCTATCAGGCCTTTCATGACACGCTGTAGCGAATAGGAACATTTGAATGGCAAAATCGTGTTATCTAAATCCAATCGTCCTTGAGTCTCATTCATCACAGCTGTCTGAATTTAACGGTAGCTTAACCAGCTATTGGGGGAAGATTGACATTATTATGGCGCACCGAGTGGTTTATTATATAAACGTTGATTATAACTCCATTTCGAAGCCCATCTTCATCATATTTTCCGGTTATTTCGCTGACAGAGATAACGGGTTTTGCGGTCGGATCCGCCTCATAAAACTGTTGGTGCTACAGCTTGAACCTCCTGGCGTAATAACGTTATCCATTTGTGTAATGGTCTGTTTCTATATTAACTGTATCGGTCTCCTACACTGTTTTCAACCATGGCAATAGAAATTCTCAAGATGCAATCACATGGATAACACTTTATGGATATTTTACTGACGAATGCTCAAAGCATAGATACTGCTTGAAACGACTTGCGTTTGCTTTGCATGAGAATGAGAATGATTTTAAGGCTGTTTATGCGACACGTTTAGTTTAAGCAACAAGAAGCCACGGCCAATATTTAATCCTCCAATCAGATTCAGCCGAATTCCGATCGTATTTACTCTCAGACATATATGAAGTTTGTTCATCGTTGCAGTTTGAAGTTCCCATGAAATGGCTTATTTTGACGATGGATAGTTAAAGTGTCGCGCATTAATCACCAAGGTCAATGAGCATGCTTTAAAGCCTAGACAAGGCGATGTATTGCAGCTAGCCGATAATACCGTAATAATTTGTTAATGACTAGTGTGTCATCGCCTCCCATATCCAACCCTCACATATCCAATCATTGCCTTCCATATCCAATCATCGCCTCCCATATCCAATCATCGCCTCCCATTTCCAACCATCGCCTCCCATAACCTACCATTGCCTCAAAGTCAGTGATCTGTTTTACCCTTGGCACGCTGGCCATCAATCGACGATGGCATCGGAGTTGTCATGATGAGTGTCTCTATGTAGCCATGGTGATATGAGGGAAGCCATCAACAACATTACCATCGTTCCGTTGCTGCCAATAATGGCATACGACAAGCGAAGAAGATCGAATGATTGATGACAAATTGTCAGTGATTCGGAACATTGCGTACACAGCTCGTGTTGGGCTGTGTCATTTTCAGGGAAACGACGCAATCGACATCCTCAAAACGGTTGGTATAAGCACGTCTTCAACGCCTCATTAGACTGTTTGAGTGAACACAAGGCTGATTGAAATGACAGTGTTTTGCAGTGCATCTGTAATTGCAATAAACAGTGCCTGTTTTGATGGTAATGTTGGAAATGCAACTGCAAAATAAGATTCATTACATAGGTTTTTTTTCTATCATCAGGACGTTAATTGTATATGAATAAAATGAACTAATATTTACTAACAAGAGTCATTTCAGGGGGCACACCGATGTACTGAAACCAGTCGCTAGCTAAGATGAATCGCGTTTTTAAGCATAATTGCTCCAGGAGTAATAGCTCTAGTGGTTTCTTGTATGGGGATGTGACATGTGCTAACACGAAAAAGTCAATTTTTTCAATAATGGGCAGTTAATTACCTCAGGTACAGGTAACCGCTGAACATTAACGGAAATACATTGCCAATAGATTCGCTTAACATAAACTTAAATAACTAACATCGAAACCTTGTTTTCTGAAAATATTTTGTAATCTGCTCTGTCCGGCAACCCTGAGTCATGTTAAACATATAGATCGAAATAAATTACAGCGGCAAAATCCCCCATTGTCTGTCATCTTGCGCTCTCGCAAATCATCCATCAGCCGACCACATGCGACCCTAAATTGCCTTTTGCGGCGATATTGCATCCGACACTATGAGTGCCATCTTGCATTCATATTGACGACAAGGAACATGGTTACATCCTTCTAAATAATCCCTGATATTTTTTTATTTGTGTGCTGTGTTTATTACATACTTATATGTTTACGACATGCAATAATGCACTATAACTGCTTATATAAACCTGAAATATTCTTCACAAGCAACAAACCCTGATAGTGGTCTCTAAGCGTTCATTTTAACGATATTGTGTCCCTCACCATGGTTAGTTACAACACCATGCACGTGATGTGAATAATTATACACGTTACTGGACGAGTTGTTGATACGTTTTTACGAATGAATCATTTCATCTATGTCGAAAATATGTGTTACAGGTGCATAGCGATTTCATCGTACTTAGACGCCCCTAATAAAATTGATTGCTTTTCAACATTGAGAAAATAAGCAGCGATGACAATGTAACAAGCCAACTCATGAATGACCATTGAGGACTATATTGCATATTCATGCTTGCGTCATTTGCTAATTCAGACACCCTGTAATGGGTCGTTAATGGAAGCTTCCATTGCCACTGAAGCACTTTGGGCATGCCACCTGCTCTCTTGGTTATCAGTCTATTTAAAACACCCTTTAGGGAATACGAGGTTTGAATACGAATAGCTGGACATTCTCTGCTAGAAATATCAGTAACTAGAATTCATGATTTAACACGGCTCCAACATTCTTTTGGGAAAGACCCCGGATATGAAATACTGTGCTTACTGTTTACCAAGAGAGACATATTTCATGAACCCAATTTTACGAATAGGAAGTGAAGAAGAGGTTAGATTGTTCTATCGTTCTCTTTCTCTCCGAATAAACATGCCGGTCATTGTTCTTAAAAGTCCCATGAAATAATTTATCTTGACGATGGATACTTAAAATGTCGCACATTGATCGTGACGATCATTGATATGACATCAATACCTTTAGAAAGTTGGAAGTATACCCAAAACCTTTGGCAGTGATAGCGGTCGTGAGCGGGATAGAATGTACATGCCATAAATTAAAGCAGATCTATCAACAAAGAGCTTATAGCTACATTAAGAGGGCTTTCCAAGCTGTGCGATGAGTATGAAAATGAGTTAAATCAACAAAAGACTGCTGATCCAACGTCTCGGCTTTCCAAGTCTGTGTGAGATATGGAGTCTTATGATTAGTCTGGATAACCGCGACCCCGAATTAATCAGAGAATGTAGTTTTAAGAGACCACGTTGGATAAATATTTGCTCAGATGGAAGCGCGAGTGAGCCCTCTTAGCGCAGCTATAAACTCTTTGCTATTAAAGACGTCGACCATATATGTGGTGTTAGCTATTATAGCAGCGAGGCCTAGTCTATCACAAGTGATCGCCAGCTATTCTATATATTCCATATCTTGATCGCCGTTGGCCAGCAGCAGGCTACCCTGATCCTGAGTTATCACCCATCCTGATTATGAGGATTTAAGATACCTTGGATCTCTTAACATTACGGCCTGCTGTTGCTGCATTCCTCTATAGATACGGTTCTATATACACTTCTTTAGGTATCATTGAAACCTTGCCTATATATAATCTTGAATGATATTGAGACCTCAAAGGCGTCTGGAAGCACCAGTCATATACATCGCACCGTTCGGCTTTCCTTATCTACATTAGGGGAATATCTGTCCATTTTGAACCCCTTCAACAACCTTTCAGTATATTTTTGTCAATTTAGCTTCCAACAAATGCTCAGACAAGCTTGTAAAGCTTCCTTTTAAAATTTAACTCCTGATATGTTTAATGGTTCATTGATCTTATATGTGATGTAACTGTTACGGTTTTATAAATTGTCATGGACGCTATGACGGAATGACCTTTGCACGTTATGATATCACGGGAGAGCATTTGCTCGAGTCAATAGCAGTGGTCTAGCGTCAGTGTCAGAACTTTGATGCTACCGATCCTTTTGAAATTTAGCAATAGTTGTCGAAATTCATTCTAATTGATGTACAAACATCCATAATCCGATATACCATATCCTTCCTGTAGTTAATGTTATGCATGTATATAAATGGAAGGCCATTTTGAGTCATTTAATATGTCATCTCGAGCGTAGTGTTAATTGTATGCATATATGTTAATGTCGTGGCCAACTGAGAGGCCATTTAAGGTCGTTCATCTAGCATGCAGCTTTTTGAATTAATGTTGAATAATAAGGCGCCCGCCCATGTGGTCGCCCGCCAAATGAAATCATATTGAAAACCTCGAGAATTAAGGGTAATCATTCAGAGGGATTTAGAGATTGAGAGAGGATGAAGTATTCAGTTCGCAACGAAGTACAGCTGCCTCCTGGACGACTATCCGCAGTTTCCCGTCGTTTTTCTTGGTAACTGCAGTGAACAAGCCGTGTATCGAGAGCTGTGTGGAGATGGTCGTCAGTAGGTTGGTTTTGGGTGGTATTTGAGCCTAATATATCAAACGTCGTGTAACTATCTCTCTGTATCTTCTCTGCTCAGTAGTATTAACCGGGAAAACGATTGCCCCGCCGAACTCGATTCATTAGATGTGTTGGTAAAGTTAAGCCAGGAGGCTACCTCACCCAGCAACAGCCTCATCAGACTTCACCTGCCAATATGGTACATAGTTTTCTAGAACCTGTGACATAGTCTATTTGTAACGATATCTTGTGGATCTATGTAGCTTAAAACATTTGTCAAATCTGATAGTATAGGTTTTCTGCTTTACAAGAACTGACACATTGGTTGTGGTTTTCAGGATATTTCACGAAAGGGCATATTATTCATCGGAGGCTGTTGATGCGCTTCTGGCAAGGTAACCATAATTTGTCTGTATGTTTTTTCCAAGGATGTGTGAGGAATCGAATGCACAAGAGAACGCTCTCAGCTGGGAAGTTGTGAAAGCGTGGTTTGTAATGTACGATCTTCAGCAGCAAGTCACTTTTGTACAGGATATACTCTACATCAGGAATACTCGGTTGTTATTGGAATATGGAATATTCGGTTGTCACGAATTAGCAGAAAACCTGCACCGCCACAATCATCATGGAGCCACCTGGTGTTGTGTAGGTAATAAGCCGCATAGAAGCCGCTCGCCGCTAGGGGGCGTAGTGGTGACATCATGACCATTAGCTACAAAAATGAGGACAGCATGACTTTGTTATTGTTGTCTAACTTTCTAAAGAATAAACATGGATTTTATTCATTTATCATATTTATTTAACATAAACGATTGGTCTATGGGTTGTGATGGATTTGTTATTGTATTGCACTTCTAAAGTTCTGCAGCAACTGCAGCGAGCGTGTTCTACAATCTCTACTAAGCAGCAAAAAGGCAAGCTGATATCAACCGATTATTCAACATGTGTTGATTGTTATCAAAAGGTATGGCAACCAAGTTTCCCATGGCTGCTCTTTTATACATGCATTCCCTGTATGTTGAAGCTTAAGGATTGTTTAATGGCGCCTTTATTATTTTGTCAACATAAGCACATGTATTAAGCATTACGCAAACCTAACCAATTTCACAGGATATCATTTTGACAAAACACTGATTAAAAATAACAGCCATCTCGGGTCGCATAAATGCCATACCTAGACACAAGTGGACGAGGAGCAGAATAAGACGCATAAGATCAGACCAGAGTTATTCACATATTTAGGTGTAACCGTACATATTTAAGAAGAAACACAAATAGAATTTCCCTTATAATAATGTCGCCATTCTTCGTGTCCATGTAGACAGCCATGTTTTATAATATCCTAAACCTTTATCAAGGGGCTGCAACGTGACATAATTCAACATGATAATGTGGGAGATGACAGGTACCATATAGATGAAATTCACTCATAATCATTCAGAGAAGAGGCGGTCACACCAAGGGATCCACTTCGTAAGGCAAGGGGCACTGTTAGTACTCACCAACACTTCTCAGATGCAAAACGGACGATCCAGGAACTCAAGTCTGGAGTTAACTGTTAGCATGCAGCGGCTTGATGTTCGATGAGTTGCTTTTGTTAAATTAAACTAGCGTTTTCTAAATGCACTGAAAGCATCCGCAATCAAATCTGGGCTGAAACTGCATATAAAAATGCTACTGAGAGTCATATAAAGCTGAAATAATCTGCACAAGCATCGAACCCTGATTGCGGTCTCTAATTCTCAATGCATTCCTCGCCATAGCATGAATTACTGTACACATTATTAAGCAAGTTTTATGTTCGTTTTTACAAAAGGATGACTAAGAGGACCATTCAGATATTTAAAAAAAAAACGTTTCCTAGCATATGTATAATGGTATCATCTTAGACGCTCCTAGTTGAACTGATTGTGCTACCGTCATGACTATAAGAACCGATGAGAACGTAATACACGAACCATAATGTCAATTTCCATTGATATTGCATCCATCATGACGGTGTTATTTGCTGCAGCATCAACCATGTAACAGGGCGTCAATTGGAGCCCACACGACGGCCACTCGATTGCCGTTTGGACGTCGCATCTGCTCTCCTGGCGGTCAGTCGACTTAAAACACGATTTGAGATTATTTACGATTGGCTGGATATTCACAGATTGAAACCCCTCCGATTAACATTCGTAGAGCAACCTGACTCCAATATCCACATCGAGAAGATCCCTGATATAGAAACTAGGTATTTACTACAAGCGATACGCAATATATATCTAAGACAAATGAATTACCCCAGTAGCATGAATGTACGAATAGAAAGTGCAGGTGATATCAAAGAGACCCCAATCCTTCAAGATTTAGCCTTGGAATTCATAGATCAAATACTTTGTCACTGTTCTCACAGTCCTCCATATACCGACATTTCCATGATATATTTGGTGACTGAGAAGCCGTTCTGAACAGATCACTATTTTATTGCACATGTCACACTAGAGTTAATATTGATGCATCTGAGATTTAATTTCAATCGTTATATCGTTAGAAAACTCATCAGCTTCATGTGAAGTTGCATGATAAGCTAGTATTCATCTTTAATTCACCCTCTCTCTTTCCTGCCATTCATATTTCGTTTCCCTAGCTGACAGTTAGTGAACCACATATTCCACACATTCGAACTAACACACTAGCACTCAATATCATCTTCTGTGCATGATCCTTACGATTCTGAATCCAGTCGTCCTTTTATCTCATTATAGCTGTCTGATTTTAACGAGCATTTTACTAGCCATTGATAACACGGACGTCATATGGCTCACAAGAAGGTTTACTTCAAAATCACGAGGCATTATGAATCCATCTTGAAGCTCATCTTCAATGATTATTAGGCTATTTCGCTAATAGAGATAACGGGTATTTTGGATCTGATGGGCTGCATGTATCTGCTGCTGCTGCTGAAGATGATGATGATGATGATGATGATGATGATGATGATGATGATGATGATGATGATGATGATGATGATGATGATGATGATGATGATGATGATGATGAAGCAACAGTGACGTGCGTTTATTTGGCGACGTGGCTGGAACGAAATCGATACCCACGTATTTAGCCCAATGCAGAGCCGTGAATGAGACCAACATGCTGGCGAAATTCAATCGATACTTATCTACTATAAGCGTCCTGAGAGTACACAAGTATCCTGATTACACACACATCAACTTAGAGCCGTTGGATGCACTTGACGAGACCAACATGAAGCATAACTATCAGCAGCTAAATTCCTCATGACCACACACGTCCCTATACTTATCATCAGTAGTCAGAAGGGTGATTCTCGACTAGATGTCTCAGGTGAATATTGGGTTATAATTAATTACACCACCCGCTTAAACATACAAAAGTCTACACACACATGCATAACGTTCTAGCACACACCCACGCACACAAACGGCGGGATGAAACTAAGCAGTCGATATAGCTGTATACGTACGGCGGGATGAAACTAAGCAGTCGATATAGCTGTAAACGTACGGCGGGATGAAACTAAGCAGTCGATATAGCTGTATACGTACGGCGGGGTGAAACTAACCTGTCGATATAGCTGTATACGTACGGCGGATGAAACTAACCAGTCGATATAGCTGTATACGTACGGCGGGGTGAAACTAACCTGTCGATATAGCTGTATACGTACTGCGGGATGAAACTAACCTGTCGATATAGCTGTATACGTACTGCGGGATGAAACTAACCTGTCGATATAGCTGTATACGTACGGCGGGATGAAACTAACCTGTCGATATAGCTGTATACGTACTGCGGAGTGAAACTAACCTGTCGATATAGCTGTATACGTACGGCGGGGGATGAAACTAACCTGTCGATATAGCTGTATACGTACGGCGGGGATGAAACTAAGCTGTCGATATAGCTGTATACGTACTGGGGGATGAAACTAAGCTGTCGATATAGCTGTAAACGTACGCGGGGTGAAACTAAGCTGTCGATATAGCTGTATAGTACGTCGTGGATTAACTAAGCAGTCGATATAGGTGTATATGTGAGGCAGAATGAAACTAAGCAGTCGATATAGCTGCATACTTACGGTGGAATAAAACTAAGCAGTCAATATTGCTGTATACATACGGCCGGGTGAAACTCAGCTGTCGATATAGCTGTATAGTACGGCGTGGATTAACTAAGCAGTCGATATAGCTGTATATGTGCGGCAGAATGAAACTAAGCATTCGTAATATTGTCAATGCCTCCCTATGAGAAGCGCACAGTAAAACACATTTTGGTTTCATTTATACTCGGAGAGCGTGAAGTATATTGTTGATGACGCACGCGGAGACATTGATACAGAATTTGACTGTTGACGTGAAGAAGTTTGATAGAATATTGTCAGGAATATTGTAGGTCCTATTGTCATGAATATTGGATGTGGCCCTATTATCAGGAATATTGGAGGAGTCCTATTGTCAGGAATATAGGCGTTGGTCATGGAGCGAGCATTTTGCACCACGGAGGTTTATGATGAAATTGTGGGGCGAATCAATGATATCAATAATCGTGTGCTGAGCGAAACGTGAGTTCCTGATGAACGCGACCCGTCCTTTCTTGTAGTTACTTTATCTGTATAGAACTGAATGCCAGTTTAATATAGGGCTCGTAAGATCGAGCACCTGTCTTGCAAAATAGCCAAGATTATCACAAGTGGGGTAATTTCTGCTTCCTTTGTTTTAGAAATAAATCCGAGATAAACCAGGACGACAAAATAAATGCTCCCAATGTGTTAGTGATAAAGCTGAGATTTTCCATGTCAACGAAATGAATGCTCCCCATGTTTTAGCGATATACCTGTATCGGACTGAATGTCAGCTTTGGAAACAAAACTTCACGCGAACAACTATAGCGTCCTCTGTCATGGCAGCCTGAGAACGTAGGTGTATCATGGTTTCTATCTCCAAGGGGACCCAATGTGATAAAGATCTACTTCTTACAGCATTACATACCGATGCGGAAAACAATTAAATCTAGAACTTGACCCTGACATCACCATCCCCTTAAACATACAAAAGTCTACACACACACATGCATAACGTTCTGTCACACAACAGCGCGCACACAAACGCACACACTAACACACACAAACAAATACGCACACACACTCACACTCTTTTATATATATTCTTATATATATATATACACTTATATGGATATATATATATAATATATATATATATATATATATTATATATATATATATATATATATATATATATATATATATATTATATATATATATATATATATATATATATATATATATTTATATATTTATATATATATATATATATATATATATATATATGTATATATATATACCTATATGTATATATATATATATATATATATATATATATATATATATATATATATATATATATATATATATATATATATATATATATATATATATATATATATATATATATATATATATATATATATATTGTATATGTACCTATACCTTATACCGCGCTAATTTTCTTGATTGGATTTCAGGCCTACAAGGAATATGCTCTTGAGATGTGCAAGGCTGTGGTTCCGATCGCGGGCATAGGGGCCCAGTATCATGGAGCTGAAAAACTGGATTTGGCATCGGTATTGCATGTGAATTGAAATCAAAGCAATGCAATTCTACATATTCGTGGTTAAAGACTTGCGAACAATATTAGTGTCAACGTCACGCTTTCAAATGCCGTGTATGCGTTATTGGCAAGATGGTTTCTTATTTGTAGCACCGGTTGGCAGTCCTGGAGGAAGTACATCAGCAATGCGGTGCGTCTCTGGCGGTCACCGAGATGGATGTGCGCTACCTAGAGGAGGCAGAGAGAGGCAGGAAGCTGGCGGCCTTATTGACTCTGTTGTACAGCAAAAGTTGGGTTAGCTATGCAGACTTGTGGGGCGTATCTGATCTGTCTGGAGGTCTGGAGGATTTGGACGCTGATGTCATCCAAAGCAACAATTATATAGTGAGCAGAATTCTATATATTGTTTTTTTTGGTTTTTGTTACGTCATCCGGTAATTTCTGGGGAAATTTCTACACATTCGCCTTGTTATGTAGCTATATTACTTCTGTCCCATTGAACTAAGATTGATTTTTTGTCGATTCTAAAATAAACCAAAACAAATCAGTTTAGAGCAATCGATACTTCTCTTCACCCATAGGATGAAATAGAATCTACGCCAAAAAATTAGGAATCCTGGCACAAATCAGGTGGCCATATTTACAGTGTCATTAGAAGGGAAACAAATGGAGCAGACCATATTCTCCAGAAGTTCCACAGACTCACCAAACAGATACATAACAAGATAGTGGCACAAGGAGAAGAGCTTATACCGACATTTCTTGCAGGATGGCATGGTCTTCATTGAAACCAAATATCGTCGGAAGTGCTACACAGTCTTTGCTTGCCGGGATTTGCAAACAAGACACAGCAAGCAAAATCATGAAGTTTGTACAACTACTACACTGATATGTATCTAAGTTGTCATCATTTAGGTTAGCTATACACAGGCTGTTGAAGATCAGCAAGTTCTGATAAAGCATGTCTTTTAAATGTTCATAAGCAAATCATTACAATTGCATTGCTGGAAAACTTGGATAACAATCGCACACCACCCACTGCAATGCCATCATTCTATGAATGAAGCCTTGGTAGGACCCAACATATCTGCCATTCAACTCAGAGATAAGCAGGACAAAACAGCAGTGGACTCATCCTACCTGCTTCTTGTTTATTTATCCACACGCTCATCATTACATGTTTTAAAACCTATCTTTTGCATATGTATAGTAATGAGCTCGGAAATGGGCCTATTTATGATTCAAAATGTCATTTTTCATATGGCAGTTTATATGGCTGTTAATAACAAAGGCATAAATAAGTCAGAATGTTCAATGCGGTGCTCTTTATTACATACAGCAGTAATTGTAATAGTTTACATCAGGGAATGGTATCAGTTCGCAGCCTTCAGCATTTGTCATCCACGTTTCATCCATTTCATTTCTATGCTGAAGAGCATGCGATGGAAATATTATGGTACTGTGCGTCAATGTCACAGTTTACGTTGTTTTGAGGTAACAGAGTGAAATTGGCTGTTACTGTGGAACCATCGACAGTGGCCGAGATCTCATAGCGTCCATGAAACCCACGTAGGGCATGAACCGAATTCTGCTGGTTAACCTGGTCGTCAGTGAAGATTTCTTCTGTCCTCCATTCCGCCAGCCGATCTCTCAGTACCTTCCCAGCCTCGTTCAACTGCATGAAAATAAGAGCTATAATCGTTGTCCTGCAAATCACATTACGGGAGCTTTGCAGAAATTATCAAATAAGAGATAGCATTTTACTCACCGTACAGTTATTGCCTTGGATGATTTCAGCGTCCCAGTCCCCCAGACTGCCAGACAGATCAGATACACCCCACAGGCCCACATAACTGACCCAACTTTTGCTGTACAACAGAGTAAATAAGTCGGCCAGCTTCCTGCCTCTCTCTGCCTCCTCCAGGTAGCGCACATCCATCTCGGTGACTGCCAGAGACGCACCGCATTGCTGATGCACTTCCTCCAGTACAGCCAACCGGTGCTACAAATACAAAACTTCTTGCCAATGACGCACACCCAGCATTTGAAAGCATGACGTTGAATTTAATATTGTTTGCAAGTCTGAAACTGCGAGTATTAACAATAAAATCCCATAAGTTAACACGCACATGTACTACAGACACCATGTCCAGATTCTGAGCTCCATGACACTGTGCACCTATTCCTGCTATCGGTGTTCCTGCCCTGCACAACTCCAAGACATATTCCTTGTAAGCCTAAAAACAGTCACGGAGAAAAACATAATTCGCATGGTATCTGGGCGGTATGTTTTGTTGGTGGGGTGGGGGGGGTTGACTAATGATAGTTTTCCGGATGGGTGCCGTTGGAAATGAAAACCATATGTAGGAGCACTTACATTGGTGTGACTTCCACCACTGACGATGTTGAAGTCGTTTGAATACAAATCGTAGTCATCTCCAAATGTTTGGTTGGCCAGGTTGAACATTTTCCGAGTTACATTTTTGTCATTTGTGAGCCCCTCCAAAGTTGCATCGATAAGGTTCTCGTTATTGACATCGATTTGGATTACCGTGGGTATATTGCTGAAATAAATAGAACATCCATTATAGCGTGATTCATAATTACATGCATAACTGTCTAATTTTGACAGTACAATCTATGTACAGCTATATAATCGTGGGTGTACTGTATTAACGAGACAAATGAAGCGATAATCACATTATCTTGGATACCCGTGGTTGTTGTGTGCAATATAAGTGGTAGTATGAACGAAAATCAGCTCAAGATGCCAAACCAATGGGTATCACAAAGTGAAAATATGGTCGACCATTTCTCGCTGATTTGGAACTTACGTTTGACTCAGTATTAGTTCATGGACGTTTTGGATTCGCTCCGCCAATTGATTACAAATTTCTGTACCGTTTAACGCCAACAGCCACGAGGGAAGTTTGCTAGTCTTACTCCAGCTGAGGGCATGGTATCTTTGATGTTCTATGCTGTTAAATTGGCAAAATATTCACCAACTTCGTGATATATATTTCAAATGATACACACTTATATAATTCCAAAGATGCTACCATGCATTGACTGCCAGCGCCAATGAGAGTACTTATTGCAATGGTATCATGGGGAAAGGCAGTTTAATCTACAATGATGAATCGAAGGAAATATTATTAACATGCACCTGGGAAAGTTCTTAAAATGAGAAACATAAGCTTATCTGCAAAGCATAATCGATGGATAACTACAAACACTGGTTCAACTGACCCATATTGATGGAGTGTATGCATGAGATCCACGCATCTCTGGTAGCCAGATGTGTCGTCCTGTGAGACCAATCAAACGTACACCATCATTACCACGAACTGATCGCAAAATAGAACCACCATGCTTTGGTGAATCCAAATCATTCTTGACAATTTGGATACAGCTATACTTTCACATATGAAACCACGTGAATCGCACAGAAAACCCCCCCAGAAATATGAGGATGTGAAATGGCCAACGGTAGTGCTTGACTAACTTTGTTTGGTTCACTAAATCGCCACTTGCACGAGTTAGGGACGACAGCGGTGTTGAAGATGTCCCCCGAGGATAAAAAGTCCATGTAGTTCGCATGCGCGGCATGATTTGAATCCAACACAATCCCCTCGTTAATTGACATGCCGAATTTGAAGTTACTGGTCTTTTGTGAAACCTACATTCAACAACATACAATCAGAGTATTGTCGTTGTAAAGAATAGCAGTCGGTTTTGTAAAAGAAACAGGGAGAATTGTAATCTGCAATTTACATGATTTTTTGTTTTGTGCCTTTTGTTAGATGTTAGTAAGCTCACCTCGATATTGACATTAGGCTGAAATTCCTCACCGCGTCTTACTCTGTCGCAACCAAAACACAGATGATTCAACAACATGCGTCTGAACACCGACAACAGCAATGACAACTTCAAACATCCCAAGTGAAGGGCCAAGCGAATACCTACCCAATGGTAATATCCCCCTTGCGATTGCTTTCAATATCTGCCTCAGCAGTGGCAAGCCAGTCGGGATACTTTGTCAGCTCTGAAACGGTCACATTGTCCACTGCAAAATCGATCGATTCGGACTCTTTTACCACAACACGTAGCATGACCTTCACTGCGTCTGTGACAAAATAATAAATACACAGTAACAATAGCTGACAACCACCGAGACAACAATCGTGACATATCTGTATCTGCTAAACCATATAAACAAAACCTAATACACAACATGTTATTTACTCCTCTAACAAGGCTTATAACCTGGGTGAACAGAGAAATCTCCTGCCAACTTCTTCCAACCCTGGGAAACTTCACATCGAGGCTGTTTGATGACATATGATACGTATTTTTTGGTCACGCCGTCGACTGCAAAATGACAATGAATTTGAAGGCGCTTGGAAAGCATATGCATGCAATTAAAACCAGGCTAAAATGGGGGATGGTAAAATGCTTAGAGATGTTTACTCTGTACGGTTTGGATGAACCTCATACGAAATGTGTTCCACCAGGCACTACTCTCAATGACTTTAACGTAGAGTTCCACCTTGTAATGGGACCCTTGCTCCCAGCCACTTAATACCTGCTGCAAACCTGACGAAGTCTTTTTTCTGTAACAGGAAATGGTTAGAAAAAAATAATATAAAAACCAATATGCGCAGTGGATGGTTGACCACGTCTTCAAATATGTTGGCAATTTTGTCACAAAATCTCCGCCAATAATTGACGTTATCCAATCTGCAACGTGATCGCCAGGGATTCTCATTCGTTTAGCTAATACAGCCTCTCCTTTAAAAACCTGGGTTATTTGACTAATAGAAAACCGCATACCACGCAATGATCTAAGCCCCTTCCTGTACTAGGTCAGACCTATAGACAACTTTAATTGGCAGGGCACCCAACCGACTGATTTGTTATATGAATGATTTTCAATCAAGATCTGTTCCGAAACGAAGATGATGATTGACACCAGACCCAGCGCGTTGCACATCACTGTGTGACACGCCTTCCTTTGAGCGCCTCACATTTATCAGTATTTACCGTATCTACTTGTGAATGATAACAATTTGATTGTCTGCTCAGAGCTCACAAATTTTCTAATGATTGACGAAACAGACACTAGGTATTGATAGAAATAGAAGTCACCTGTTTGTGATATATGCGGCTGTCGTACCCTCCTGGGCGTCTTCCGCCTTGTACTCAACTGTGCACTTTACACAAGACCAACCGCCTGAACTTTCAAACGAAGGATTTTGAATCAAGTTCTCTCCGGAAACGAAGAAGATGATCGACAAAAGACCAAGCGCCTGAAACATCATTTTCTTACTCGCCTCCATCCTTACTTCAAACGATTCTCAGGTAAACGCAAAATGATGGTGAATCCCGTCCAATGGTTAGATGGGTCTAGGGATGCTTAATGCTGGGACTGTGATGGGCTTTTATACTCAACAAATACCATTCTCAACCCGCCTGTTAAAAAAGGGAATGACAACGAGCGCATTGCTTAATAGATGTTTAATGTTGCCCAGTATTAATACGAATTTGATTAATATAGATTTTCCATCTACATATTGTACCCATTGGTAAGCGAGAGGATAGTTATTAGAAACGGAATTCCTTGTTTTTGTGTGGCATTTATAATCAAACCGCCAGCATAATCCACTTCCAGCGGTGGACTGTCTGCTATAAATCTCTAATCATGGACATTTTACAGAACATACTTAAATTCTACGCTACATCTGCTGGTGCTATTATTTCAATTTGTCTAGCTGTAATATTCTCGGCAAAATCCATTTCTTTCGTAACTCTGAAGCAGATTAGAATAGATTATTTTCTGTTTATCAGTTATCGTTCAATTACTATCAGCTTCGCTCTTAACTCTATCGCCCATTTTCGAGCATGCATATTCTTCTTGGCGATATATATGCACTTCCGTCTATAGGACCACTCCCCCAATCGGTTTTCTCTTAGTCAAACATCCGCATTATTGAAGCAGCGCAATCAGTTCCACATTACTTCAGGTGAGTAGTGAAACAAAACGAAAGCTCGTGTATCCAATCGCGTCACAAAACGGGAAGGCACAGCGAGCAACTTTGGCTTAATAGCGCGCTGGCCGCGAAGCACGGATTAGCATTCAAAGAATTAGTTCCATAAGCTAGTTAACATAACAAAGGTAAGGGTTGGCATCACATACGCTTCCCTCGTATATATATGATGCCATCGACTCCATAGATTGAACCATTTGCAAACTGCTAGAATATATACTTTTTTATATAAAAACTTGCTGATTGGGCTGTTTGCAACGTATGATTTTGAATTGATGTTGATTCCGGGTTTCAGGTTGTACTGGTTTGTGTGAGCCGTTACGTGCTCTTAGTCGCAGATATACTTATACTCAAGTGTATATATTCTGACATAAAAATGTTAGGAATGGTGTTATAACCACGCCATCTCTCTCTCTCTCTCTCTCTCTCTCTCTCTCTCTCTCTCTCTCTCTCTCTCTCTCTCTCTCTCTCTCTCTCTCTCTCTTTCACCCTCTCTCTTTCTCTCTCTCTTTCGTTCTCTCTCTCATTCTATCTCTCGTTCTCTCGTTCTCTCTCAGGAGAGAGCTCTCTTCATTTTCTCTCTCTCTCTCTCCTCTCTCTCTTCAAGGGGAGCTCTCCTCTCTCAGCTCTCTCTCTTTCTCTCTCTTTCTCTCTCTTTCTCTCTCTCTCGTCTCTCTCTTTCATCTTCTCTCTCTCTTCTCTCTCTTTCTCTATTCTCTCTCTCTCTCCTCATTCTTTCTCATTCATTTCTCTATCTCTCTCTCTCTCTCTCCCTCTCTCTCTCTCTCTCTCTCTTCTCTCTCTCTCTCTCTCTCTCTCTTTCTCTCTCTCTGGCCGTTTTTTTTTTTCACCCTCATCCCCTGTTTATGTCCACTCTCCCTCGCTTAACTATCTGAAGCTTATTTAATGCCCATCAATTTTTTTACATGAATTACCCAAGAAGTTCCTTAGTCGATTAAGTAACACGCTCACGGATACCATTCCAATCATCATAACGTTTTGTTTTGTATACTTTAATACTCAACCGGTCGCTCTTCTCTGCTAATCGCCTGATGCCTTGACAGTCATTCAAGAATGGAACCAAATGAAGGACTTTAGAAGCCAAGGGAACGGAGGGTTTGCGTGAGGGCTCGTCTACGCTTCATGAGCTTGCTTCAGAAACATAGTTGAGGTCCACCCTCGCCCTATCACATAAGGTTAAGCACACACGCACATACATTTCACTAGTTTGTTGATGACGCTCCATAGATGAGCCAGTAACGGGGAAGATGTCATTAATCTGACGGAGACACCAACTGGTGCCCTTACTTATTAACTGATGGCCATTATCTTCAGCAATCATTCAAACTCTGGTATCTCTGATTGTCATTTTAGACTGCAAAATTAAATACCCTGTCATATCAAACTGTATGCGTCATTCCCGAAACATATCATACTCATCATATCACATTAACCTCATCACACACACATATATACAAAGCGGTATCCATGTCACAATAGCACATTCGACAGACCTATCAATCGTCTGGTAGCTAATCGGTGTTAGGCCGTCTGGGAGCTTATCCCTCACTGTTAGGCCGTCTGGGAGCTTATCGGTATCACTGTAAGGCTCTCTCAGCTATCGATTCTGCGGAATGAGGGTACTCTCAATCATAAAAGGCTGCCTCTGGAGCCCCATTGAACCGCTCATAGCAGTCTTAAATCACA
Organism: Urechis unicinctus; assembly: GCA_034190875.2. Taxonomy (NCBI): domain Eukaryota; kingdom Metazoa; phylum Annelida; class Polychaeta; order Xenopneusta; family Urechidae; genus Urechis; species Urechis unicinctus. Next base: position 24,224,651 of record CM067345.1, on the reverse strand, counting down.
ATTGTAGCCTTGAGTTGATGGTGACGTCAGTCCGCCGGTATAACACGAATTCTAACTTTATGTTATCGGCCGCACGAAGCCTGCAGATATACCTATCATGAAGTCGTTGACGGACGCCAAGTGACACAGGAACGGGGCACTATTAAAGCTGATCAGTGCCTGTCAACATCTGAAACAAAACACATCATACACTGCCTCACCATGTCGCGTGAAGCCCGTCTTCGCTCTCTCTCTCTCTCTCTCTCTCTCTCTCTCTCTCTCTCTCTCTCTCTCTCTCTCTCTCTCTCTCTCTCTCTCTCTCTCTCTCTCTCTCTCTCTCTCTCTCTCTCTCGCTCTCTCGCTCTCTCGCGCGCTCTCTCTCACTCTCTCTCTCGCTTGCTCTCGCTTTCTCTCTCTTCCTCGATCTCTCTTTCTATAGATCTACCTCTTTAGATAGATATAGAGAGAGAGAGAGAGAGAGAGAGATACAGAGAGATATATATAGATAGATATATATATATATATATATATATATATAGATATATACAGACATATATATATATATATATATATATATATATATATATATATATATATATATTACATATAATGTGGACGTCTTAATCAAATTACCTATATTATCACCAAATGACATGCAGAAATGTGCCCGTGCAATCATTGCCTCCTTGCAAAGTGTTATCTGTTCAACAACACTCATCCATCAATTACTAGAAGAAAACGTAATAATCACACTCATGTAATCATAGAATTAGCACCAAGCAATACCGTACTGTTGCAACTCTAAATAGGAACGCACCTCCATTTATGTCACAAATAAGTGTTTACCGCTGACATCATTTGGTTTCAACACAGATTTCTGCCTAAAAAGGTAGCTTAATTGATGGTCAAAAAGATAATATAAAGCATGATAAACTTTACAAATATATCTGCCTAACGACCTGCTACCTTAGAAAGGCACCATACTTAGGGAAAATAATGAGAATATTGTTCCATTTTTTGTTTGCACATAAGCCTCGCAAGAAGCATATTTGTCCTATACCATTACGCCATCTGATGCAGTTTTATATTGTAATACAAGAAAATGTCTAACAGAGCAATTATGTGACGTAATATGATATATAAATTACTGTAATCATAGTTGTGTTGAGAGTAACTATCAATGTTTGCTATTGTTTGACAGCATACGTTCCATGCGATACAAATCTCCATGTAATTAATAAGAAACTAGAAACTAGACCCTTTCTGTCACAGGAAAATGAAATCTTCACCAGGAGATGAGTAGATGTACTATGACAGTTATTTAGTGTAAATGCACCCGAATTTGATTATCATCGTGCTACAGCAACTGTTCAAAATGTGAACGTGTGTACGTTTGTTTTTTCCGTTCTGTGCGATGTGTATTCAGCCTTTGTTAACTCGATTCTATTAAACACTATTCAAGAATCAACGTACTCATCATCAATGCTGCCACGTTTGGATCAATGACGATACTGTACGTTTGGCGCACCTGATCCCTCAAAGTATCACAATGGAGCCCCTTGCTCTTATTCAGCCCAACACATTCCGTCTTTTGGTGGAATAAACAGTACAATCATTTATCTATAAATCTACATTTCGTATTGGCGAATTCATAAGCGAAAGATAAGAGATGACATATAAAACGAGCTTGCTATGGCTAAAAAGTAATAAATTTCAAGATATTTTTGATATTTTTAAATACTTGGCGCGAAAAAACCTGTTGCATGGTTAGCGTCCCAGTAAATCTAGCACGTCATGTTCTTTGGAGTGAAAAATGATTGGTGATTTGGTCTGGCAATATGTTTGCTGCTGTATCAGTGCTCACTCAGACTAGATGATAGTAATACGACATACATTTTAAAGAAAACATATGTTCGATTTAACAGCTCTCATGCATCTTGTAATAACGAGCGAGATGGTTTATTGAGAGGACGCATTGGAGAGGGACTCAAATAGTCCTTCGCTTTTCAGTAACCAGTTGACCGGTATAAGACGAATTCTAACTTTACGTCAACGTCCGCTCGGAGCGTGCATAAATAACCTTCATGAAGGCGCTGTTTGATGCCGAATGACACATGAACACGGCTCAGTCCCAGATGATCACTGGGAGTCAACTTCTGAAACAATCACATAATACACACCCGCACCACTCACTTACACAATAGTTGTCATATCCCTTCGTGCACACATGCTACATCCTCTTGATGCATGTTTCCGTTGTTATTATATTGTGTTAGTATTATGGCACAGAGACAGATGCTGCTCCTCCTCCAGTACCACAGCTGTCACCAACAGATTGGGCAAATGTGAAGAGGCAATAGTTTTATGTTCATAAAGCGTGTCTTTCTCTCTCTAACTCTCTTCTGTTTTCTCTCTTCTTCTCTTTCTCTCTCTTACTTTCCCCTTTTCTCTATTCCTCTCTCTCTCTCTATCATTTTCTCTCTCTCTCTCACCTTCTAATATCCCTTACTCTCCGGCTCTTTCTCTCTCCATTGGGTTTTTGCTTTTCCCCCGCCTCTCACCCTGGCCCTCTCTCCATCTAAATGCGATCAATCTATATAATATCAAATGAAGATGGTAAACAAATACTTCTGAGTCCCATGGAATCTGTGGCGCGGACGTAATTGCGCGTTCTGTCATGATTAGCTTACGCCGGTCGCACTGTAAAGGTCAATCTGTCATTCATTACATAACGGAAGTTAGGCAAATGGAGGCGCGTGTGGTTTTGGGGATAGCGTGAGACAGTTTACTGTCTGTGTTATATTCAAGGAAAGTAAAATCAAGTGAAGGTTATCTGACATAACATTGCTTTGTAGTGTATAACATGTTATCTTGACGTCCGTTGCTCGGTGATGGTATGCCTAAACCGACCATTGTAGCCCCCGGCGAAACAAGATGGCTGCCCTTTCCTATCTACACGATACTCTGGTTATTTATATCAGATGTTATGAATCGACAACTTACCCAGTGCATGACTTATCCAATCCTGCCCTTATGACGCAACACGACTAAGCCCTGCTCAGATTTAATCAGATTGTTATTAGTGGTTTTCCTCGCTCTGAAACTCTCTTTCTCTCTCGTCCTCTTTCCCTCTTTTGGTTTTTCGCTCCCTTCCTCATATCTCCAGTTTGCCAGCTCACTCCCCTTCTCAAGCTTTCTCGTTGAGTTAATGCCACCTATCTATAACAATAGTTCACCAAGATGCTAACGCAAATTATTGAAATCAGCAGACCGTTCTTTATACGATTTGACAAGCAATCTGTCGCTTTGCTGTGCAATCTGCCTATTGCATGGAACGTCGTCGAAACACACACATTCACCAAAATAGTTCAAAATAAAGGAGTCACAACATGACTAGAAAGGCTTAAGTTTTTAGCACTGCGAGGCTGGAAAAATAATCAACATTTCTATCATCTAATTCAATGAACATTTTGTATAACCATGCAGATCTCCACGGAGATGTCATCCCTAACAGTGGCAATTTTCGTTCTAATTCAGACATACCGGCTACAAGTTTAGTTGCACGCCTTAGTATTCTTTCTGATATATCTATGTCACATTGACGACTGGTATAAAGGCCATGTTAATGGCAACGTCTCTTTCGTTATATCTCCATTTTTATGTGCCGAACAATAGCTTCTTTGTTTAGAAGGGAGTTACTTCACGATTGCTTGGGGTGTCATATTATCATAGATAGCGTACAGAATAATGGTTGGTGCTTTAGCAATAAATGACACGTATTATGTTATTAGATGAGGTATGAAGATAACAATGGTGGGGTGACAAAGTAGATATGATTTATGATTAAAAATGTTAATGTGTAATATGAAATATAAAACTATGTATTATAGTGATGAGTATATAATATGCCAAATAATACCAAATACAGAAAATGACTCCGGGCCAAAGCTCAGCAGGGTGGGAGGGTTGGCAGTTTGAAAATTAGATACTCACTATTGATCCTCTTAAACGATGTCTGGAGAACAACTTCCTTTCAAAATGCATCAAAGTCATAACAAGGATGAATTTAGCAAGGGATTGAATATTATTCCATCATTTGTTGTTACATGCTAATCGATACGCCATCGAATCTGTAAGCCATCCACAGCTCTTCTTTATTGGAGTAGCGGCTTATGATTAAGAATATTAATGTTCAACTAATCGATATTGTAGTGTTATATCATGAAGCAATCGCAATTACCAAGGTCTGTGGATAGTAAATATATACGTTCGCTAATCGACAGCATACATTTTGATCGACTGTATGCCGACAATATTATCTCTGTGACAGAGAGGTTAAGAAGATTACCTAGACAAAGAGAGCGTTGGTTTGATTGATGAGCTTTGCGGTGGTACTGGTTTAGTGCGCATGCATGCGCAACTGTATGGAAACTGAATTGGTATTATTGGTGTAATTACAGTCATGGTATGATTTGGTGTAATTTTGTTTCCGTGTTTGTGATGCTGCTACAAGGCCTCGTTTATAATTCTATTACTTTATGAGGAGCATCAAATCGTCGATAATTAATCGATAAAGACGCAATGAAAGCCTTCGAACAATATGAAAATATTCAAAAGAATAGCGATCTGTATTAGTTACTTCGCATGAGTACCTCTACAATTTTCAAAAATTATCGCTCGTTTTCAGCTTTGGAAGTATTGCAGCGATTATCGTGTGCCATATTTGGTTCAAAATTTACGTTCAGTGAAAGTTAAGATACTGGACCAAAGATCTTGTTATAGTAAGATAGCCGACTCGGACGGTTCCGTTGTGTAGCTCGCGACCAGCGCGCCACCTGGTTTCGTCGAAGCTAAAATGTAAACACAAGCGTGTGGCTCAATGCTAAAAGATCGATCGCCGATGGTATGTACGCAAAAATACCGCTGTATTTCTAAAATATACAGACTTTTTTTATAGAGCCAATACAGAAAAACAAAAGCCATTTCTTATTGACACCTTTTTATCAATTTGTGTGGCGATTTATTCTCTACAATATTTTTTTATGAAAGTTTGAACGAAGTCACATATATCAGTATCTACCCCAGGCCTAGCCCCGATCGGACGGTAAAATACATACTTACTCAGATGTCCTGTAGGGCTGAATTTACCCCTTTTTAAGACACAGTCGGACGTCTAGTCTACCCTTATTTGATGTTAAAAGATTAATCTGAATCATATTGGTTTTGTCATTAGTCTCTGTCTCTCTTTTTCTCTCTTTGTCTCTCTCTGTCTCTCTGTCTCTTTGTCTGTCTGTATGTCTGTCTGTCTGTCTGTCTGTCTGTCTCTCTATATATATATACTTATATATATATATATTTATATATATATATATATATATATGTATATATATATATAATACATATATATAAAAGTATATATATATACATATATATATATTTATATATATATATATATATATATATATATATATATATATATATATATGTATTAACGTCATTACAACTAAAACTCTCAGTCTTAATAGCTTACTCAGAACAACCACAAATGAAATGAGATCATCAGCATACATTAGAAGATTACAACCACACTAAATCTCCACTAAACACAACAATCATTTAAAACAAGAGCTCAATTCATCCATAAAAACACTGAACAGATAGGTTGACAATATGCCTCCCTGTATTATGCCATTGAACACACCATATCAGCCAGACATAGTTCTGCCCCATCTTACACGCACACATCTGATTGGAGTATCATGCAACCAACCATTCTAACAGTATATCCAGGGACACCTTTGTTCGACAAGCTCCCACCGCCACTGCAATCTAAGGTGCAGTAGTCCTATATACTAGGGTGGATTTATGATAGAATAGTCCTTGTATATCTGCCATAAAGGCATGTATGTTATCGAATCAACGATTTATCTGGACTAGCCTCCAACCCGTGAGTTTACAGATAATAAAGGGGTGCGCAGTAAAGGTCATATACCTCTGCAAATGATTTTAGTGAAAAATGTAATAGTAACACAATAATCATACAATGTTATTCACACCAGGATGTTGCTATATCCCATTTCAGAAAAACAAACAAGTGCCAGCCAGTGAAACGTACTGTGTTGGTCTTAAGTTCTATTTAAAGGCGAGTATTGGAGACAATATCAATCCAATTTATATTTGTGCCATATAAAGCTATCGCAGATATGATATTATGATGACTTGTGTTTTATATTGCTAATGTCGATACAGACCTAATGCCTTTTCTTAAATCATTTGTTTTGCTTCCTGTGGCGAGCTTGGCCATAGTTACACAATATAACGTGCCCTGGTTCCTAAATTTCAATTAAGTATGGCTTTCTGGGTTGTAAATGAATCCAGATGTTATTCAAACGAAACCCACTACCCTGTGAGAAATATGGTTAGGCCGTAGGAGTTTTCGCAAGGACTATTTATGTATTGAAGTCAATAGAAACTGTTATGAATCGGGGCTGGTTATCTTCTTTTTGCAGCTGGACAACGAGTAGGTTAGTATGTCTATTTCGCAGGGATATATATATAAATATATATATATGTATATATGTATATATATATACATATATACATGAATCTATATATATATATATACATATAAATATATATATATATATAAAGATATATATTCATATATATGCATATGTATTTTTATATATATATATGCCTATACATATATTGATAGATATATACATATATATATATATAGATATATATATATATATATATATATAGATATAGAGGGATATAGATATATAGGTATGTTTGTATGGATATATATAAATATATGTGTGTATATAGGGGGGGATAGATAGAGAGAGATATATAGAGATATAGAGAGATACATATAGAGATAGGGTATATATAAGCATCGCTAGATTCATATATAGATACATATATCAGACATATATATATATATATATATATATATAGATATATATATATATATATATTCATATATATATATATATACAAATACATATATATATATACATATATATATATATCTATATTATATATATATATATATATATATATATATATATGCCTAGATATATGTATATATATATATATATATATAGTATATATATATATATATATATATATATATATATATATATATATATATATATATATATATATATATATATATATAAATATATATATATGTATATATATATATAAATATATGTATATATATGTATGTATGTATAGATATAGTATATCTCTGTATAAATATATATGTATATATATCTACTCTCTCTCTATCTATATATATAGATCTATATATATATATAGTATATATATATATATATATATATACATATATATATCTATGTATATATAGATATATATGATATAATATACATATATATATAGATCGTCAGGGCTCTAGGGAAGGTGATATCCCGGGTCAGAGAAGGAGCCCTTGAGCTATGAGAATAAGCAATGAAGGCTCTATGTAATACATTATGCTCCAAAATTACATTTGGGCCAAGGAACCCTTGCGAAGTTTTGGCCAGTGAGATCCCTACATGGTTGCATATTGACATGGCACGCAATGTAAACTGTCATGAACCGAATATTCATGTCCATGCAGCCCTACAAAATATGCAACCAATTTTTCTATGACATTTACTTTCTACAACACATTACGTCTATCATAAACATGATGATTAGTCCTTTAGGGAATAGTTGGCTTTCAACCATGCGCTAAATAAACTGCGCCTGACAGTTTAGGAATACTAACATTGCCTACCCTCCCCATCGCATGCACTAAGCTGTGACATTGGGTCCTTCCATTCCTTTGCTGATTACCTATTTCCATGCGCAGACTCAATCTGAATGAAAAGGAAAACATCTCCGCTTACGATGTCTGCAATCTACGTTGGTTCTTCGTAATGGCTTCCTGTCATTCCGTTGTAGTCTAAGCGAAAACTGGAGCAATATACGCCAAGCAGCTCCTGTGCAACATTTGTGCCCCCTGCCCCCAACAGGCTTTGCTTGTGCAATATATGAGTTTGTGTGCGGTATAGCATCGATTCAATGTTGATTTATTACCAGGAAATTGTTCACTTTATTGTGTTGAGAGGCTTCTAGTTTGTAGCCGCAACCATTTTTCTATAAAACTACTGTGAGGTATATCAACCCCCCCCCCCCCCCCCCCCGCCCCCTGTGTTCTGAAGATTAACTTATCTGTAAGTCCTGAACATGTATGGCAACAGTTTTGTTGTAAATACGCTTATATAGTTACCAGAAAATCCGCCCTTCTAAAGATATTTCCATTTTTTGTTCAATTACCGTGTGTTACGTTTTAACATGTAAATGAAACAACGTTTTGTAGTAACAACAACGTTAACCAGAAAAATCCGCCCTTCTAAAGATATTTCCATTTTTTGTTCAATTACCGTGTGTTACCCATGTAAATGAAACAACGCCGATAGTAAACAACCATCGCCCCGTTTACTAGCCAATCAGCGGGCCCCAGGTGGAGCTCTCTAATTGCCTGTCTCGGCGATATTGCATTTGTCACCACGTGTGTCATCCTGTGAGCATGGAGGAATTGGTGGTGAATGCAATATGGCTTCAATACCAAATTGCTCATCGAATCAATGGTGGCAAAGGAATAAACACTGATATTGGAAAAGTAGATTTTAGAGCCCACGAAGGCATGTGACCCAGCGTATATTTACATGTGAGTGATCCAATATCCGCTAGCTATCTTGTTATACATATGTGTTTATCCTACATATTTGCGATAAGTCACTTATGCAATAATGAAATAGATCCTGTTTACTTGCAGGTCACACTGCTATTAGCTATTTGGAGGTCTAAACCAACGTGAGCAGCTAATAAACCAGTTGGTTCCATATCAAATGAATGAGCCAGCAGACCTCCAGCTTTTCGCTTTCTACATCCTTCAATACATCAGGCGCAACAATGAGCACCATAATCTGAGATCCTGTGTCTTCGCTTTTCCTTGAACACTAATGCATGACTGATATGGATGCTTTAACATCTTCTGTAAGCATGCGCCATTACTCTTTATCACCATTAAAGCAACATGATTCCATTTTGAAGCCCTTCGCATGGCTATATTCGCCTCCATAGCTTCAGTGTATGTATGGTTAGATAGACCGACTAATTGTCATTATTGAAACGTGTGACAATATTGACTGGATGCATTTGACTTAAAATCAATGTTTTAAAACCTCATGTGATCAATGCCATGATTTGAGGAGAAAACTTGCTTTGATGCCAAAATTGCAATTATTCATACTATGTTGGGTGATTTTTGCGGACAGATGTTACTCAATTTGAGAACTGAACCCTGAGTGATATTTGATATCGTTTAGTCTGATCATTTGGGTTTTCTGCTCTGCAAGAACTTGTTATTGGGAAGTGAGGGCGATAGATGCTCTTATTTATCGGAGCCTGGTTATCATCTTCTGGCAGGGGAAGCACAAGTAATTTTGTAATTGTTGAGCATTATTTTACTTGTCTATATTGCAAGGATTTGTATTTGCCAGGAATTGAATGCAGCAATGGAAATGTCAAAGCACACAGCTTATCACGACCGATCTGCAGCAGCAAGCCACCCGTGTATTGGTTTTAGTCTGATTATTTGTAATTATCGGTTACAATGAATTTGCACAGCCACAATCACGGTGAAGTAACATGGCACTGTGTGAGTAATAAGGGGCACAGGAGTCGCTTGACGCGAGGGGGTTTGGTAGTGGCATCATGAACGCATGATGCAAGGATGAAGATTGCGTAACTGCTGAGTCATTGATATGTTATATATGAATATAAAAAGGTATTCATTGACCACTATGAAACACCACCAACAACGGACAAAGGAATGACTAGGATGCATTTATTTATTCCAATATGCATGCAAAAGTTGTATATCAACGGGTGTATTCTAGAATTCCAAACCTATTATTTTACGTGGCGGGGGGTTTGGATATAACTAGGCACCCTAAATAGATAAAGTGCCATCAACCGAATATTCAATATGTCCAAATTGATATAATGAAATGTGGTACAATGCATATGTAGCACCCGAAAGAACTTATGTTACGTTATTATCCGTGACTGCTTTGTCATACCACACATAAGGTCTCCCATCTTATAACACGTTCTCGTTTTAATTAGCTCGCATTGTTGCATACTGACACATCTAACCTCTTCACCTATGTTAATGGAATTTCTACTTGTAAACCTTAGGATAAACTGCGTCTGACATAATAGGAATACTGAGATTGATTGCCTATCCCAGTGCCTGCATACGGCTGCGTAATTGGATTGTTCCCTGAGTGCACCCATTAGCTCGTTCCATCGGTTTTCTTGGGCCTAGAATTGCAATTCTGTATAACTAGTCCAAAGATTAATTAGACTGTTTCCTGTCATTCAATTTTACGACATGTAAGTAAAAACAGAAGCGGAATACGCCTAGCAGTACCCGTGCAACATTTCCTTATCATTACAAAGATTTCATTGACCATCAGGCATATTTAGACTGATGACTAAAGGCAGAGAACACAGGAGAAAGATGGGGCTGAATAGGGTTGAGTCTGTGCCCTCACGATAAGCCTTGCGTCCACAATATATGAGTATGTAAACGGCAAGGCATTGATGCGATGTTGATAAAACGCCAATAAAGATTCCCTCATTGCTGCCATTCCCTAAGTTACCTAAGTAATTCACAGTGGAACGTTCTACAAAAGCATCAAACCCAGCTGGTAGACTCAAATTGCTCATTGCAACAATTTGGCATCCCCCATCATAGTTATTTATAACACCATACACGTGTTGTGAATAATTATACACGTTTTGGGGCAAATTGAATACCTAATATGTGTAGAACGTTTTCATTGTTGCTCACTCAACCCCCCCACCCCTCCCCTTACCCCTATCCACCCCCTCCCTACCCCGATGTAACTTATTGTGTCCCTGTGTTGACACAACCCACAATGTTAAATACGAGCCACTGTCAATTTCCACTTAGGGCAATACTGCATTCTTTATGTCAATTGCAGCAACGCGGACCATGTAATTTGGCACCAGAAGAGCTCCCAATGAATACCGCTTGCACATTTCCTCTCGTAGTTATCAGGCTATGTAACATGTGCTGTAGGAAACAAGAAGATTGCATAAGAATGACAGACATTTATAGTTTAGACACATTAAAAAATGAAAACTATGAATTCACGATGTGCCATGCACAAAAATTAACCGGGACAAACAAAGACATAAAGCAGGTGAGTCGATATTGATGTGTCTACGTTTCCATGATGTTATATAGCTACCAAAGTGGCTTACTATATTTCGTTTGATACATGCAATTTGACGCCCATTTTCACTAGTTGCCTTCAGGATATTTCGCTGGCAGATATTTAGGGTATTTGTGGGTGGATCGGCCTCATAAAACTACTACTGCTACTACTACTGCTGCTGCTGCTGCTGCTGCTGCTGCTGCTGCTACTTGAAATCCCTGGCATAATTACGATCAACTGATTAGTAATGGGCGTTGAGTTTTCTGAGACTCTCGCTTTCTTACACCATTTTGAAAGAAAGAAAGGATCCAGTTTGAAATGACTTCGTTTTTAGCTTTGTATGAGACTGAAATAGACTTTCAGGATGTTCTTTGCTCAGTACGTAATCATTAAGAGCGATTGTCTACCAAAGACAAGCCATCAATTTACATTCGGCCATATTGCATCCCTCCTTTTCATTTTGGCAGTATTCCATTCCGTGAATTGAGACAAATGATAATAATGATAATCATCCCATGGACACTTTGATGAATATATCAAATATCACACATTGATTGTCAAGATCACTCATGGTACATCGAAAATATCCGGCAGACGCATTGGTCGTTGGCGGTGTAACATGGTAAATGTTGTCAATCGATAAAACTATGTAAAAAACTAGACAGAAATATTTAGCTGGTGGCGTGCGTGTCATCGCACACATATCAAACCGTGTCCCTCTATCTCATATTATCGCCTCCAATACCATGACTTCACCTCCTATATAATGCTCTCTCCTCCATATCAGCTATCAGATAAGCCTGGTAATAAGTCACCAACAGCATCGAAGCTTCTCGTGAGAACCATGAGAATATGATGAAAAGAGAGAAATCAACCACAGTATTACCGCTGTTATTTTGCCCGTAGCAATGTGATAAAACGAGTGCAAAATATCAAAGGTGAACAATTCGGAAACTTGAGTCTACGGCTTATGTTTGTCTTTGTCGTTTTAAGGAAAATCACGGTACCAATATCTCCCAATCGTCACACCCACACGCACACACACAGACACGCACATATAAACACGCATGCATCATGAATGCTTGCAGGCATGACACATTGGGTTGCAAATATATAGTTATTATATAATTTAGTGGTTACTGGTGGGTTTCGTTTCAATACTCGACTGTCTATGCCGTCGATCGCTACCAAAACAACTCTGAATTGTAATAAATCCTTTAATGGACTTCATCGTCTGCAATACTAACCATATCAGAAGGACATAATAATTCATCAATATAGTAATGTAACGTAATAATAAAGCCATAGTTAAATAGATTGTGAAATACTGACGTGGGTTAAAGCTAATGATTAACAACACTAATTACTTTAGATTTAGCCTTGGGAATCATTGAATAAAAAGCTGACAATTATTATTTTGTCAACATTCTAGTAGTCCTTATTCAACCGACAATTGTTCCTCTGATTGAGAATCAAGCAAACATCAAGATTGTCAACCTCCATTCACTAGATGTGAATATATCCCGGTTTTATTACAAAGCCCAGAGCGCAGCAAAAGCTCTTCCCTACCTTTCATTTTTTATTCCCGTAGCTGATAACAACATATGACTTTCCATGTTGCACTCTCAATGAAATCGTGCTTGTCTGACCCTCATTCTTCTGTTTTCTGAACCCAATCGTCCTTTTATCTCATCACAGCAGTCAGAATTTAACGACGGTTTTTACTAGTAACTTACAATATAACCATCGAAATTTTTCTCTGTGATATTTCAGACATTTCTATGAAAGCGATTAAGAGTTTTCGTGGTCAGACCGCCAGGAAAAAACTGCTGCTGCTGCTACCGCTGCTTCTAAAACTCCCTGGCCTTATCACCGCTGAACATCCACGGACAAACATTGTCTACAGTTTTAATTCACATGCACCTAAGTAGCTTACATCAAAAACCATGCCATTAAAAACATTTTCTTAACTGTTCCAGACACCGTGTCACACGTTTTAACCTCTAGAAAGCTCTCTAATTTCCTGTTGCGGCGATAGTGCAATCATAAATAATCATGCTGCTTCATACGAGGTGAATTATTGTCAATGTAATTCAACAGGTTTCACAAATTGTACAGAAACAATTTCAGTGGTATGAGTGGCTGGCAAGTAGAGCAAGGTTTCTAATACCGGATTGCCCTTTCAAATTTCTTGATAAAGAATACACTTCGATACATCAAAAGTAGTTTTTAGAGCACACGTTACCAAGTCACCCATGCAATTGTGAACTAGATATTGCATACTTGAAGGTCAGCTATATTGAGGTTTCAGCTCACATAATAGAATGCATAAGTCAACATATGTCGCATGAATCCTGAATGAATGAAGCGAACAGAACGACGTTTTACTTTCTTCATCCCCGAATATGAATACCATGTTATTAAATCTACCACTGGAATGTGGGCGCTTCCAAGGTCAACTAATCAGGCCGGTTGACCGCTTCAGCATGAATGTCTCGGTACATTGCAACGAAGCCTGGTGTTCATCTTACGCACTCTTGGAAAGCGTTGATTGGACAAAAAGTCACTTTCACTCATAATAAGGAGCTGGATTCAGTACTTGCCAAACTGGTTAGCACATATTGATGTGCGTGAGCCAGATGTCAATGGCATCATCGCCTTGCATGACACAGGTAGCGTACGTTAATATGCCAAGACACACGACTTAATCTTTCCTTCACTTTTCACATGTGACTTTGCTCTCTCTAAACCTTTCAATATGACTTTCATTCTTCGTTCATATCAATTATATTTGTGTCCAAATGATAAACACAGCTGCTTGGATAAAATTGATGTTTTAATACCAATAAGGGCTATAATAACCATCTACGGACAAACATATAAATAGCTAACATTAAATGTTGTCATTAAAATTATTTTCTTAATTGTTCCATATAACGTGTCCCATGTTTGAACCTCCTGATCGGAATATACTACATGGACAGTGTCAACCATTGCCGCCATGCTGCTGTCACGCATCAGCCGTCCCCAGGTGGCGCTCTCTAATTACCTGTCGCAGCAATAGTGGGATGTCAACATGCGTGCCTCCTATTAACATCGCTCATACTAGAAGAATAATTGTTAATGTAATTCAGCACGTTTTAACAATTGTACAGATACATTTTTCCTATTGCAGCAGAGGAACAGCTGGCAAATAGAGCGTGGTTTTAGTTCCTCTCATTGTCTAATACATTAGTCTTAGGAATTTATTTCAACCTATATCATTCAAACTTAAATGTTGATTGGATAAATTGTACTTAAAACTATTGTTGCGTTTCCTGTAAAGGGCAATAGGAACATTTGAATGGCAAAATCTAAATCCAATCGTCCTTGTGCCTCATTCATCACAGCTGTCTCAATTTAATGGAAGTTTTACTTGCTGTTGGGGAAGGTTGACATTATTATGGCGCACCGAGTGGTTTCTTATATAAACGTTGATTATGACTCCATTTCGAAGCCCATCTTCATCATATTTTCCGGTTATTTCGCTGATAGAGATAACGGGTTTTGCGGTCGGATCCGCCTCATAAAACTGCAGGTGCTAAAGCTTGAACCTCCTGGCGTAATACCGTTATACATTTGAGTAATGGTCTGTTTCCATATCAACTGTATCGGTCTCCTACACCGTTTTTAGGATATCAATTCAGCCATGGCAATAGACATTGTTCTCAGGATGCAATCACAGGGATAACACTTTATGGATATATTTACTGACAAATGCTGAAAGCACAGATACTGCTTGAAATGACTTGTGTTTGCTTTGCATGAGAATGAGAATGATTTTAAGGCTGTTTATGCGACACGTTTAGTTCAAGCAACGTCAAGCCAGTATTGCAAATAAAATTCAGAGTTGCTTCACGGCCAATATTTAACCCTCCCATCAGATTCAGTCGAATTCCGATTTACTTCCCGACACACATGAAGTATGTTCATCGTTGCAGTTTGAAGTTCCCATGAAATGGCTTATTTTGACGATGGATAGTTAAAGTGTCAAGCATTAATCACCAATGTCAATGAGCATGCTATAAAGCTGACCGATAATATCGCAATATTTTGTCCACGACTAGTGTGTCATCGCCTCCCATATCCAACCCTCCCATATCCAATCATCGCCTCCCATATCCAACCCTCCCATATCCAATCATCGCCTCCCATATCCAACCCTCCCATATCCAATCATCGCCTCCCATGTCCAACCCTCCCATATCCAAACATTGAATTCCATATCCAATCATCGCCTTTTTCTTCGATCATCAGGACGTTAATTGTATATGAATAAAATGAACTAATATTTTCTGAGTCATTTCAGGGCGCACACCAATGCACTGAAACCAGTCGCTAGCTTAGATGAATCGCGTTTTAATGCATAATTTCTCCAGAAGTAATAGCTATAGCGATTTCTTGTATGAGTTTGTGCACATGTGCTAACATGAAAAAGTCTATCCGCAATTAGTTCATATTTTCCAATAACGGGCAGTTTATTACCCCAGGTACAGGTAACCACTGAACATTAACGGAAATACATTGCCAATAGATTCGCTTAACATAAACTTAAATAATAACTAACATCGAAACCTTGTTTTTGGAAAATATTTCGTAATCTGCTCTGTCCAGCAACCCTGAGTCATGTTAAACATATAGATCGAATTAAATTACAGCGGCAAAATCCCCCGTTGTCTGTCATCTTGCGCTCTCGCAAATCATCCATCAGCCGACCACATGCGACCCTAAATTGCCTTTTGCGGCGATATTGCATCCGACACTATGAGTGCCATCTTGCATTCATATTGACGACAAGGAACATGGTTACATCCTTCTAAATAATCCCTGATATTTTTTTATTTGTGTGCTGTGTTTATTACATACTTATATGTTTACGACATGCAATAATGCACTACAACTGCTTATGGAATTACTGAGAGTCATATAAACCTGAAATATTCTTCACAAGCAACAAACCCTGATAGTGGTCTCTAAGCGTTCATTTTAACGATATTGTGTCCCTCGCCATGGTTAGTTACAACACCATGCACGTGATGTGAATAATTATACACGTTACTGGACGAGTTGTTGATACGTTTTTACGAATGAATCATTTCATCTATGTCGAAAATATGTGTTACAGGTGCAGAGCGATTTCATCGTACTTAGACGCCCCTAATAAAATTGATTGCTTTTCAACATTGAGAAAATAAGCAGCGATGACAATGTAACAAGCCAACTCATGAATGACCATTGAGGACTATATTGCATATTCATGCTTGTGTCATTTGCTAATTCAGACACCCTGTAATGGGTCGTTAATGGAAGCTTCCATTGCCACTGAAGCAATTTGGGCATGCCACCTGCTCTCTTGGTTATCAGTCTATTTAAAAACCTTTTTAGGGAATACGAGGTTTGAATACGAATAGCTGGACATTCTCTGCTAGAAATATCAGTAACTAGAATTCATGATTTAACACGGCTCCAACATTCTTTTGGGAAAGACCCCGGATATGAAATACTGTGCTTACTGTTTACCAAGAGAGACATATTTCATGAACCCAATTTTACGAATAGGAAGTGAAGAGGTTAGATTGTTCTATCGTTCTCTTTCTCTCCGAATAAACATGCCGGTCATTGTTCTTAAAAGTCCCATGAAATAATTTATCTTGACGATGGATACTTAAACTGTCGCACATTGATCGTGACGATCATTGATATGACATCAATACCTTTAGAAAGTTGGAAGTATACCCAAAACCTTTGGCAGTGATAGCGGTCGTGAGCGGGATAGAATGTACATGCCATAAATTAAAGCAGATCTATCAACAAAGAGCTTATAGCTACATTAAGAGGGCTTTCCAAGCTGTGCGATGAGTATGAAAATGAGTTAAATCAACAAAAGACTGCTGATCCAACGTCTCGGCTTTCCAAGTCTGTGTGAGATATGGAGTCTTGATCGCCGTTGGCCAGCAGCAGGCTACACTGATCCTGAGTTATCACCCATCCTGATTATGAGGATTTAAGATACCTTGGATCTCTTAACATTACGGCCTGGGCTGTTGCTGCAATCCTCTATAGATACGGTTCTTATACACTTCTTTAGGTATCATTGAAACCTTGCCTATATATACTCTTGAATGATATTGAGACCTCAAAGGCGTCTGGAAGCACCAGTCATATACATCGCACCGTTCGGCTTACCTTATCTACATTAGGGGAATATCTGTCCATTTTGAACCCCTTCAACAACCTTTCAGGATATTTTTGTCAATATAGCTTCCGACAACTAATGCTCAGACAAGCTTGTCAAGCTTCCTTTTAAAACTTAACTCCCGACATGTTTAATGGTTCATTGATCATAAATGTGATGTGACTGCTACGGTCTTAAAATTGTCTTGGCGCTATGACGGGGTGACCTTTGAGCGTTATGATATCACGGGAGAGCATTTGCTCGAGGCAATTGCAGTGGTCATGCGACATACGATATCTAGCGTCAGTGTCAGACCTTTGATGCTACCGATCCCTTTGAAATTTAGCAATAGGTGTCCAAAATTCATTCTAATTGATGTACAAACATCCGTAATCCGATATACCATCTCTTTCCTGTAGATAATGGTATGCATGTATATAAATGTCCTTGCCAAATGGAAGGCCATTTTGAGTCATTTAATATGTCATCTCGTGCATAGTGTTAATTGTATGCCTATATGTTAATGTCGTGGCCAACTGAGAGGTCATTTAAGGTCGATCGCCTAACGTAATTAGCATGCAGCTTTTTGAATTAATGTTGAATAATGAGGCGTCTGCCCATGTGGTCGCCCGCCAAATAAATCATATAGAAGACCTCGAGAATTAAGGGCAATCATTCAGAGGGATTTAGAGATTGAGAGAGGATGAAGTAGTCAGTTCGCAACGAAGTACAGCTGCCTCCTGGACGACTATCCGCAGTTTCCCGTCGTTTTTCTTGGTAACTGCAGTGAACCAGCCGTGTATCGAGAGCTGAGCGGTTGGTTTAGGGCGGTATTTGAGCCTAATATAATAAACGTCATGTAACTATCTGTCTGTATCTTCTTCTCTGCTCAGTAGTATTAGCCGGGAGTACGATTGCCCCGCCGAACTCGATTCATTAGACGTGTTGGTAAAGTTAAGCCAGGAGGCTACCTCACCCAGCAACAGCCTCATCAGACTTCACCTGCCAATATGGTACATAGTTTTCTAGAACCTGTGACATAGTCTATTTGTAACGATATCTTGTGGATCTATGTAGCTTAAAACATTTGTCAAATCTGACAGTATAGGTTTTCTGCTTTGCAAGAACTTGACACATTGGTTGTGGTTTTCAGGATATTTCACGAAAGGGTATATTATTCATCGGAGGCTGTTCATGCGCTTCTGGCAAGGTAACCATAATTTGTCTGTATGTTTTTTCCAAGGATGTGTGAGGAATCGAATGCACAAGAGAACGCTCTCAGCTGGGAAGTTGTGAAAGCGTGGTTTGTAATGTACGATCTTCAGCAGCAAGTCACTTTTGTACAGGATATACTCTACATCAGCAATACTCGGTTGTTATTGGAATTTGGAATATTCGGTTGTCACGAATTAGCAGAAAACCTGCACCGCCACAATCATCATGGAGCCACCTGGTGTTGTGTATGTAATAAGCCGCATAGAAGCCGCTCGCCGCTAGAGGGCGTAGTGGTGACATCATGACTATTAGCTACAAAAATGAGGACAGCATGACTTTGTTATTGTTTGAACTTTCTAAAGAATAAACATGGATTTTATTCATTTATCATAAACGATTGTCTATGGGTTGTGATGGATTTGTTATTGTATTGCACTTATAAAGTTCTGCAGCAACTGCTGCGAGCGTGTTCTACAATTCTAAACCCCACCTGGTTCCCTGGTTTCGTCAACAATTTTTACAGGTTGATGCAACTGCGATCTCTACTAAGCAGCCAAAAAGGCAAGCTGATATCAACCGATTATTCAACATGTGTTGATTGTTATCAAAAGGTATGGCAACCAAGTTTCCCATGGCTGCTCTTTTATACATGCATTCCCTGTATGTTGAAACTTAAGGATTGTTTAATGGCGTCTTTATTATTTTGTCAACATAAGCACATGTATTAAGCATTATGCAAACCTAACCAATTTCACAGGATATCATTTTGACAAAAAACTGGTTAAAAATAACAGCCATCTCGGGTCGCATAAATGCCATACCTAGACAGAAGTGGACGAGGAGTAGAATAAGACGCATAAGATCAGACCAGAGTTATTCACATATTTAGGTGTAACCGTACATATTTAAGAAGAAACACAAATAATGTTGCAATTCTTCGTGTCCATGTAGACAGCCATGTTTTATAATATCCTAAACCTTTATCAAGGGCTGCAACGTGACAACATTCAACATGATAATGTAGGAGATGACAGGTACCATATAGAGGAACTTCAATCATTATCAGTCAGAGAAGAGGCGGTTGCACCAAGGGATCCACTTCGCAAGGCAAGGGGCGCTGTTAGTACTCACCAACACTTCTCAGATGCAAAACGGACGATCCAGGAACTCAAGTCTGGAGTTAACTGTTAGCATGCAGCGGCTTAATGTTCGATGGGTTGTTTTTGTTAAATTAGACTCGCGTTTTCTAAATGCACTGAAAGCATCCGCAATCAAATCTGGGCTGAAACTGCAAATGGAAATGCTACTGAGAGTCATATAAAGCTGATATATTCTGCGCAAGCGTCGAACCCTGATTGTGGTCACTAATTCTCAATGCATTCCTCGCCATAGCATGAATAACTGTACACATTATTAAGCAAGTTTTATGTTTGTTTTTACAAAAGGATGACTAAGAGGACCATTCAGATATAAAAACAACGTTCCTAGCATATGTATAATGGTTTCATCTTAGATGCTCCTAGTTGAGCTGATTGTGCTACCGTCATGACAATAAGAACCGATGAGAACGTAATACACGAACCATAATGTCAATTTCCGTTAATATTGCATCCATCATGACGGTGTTATTTGCTGCAGCATCAACCATGTAACAGGGCGTCAATGGGAGCTCACACGACGGCCACTCGATTGCCGTTTGGACGTCGCATCTGCTCTCCTGGCGGTCAGTCGACTTAAAACATGATTTGAGACTATTTACGATTGGCTGGATATTCACAGATTGAAACCCCTCCGATTAACATTCGTAGAGCAACCTGACTCCAATATCCACATCGAGAAGATCCCTGATATAGAAACTAGGTATTTACTACAAGCGATACGCAATATATATCTAAGACAAATGAATTACCCCAGTAGCATGAATGTACGAATAGAAAGTGCAGGTGATATCAAAGAGACCCCAATCCTCAAGATTTAGCCTTGGAATTCATAGATCAAATACCTTGTCACTGTTCTCACAGCCCTCCATATACCGACATTTCCATGATATATTTGGTGACTGAGAAGCCGTTCTGAACAGATCACTATTTTATTGCACATGTCACACTAGAGTTAATATTGATGCATCTGAGATTTAATTTCAATCGTTATATCGTTAGAAAACTCATCAGCATCATGTGAAGTTGCATGATAAGCTAGTATTCATCTTTAATTCACCCTCTCTCTTTCCTGCCATTCATATTTCGTTTCCCTAGCTGACAGTTAGTGAACCACATATTCCACACATTCAAACTAACACACTAGCACTCAATATCATCTTCTGTGCATGATCCTTACGATTCTGAATCCAGTCGTCCTTTTATCTCATCATAGCTGTCTGATTTTAACGAGCATTTTACTAGCCATTGATAACACGGACGTCATATGGCTCACAAGAAGGTTTACTTCAAAATCACGAGGCATTATGAATCCATCTTGAAGCGCATCTTCAATGATTATTAGGCTATTTCGCTAATAGAGATAACGGGTATTTTGGATCTGATGGGCTGCATGTATCTGCTGCTGAAGATGATGATGATGATGATGATGATGATGATGATGATGATGATGATGATGATGATGATGATGGTGAAGCAACCGTTCGACATAAAACCACGCGTGCGCGTTTGTGTGTATGTGCTACTGTGTGCGTTTTCGTGTGTGTGTGCGTTTGTGTGCGTGGGTGTGTGCGAGAACGTTATGCATGTGTGTGTAGACTTTTGTATGTTTAAGCGGGTGGTGTAATTAATTATAACCCAATATTCACCTGAGACATCTAGTCGAGAATCACCCTTCTGACTACTGATGATAAGCATAAGGACGTGGGTGGTCATGAGGAATTTAGCTCTGATAGTTATGCTTCATCTTGGTCTCGTCAAGTGCATCCAACGGCTCTAAGTTGATGTAAATCAGGATAATTGTGTACTCTCAGGACGCTTATAGTAGGTACCGATTGGTCGCCAGCCATATTCATGCCATGGGCTAAATACGCGCACAAACACACAATCATTCATATATATACTTGTATATAGACACATATATATATGTATTTATATATATATATACATATATATTTATATATATATATGCACATGTATGCGTTTATATGCATATATATATTTATTTGTATATTTATATATGTGTATATATATATATATATATATATATATATATATATATATATATATATATATATATATATATATATATATATATATATATATATATATATTTTTATATATATATATACATAAAGTAGTCGATATTGCTGTATACGTTAAGCGGAATGAAACTAAGCAGTTGATACAGGTGTATACGTACGGCGGATGAAACTAAGCAGTTGATACAGGTGTATACTTACGATGGGGTGAAACTTACCTGTCGATATTGCTGTAAACGTACGGCGGGTTTAAACTCAGCATTCTATATAGCTGTATAGTACGGCGGGGTGAAACTAAGCAGTCGATATAGCTGTATACGTACGGCAGATGAAACTAAGCAGTCGATATAGCTGTAAACGTACGGCGGGATGAAACTAACCTGTCGATATAGCTGAATTAGTAGGGCGGGGTGAAACTAAGCAGTCGATACAGCTGTATACGTACGGCGGGGTGAAACTAAGCAGTCGATATAGCTGTAAACGTACGGCGGGATGAAACTAACCTGTCGATATAGCTGTATACGTACGGCGGATGAAACTAAGCAGTCGATATAGCTGTATACGTATGGCGGAAAGAAACCAAGCAGTCGATATAGCTGTATACGTACGGCGGGATGAAACTAACCTGTCGATATAGCTGTATACGTACTGCGGGGTGAAACTAAGCAGTCGATATAGCTGTAAACGTACGGCGGAGTGAAACTAACCTGTCGATATTGCTGTATACGTACGGCGGGGTTAAACTAAGCAGTCGATATAGCTGTATACGTACGGCGGGGTTAAACTCAGCATTCTATATAGCTGTATAGTACGGCGGAATGAAACTAAGCAGTCGATAAAGCTGCATACGTACGGCGTAATGAAACTAAGCAGTCTATATAGCTGTAAACGTACGGCCGGGTGAAACTCAGCAGTCGATATAGCTGTATACGTACGATGGGGTGAAACCAAGCAGTCGATATAGCTGTATACGTATGGCGGAAAGAAACCAAGCAGTCGATATTGCTGTATACGTACGATAATGTGCTTTTGATATATCTGGTAGACACAGGGCATAGTAGATTGAGGTAGCGTAATATTGTCAATGCCTCCCTATGAGAAGCGCACAGTAAAACCCATTTTGGTTTCATTTATACTCGGAGAGCGTGAAGTATATTGTTGATGACGCACGCGGAGACACTGATACAGAATTTGACTGTTGACGTGAAGAAGTTGGATAGAATATTGTCAGAAATATTGGAGTAGGTCCTATTGTCAGGAATATTGGATGTGGCCCTATTGTCAGGAATATTGGAGGAGTCCTATTGTCAGGAATATAGGCGGTGGTCATGGAGCGAGCATTTTGCAGGGAAGTTATCACTGCTTTACTTAATGTCGGGACATTTAACAGCAAACATTTATCATGTTCAATTACGAAAGGTTAAGTCATATTTCATGTTATGCTAGGCATTTGACATTCAAACAAGCTATGCAGCATATAAACTCGTTATGCGAAGGATATTTACGTTTACTCAGCACTTATGAATGGGAGACACTAAAATGAAGCAAATAGATATCAGTGGTAGGTTTCACAAAAGAGCAATGACTTCAAATTTTGGAGTGGAGTGGAGTGGAGTGGAGTGGCGGTAATGATGGTGTCAATTTGATTGTTCTTACAGGACGACACAACTGGTTACCAGAGATGCGTGGAGCTCATGCGTGTACTCCATCATCATGGCTCACTTGAATCGATCAATCTTTGATGTTTATCATTTAACACAACTTGCAGATTTTAATTTCAACGTTTCAACTTCTTTGAATTGACTCAGTAAATTAAGTTGGGGCGAGACGTTTTGTACTAAAGAAATAATAAGAAAACTTATTGCATGACATTTAGTAGAACTATGTGCTTGTATGAACGATTAATGAGACCATTTATTTGAAAAATTTCGTTTATTTGTTGTTCACACATTGTAAAAAATGTACCATTCCATGCCATAAGCTGGGGTAAATCCGAGAAACTTCCGTATTTGGCTGTTCGCATTGAACACCACGGAGGTTTATGATGAAATTGTGGGGCGAATCAATGATATCAATAATGTTGTGCTGAGCGAAACGAGAGTTCCTGATGAACGCGATCCGTCCTTTCTTGTAGTTACTTTATCTGTATAGAACTGAATGCCAGTTTAATATAGGGCTCGTAAGATCGAGCACCTGTCTTGCAAAATAGCCAAGATTATCACAAGTGGGGTAATTTCTGCTTCCATTGTTTTAGAAATAAATCCGAGATAAACCAGGACGACAAAATAAATGCTCCCAATGTGTTAGTGATAAAGCTGAGATTTTCCATGTCAACGAAATGAATGCTCCCCATGTTTTAACGATATACCTGTATCGGACTGAATGTCACCTTTGGAAGCAAAACTTCACGCGAACAACTATAGCGTCCTCTGTCATGGCAGCCTGAGAACGTATCATGGTTTCTCTCTCCAAGGGGACCCAATGTGATGTGATACTTCTTAAAGATCTACTTCTTAGCATAACATACCGATGTGGAAAACAATTAAATCTAGAACTTGACCCTGACATCACCATCCCCTTAAACATACAAAAGTCTACACACACACATGCATAACGTTCTGTCACACAACAGCGCACACAAACGCACACACTAACACACACAAACAAATACGCACACACACTCACACTCTTTTATATATATTATTATATATATATACACTTATATGTATATATATATATATATATATATATATATATATATATATATATAGAGATATATACTTACTTATGATATATATATATATATATATATATATATATATATATATATATATATATATATATATATATATATATATATATATATATATATATATATATATATATATATATATATATATATATATATATATATATATATATTATATACACATATATATACATATATATAGCGTTTGTGTGCGCTGTTGTGTGACAGAACGTTATGCATGTGTGTGTGTAGACTTTTGTATGTTTAAGGGGATGGTGATGTCAGGGTCAAGTTCTAGATTTAATTGGCAAGATGGTTTCTTATTTGTAGCACCGGTTGGCCGTCCTGGAGGAAGTGCATCAGCAATGCGGTGCGTCTCTGGCGGTCACCGA
Organism: Urechis unicinctus; assembly: GCA_034190875.2. Lineage (NCBI taxonomy): Eukaryota > Metazoa > Annelida > Polychaeta > Xenopneusta > Urechidae > Urechis > Urechis unicinctus. The sequence goes on along the minus strand of CM067345.1, from coordinate 24,199,594 downwards.
GATGGATGTGCGCTACCTAGAGGAGGCAGAGAGAGGCAGGAAGCTGGCGGCCTTATTGACTCTGTTGTACAGCAAAAGTTGGGTTAGCTATGCAGACTTGTGGGGCGTATCTGATCTGTCTGGAGGTCTGGAGGATTTGGACGCTGATGTCATCCAAAGCAACAATTATATAGTGAGCAGAATTCTATATATTGTTTTTTTTTGGTTTTTGTTACGTCATCCGGTAATTTCTGGGGAAACATGAGAACCTGGAAAGCGCACAATAAGGTTAACTAACTTAGCAGGACAACCCGACATGGAAATATTTGCATTTGCATTGCCCGATACAATCTGATCATTGCACTGAATGATGTGGTATGTCAAATGAGGAACGCATAGATCACTGACTTACAGCACTGAGGGATCGGTTGGCTGAATGGATGCATAGAAGAAAACTTCACTGTCGATCAGCTCGACAAAAAAACGAATGTGGAGTCGTTCGCTGCATGGTTACCACGGGCAGTACGAAATCTCGGATACTGTCGATGGGTCAACTGAATCATTGAATCATTCAACCTGGCTCCCGGAAACGGCACTAGTTGTGGTATCAATGTTGTCCGCAAGAAGGGACGGGACCGAAGAAGTGCCGACATAACCATCGACTGTTCTCAAGGCCAAATATGAAGCGAATGAAATATAGTGGACGACTGATTTGACCGTGACAACGAATTGATACCGTTCTATATTGCCAAATACGGCCACAATCAATAAATAGCTTCCGAATCAAATCGATTGCTTTGTGGACCATAGTAATTCTTAACTAATCATAAATACTGCTACCTGGTAAATAATATATAACAAGCATCCGAAGGCGATTTTGTCGCCCCTCAAGATTTGTTATACAGCTATGATCAATGTGATAAGTCACATTTGGAATTATCCCAATTTTGAGACTTTTTCCACAGTTCTAGGAAATCACGCAGTGGTAAGCTCCTGAAATATTTCACACCGACTTAAAGTATTTATATACCTCTATCTCTAGCTATGGCATGCTATATACACTTCCTGCCAGCTTGTACGTTATGATGGACACATTTCACTTGTTAGACTGCCTGTCATGGAATGGTGATTCGCTTGTGGCGTTCCCAACCAAATATTTACGCGTAATGTCGAGAAATCTTGTCAAATTTTAAAAAAACCTTTGGTAAGATTCTATTGAACCATTTAGTTTTGAACATTCATGTGAAAAAATGTTTTTGGACGCATTTTCTTAAATTGCGGCTCACATAAATCTTAAAGAGGCTGTTCAGTCCCGTATGGGGCACTCAGGCCTCATTTTATTAATATATTTGTACGTTTAACGTAGATATAAAAAGCCATTTTTTGATTTGTCCTGTAAAGTTTAATTGATCGAAAATCATGCTGATAAATATACAATATTATTATTTTCCTGGAAATACTCATGATACAAATTTTCTATATGTTTAATTTTTGTGTTATTCCATTGATAACCTTTCCTCTCTTAAACCATGAACCGCAAGAACGTTATCTGTAAACCATCAAGCGCTCTATTACTACCTCGCTATATATACTTCAGCTTGGGATACAAAATGTAGCTTTCATCACATTTCCACTTATTATAGATGGGGCATCACTGCGAACAAAATGTGACCGAGCAGGAAGGGTAATTTCCGACAACAAATATGGCGATAGCTTAAGTAAAGATCCATTTTTAGAGACCTTAAAGCTGAAAAATGAATGAAAGTCTGAAAACTTTAAACGTTTGATTATCAAGATGTGGTTGTAAAGCAACTTGCTAGGCAAGCTCGCTACAAATATGAGGGTGAACAGTCTCTTTTAATTACAAGTTTCTGAATAAAAAAATCTCAAAATTTCTACACATTCGCCTTGTTATGTAGCTATATAACTTCTGTCCCATTGAACTAAGATTGATTTTTTGTCGATTCTAAAATAAACCAAAAAAACTCGTTATATTGATGATGTTCGCTTGCCAGTTTTAAGATATTGTTGGCATCTGGGACGCGATATGTAGAGAGGAGGTCAGTTTAGAGCAATCGATACTTCTCTCCACCCATAGGATGAAATAGAATCGACGCCAAAAAATTAGGAATCCTGGCACAAATCAGGTGGCCATATTTACAGTGTCATTAGAAGGGAAACAAATGGAGCAGACCATATTCTCCAGAAGTTCCCCAGCCTCACCAAACAGATACATAACAAGATAGTGGCACAAGGAGAAGAGCTTATACTGACATTTCTTGCAGGATGACATGGTCTTCATTGAAACCAAATATCGTCGGTAGTGCTACACAGTCTTTGCTTGCCGTGATTTGCAAACAAGACACAGCAAGCAAAATCATGAAGTTTGTACAACTACTACACTGATATGTATCTAAGTTGTCATCATTTAGGTTAGCTATACACAGGCTGTTGAAGATCAGCAAGTTCTGATAAAGCATGTCTTTTAAATGTTCATAAGCAAATCATTACAATTGCATTGCTGGAAAACTTGGATAACAATCGCACACCACCCACTGCAATGCCATCATTCTATGAATGAAGCCTTGGTAGGACCCAACATATCTGCCATTCAACTCAGAGATAAGCAGGACAAAACAGCAGTGGACTCATCCTACCTGCTTCGTGTTTATTTATCCACACGCTCATCATTACATGTTTTAAAACCTATCTTTTGCATATGTATAGTAATGAGCTCGGAAATGGGCCTATTTATGATTCAAAATGTCATTTTTCATATGGCAGTTTATATGGCTGTTAATAACAAAGGCATAAATAAGTCAGAATGTTCAATGCGGTGCTCTTTATTACATACAGCAGTAATTGTAATAGTTTACATCAGGGAATGGTATCAGTTCGCAGCCTTCAGCATTTGTCATCCACGTTTCATCCATTTCATTTCTATGCTGAAGAGCATGCGATGGAAATATTATGGTACTGTGCGTCAATGTCACAGTTTACGTTGTTTTGAGGTAACAGAGTGAAATTGGCTGTTACTGTGGAACCATCGACAGTGGCCGAGATCTCATAGCGTCCATGAAACCCACGTAGGGCATGAACCGAATTCTGCTGGTTAACCTGGTCGTCAGTGAAGATTTCTTCTGTCCTCCATTCCGCCAGCCGATCTCTCAGTACCTTCCCAGCCTCGTTCAACTGCATGAAAATAAGAGCTATAATCGTTGTCCTGCAAATCACATTACGGGAGCTTTGCAGAAATTATCAAATAAGAGATAGCATTTTACTCACCGTACAGTTATTGCCTTGGATGATTTCAGCGTCCCAGTCCCCCAGACTGCCAGACAGATCAGATACACCCCACAGGCCCACATAACTGACCCAACTTTTGCTGTACAACAGAGTAAATAAGTCGGCCAGCTTCCTGCCTCTCTCTGCCTCCTCCAGGTAGCGCACATCCATCTCGGTGACTGCCAGAGACGCACCGCATTGCTGATGCACTTCCTCCAGTACAGCCAACCGGTGCTACAAATACGAAACTTCTTGCCAATGACGCTCACCCAGCATTTGAAAGCATGACGTTGAATTTAATATTGTTTGCAAGTCTGAAACTGCGAGTATTAACAATAAAATCCTATAAGTTAACACGCACATGTACTACAGACACCATGTCCAGATTCTGAGCTCCATGACACTGTGCACCTATTCCTGCTATCGGTGTTCCTGCCCTGCACAACTCCAAGACATATTCCTTGTAAGCCTAAAAACAGTCACGGAGAAAAAAACATAATTCGCATGGTATCTGGGCGGTATGTTTTGTTGGTGGGGGGGGGGGGGGGGGGGGGTGACTAATGATAGTTTTCCGGATGGGTGCCGTTGGAAATGAAAACCATATGTAGGAGCACTTACATTGGTGTGACTTCCACCACTGACGATGTTGAAGTCGTTTGAATACAAATCGTAGTCATCTCCAAATGTTTGGTTGGCCAGGTTTGAACATTTTCCGAGTTACATTTTTGTCATTTGTGAGCCCCTCCAAAGTTGCATCGATAAGGTTCTCGTTATTGACATCGATTTGGATTACCGTGGGTATATTGCTGAAATAAATAGAACATCCATTATAGCGAGATTCATAATTACATGCATAACTGTCTAATTTTGACAGTACAATCTATGTACAGCTATATAATCGTGGGTGTACTGTATTAACGAGACAAATGAAGCGATAATCACATTATCTTGGATACCCGTGGTTGTTGTGCAATATAAGTGGTAGTATGAACGAAAATCAGCTCAAGATGCCAAACCAATGGGTATCACAAAGTGAAAATATGGTCGACCATTTCTCGCTGATTTGGAACTTACGTTTGACTCAGTATTAGTTCATGGACGTTTTGGATTCGCTCCGCCAATTGATTACAAATTTCTGTACCGTTTAACGCCAACAGCCACGAGGGAAGTTTGCTAGTCTTACTCCAGCTGAGGGCATGGTATCTTTGATGTTCTATGCTGTTAAATTGACAAAATATTCACCAACTTCGTGATATATATTTCAAATGATACACACTTATATAATTCCAAAGATGCTACCATGCATTGACTGCCAGCGCCAATGAGAGTACTTATTGCAATGGTATCATGGGGAAAGGCAGTTTAATCTACAATGATGAATCGAAGGAAATATTATTAACATGCACCTGGGAAAGTTCTTAAAATGAGAAACATAAGCTTATCTGCAAAGCATAATCGATGGATAACTACAAACACTGGTTCAACTGACCCATATTGATGGAGTGTATGCATGAGATCCACGCATCTCTGGTAGCCAGATGTGTCGTCCTGTGAGACCAATCAAACGTACACCATCATTACCACGAATTAATCGCAACATAGAACCACCATGATTTGGTGAATCCAAATCATTCTCTACAATTTGGATACAGCTATACTTCCACGAGAATTGCAAAGAACACCCCCCCCCCCCACCCACCGCCCCCCCCCCCACCCCCAGAAATATGAGGATGTGATATCGCCAATGGTAGTGCTTGACTAACTTTGTTTGGTTCACTAAATCGCCACTTGCACGAGTTAGGGACGACAGCGGTGTTGAAGATGTCCCCCGAGGATAAAAAGTCCATGTAGTTCGCATGCGCGGCATGATTTGAATCCAACACGATCCCCTCGTTAATTGACATGCCGAATTTGAAGTTACTGTTCTTTTGTGAAACCTACATTCAACAACATACAATCAGAGTATTATCGTTGTAAAGAAAAGCAGTCGGTTTTGTACAAGAAACAGGGAGAATTGTAATCTGCAATTTACATGATTTTTTGTTTTGTGCCTTTTGTTAGATGTTAGTAAGCTCACCTCAATATTGACATTAGGCTGAAATTCCTCACCGCGTCTTACTCTGTCGCAACCAAAACACAGATGATTCAACAGCATGCGTCTGAACACCGACAACAGCAACGACAACTTCAAACATCCCAAGTGAAGGGCCAAGCGAATACCTACCCAATGGTAATATCCCCCTTGCGATTGCTTTCAATATCTGCCTCAGCAGTGGCAAGCCAGTCGGGATACTTTGTCAGCTCTGAAACGGTCACATTGTCCACTGCAAAATCGATCGATTCGGACTCTTTTACCACAACACGTAGCATTACCTTCACTGCGTCTGTGACAAAATAATAAATACACAGTAACATTAGCTGACAACCGCCAAGACAACAATCATGACATATCTGTATCTGATAAACCATATAAACAAAACCTAATACACAACATGTTATTTACTCCTCTAACAAGGCTTATAACCTGGGTGAACAGAGAAATCTCCTGCCAACTTCTTCCAACCCTGGGAAACTTCACATCGAGGCTGTTTGATGACATATGATACGTATTTTTTGGTCACGCCGTCGACTGCAAAATGACAATGAATTTGAAGACGCTTGGAAAGCATATGCATGCAATTAAAACCAGGCTAAAATGGGGGATGGTAAAATGCTTAGAGATGTTTACTCTGTACGGTTTGGATGAACCTCATACGAAATGTGTTCCACCAGGCACTACTCTCAATGACTTTAACGTAGAGTTCCACCTTGTAATGGGACTCTTGCTCCCAGCCACTTAATACCTGCTGCAAACCTGACGAAGTCTTTTTTCTGTAACAGGAAATGGTTAGAAAATATAATATAAAAACCAATATGCGCAGTGGATGGTTGACCGCGTCTTAAAATATGTTGGCATTTTTGTCACAAAATCTCCGCCAATAATTGACGTTATCCAATCTGCAACGTGATCGCCAGGGATTCTCATTCGTTTAGCTATTACAGCCTCTCCTTTAAAAACCTGGGTTATTTGGCTTATAGAAAACCGCATACCACGCAATGATCTAAGCCCCTTCCTGTACTAGGTCAGACCTATAGTCAACTTTAATTGGCAGGCACCCAACCGACTGATTTGTTATATGAATGATTTTCAATCAAGATCTGTTCCGAAACGAAGATGATGATTGACACCAGACCCAGCGCGTTGCACATCACTGTGTGACACGCCTTCCTTTGAGCGCCTCACATTTATCAGTATTTACCGTATCTACTTGTGAATGATAACAATTTGATTGTCTGCTCAGAGCTCACAAATTTTCTAATGATTGACGAAACAGAAAGGTATCGAGGTATTGATAGAAATAGAAGTCACCTGTTTGTGATATATGCGGCTGTCGTACCCTCCTGGGCGTCTTCCGCCTTGTACTCAACTGTGCACTTTACACAAGACCAACCGCCTGAACTTTCAAACGAAGGATTTTGAATCAAGTTCTCTCCGGAAACGAAGAAGATGATCGACAAAAGACCAAGCGCCTGAAACATCATTTTCTTACTCGCCTCCATCCTTACTTCAAACGATTCTCAGGTAAACGCAAAATGATGGTGAATCCCGTCCAATGGTTAGATGGGTCTAGGGATGCTTAATGCTGGGACTGTGATGGGCTTTTATACTCAACAAATACCATTCTCAACCCGCCTGTTAAAAAAGGGAATGACAACGAGCGCATTGCTTAATAGATGTTTAATGTTGCCCAGTATTAATACGAATTTGATTGATATAGATTTTTCATCTACATATTGTACCCATTGGTAAGCGAGAGGATAGTTATTAGAAACGGAATTCCTTGTTTTTGTGTGGCATTTATAATCAAACCGCCAGCATAATCCAGTTCCAGCAGTGGACTGTCTGCTATATATCTCTTATCATGGACATTTTACAGAACATACTTAAATTCTACGCTACATCTGCTGGTGCTATTATTTCAATGTGTCTAGCTATAATATTCCCGGCAAAATCCATTTCTTTAGTAACTCTGAGGCAGATTAGAATAGATTATTTTCTGTTTATCAGTTATCGTTCAATTAGTATCAGCTTCGCTCTTAACTCAATCGCCCATTTTCGAGCATGCATATTCTTCTTGGCGATATATATGCACTTCCGTCTAGCACCACTTCAATCTTCTCTGCTAATCGCCTGATGCCTTGACAGTCATTCAAGAATGGAACCAAATGAAGGACTTTAGAAGCCAATGGAAGGGAGGGTTTGCGTGAGGGCTCGTCTACGCTCGCCCTATCACATAAGGTTAAGCACACACGCACATACATTTCACTAGTTTGTTGATGACGCTCCATAGATGAGCCAGTAACGGGGAAGATGTCATTAATCTGACGGAGACACCAACTGGTGCCCTTACTTATTAACTGATGGCCATTATCTTCAGCAATCATTCAAACTCTGGTATCTCTGATTGTCATTTTAGACTGCAAAATTAAATACCCTGTCATATCAAACTGTATGCGTCATTCCCGAAACATATCATACTCATCATATCACATTAACCTCATCACACACACATCTATACAAAGCGGTATCCATGTCACAACAGCACATTCGACAGACCTATCAATCGTCTGGTAGCTAATCGGTCTCACTGTTAGGCCGTCTGGGAGCTTATCACCCTCACTGTTAGGCCGTCTGGGAGCTTATCGGTCTCACTGTAAGGCCGTCTGGGAGCTTATCGCTCTCTCAGCTATGATTCTGCGGAATGAGGGTACTCTCAATCATAAAAGGCTGCCTCTGGAGCCCCATTGAACCGCTCATAGCAGTCTTAAATCACAATTGTAGCCTTGAGTTGATGGTGACGTCAGTCCGCCGGTATAACACGAATTCTAACTTTACGATATCGGCCGCACGAAGCCTGCAGATATACCTATCATGAAGTCGTTGACGGACGCCAAGTGACACAGGAACGGGGCACTATTGAAGCTGATCAGTGCCTGTCAACATCTGAAACAAACACATCATACACTGCCTCACCATGTCGCGTGAAGCCCGTCGTTCTCTCTCTCTCTCTCTCTCTCTCTCTCTCTCTCTCTCTCTCTCTCTCTCTCTCTCTCTCTCTCTCTCTCTCTCTCTCTCTCTCTCTCTCTCTCTCTCTCTCTCTCGCTCTCTCTCTCTCTCTCTCTCTCTCTCTCACTCTCTCTCTCGCTTGCTCTCTCTTTCTCTCTCTTCCTCTATCTCTCTTTCTATATATCTACCTCTTTATATATATATATAGGTAATATATATATATATATATATATATATATATATATATATATATATATATATATATATATATATATATATATATATATATATATCGTTTTATCAAGATTACCTTATATATCACATATCAGTCGCAAAGTAAAGGTCCACTATTCTTTATTATGTAACGGATGTGAGTAAGATGGATTATGCGGACTTCCTGATAGTATGAAACAAAGGTCAATGTGTGTAATATATTGATGATAGTGAAATGAACCCAAGGTTTTCTGACATAAGGCATAGTATGTTATCTTGACATTCGCAGCTTTAGGCAAAGGTTTCAGTATTACCCTGCATTATAAGGTAGAGACAACACCGCGTTGCTTGTGGATAGTATTCCTAAGCCGATCGTTGTAGCCCTCGGCCACACAAGATGGCTGTCCTAACCAATTCGCGCTATACTGTGGTTATTTCACAGAGCGTGGGTCAATGACGCAACACGACTAATGTAACGTTACATCTTGCTAAGACTATAGGGGACATCTGTACATATTGAGGTATTCAGCTATATATATATATATATATATATATATATATATATATATATATATATATATATATATATATATATATATATATATATATATATATATATATATATATATATATATATATATCTATATTACATATGATGTGGACGTCTTAATTAAATTACCTATATTATCACCAAATGACATGCAGAAATGTGCCCGTGCAATCATTGCCTCCTTGCAAAGTGTTATCTGTTCAACAACACTCATCCATCAATTACTAGAAGAAAACGTAATAATCACACTCATGTAATCATAGAATTAGCACCAAGCAATACCGTACTGTTGCAACTCTAAATAGGAACGCACCTCCATTTATGTCACAAATAAGTGTTTACCGCTGACATCATTTGGTTTCAACACAGATTTCTGCCTAAAAAGGTAGCTTAATTGATGGTCAAAAAAAGATAATATAAAGCATGATAAACTTTACAAATATATCTGCCTAACGACCTGCTACCTTAGAAAGGCACCATACTTAGGGAAAATAATGAGAATATTGTTCCATTTTTTGTTTGCACATAAGCCTCGCAGGAAGCATATTTGTCCTATACCATTACGCCATCTGATGCAGTTTTATATTGTAATACAAGAAAATGTCTAACAGAGCAATTATGTGACGTAATATGATATATAAATTACTGTAATCATAGTTGTGTTGAGAGTAACTATCAATGTTTGCTATTGTTTGACAGCATACGTTCCATGCGATACAAATCTCCATGTAATTGATAAGAACATGAAACTAGACCCTTTCTGTCACAGGAAAATGAAATCTTCACCAGGAGATGAGTAGATGTACTATGACAGTTATCTAGTGTAAATGCACCCGAATTTAATTATCATCGTGCTACAGCAACTGTTCAAAATGTGAACGTGTGTACGTTTGTTTTTTCCGTTCTGTGCGATGTGTATTCAGCCTTTGTTTACTCGATTCTATTAAATACTATTCAAGAATCAACGTACTCATCATCAATGCTGCCGCGTTTGGATCAATGACGATACTGTACGTTTGGCGCACCTGATCCCTCAAAGTATCACAATGGAGCCCCTTGCTCTTATTCAGCCCAACACATTCCGTCTTTTGGTGGAATAAACAGTACAATCATTTATCTATAAATCTACATTTCGTATTGGCGAATTCATAAGCGAAAGATTAGAGATGACATATAAAACGAGCTTGCTATGGCTAAAAAGTAATAAATTTCAAGATATTTTTGATATTTTTAAATACTTGGCGCGAAAAAAACCTGTTGCATGGTTAGCGTCCCAGTAAATCTAGCACATCATGTTCTTTGGAGTGAAAAATGATTGGTGATTTCGTCTGGCAATATGTTTGCTGCTTTATCAGTGCTCACTCAGACTAGATGATAGTAATACGACATACCTTTTAAAGAAAACATATGTTCGATTTAACAGCTCTCATGCATCTTGTAATAACGAGCGAGATGGTTTATTGAGAGGACGCACTGGAGAGGGACTCAAATAGTCCCCCGCTTTTCAGTAACCAGTTGACCGGTATAAGACGAATTCTAACTTTACGTCAACGTCCGCTCGGAGCGTGCATAAATACCCTTCATGAAGGCGCTGTTTGATGCCGAATGACACATGAACACGGCTCAGTCCCAGATGATCACTGGGAGTCAACTTCTGAAACAATCACATAATACACACCCGCACCACCCACTTACACAATAGTTGTCATATCCCTTCGTGCACACATGCTACATCCTCTTGATGCATGTTTCCGTTGTTATTATATTGTGTTAGTATTATGGGATAGAGACAGATGCTGCTCCTCCATGTACCACAGCTGTCACCAACAGATAGGGCAAATGTGAAGAGGCAATAGTTTTATGTTCATAAAGCGTGTCTTTCTCTCTCTAACTCTCTTCTATTTTCTCTCTTCTTCTCTTTCTCTCTCTTACTTTCCCCTTTTCTCTATTCCTCTCTCTCTCTATCCTTTCTCTCCCTCTCTCACCTTCTAATATCCCTTACTCTCACTCCGGCTCTTTCTCTCTTCATTGGGTTTTTGTTTTTCCCCCGCCTCTCACCCTGGCCCTCTCTCCATCTAAATGCGATCAATCTATATAATATCAAATGAAGATAAACAAATACTTCTGAGTCCCATGGAATCTGTGGCGCGGACGTAATTGCGCGTTCTATCATGATCAGCTTACGCCAGTCGCACTGTAAAGGTCAATCTGTCATTCATTACATAACGGAAGTTAGGCAAATGGAGGCGCGTGTGGTTTTGGGGATAGCGTGAAACAGTTTACTGTCTGTGTTATATTCAAGGAAAGTAAAATCAACTGAAGGTTATCTGACATAACATTGCTTTGTAGTGTATAACATGTTATCTTGACGTCCGTTGCTCGGTGATGGTATGCCTGAACCGACCATTGTAGCCCCCGGCGCAACAAGATGGCTGCCTTTTCCTATTCCCACGATACTCTGGTTATTTATATCAGATGTTATGAATCGGCAACTTACCCAGTGCATGACTTATCCAATCCTGCCCTTATGACGCAACACGACTAAGCCCTGCTCAGATTTAATCAGATTGTTATTAGTGGTGTTCCTCGCTCTGAATCTCTCTTTCTCTCTCGTCCTCTTTCCCTCTTTTGGATTTTCGCTCCATTGCTTATATCACCAGTTTGCCAGCTCACTCTCCTTCCCAAGCTTTCTCGTTGAGTTAATGCCCACCTATCTATAAAAATAGTTCACCAAGATGCTAACGCAAATTATTGAAATCAGCAGACCGATCTGACAAGCAATCTGTCGCTTTGCTGTGCCATCTGCCTATTGCATAGAACGTCGTCGAAACACACACATTCACCAAAATAGATCAAAATAGAGGGGTCACAACATGACTAGAAAGGCTTAAGTTTTTAGCACTGCGAGGCTGGAAAAATAATCAACATTTCTATCATCTAATTCAATGAACATTTTGTATAAACATGCAGATCTCCACGGACATACCGGCTACAAGTTTGGTTGCACGCCTTTGTACTCTTTCTGATATATCTATGTCACATTGACGACTGGTATAAAGGCCATTTTAATGGCAACGTCTCTTTTGTTATATCTCTACCTTTTATGTGCCGAACAATAGCTGCTTTGTAAAGAAGGGAGTTACTTCACGATTGCTTTTTGGGTGTCATATTATCATAAATAGCGTACAGAATAATGGTTGGTGCTTTAGCAATAAATGACACGTATTATGTTATTAGATGAGGTATGAAGATAACAAGGGTGGGGTGACAAAGTAGATATGATTTATGATTCAAAATGTTAATGTGTAATATGAAATATTATACTTTGTATTATAGTGATGAGTTTATAATATGCCAATTATTAATACCAAATACAGAAAATGACTCGGGACCAAAGCTCAGCAGGATGGGAGGGTTGGCAGTTTGACAATTAGATACTCACTATTGATCAACTTAAACGTTGTCTGGAGAATAACTTCCTTTCAAAATGCATCATAGTCATACAAAGGGTGAATAACGAGAATTTAGCAAGGGCTTGAATATTATTCCATCATCTGTTGTTACATGCTAATCGATACGCCATCGAATCTGTAAGCCATCCACAGCTCTTCTTTATTGGAGTAGCGGCTTATGATTAAGAATATCAATGTTCAACTAATCGATATTGTAGTGTTATATCATGAAGCAATCACAATTACCAAGGTGTGTGGATAGTAAATATCTACGTTCGCTAATCGACAGCATACATTTTGATCGACTGTATGCCGACAACATTATCTCTGTGACAGAGAGGTTAAGAAGATAAACTAGACAAAGAGAGCGTTGGTTTGATTGATGAGCTTTGCGGTGGTACTGGTTAAGTGCGCATGCAAGCGCAACCGTATGAAAACTGAATTGGTATTATTGGTGTAATTACGGTCATGGTATGATTACATACGATTTGGTGTAATTTTGTTTCCGTGTTTGTGATGCTGCTACAAGGCCTCGTTTATAATTCTATTACTTTATGAGGAACATCAAATCGTCGATAATTAATCGATAAAGACGCAATGAAAGCCTTCGAACAATATATAAATATTCAAAAGAATAGCGATCTGTATTAGTTACTTCGCATGAGTACCACTACAATTTTCAACAATTATCGCTCGTTTTCAGCTTTGGAAGTATTGCAGCGATTATCAGTGCCATATTTGTTTCAAAATTTACGTTCCGTGAAAGTTAAGATACTGGACCAAAGATCTTGTTATAGTAAGATACCCGACTCGGACGGTTCCGTTGTGTAGCTCGCGACCAGCGCGCCACCTGGTTTCGTCGAAGCTAAAATGTAAACACAAGCGTGTGGCTCAATGCTAAAAGATCGATCGCCGATGGTATCTACGCAAAAATACCGCTGTATTTCTAAAATATACAGATTTTTTTTTATAGAGCCAATACAAAAAAACAAAAGCCATTTCCTATTGACACCTTTTTATCAATTTGTGTGGCGATTTATTCTCTACAATATTTTGTTTATGAACGTTTGAACGAAGTCACATATATCAGTATCTACCCCAGGCCTAGCCCCGATCGGACGGTAAAATACATACTTACTCAGACGTCCTGTAGGGCTGAATTTATCCCTTTTTAAGACACAGTCGGACGTCTAGTCTACCCTTATTTGATGTTAAAAGATTAATCTGAATCATATTGGTTTTGTCATTAGTCTCTGTCTCTCTCTTTCTCTCTCTGTCTCTCTCTGTCTCTCTCTGTCTCTCTGTCTGTCTGTCTGTCTCTCTCTCTCTCTCTCTCTCTCTCTATATATATATATATATATATTTATATATATATATTTATATATTTATATATATACATCTATGTATGTGTATATATATAAATATATATATATAAAAGTATATTTATA
>CM067345.1:24173060-24183060 GCA_034190875.2 Urechis unicinctus | reverse complement strand
ATTGTTCACTTTATTGTGTTGAGAGGCTTCTAGTTTGTAGCCGCAACCATTTTTGTATAAAACTACTGTGAGGTATATCACCCCCACCCCCCCCCCACCCCCCGGGGTTCTGTACAAGCATAGACAACAACTGTTGGTCTCTAACTGCTCGTCACAACAATGTTGCTTCCCTCGACGTGGTCCGTTATAAACAATACACGGACTGTGAATGATTATATACGTGTATCAGCAAAATGAATTTTAATTTTTACAAAAGGATCGCTTCGTCAATATCGTAACAATCCCTAATATGTGTCACAAAGTTTCATCGTAGATGCCTCTTACGAAACTAATTGTGTATATGTGTTATAAAAGCACCCATGATAATATAATATACAAACCCCATAAACCACTATGACCGTGTCGATTTAGGGCGATATAGAATCCTTCATGCTGATGTCATTTGCAGCAGCACGGTTCCTGTCGATAGGAGCTTCCACAGGCACTGACTTATCGTCAGGACGTCGCATCTGCTCCCCTGAATATTAACTGAAAGGAATTTACATATTGCATACGTATGGTTGAATATTCATTTATTAAAACATCTGCCGTTGAAATAGTCTCGGGAGATACGGACAAATCATATTTACAATATGCCATTTGATATACATATGCGCACATCATTTTTCTAAAATCCTTATAAATGTGTTGACTGAGAATCATAAAAACCTAAATGCTTTTGATCTCCCATCCCTAACTAGGAAAAGGATCCCGTTTTATGGCGCATTTCAGAGTAAAGCCACAATTAATGTGTCTATCACTGGTGCATGCAGGTGTGCACAATTATGGTCCGTCGTTCGTTAGTGAGTTATATCCTTTTATATGGTAAATAACGTGATAAACTTTTATATGGTTATTAACGCGATAACATTCTGCAGTCATCGTATAACGGCATTTTCGAGGCTAACTCTGCAGCCAACCAGTGTTCAACATATAGAAAAAGTCAATCCAACCGTATTGGTCATATGACTCTAACATAACTGTTGCATCAGTGTTGCTTTGCTAATGAATTCAGTGAAAATGCACCAGCTTCCAGATGATGGCATACCCTGCCGTTATAACATGCTATCACATTAAAGCAAACCAGTGTGAGTGAGTGAAATGTTAACGGCGGCCATGAAGATTAACTTACCTGTAAGCCCTGAACATGTATGGAAAAACGTTGGCAACAGTTTTGTTGTAAATACGCTTATATAGTTACAGTAAAATCCGCCCTTCTCAAGATATTTCCATTTTTTGTTCAATTACCGCATGTTACGTTTCAACATGTAAATGAAACAACGCCGATAGTAACAACCATCGCCGCGTAACTAGCCAATCAGCTGGCCCTAGGTGGAGCTCTCTAATTGCCTGTCTCGGCGATATTGCACTTGTCACCACGTGTGTCATCCTGTGAGCATGGAGGAATTGGTGGTGAGTACAACATGGCTTCAATACCAAATTGCTCATCGAATCAATGGTGGCAAAGTAATAAACACTGATATTGGAAAAGTAGATTTTAGAGCCCACGATGGCATGTTACCCAGCGTATATTTACATGTGAGTGATCCAATATCCGCTAGCTATCTTGTTATACATATGTGTTTATCCTGCATATTTGCGATAAGTCATTTATGCAATAATGAAATAGATCCTGTTTACTTGCAGGTCACACTGCTATTAGCTATTTGGAGGTCTAAACCAACGTGAGCAGCTAATAAACCAGTTGGTTCCATATCAAATGAATGAGCCAGCAGACCTCCAGCTTTTCGCTTTCTACATCCTTCAATACATCAGGCGCAACAATGAGCACCATAATCTGAGATCCTGTGTCTTCGCTTTTCCTTGAACACTGATGCATGACTGATATGGATGCTTTAACATCTTCATGGCATGCGCCATTACTCTTTATCACCATTAAAGCAACATGATTCCGTTTTGAAGCCCTTCGCATGGCTATTTTCGCCCCCATAGCTTCAGTGTATGTATGGTTAGACAGACCGACTAATTGTCATTATTGAAACGTGTGTCAATATTGACTGGATGCATTTGACTTAAAATCAATGTTTTAAAACCTTATGTGATCAATGCCATGATTTGAGGAGAAAACTTGCTTTGATGCCAAAATTGCAATTATTCATACAATGTTGGGTGATTATTGCGGACAGATGTTACTCAATTTGAGAACTGAACCCTGAGTGATAGTTGATATCGTTTACTCTGATCATTTGGGTTTTCTGCTCTGCAAGAACTTGTTATTTGGGAAGTGAGGGCGATAGATGCTCTTATTTATCGGAGCCTGGTTATCATCTTCTGGCTGGGGAAGCACAAGTAATTTTGTAATTGTTGAGCATTATTTTACATGTCTATATTGCAAGGATATGTATTTGCCAGGAATTGAATGCAGCAATGGAAATGTCAAAGCACACAGCTTATAACGACCGATCTGCAGCAGCAAGCCACCCGTGTATTGGTTTTAGTTTGATTATTTGTAATTATCGGTTACAATGAATTTGCACAGCCACAATCACCGTGAAGTAACATGGCACTGTGTGAGTAATAAGGGGCACAGGAGTCGCTTGACGCGAGGGGGTTTGGTAGTGGCATCATGAACGCATGATGCAAGGATGAAGATTGCGTAACTGCTGAGTCATTGTTATGTTATATATGAATATAAAAAGGTATTCATTGACCACTATGAAACACCACCAACAACGGACAAAGGAATGACTAGGATGCATTTTTTTATTCCAATATGCATGCAAAAGTTGTATATCAACGGGTGTATTCTAGAATTCCAAACCTAACTTGTTGCATCAATTATGATTGTATTTTTACGTGTCGGGGGGTTTGGATATAACTAGGCACCCTAAATAGACAAACTGCCATCAACCGAATATTCAATATGTCCAAATTGATATAATGAAATGTGGTACAATGCATATGTAGCACCCGAAAGAACTTATGTTACGTTATTATCCGTGACTGCTTTGTCATACCACACATAAGGTCTCCCATCTTATAAAACGTTCTCGTTTTAATTAGCTCGCATTGTTGCATACTGACACATCTAACCTCTTCACCTATGTTAATGGAATTTCTACTTGTAAACCTTAGGATAAACTGCGTCTGACATTATAGGAATGCTGAGATTGATTGCCTATCCCAGTGCCTGCATACGGCTGCGTAATTGGATTGTCCCCTGAGTGCACCCATTAGCTCGTTCCATGGGTTTTCTTGGGCTTAGAATTGCAATTCTGTATAACTAGTCCAAAGATTAATTAGACTGTTTCCTGTCATTCAATTTTACGACATGTAAGTAAAAACAGAAGCGGAATACGCCTAGCAGTACCCGTGCAACATCTCCTTATCATTACAAAGCTTTCATTGGCCATCAGGCATATTTAGACTGATGACTAAAGGCAGAGAACACATGAGAAAGATGGGGGCTGAATAGGGTTGAGTCTGTGCCCTCACGATAAGCCTTGCGTCCACAATATATGAGTATGTAAACGGCAAGGCATTGATGCGATGTTGATAAAACGCCAATAAAGATTCCCTCATTGCTCCCATTCCCTAAGTTACCTAAGTAAGTCACAGTGGAACGTTCTACAAAAGCATCAAACCCAGCTGGTAGACTCAAATTGCTCATTGCAACAATTTGGCATCCCCCATCATAGTTATTTATAACACCATACACGTGTTGTGAATAATTATACACGTTATGGGGCAAATTGAATACCTAATATGTGTAGAACGTTTTCATTGTTGCTCACTCAACCCCCACCCCCTCCCCTTACCCCTATCCACCCCCTGCCTACCCCGATGTAACTTATTGTGTCCCTGTGTTGACACAACCGACAATGTTATATACGAGCCACTGTCAATTTCCACTTAGGGCCATACTGTATTCTTTATGTCAATTGCAGCAACGCGGACCATATAATTTGGCACCAGAAGAGCTCCCAATGAATACCGCTTGCACATTTCCTCTCGTAGTTATCAGGCTGCTGCTACTTGAAATCCCTGGCATAATTACGATCAACTGATTAGTAATGGGCGTTGAGTTTTCTGAGACTCTCGCTTTCTTACACCATTTTGAAAGAAAGAAAGGATCCAGTTTGAAATGACTTCGTTTTTAGCTTTGTATGAGACTGAAATAGACTTTCAGGATGTTCTTTGCTCGGTACGTAATCATTAAGAGCGATTGTCTACCAAAGACAAACCATCAATTTACATTCGGCCATATTGCATCCCTCCTTTAATTTTGGCAGTATTCCATTCCGTGAATTGAGACAAATGATAATAATGATAATCATCCCATGGACACTTTGATGAATATATCAAATATCACACATTGATTGTCAAGATCACTTATGGTACATCGAAAATATCCGGCAGACGCATTGGTCGTTGGCGGTGTAACATGGTGAATGTGGTCAATCGATGAAACTATGTAAATAAAACTAGACAGAAATATTTAGCTGGTGGCGTGTGTGTCTCGCACCCATATCAAACCGTGTCCCTCTATCTCATATTATCGCCTCCAATACCATGACTTCACCTCCTATATAATGCTCTCTCCTCCATATCAGCTATCAGATAAGCCTGGTAGTAAGTCACCAACAGCATCGGAGCTTCTCGTGAGAACCATGAGATTATGATGAAAAGAGAGAAACCAACCACAATATTACCGCTGTTATTTTGCCCGTAGCAATGTGATAAAACGAGTGCAAAATATCAAAGGTGAACAATTCGGAAACTTGAGTCTACGGCTTATGTTTGTCTTTGTCGTTTTAAGGAAAATCACGGTACCAATATCTCCCAATCGTCACACCCACACACACACACACACACACACACACATATAAACACGCATGCATCATGAATGCTTGCAGGCATGACTCGTTGGGTTGCAAATATATAGTTATTATGTAATTTAGTGGTTACTGGTGGGTTTCGTTTCAATATTCAACTGTCTATGCCGTCGATCGCTACCAAAACAACTCTGAATTGTAATAAATCCTTTAATGGACTTCATCGTCTGCAATACTAACCATATCAGAAGGACATAATAATTCATCAATATAGTAATGTAACGTAATAATAAAGCCATAGTTAAATTTTGATGCCACTAAATAGATTGTGAAATACTGACGTGGGTTAAAGCTTATGATTTACAACACTAATTACTTTAGATTTAGCCTTGGGATTCATTGAATAAAAAGCTGACAATTATTATTTTGTCAACATTCTAGTAGTCCTTATTCAACCGACAATTGTTCCTCTGATTGAGAATCAAGCAAACATCAAGATTGTCAACCTCCATTCACTAGATGTGAATATATCCCGGTTTTATTACAAAGCCCAAAGCGCAGCAAAAGCTCTTCCCTACCTTTCATTTTTTATTCCCGTAGCTAATAATCAGTGCACAACATATGACTTTCCATGTTGCACTCTCAATGAAATCGTGCTTGTCTGACCCTCATTCTTCTGTTTTCTGAACCCAATCGTTCTTTTATCTCATCACAGCAGTCATAATTTAACGACGGTTTTTACTAGTAACTTACAATATAACCATCGAAATCTCATAAATCTTTCTCTGTGATATTTCAGACATTTCTATGAAAGCGATTAAGAGTTTTCGTGGTCAGACCGCCAGGAAAAAACTGCTGCTGCTACCGCTGCTTCTAAAACTCCCTGGCCTTATCACCGCTGAACATCCACGGACAAACATTGTCAACAGTTTTAATTCACATGCACCTAAGTAGCTTACATCAAAAACCATGCCATTAAAAACATTTTCTTAACTGTTCCAGACACCGTGTCACACGTTTTAACCTCTAGAACGCTCTCTAATTTCCTGTTGCGGCGATAGTGCAATCATAAACATGCGTGCCACTTCATACGAGGTGAATTATTGTCAATGTAATTCAACAGGTTTCACAAATTGTACTGAAACAATTTCAGTGGATGAGTGGCTGGCAAGTAGAGCAAGGTTTTTAATACCGGATTGCCCTTTCAAATTTCTTGATAAAGAATACACTTCGATACTTCAAAAGTAGTTTTAAGAGCACACGTTACCAAGTCACCCATGCAATTGTGAACTAGATATTGCATACTTGAAGGTCAGCTATATTGAGGTTTCAGCTCACATAATAGAATGTATTAGTCAACATATGTCGCATGAATCCTGAATGTATGAAGCGAACAGAACAACGTTTTACTTTCTTCATCCCCGAATATGAATACCATGTTATTAAATCTACCACTGGAATGTGGGCGCTTCCAAGGTCAACTAATCAGGCCGGTTGACCGCTTCAGCATAAATGTCTCGGTACATTGCAACGAAGCCTGGTGTTCATCTTACGCACTCTTGGAAAGCGTTGATTGGACAAAATGTCACTTTCACTCATAATAAGGAGCTGGATTCAGAACTTGCCAAACTGGTTAGCACATATTGATGTGCGTGAGCCAGATGTCAATGGCATAATCGCTTTGCATGACACAGGTAGCGTACGTTAATATGCCAAGACACACGACTTGCTCTTTCCTTCACTTTTCACATGTGACTTTGCTCTCTCTAAACCTTTCAATATGACTTTCATTCTTCGTTCATATCAATTATATTTGTGTCCAAATGATAAACACAGCTGCTTGGATAAAATTGATGTTTTAATACCAATAAGGGCTATAATAACCATCTACGGACAAACATTTAAATAGCTAACATTAAATGTTGTCATTAAAATTATTTTCTTAATTGTTCCATATAACGTGTCCCATGTTTGAACCTCCTGATCGGAATATACTACATGGACAGTGTCAACCATTGCCGCCATGCTGCTGTCACGCATCAGCCGTCCCCAGGTGGCGCTCTCTAATTACCTGTCGCAGCAATAGTGGGATGTCAACATGCGTGCCTCCTATTAACATCGCTCATACTAGATGAATAATTGTTAATGTAATTCAGCACGTTTTAACAATTGTACAGATACACTTTTCATGTTGCAGCAGAGGAACAGCTGGCAAATAGAGCGTGGTTTTAGTTGCTCTCATTGTCTTATACATTATTCTTAGGAATTTATTTCAACTTATCATTCAAACTTAAATGTTGATTGGATAAATTGTACTTAAAACCATTGTTGCGTATCCTGTAAAGGGCATTGACTAAGCTTCACATGACACCGACATTGCTATTATGCATGTCATTTATAGTGAGAAATGTGATAAGTTATTACACATTGAAAGAAAAGATCCCCTTGAGGTAGTTAATAACGTTAAGTCTCATTTTAAGGATTTTTAGTAAGAACTTGCTCTCGTAGAAGAAAGGTCACTGGATGTTGGTTTTCATTGAGTTATCATCTTCTGGCAAGAGAACCACGTGACCACGCGTAAGTTTGTAATTGTTGAGCATGAAATATCTGTTTTGCAGGGATGTGTATCCTTCTAGAAATTCAATAGCGAAGAGCGAAACTCAAAGCATACAGTGACTACGGATTTTCAGCCACTGGTCACCAATTCAATTAATGTTTATTGTTGATTATCATAAATAAATAAACATCAAAACTCGCATTGAGTGGAGTGACCAATAAGAGCCACAGGAGTCTATCGATGCTGGGGGTTGAATATCGTAATTATGAGAGCACGATGCATGGGTGAGGATTGTTTAGCATATTTTAGTCAATTAAAAGTCCCACAGAATCGATTATGCGTCTATTCAATGATCTCGTCTATGAAAGCATAGACAAAAAAGGTCATGATGGATTTGTTATTCCAATGTACAAGCATACGTTCTGTAGCAACTGCAATGTGTGCAATCTAGAATTCCTAAACCTGGTATCATCAATAATGACTAAACGATGACATGGCTGTGTGTCTGGCTATGTTAGGCACCGAAAATAGACAAACAGACATCAACAGTGTATTCACCACACCTACATAAATATAAAGCGAGGCTGTAATGCCGATGTAGCATCCCAAGACATGATGCTACGTCATAATGCTGCTTTGTCTTCCATGACTGCACTTTTATACCACACATAACGTCGCTCATCTTCAGATTATTTCTCTTTTGATGAATTCTTTTTATATACAGTGACACATTTTTCTTCGTATTCTACGCTCATTTTCACCTGACAGTATATGGATGCTAAGTTTGTTTTCTTGGCCATTGCCTGACCTTCGCATGCAAGTTAATCTGGAAACCTACAATTGCATAGCCGCTAAATCGATCCACAATTGCCGAGGGTATTTTTCCAACATTTCCTGTCGTTCATTTTTTTCCCAATTTTATGTAAATCCGAGGCGTTTATGCGCCAACAGTACCAGTGCATCTTCCCTGTACTCATTTGCTATCAATACTCAGTCAGTTTTGGTAGGCAGACTGATGACTAAATGCAATCGTCTGTGTCTCACGATTAGCTTTGCGTCCAAGATAAATGAGCATGTAAAGCATTGACGCGATGTTGATTTAGAACCAATAATGATTCCCGGAACGCTCCAATTCCTTATCTGCTAAAGCACGAGGCTTGTTCAGCTTTATCCATACATGGAAAATATCGGATGTAGGCGAAATCAAGAAATAAGTATCCTACATGCTTACAAAACTTTCCCTCTTCATAATAGCAAAGGGAATCGGTCACATTCGGAGAATGTACGGTTCTATCCTTCTCGCCCATACAGGCGACCATTTGTGATTTCATCAATAACCTGTATCATGGATGCAAACGTGACAACATTCTGCTGTCATCACGTTTCCTAAATCTTAGTACTGAAAACGTCTTTAATAACGCCAGCGCTCATTATTATGTGTAATGTTTTCGGTTAGAACCACGAACAATAAACATTTAAAGCGGCAAATTGGGTTCTTCAGATCTCCGAAAGACGCAGATATGTCTGGTTTTCTAGGTTAAAGAGACCAGACCGATAAAATGCTGAAAAGAAACAGGTCAATTGCCAGTCTCGTAAGACAGTGACATTGCAGGGCATTTTTTTCGGATCGAAATGTGTAATTTCTCGTAGCACCTCACTTCTGAATCATTATTTGTGTTTAATGATAATTTTGAAAGTCATCTTTGTGTAGTATCTATTCAACCTTGAAGAACACAGTAAAACTATTGTGTATCAAGTGTGGCGCTGTCACATAAGTTGACTAAAGTACTTTATCTGTGATTTCAGCTGTTACTGAAAATCATACTAAAGTCTCATTCAGGTATCCGAGATTGATTGTGCATGTCCAGCCCAACAATGATTGACATCACTACACCTGAGTTTGGCAAGTGGATAGAGTAACAGATCATTGCTTTGCGAGTGTAACAGGAAAGACCAGGTGTTATGGTTATCACACTGTAGTTTCATTTGCTATCGTGCCTAATGTGTAGTATTTCTTGTGGCAGATTTAAACATAGTCATATTTGTATAAACGTGGTGATTTCAACTGGCTGGCTATGTGCTGGCAGTAAACTGGAATTGGGCCAAAAAGGCGAATGACTCGACAGTATGAATCATATCTATCAGGGCCTGGTAATAAATGACCCCATCACCCCTGCAATTTCATGCTTTTTTTGGAGCTAAAATCTCCTTCAAAAAAAGCATTAGAAATATTTCTGCTTTAAAATGAAGCTACCTGTGTGATTCTCTATCATGTATCATTACTCAAATTTCTTATTCTATTCGCGACCGCCGCGCCACACTAAAATATCGCTATTTGTTTTTCCATCACACACTCGACGCTGCTTCACAAATCGGATTTATAGGAACTGTAAGTCGTGCTATGTGGGTTCTGGTGGCAAGAAGTCTAACCGCAATGAACGTGCATGCGTTGCTTAATCATACGGAGCTTATCCACAAGACACGTAATCGTATGAATATACTCTAACATATCAACAAATGCTTTCTTTTCCTACACCATATCTTGACCGCCGTTGGCCAGCAGCAGTTGACCCTAATCATGAGTTATCACCCATCCTGATTATGAGGA
>CM067345.1:24141564-24172960 GCA_034190875.2 Urechis unicinctus | reverse complement strand
TATTGATTTCTTCTGCAGCAGAAATTCTACTGCGTCACCTGGTAATTTTATGTAACACAAAACATGCAACTACCCCTTTATCACATTTTTGTATGCTTAATTTGAGTTCCCCATTCTTCAAGATTCAAATTGACAGATGGACTGTGACGCGGGCCCTCCTCAATGACACACTGTGCCTTATCTTCAGGATGACGAAATAGGGTAATCAGATGCGTTGCAAGGACATAAACACTGTCGACAGCAATGTGACCTTTGGGATGTCATGCAGGACAAATACATGAAAGGACAATGCAATCGAAGATAAGTGTATTCGGCGAGCTGTTGTGGAATATTCCTGTGAATGATAATGCGCTTCTCAACAGCAGGACGAAGTTAACCAGGGCTGCTGTTTTTATGCTTAACGTTGCCAGAGCCATACGTGCCTATTTACCCGGTTTTGACTAGTAACAACTGGCCTGGACATGCTTGAAAATAACACCAACACGATTGGTACTTTTCCCAAAAGCCACTTCAATTGCGAATCATTCGCTCTTGGTCAGGTACGTTCATCAGGTATGTTCATAACATGTTCGCAATCATGTATATAGCCCATGGATTATCCGTAATACAATACAGACACTTTACCTGGTTTTATGTATAAACGAATGTTCTGTCTTTGGCTAGATAACCTGTATGTCTAGCCCAGGCTTTCTATACGCTACACTAAGCCATCGAAACCGGCCATTTTTAATTCATGAGCACATGCAACAGACATCCATCATCGGGGACAATGTTGTCATGGTAACAGAGTGGTCTGATCCTATCAGGTAACGCTGACGATATTTTGCCTCCCAAATGCATACCCTTTTCCTTTCCAAGAGAATTGAATAATGGAAATACGCAGAAGTAACATTGCTGCATAAACGGCATATGATGCCTTTATATGGAGATTGTCTATTGTCCGTATACGGGGAATTTACAATATCATTGCTCGATAGCTTTGGTAGGAAGAAGTCTTGTTGGTATGATGCGTGAGGGCAGAAGTACCCGATCAAAGTGCCAGCGAATCAATGACAATAGGAGCTAGTTTTTTTCAGAGGGTAGCTAGTTCCGTGGTTTTGTTGGTTCATGCCTCTTCTTAAAATGCGCCTTATGATTCAAAATGCTAATCGTTCGTTGGTGAAGAAAGGAGGATTACATTGCAAGTGGTTGCTACAGCAACACACCATTCCCTCGATTAGATGTATCTTGGATTAAAGATACATACACTATGCGCTATCTTTCCCGATTCCACATTTCATATATTTAAGTATAATAACTTGAAGAGGAAAGTATTACCATACCAAACCTTGTGGTGGTTCTTGGCTGAGCTAAGCTTAGATACAGAAAGAGCTTTTAGTTTTTTTAGAGTTTATGGTCACCGACGTTCTGAATCTCCCTTGTACCTCTTCATATGACGTGTTTACGTGGTTTTTGTTTATCTTTTTCATCTCACGCAGCTTGAGATTGTACACAGATATCATAAGACAGGGTCGCCTATATATCTGAAAACATATCAACAGTTTCGTTAATCCTTCATTCCTGGATCCGATATCAAAAAAACATCTCAAGTCAGATTTTAAACTTAAATCTAAGATTTGTTTTTACGGTTTATCGTAGTGGTATTCAAGAAGCATCTTAAAACCAAAGTTTGAAAATTTGTGGTCTCAAAACTAATCAACAATATTAAGATAGAAGACGATCATAATAAAAAAACCTAAGACAAAATCCTAAGATAGCCATGGGGTAGACTTAACGAAAATATTGCATTAGCGGTAAGTGTTCCAATAGATCGTATCAATTTGTTTCACAGTTCTCATAACGCTTCTCGAACGACAACAAAAAGGTTTTTTTATAACATAAATTGTAAAATTATTGTTAAATTACGTTTGCTTCAGGTGCTGGGTTCGCAATCATTAATGTGATACGCAAAACCTATGTTTGAAATGAACGGTGTAAAAAGTGTCATAGCGATATGTGGCCAGCTTAAGCCATTTCAATAGCTCCCAATAAACAGAGGGAAGGAGCTATCCGTCCCCATCCAAGTTTGCATTAATCTTCGTTGCTTAGCCATATGTAGCTCCCAGCAAGTTTTAGGGGATACAGTTCAAGCATCCAAGATTATTTTAGGTTATATATCCATAACATATCTATTTAAGATACAAAAATGAGACGGTATGCATTATCGTACAATGGCATAATATAGATTTCCATTAATATCAGAATATGGTAACTTACACCTTCTTTGCTGTAAGTGGCAATGGGCTTTCATTGGACCATGGATTTTATAAACACACTATCTGCTCTCTTGATTCTAAAACATATTCCTGAAGCACGCCATCTGCCCGACTAAGGGGAGCCCTGAGCGGGTCGTGTTTTACCACGTTACATTGGATGAACGAGAGTTATGTCTGTTTCAATTCTGATGATGCTAATGATGAACAGTTGCTCAAATATGCATACAAGTTAGCGAAAATATTACACTGATGATGTGAAGTTCATCGCTGCTGATGATAGTTGCTAACAATATCAAGGGCCCATTGATACCTACTGTGGCAATCAATGTTTGCATAGTTTGCAGCAGGTACGGTAACACTGGAATGAAATATTCGGGCGGCGATTTTCTGCGATACATATTTTGTTTCCTGACTATTGTATTAGTTGATCAAGTGTATTTTAATATCCAGAAGAGCCCCATTGAAATATGCCATCTGTAGTTTATTAGCTTTGAATATCGACTAACATCAAGGTAGTTACTGCCAACTGTACATGAGGTATGAAGCGCACAACAACAATGCATAGGTTACAAATCAAGTCTTTAAAACACATAAACACAGATAACGAACATACATGACTGTGTTTGTGTTTATTCATTAGTTTACGCTTTGGATACGCAAGCACAATACTCATTCCGTATTGTATATATAGTGACAAGACATATTGTGGGCTTGAATACACCAACCCAAACCCACTCGTCGATCCGGACGATTGTGGTAGAAGACAACTGCTTGTCAGTTTTTACGTTAAATTCAATTCACATATTTAATCTGCCAAATGAAGTGAGCAAATGAGCCACGGGGATAGATAAGCCGCGTTACATAGGCACATTATCTGCTCATGATTAATCAGTCGCTTGTTGACAACTCGATTAGAATGACGAGACTCGTACACTCCCCCCAACCTGGCATTGAATTCTATAAAGCTTTGGAAGAATAATTACGATCTGGCTCCTTCCAAAGAGTGATTATAGATGTATGAACCCGTGACAAAACGCCAAAAAGCCCACAAGTCCCAATGTTAAAAAGCGCAATGAGCTCGCTAGTGTTTGACTAAGGTCTGGCTTGTCGCCGCTTGGGGTCCGGCATGGACTGAGCATTCTCGCACATGCGGATTTGTCTCTTATAAAAAGTATGGCCCGTACTAGACGCCAAGTGAATTCCGAAGCTGAAAATGAGGGCGGAATTCGAGCGATAATACCCCAAAATGGCGGATTTGCGTGTGCGTAGTTTCTTGACACGGGCGCTACTGAAAACCATATATTGTAAACCAAGCTGACAAGGCACGGATATCGATTAATTATGGTGCTCCCAATACCAAGAAAGGATAACAATCATATTTTCGGCAGAAAAGAACAAATATAAAGTTATACCAAATCGTCGAAAAATGTATCTTTAAAGTGGAGTGTTGGAAAATAAATATAGTGTACAAGGTGGCGTCTGAGTTGTTAGAGGAAGCGTTATTCCGCCATCCTAACATAAGAGGTAATCAAGGAGTCATGTGACCGTCATAAGTAAATTCACTTACATGAGTCCTAGAGTCGTACGACTTTACGAACAGTCACACGCTATGCAAACATTACGAATACCGCCTTTCAACACTTGATTGTCTGAAGGGAATGGGGGCTTTTGGTGTGTGGTTTCAGCGATTGAGAGCTTTATAAAAGAACGCTTCGAGGGAGATACAGGAAGCAAGATTCTAATTAAGTGCATCGAGATCAGCGTTTTGGACAACGACACGGCAGTTCTGATCAATGAATACAACGGCGGTTTCAGGTTCGACTTTCATATCTCTAAAATGCTTTTGCTATCGATAATATCTGTATGAAGTGATCTCTAAAATGCTTTTTACAATCAGAAAGCAAAATATCAAATAGAGAGATAAGTAGTTAATCAACAAACCACAATCAGGGGCTCCTCAATTACCTTATTCGAAGGGCAACACCATACGATAATATGATGTAAACGATATCATAAATCGACATGGGTGATTGTATGCTGCGATTGTAGGGCAATGGCCGTATGGAAGATCCGAAATGGCAAGCCCAAGGTTCAGATTGTTATGCTAAATGAAGAGTGAACATGTGCAAATCACCGCATGTTGTAACCGTAAATAGATGCAAATAAACACTGTCCAAATTGTATGCTAAAAATCCCATGAAACCATATAACTCTGGTTATAGAGAATATGTACAGTTGCTAAATTTAGTAGTTCAGGTGATTAATAGGATAGGCAATTATTATTGGCACCAACATTATTAAATGCAATTCATTCAAATAAACTCCGCACTCATAACTGGTTTTGACAGTTTGTGAGGTTGAGGTTGTTTCCTTCAGATATCGCCCTCCGATATTAACATCACTGACGTAAAGAATACATCTTTAAATGTGGAGATAGCATGGTTCGTTTTAATTACAGTTGCTTAAGAGCAGCGCCCGCATTTACAAAGAATCTTAAGTTGTTTTTGCGAGCGTAGCGCATTCGATAATTGTATGATTTGGGTCAATTCAAAAGCTTTGGGAGAATGCATTCTGCAACTGAATACGCTCTTGTCTTATGACAGAGCAAATCTAAAAAGTAATTGCATGATACATTTTGGGTGTATTTTCGATTCATAAATGACTACAGCTATTGCACACGATGAACACTAAGTTAAATGCGTTAGTTCTACTCGACATTATTGGAAAGCCCTTGTCGGTAGATTTCTGTGATATCAAAGCAAACAATGGCATGTTTACATTTAGAGACCGCAGTACATCGCACAACCACGCTCACTCACTCGGTTGTTCATTGTGGCGGATATGTTATTTGCACGTCAACAGCGTTACTGTTCTGATATGATGGTATTTTGCACCTCAATCGACAAAGAGGACACCAACATGTAGACGAAGGATGTTGATTTATCATATCTCTTGAGTGGCTTGCTCCACTTACGGATATATAAACCACTACGGCCAAGGATTGTGACATTTATCTAATTTATCTAATGATTAGTATCTGGTAGGTTAGGCCAAAACTACCCAGATGTGAAAAGCTTTCAATTCCATCGAATTAGAGTGGTGTTTGGGGTAAGGCTGCCATCACAAACGCATCAATTGAATTTAGTGCTTGCCATTATTGCTCCCCGGAATGAGCTGGAAAATATTGATGTTTTCGTTATGGTATTATATCACTTACCTGTTTATGTTGATGGAACAAACTACACCACATCTATGTTGCTTTTGTAGAACTGATGTCCATGTGAGCGAGACATAGCTTACTAAAATTTTGCAAACCGCACCCTCTTGTCCTGTCGCATAAACTACTTTGCAACGGCATAAATTTTATAGCTTTCTGCTAGGATTTCACTAATGGTCAGGATATACATTTCATGTTAGACAACTTTGACGCATCGTAAATATGCAAATATACCAAGAATTCCCATTTATGTCTCCACTTCACATAACGATTATTATGTAAGTTACCTCTTGGGGTTCTTAGTAAAGATTAAAAAGATGGCGACCTACAGACACGCGACGACACCAGGATCAAAAGCAAAGATTAACCTCTAAAGATATATTATCTTACTACGTCAAAGAAATAATATCTTCAAAACCACCATTCCAAGCGACGTACAACATTGGTGTAGATCCTCTATTATATATCATAATGATAAATAGTTACATAAAGGCAATCGTGTCATGCTTGGCACGGTTACGCGGATATAAATGATCGTCAACATTATACATCGAGATTTAGGATAAGGATAGGATAAACTGCACCGTCATTATCAGGACGTTCTCGTCCGCTGCTAAATTGATACCATGCAATAGACTACACGTGCATACAATGCACCATTTCCGAGCTACTAGCATGCTTTAATATTTGGCAATCACAGTAACTGGGCATTCAATCTATTCGCTTTATCATCCCATTATAACATCATAACGGCGCTAATGTGAGGCACACAGATATGACATACAAACATGAAAGGCACTGGGCATTAGTTAATGTGTCATTAAAGGTCGAGAATATCGCTATCAACATGTTTACACTACCCTATCAAAGCGTGGGAGGGGATAGCTTAAGGCTAGCCATGATGGAATATTTATTGCTAAGCATCCCAACATAAAGCAACACTCTTCCGGGATACAGCATATGCGTCAACAATAGGATGCTATCACCCTATAACATGTATCAACGTTGCCAGGATACAACTTTATTCACCGAGACAAAAGTAGCACGTACCTAGACTCCATTGACATTTGAGCTTTGATTATTGAATGATAGGCAGTTCAAATGAAACAGAACAACAATGTGCAATTAAATATCGTTTGAGTTTTTGCTGCGACAACCTAAAACCATACAGGTAAAAAAATGTTATAATTACTCACCAAGTTCTAGATGTCGTTGAATCATTAACAGTATCACTTTGAAATATTTCTGACAAAGGAGCAAAAGAAAAAGATTTTTAATTGATGTTATGTTTATACACCTCCATCTTAATTTCTCGACTACAAAATATCACTAACGTTGTGCTGAATCGTTTACCTCAGCGACCTGGTAAGAGCCTAGTTGATAATCCCTACAATAGGCATAATTATCTTTAGTGATTAGTTTATAATTACACAAGAAAGCTTCGACTTTATTTGTGATACTCATGGTGCCTTATTTGTCTGTAACAGACGCGTAAAACCGCCTAGGGTATTGCTTTGCTTGCATCGTTTATCCTTTCCTCTCGCCTGAGATAGATTAATCTTGATATTGCACTAAAACTCCTGATGTTGCAGTTTTTTATTACGTATACAACTGAAGGTTTCAGCTGAGCTTCAGACAACATCCAGAAAGACAATTGGTCTCACGCTTCCGGTGATGATCCAGAAACCGGAATAGATGCTTGGTAAACTCGTCTGGAAGTAGTTGTTCGTGTTTACCAGGTCTTATCACTCGAGAAAACGAACCCGTCGCGTGTAATATATCGATCCTTTCGATCCTGCTTTGCTCTGCAGCTATTTAGATCGCACTGCCCTACATTATACATACTTCACAAATCTTTGTCCTATCATCCAAAGTGCACCAGAATACAACTATTAAGCACATATGAAATTCTTCTAATTACTTCTACCTGGCTACATATTTCATCAATATGATTAGTGGGACGTTATCATAAAACACAACGGAAATGATATTTATTGTAAAAAAACACAACGGAACATTATTGTTTACTAATACCTGTTCAGTAGGCGGGACAATGTTCGACTTAGCGCCATGACTGACGCCCACTCATCGAGAGGGATGAAGACCCGTAATAGATTGCATGCTACGTATTAAACTTAGCAAAAATAATAGTCTTCCATCGAAGAATTGCAGATACGTTGATGAATCAATGTTTTATGTACACCAAACAGTCTGTCAGAATGTTTCCTGCTTGAAGTCAAGTTCTAAAACCGACTCGTTTACCCACATTATACCATATAGCCCCAATGGTTTACGGCCGCTTAAAGACTTGGATTTTGTCTTGTGATGCTCCGGATATCCAGTGTACTTTATATGCCGCGGCAATGACGCTCGATAAACTAAACGAGAATCCGCTGGCTCATCCTAATCCACTTCGAGGACGCTATGGGCATGATGAACGGCGTTTCCATATATTAGGTACACCTGGATCAATCAACATTAGCTGCTTTACAATGATGGGTTTTCAAAAAACGTTCCGATCGTGCACATCAATTGCTTGTTGCAAATGGCACAGGAGCTGGTTCCGCTACGGCGGCGTCTTTACACATGACGTCACGGGTGCCCGGATGTGCTGGCGACCTCTTTGATTGATGGCGGTGATCATATCAGTAATACGTCATTGCGGGCCTTGTAAACAAAGAGGAGAGTCTTGTACTGGGTAGCCCGTGACCGTCACGGGCAAGAACCTGTCATCGGTTTTGTCGCAGACGAGTTCGATCGTATTCTTTGTCTTTCGGGACTACACAGCTAGCTGAACACATTACAATGTGTAACCGGGCGTGGATCTAAATGACAAGTATGTCTGCTTCTCATCCGCATAAAAGTTATGCCGGAAACCATGACTCCAGATAATATCCGCCGGGAGCTAGGTACACATGGTGGTGCTCACAAAGTGTTTGTGTATCTTTGGACGCAATGTTTAATACACATCAATCCAGCATGAAACAGAAGATGTAATTATGGTCACTGACATATACCCTTCAAACACCTACGGATTAATTATTACACAAGCTTTGTGCCTGCATACAGATCATCCTGTCCACCTGAAACCACGACGCAATCTTTATTGCCATCTCACTGATGATTAAGAAGAAGACAATGAGCTTAAGGTCGAATTCCACTCCAGTTTCCTTTGGAAAATCACTGCCCTAAACCGCCATTACGGCTGCAAAAAATTAGATCATAATAAGCTGTCACAATAGCGTTTTTCGTTATTCAAAAAGTGAGGTCACCGTCTCTCGTCGATCATTCGTGTATATTTGTGCTACTCTTTCCACCATATACTTTGTGTGTTTTGTTTGATCTAAAGTGAGAGACACAGAATTATCAGTCAATGGTAATCATCAGTAATGGCGGTCAGGACATGGTAAGCCACCATCCTACTCAGGTACGTATATCTTTTAATTAGGGATATGAAATGGCTCCTGTACCAATTCCTGTGTTTGAAAAGATGGGGTGTGTATTGCAAAACATACACCGTCCCACGATGTGACACGTAAATAGCACGTCGGGACGTGATGCAAATGATTGACCATATACTACAGTAATCAAAACATCGTCAGACTGACTAACAATTTTAAATAAAAACCTTTGTCTGACATGCCTCGCTTATATAAACATAAGCTTGTTTGCGGATATCATGATATATAAACTGTTACGTAGCAGGCGATGCAGTACTTCTCAGTGCAAGATAAAGCAAGCCCCAGAAGTGTTAATTTTATGGGTATCATTGCTCTCTGCTATGAATCGATCTTTATGAGTCGAGTATTGCTCACTTTTAATATTAAGCAAACTAATATTTCACAAACCAAATGAGGTACGGTTTAGCTTGTTCACCTGGTACTGCTGTTGCGTGATTATTTCTTTACGGTATGCCTCTAATAAGTCGTTCAATCAAAGGCCATGCGCCGCACAAACTACTCAGACCATGTGCGGGTCGAGCACGGTCCATTCGGGATGGCAGTGTGGTGGGGCGCCTACCCACATTGCGGAAGAGGATGTACAAGGCGCGTAGCATCAAAGGGGACAACTCCCTTCTTAAGTTAGGAAATTTTCTCACTATTGTGAATATTGCTTTAAACGTTTTTAGTTGCCATTATTAATGGGTGTGGGAAGAGATGGCGCCTAATCAATCTGCCAGCGATCCCTCACTACCACCATTTCCGGCTGTCACCCCATCCGCTCCAGCACCCTCGCTGGTGGACACGTGATGCTATAATAAGATATGGATAATGATCGATTGAACCTCGAGTAACTGTGATAAGCAGCAGGATAATGTTGATATGTTTATAATGTAATCAAGCCTGCTGGTTAGAATGCATTGTCAGCATCATTTATGTGTATCATTACTCTCTGCTATGAATCGATAAAGCAAGTGGGGGAGTCATTTATATCTTCTAGTTATGATTTTAAACATTGTTACTATGTACTTAAGGGAGGGCATGGTTGCATAGCTAAATATACATCGTGGGATACAAAATAACTTCCACAATAAGTAGTGTCCTAAGTCTAGAGATAGTTTGTTATGACCCCGCGCAGTGAATGTTCACTTCATGATGGTGCGGTTTATCCCATATTTGTCTTGTTTTTTTCGTTAAATGATTCTGACGATGCCTTCTTACCACCGTTATTACGCTATTACACGGAAGACATTATATAACCTGTTATATGCTACAACTTCACTGCATATATTGATGTTTCAGACAAATCTACCGTTTGCTGCGTGATTTATTATTAGAATACGGAGATGCTGCTGGGCCTTATATTGATTGTTGGCCCAGCTGTCTCCTTCCCTACTGCTGCATAATGGGGTATCTAGTAACGTGGCCAAAATACAAAGCGCCACTTTTGATACCGGTCACAAAAACACTATTTAATAAGTCTTTAAGGGTTAAAATTTGCCTTGGACCCCCTAATCGCCATGCCATCTTTTCCTCTCCGTCGAGATATGTGTCATCCCAAGGGAAAGCTAATTAGGCCAAAGTAAGATCTCCATCATATGTATTTTCCCATAGATGCATATCTCGAGCAGCACCACACTGACATTATTGATGTTGCTAGTTGAACAGCAGGCACAGCTTAGTAACTATAGACATCACTGTTTGCTTTTTCATACTCCTGTAACAGTAATCGGAAAGTCGGTTACGTAGCAAGTCAATGCTGAATGTGACGAATGCTACTTGACGTTAAGCTACTTGAGTTGTCTGCTTCTGTGCAGTCAGAATCACTAAGGATGAAAGCAACTTTTACTTACTGAAATTGCAACACTTCGGCACTTTAGTATATTGAGCAGTCGAACTTGCCTGGTCACACAGAGCAACCCTGTATCACATAACAGATAGGTTTTTTTAAAACGAAGGCAATGGGTTAATTTTCAATTGTAGTATCTACGTTTTCCTTTACAATACAGAACATCAAAGCAGTCACTGAGAGGAATCTGTTACGCTGCTAAGTTTGACAAGAATACGAAATCGATATCCATTATACATCAATATCACTGATGCATATAATCAGTCCCTAACGACCAGGTAGAAATCATTACACAATGATTCAAATTCCTATAAAATGAGATGCTTTATTTTTCGAAATTTTACTATGTTGTTCTTAAAGTTAGATCAGCTATCACCGACTGGTAAAAGTAGTATGTTATCAGATAAATATTTCGGCTGCGATAATTTGCTGTGTGAGACTTGCAGAATCATGCCAACTCGGGTTTTGACAACTCCATCGCCTTCCCTGCCGAGTTTGTCATCTTTTCGGCCTCAGCTAGATTACGGGGAGATGGGAAAATGCCGTGACTTCCCGATGAGCAACACGCAACCAGATTAACGGGTGGTTAGTAAATGACTGATATCAATCATCTCTTTAGTGTTGTATGTTAGAGCTGTGGTGACCTGTGAGGGAGGTAGCTAGGATATATTGCGACACAGCCGCATTAAGCACAGCTAGTTGCGAGGTTGAAGCGATATGGGGAAAAAACCGAGCTTTTCTCGAGCTCTGATAGGCTGAGAGAAGGGTGTCATGCGATGAATGCATATATATATATATATATATATATATATATATATATATATATATATATATATATATATATATAT
This sequence comes from Urechis unicinctus, assembly GCA_034190875.2. Lineage (NCBI taxonomy): Eukaryota > Metazoa > Annelida > Polychaeta > Xenopneusta > Urechidae > Urechis > Urechis unicinctus. The sequence continues at coordinate 24,161,351 of CM067345.1, read as the reverse complement.
ATATATATATATATATATATATATATATATATATATATATATATATATATATATATATATATATATATATTTATATATATATATATATATATATATATATATATATATATATATATATATATATATATATATATATATTATGTATTATGTAACTACTAATCGTATAAAGGGAGGTGGACGATTATTAACTTTGCTATAATATTAACGATATATTACCATAGCCAATGTATGGCCGAGTATTAAAAGAATTCATCTCACGGGCGTTTTTAACCCCCCAATGAACCCCATGAATGCTTCTTTCCTAGTCATGCCCCTCGTGATTTGGAATTCATATGTATGTTTACTATGTCAATTTATACTGGTGCAATTGTTCTGACAAGTAATGACAATTATTTGACATGTTATCACTCCCACAGAATACCACTGTGATCAGGTTAATGTTAGCTATTGGCGACATTTTACCACGTTATCTAGGGATGCAACTGGTGTAAGCTTTCCTGAGCACTCCATGGGCTATACTCATCTAGGGATTGCTGGGGATGCGCGCTTGATAGGTAATGAGGCTGGGCTGTGGGTTGGGTGAGGCTGAGCCAAGAAGGGTATCGCGTCAACTCGGTTGCAAAGCAGATCAGTGCCAAATCGTTCTCATAGTAGCAAGCCCTCTCGGTGCGCCGCAGATATCATTGCTGTGGCTAGCGGAGCCTGGAATACAATCGTTAAGCCTACAGAGGATTCAACCAGAAATATTGCTGAAACTGCGATTGATCACCCAGAAAAAGGTTGCGTCTTATCTGATGGCACTAGTGGTAACGCAGCCAGAATAAGCCGACAGATTTTCCATGAAAAATCCGTGTATGGATATACATTTCAAATGAAACTCGCGCTTCTCGTCTGGCATCGTTGTATGTTAAGTCAGCACGAATCCTTTTGAGGGGCTGCGGGTTGTCCGTTTTGTCTGATACAGAATTATATCTGCTGCTAAAGCACCTGATAACATATAGATGATTCTTGGAGTCTTCAGACAAACGCTCGTGCCATACATCGTGTTCTCACAATAATGGTTCCTCAAGCGGATGATTTATTCACGTCTGTGAACACCCACAATGCCGAATTATTTTCCTTTAACACAACTGAAACCGCTACTACTGGAACACTGGAAAAAGAACAGCACAACAAAAGGATATTTGATATAATTGTAAATGGTGTCGTCATTGGTGTGCTGTGCATTATGGGCATCACCGGAAATACATTGTCCATTATCATCCTGCAGTATGAGCGCTGTAGCAAGGTAGTCATACTACTACTGCAAGCTCTGGCCGTCGCAGACAACACCTTTCTGTTGCTCTTCTTTTTAATAGTGTCTGTGTTTATGGGTTTTTTGCCCGACATTTCGCTTCACACAACCCTGTACATCATTAAATATGTGAATCCACTGGCGTATGTAGCGCAGACAGCTATTGTCTGGATCACTGTTCTTCTAGCATGCAACAGATACATAGCCGTATGTATACCACTTCGTGCAAATTCTCTGCTGACAATGAAAAGTACAAGGTTACAATTATTGGCTGTTGTTCTATTTGCAATCTGCTTTAATGTACCTAGATATTTTCAATTGGATATAGTCTATGACAATCAAGGAAGAGCGGTTGAATTAAACCATACATCGATAGGTAGATATTCATTGTTTGGTAAGGTGTACACCGATGGGTTGTACAATTTCCTTGTCCTGTTGGTGCCTCTCATAATGCTTATTGTGCTCAATGTAAAACTTATCTTAGCTCTTCATTGTGCTAATGAAGGAATCCGATGCAGCTCTGTCCGGAGTAATTCTTGTGACGACAACATTACACTTATTATGATTATAATAATAGTGATATTTACAATTTGTCATACACCTGATCGGATTATGCAGTTGTTACTCACGTATTATTTTCCACCGAGTCAGCATAAAGTGTCGTCAACCATCTATTACATTTCTTGTACTTGTAACCTACTCATCGTCATCAATTCCAGCATGAATTTCATTCGTGATTTACTATATGCTACGTCAGCGGTTCCGACGCATCCTTGTCTCCAAATTCCTGCGATGTGGTAACAATGAAACAGCCGGGGAAACGCTAAGTTTAGTGAAAAGTAGACGATAAATGCCGACATCCATCAGACCAAGACCATTGTGCGTTTATAAATAAACCAAAGGTCATTGTCACAGTCATATTGAAAGTACCATCATCAGTTACACTTGTTGATCTCTGTGTGGCTCGTTACTGTCCATTAGCTATAATACAACAGGATGCTGTTCAGTCTCATGTAACCATTCTTTTGTGTTCTTTCAGTATCAATGCCTGATCATGTTTACACATGCAACTCTTCTACTGCGAAGTGCAATTCGATTTCCCATCATACTTATCTAACTGCCTGTAAACTAAGTTTAGTTTCATTGACGTTCTATGATTGTTGTTAAAAAAAAACGACAGCCCTCATCATATACTGATTCATGGTTGCATCAATATATAGCTAGATCACTCATGCGGACCGCCGGATCTCAACTTAAATGAATTGTCATGGAGTTGTTCGATTTCTCATGCTCTGCAGCGAAAGAAGAATTTGTTTGTACGATAGGCACACATACATGCTAGAATGATGATGTAGTGATAATGGAGTACTGTACTAAACTCAATGAGGAGGAATTCCGTTTCTCATGTAATATAGACATCACTGTTACCTAATTGGAGGAATTGTCAATGACTTATTCGATTCCAATAAATCATGCCTTGATATTTGCCGCCGTAGTGGTTGTTTTGATTAGCCAGTCGGAATGACGTCGGAACGGATATCACCGTCTAATGCCATGGGATCAATGATGTCACCATTATTGCTATGCAATTGAGCAGTCAAAGTGATTGCTAAGGCGGTGCATAGATTGCGCCATTGCGTTTTCGTAGTTGGTGTAAGGAATATGTGACAGTTGTTATAATTCATTATCAGCTACGTGTTTTTAATTCGTTCTAAGTTACAACTGCGGCCAACAAATCTATCTAAACCTAGCCTAGCATTAGAGGTTTCGTCGTTATTCACTTACTATCATTAGGACATCAGCATTTATTCTATCTTAACGATGTGACACCTCTCAACACATCGGCACGGTCATAACATGCGGTGTTTGTACATGTCAGTGAGATGATTTACGCTTCATTTAACATAATAATTTTAGCCTTTGGCTCGCCATTTTCAATCTTCCATACGTTCATTCCCCTGTTATCACAACATACCAACATCCACAATATTATTTACGTACCTCATTATCGCACAATGTCTTTGTTTTAAAAATGCATAATATTTGTAAGATTAGGGTGAGTTACGACAGCCACACAAACAAACTACTCGTCTCTTTAGAAAAACTAATTGGCTTTCTACTTGTAAAATGCAACTTTCAGATTTTCAAGTCAAACCTGAAACCACCGTTGTATTCATTGATCAGGACTGCCGTGTCGTTGTTCAAAACATTGATCTCGATACACTTAATTAGAATCTTGCTTCCTGTATCTGGCTCGATACGTTCTATGAGAACGTTCTCAATCGCTGCTGAAATCACACAAACAAGTGCCTCCTATGAAACTGATAGACGTTCCCTACCAAGCTATCGACAACCATTCTCCACCTTTCTCCTAAGTAATATGTTGATGGACGATGTGTGATGAGCGGTTATTGGTTCCAAGAATTAAACTCACCGTCACGGCCAGGCAGAGACAGTGGCTACGTCATTTTCCATAAGCAAAGCGTCCTCTGGAATATATTTTCATGAGCTCGTTTGTATTTCCGTCATTGTAGAGATCTGCCCAATTCTGGAGCTGAGCTTCTACAAGTTTGGCGATGGCTGATTTAGACAGACGAAACTCGACTGAAATTGGATGCTCTGTAATGACAATTGAGGCCTGAATAAAATACCTTTATCACTCATATAAAACAAAGACCTACCTTGGTCGCCGTTGACTTTGTCACAGGTTAAACATATCGGGATTAACGCGCATAGGATGAACCAAACAAAGATCGCCCCAAGCGTCATCGTTAACAACGTCTAATAACAGCGACTTGCTCTTGTTGTCTAAACCTAGGCTCTGTAAATATTTTTACTTCGCAGGTAAACAGCTAGATGTGTGCGATTCACTCTTTATACAATTGTGCACCTGATTGTTATGGCAGGGTCGGCTATACTTTTACATTGTACATCTTATTGCTTTACAATAGCATGATGTTTGTGACAAAGTCTGTTATATGTTTGATCAGTATCAACATTCTCCGGCTCGTAAATGAAGCATAAATAACAGCAATCCCGTGCTGCAGTATATCACAGCATGGCTATTCAAAGCACCTGAGGATTGAATAAAAACGTATTTGACATCTAAAGCTTGTGACTGCAACGATGAAGTAAAGTGCCAAGCGTTTCAATGAGATTGAAACATCAAAATGTTACCGCTCAACCATCACAAGTATACCCAACACTTTCAAACTCGTCTGTGGAGTATTTGCTGCAACATCTGTTCTGGTTCTCGACATCCAAGCAGCGTACGGTGTACACATCACGGTTTATATTTCCTGTGACGTCACAGTATAATATTTATTGATGACAGCTGCCGTACAAAGCATTTGAACGACGAAACAGTTGTCGCAAATATTCCTAACCTTCCGGTCCAAGAATCATTTTCCAACATACTGCATAATCTGTAGGAATAAGAATTACAGTATTTTGATTTCTTCGACCATTTTAAGAATCGTTATGTCACTTTATAATGTTTGTAGAAAGAAGTGTTGGAACATTTGATAACTTGATGTCTTAAGTCAGTAGAAATCAGTAGGGTCCGTAAACGTGTGTATCGAACCTAACCTTCAGTGCTGTACGAAGACTATCACATTTGTCTGCACAAGCAAGTTAGAGAAATGATTGAAGTGGTATGCCCAACTTCAAAATTACACCAATTATTCAATTATTCAATTGCGATGCATATCGGCGTGGAAACGCTTAAATGACAAGCTGATGTTGTGGCATCCTTTGCGTAGCAACATAAATGAAATGTTTAATTCAAATGTCTTTGTTATTTGATGGAGTAACCGAAACTTGGAATGCTGAGGGTCGATTTAATAGGTATAACGACGTTTATAGATAATATATATGGTTTCAGGTTAGTATTATCTTCCTACGATTTATTTTCATTAATGAAGCAAGTTTCAAACGATGCCGGAATGGCCGTTAACTGCCAGATGTTCGTATCGTATGGTGGGCATGTTAAAAATCTTAACGTTCCTGTATGTGTACAGAATCCCAAGTAGAACAAAGATTTGGTCACCAGCTCTCCCTCAACCAACCCTGGTCTCATTATTGGTATTTTTCGAGCTCTTCGTGGGCAATATCCATGGATTATATGTCAAACTACCTATCGAACCCGGCAAAACCGCTCGACTATCCGTGCTCACGAAATATCTGCCCTGCGCAGTTTGACTTTCCGACCTTATGCTACAAACCCTGTGGTTCACTACGCTTGCAGAATATTTGTTTCGATCAAGTTCGATGATGGCTGAAATTCCATCGTGCTATGATTACCTAGTTGTGATTCATCATAACGCCTGGGGATTTTATTTGTCAATTTGCTGTCGTATCAGCGCATCATAATGTTCCGCTTACCGAATCTCATTTAGGCACTGTGAATTCTTGAATCTCACGAAATATCCACTAATTCAATGAGCCGTGATTCTACTGATAGGTGTGATATTACAACCTAAAAAGTATTATCTTAAATAGTGGGAGCTCAATGGCGTAAAGGTACAGCGATATGTCGGCTGCTGAGCCGAGTCGATATTATTGTTGAGATTGCCTTATAATACCGTTGATTAATGGAAAAGTTGGTCCCCCTTATCGACAAAATCATAATAAGTTTTACATTCATAACCAATATTATCCACGACATGTCCCTGTGATGTTTTTTGGACGAGGGTTAGATTAATAGACTAGCAGAATTGTATATAAAACTTATATTTCACATATTAATACGCGAACCGATTCCGTTAGAGAATTCCAAACGTCTGCACCTTAATGAAGTAGACTGGGCGATTATCATAAATAACCATAACCTGTTTCAGTGTGCCATGCAGTGGTTTTGAGGTAACATGACTGTTATATATTTTTCATAAAGCTCATCTGAAATCTTCAATCACCTGCATTATAACGACACTACAGACGCTGTTGAGCAGCGATACTTATTTTTTCTCAGGGTACGGTTAAGGGTGAAAACCTGTAAGCATGCATCTTAAGTGTCGCGAATATCTTGATAAAAGTGAAACATTTTGCTTCGACATAATCAACGCGGCACATTACTTTCTAGGATACTTTGCGGATTATCTCAGAAATGTAACATTGGGGCAAGGAAAGGTGAATTTGTCGCGACACCACGCTTGCAAATTTGATTTTATCTAGGAAATACAAAACCTACTCTGCCCAAAAGCAAGCCATCCTTAATGACATTTTGCGTGCCTTATATCCACATCTGACAATAAAAGTAATGCACATATCCTTCTTACAGCCACTGTGCTGGCCTTTTGATTCATACTGGTATCTGCAACTTCAATCGTAACAAATGCCTTTTCGCAACTCTGGCCATATTATGAGAGTATATAGAGAGTGTTCGTCATGGGACGTTTGATACTATGGCCCTGTCTCTATCTATGGAAAGCGAAGAAATACGTGACGGTTTTAGTGTTGCTGGGATTTAGTTTTCGAGGTTTTTTGGAAGATAGCTTGGAATAAACTAAGTAAGAGATGCAGGGTTTGCATTATAGTATACTTTCAAAATGTTATCCGATGTAGCGTATTTGTTCTAGATGGACGTGCATATGGATGGAGATTATTCGTTGGCAGAATGCCTTTCGTTATGACAGTCAGCTTGAGAAATCAGTCGGTATTTTTGTAACAATGTAATCCTTATGAGGAGGGCTGGATGTTATATAACGACATAACATTCTAGCGGGGCAACAAATTAACGTCGGTTAATTTCATAATAGTTATTTGTATTTGAAAGGACAAGACGTGGCAGGATGGAATACTTGAAATAATGTCGTCTGGTGGTTACGTTTTGCACATGGTTTTGTTACCAGGAAGATTATTGGGTACGTCGGAGGTGAATGACTCCATAGACAATACCCTTTTCATTAAGAAAAGTTTTCCTTTACATGGGACATGCTAAAGGTTTGGTATGGTCTTAATTTACCTATAACAAGGCGTAGTGATATATATATGTCATATGTTAAATGAAATGTACCAGAAGAAATCGTGAAACAAAACCCAGCACTCATATTTGTAATCCAATAAGCGATTTATCAATGGAAAAATGCGTTTCTATAGTGACCACTTGCCGAACGATGCATACATCTACTGTAACGCCGAGTGACGAGGTACGAGCAAACGGAGCTACACAACATAGCACCCCTCACAAGCAACGAGTACCTCTTACAATTGCCTTACTACTTATGTATACGGCTAGTAACTCTCATAGTCACATGTATAGCATTTCGATAGTAAAAACAAATATAGATTGTTTGAACTTCAACTCTCCCAAGTATTGCAATGTTGTGTGACTTATATATGAAGCAAGTATCGCGGAGGAGATATTACGTTTTTATTGCGAATGTTAGAACAAGAGCCAGTTATAGCCGACGATCGACGGTTCAGGCCACAGATTGCTTGGTAAAACCAATCCTAACTGATATGTGTGTCTCTCTTGTTGATGACTGTGTAGCGATATAATCCCATAGCCCATCTTTTACATATCTGTCATCTATTACTCATACGTTGAGCTGGTATAGTAAATGTTTCCTGCTAGTTCTTTAAACTGTTACAATCAAGATAACTAGCGCACCTGGGCCATGTTGTGTGTGCGATATAACGGAGCGGTTAGTTACAATATCCTGTGGTGCAAACAAACTCAACTGCGTTATTGGTCGTCAAATGTCGTATTATCGAAGATTATTGTATTTTACTTAATGTATATATGCCATATCACGATGTTAACAACATTGATGAATAAAGGAAAACGGGACAGAAACAATGTTTTTGTGTCAGGTTATGCTATCAATGGAACACATATGTGAGAAATATATATTACAATGTTGTTTGCAGAAAGTTTGCACCATGGAGTGTTTCCTGAGGATTTTGCCCTTAGCACTAAGATGCAGATATCTACAACTTAGCGTAAATCGCTGAATAGATCAGACAATTATAGCTGATCCTCTTGGAATTCTTATAGGTGTCGCAATTAACAATGAAAGAAATAAGTTTATTACGCCATAAAATCTGTAGGATAAAAAAAATTTCAAATCGTATTGCAGCTCATGACGTTCACATCATACAATGTAGAACAATAACCCTCGTTATTGGACAGCGTGATCGAAAGGATATTTCATTCATAGATGTCAATAACAAAGATCGTGCAATATGAATGAAATACGCTCTTGTGATGATATGCTATTACTTATCAATCATTCACCAGCTAAATGGATACTGTATTCAATTATCATGTGTGCGTAGCTCTCTGGCTCATCGAGGAAAGCAGCTCTCTCTGCGATCATAATGGTCTGTGTATTGGTGTTGGCGACAGTCACGAGGAGCATAATGGAGGCGTCCACGACTCGAACACATTAAAGTTCCTGTACTCTGCACAATTCAAGGTGGAGTTTTTTTTTTGCCCTTCACACTTTTTAATGAGCCATGGAGATCCATCGAAAGGTAACGGCATCATCTTGATAATAATTGCGGATGACTTGACCCATTTCTAGTCTAGTTAAGTGAATTTTCCATTCCATGTTTTGAATACTGTTTGAGACCAATGATGACAAAAAGTGTTATGGGCTTTATTCTTGTCGTCTGTGACCGCTTGCTCTTCAGTTATGAAAAAGGGAACCATTTATCCCTTCGGTTATTGCATTTTAGATTTATAAAAATTGTTTAATATTGTCACGTGCCACGCTGACACTTAATGATATCTCTGTGTATATAATTGCGGTGATTTATATAAAATACCAATTAAATTACAAAAAGACTATTTTTCACATATATGCAAGACGTTCAATATTAATGAAGGTGCTTACACAGGCACAGAAGTATGATCAGAACAATACAAATGGCTTATAGAACCAGTATCATTTATATCAGATTTGATATATATTCAGTTAAAATGACCATGCATCAACTAAGCAATCAAAAATAGCCATTGTAACATGAGGCGACCCACCATCCTGTTTGTAATGGATAACGAACCTTAAAGAGCAAAGCAGAGATGAACAGGTGCAGATTATTATGGCGCTTCAAATATATACGTGATTTTAACTTTGGCTCCGTTCATAATTGCGTGATGGTGTTGGCCTGGAGGAAGATTGCGGATGTCGTCCATTTGTAACCAAACTTAAGTTTTCCCTACTAGTTCATTGTTACCACATCGCAGAAATTTGGAGACAAGAATGCGTCGGACCCGCTTACGTAGCACATAATAAATCATGAAATTCATGCTGGAATTGATGACGATGCGTAGGTTACAATACGTGAGTAACTGCATAATCCGATCAGGTGTATGACAAATTGTAAATATCACTATAATTATGATCATAATAAGAGTAATGTTGTCGTCACCAGAATTACTGCGGGCTGAGCTGCATCGGATTCCTTCATTAGCACGATGAAGAGCTAAGATAAGTTTTACATTGAGCACAATAAGCAATATGAGAGTCACCAAAACCACACGAAAATTGTACAACCCATCGGTGTACACCTTACCAAACAATGAATATCTACCAATTGATGTATGGTTTAATTCAACAGCTCTTCCTTGATTGCCATAGACTATATCCAATTGAAAATATCTAGATACATTAAAGCAAATTGCAAATATAACAACAGCCGATAATTGTACCCTTGTACTTTTCATTGTCAGCAGAGAATTTGCATGAAGTGGTATACATACTGCTATGTATCTGTTGCATGCTAGAAGAACAGTGATCCAGACAATATCTGTCTGTGCTACATTCGCCAGTGGATTCACATATTTGATGATGTGCAGGGTTGTGTGAAGCGAAATGTCGGGCGACTCGCTGAAAGAGCTTACAGCAACACTAAGGCTATGCCGTGAGAATTTCTAGCTCGCCCACCTTCAGTTGGCGCTGTCACAAAATCGCCAAACCCTCTTTGCCTAGCTAAAACCTCTGGCTCGCTCCCTACATGATATGCGAATAATCTTGAGGCACAGTTGCCTCGACAAATGAGATTTCTTCATAATTTTATGTGCGCAACAATACCATGTGCTTTCGTTGATTTTAAGGTAGACTTACATAATGGCAACGACATATATTACGAAATATCTATTTATATATAAACATATGTATATCTAACAGTGCCGGGCTTGATAATCCCCCACATTACACAACTGTAATAATTCGTTTGCAAAAATGTATATAATAACATAAATCAGATCATTCAGCGAATAACTCAAACAAGAAAACAATATTATGACAACAAACATAATCGATTTAAATTAAAATGACTGCTGATTATGAAAGTTCGCTCAAACAGAATGTGTTTACTAATGATGTTTGCTTTAAATAAAGACAATTTATGCTTTATATTATTAGATAAACTGTTTCACAGTACATTGTGAATTGAAATGTCTTAGTTCTGGATTTTGGTATATGGTTTAAAATGCCTCTATCTACTATTGTGCTGATGTAGTTAGCAGGTAATAAATTCATGTTAAAGTTGTACATAAAAATACCTATATGCATCTTATATTATCATCCCGCTTGGTCCTTGCGTTTGGTTTTGGATGAGGCTATTTAGTACAAACCACGCAGCTGATTTCGTTTCCAGCAACATACGGTGGGCATGGCAGTGAACCGCACACAGCTTCCACTTTATACAACAATGCACCATTGTCATCTCGATATCCGGATGATTCCGCGTCCGGCATTTCATCCACGCATACAAACTGGTTCCGGCCTTGATGACTTTTGTGTCCGGCCATTAGATAACCGTGGTATTCACGGATCCACCCCGGATAGCAATCACGGCGCCCTGGTATCATCACCATTGATATACTGGATTTGGCGCGGCAGACAGAGCAGGGAATATCATGATTATATAAGGAGCTGGGACCTCCAGGATTACGACGAAAAGGTTGGTTATTTGTGGAACCTTGATATTCTGCTCCATGGAGTGGGGAATAATTAGAAAGTGCGGTGTCAACGTTTCCCCATTGAGGTTCATTGGAAAGACAAATCAAATTGGCTCCACCCCCTTGGACGCTGTATAAACTCCCACCGACGAGACCTGCAACAGACATGTCAAGTATTTCGCAATTATAGTCTAGCGAGAACCCATTTGTTATTTCTGTATTTCTGCGAATAATCAAAACAAATTAACGCACCACACCCTTGCTAGTAACAATGGTGATCTATCCTTCGAAGAATTATAAGTTACCCTTTAAGAATAGCACGGTACCAGCTTACCACTATAAACCAACTCAGTATCTGACCCTGAGCAATTCAACTTGCCCCAGCGGATATAAGTTGCACCCCCTGTAAACAGAACCAAATTATCGACAGTCATTAACCAATTCACAAAATAGTAATGAAATTTTCACCTCTGCCCGTACTACCGTGTGTAATGTTGTCCCAATGTGTAAATCTATGTCACTCCGAGTACTCAGGTTTTTCACACTTAATTTAAGTATAACACATGGTGCCTTATATTACTTATATTGTTCCGTGCGCCTGATTAGGTTCAGATTGCTATCGACTATACAGGTTGAAGATTAAGACATAAAAATCAGATTGAATGACTCATTGCGTCTTAGCTGAATTCGCGTTGAATTGGGCAATTGAAAAACTTTTGGCTTATGGCATAGCATAAATTAAGAAAAAACACAATGAAACAATTCATGGGAATTTTTTTTTCTTGTGCAAGGAGGACATAGCGAACTCTATTCATTAACGTGACCGTGTTGTGATATCCATAGTCTGAAATAAACGGCCAAGCAGAAAGGAATCAATCACCTCCGTGGCAGTTGATATTGACACAATCCTCAGTTGAGTAGCTTATACTTGTATCGCCAACTCCTCTGCGCTCTCGCTTCAGAAGCCGATTCTCTCCATCCAGCTAAATGCAACAAAACTTATTCCAATGAAAGCAGCTGGCGTCATGCTGTACTCATGGACGCCGAAGTGTGTTAGTTGTTTCATTTCGCTTCGTTTAGCTCAATAAAAAAACAACGAAATAATATTCCTTATATCCCAGACTTTGAGATTTTGTAATGTATGGCATAAATTGGATGAAGTGCTTATATATGACTATCTACATTTAAAGATGCATTTTTCGGCAATTTTGTGCAATTTGCATTTTGCGTCCATTTATGTGTTGTTGCTACAATGACTCGTTTGTAATCCCTACATGTGATTGGGAACGCCAAATCATTGATGATAATCGATTAAGGCGCACTGAAAACAACCTCCGAACTTTGTTTAGAAAAACATTCAAATGAATAGCGAACTAAACAAGTAACTACGCATGCGCAAAACTGTCATTTTATGGTATTATCGCTCATACTTCGCCCGTTTTCAGCCTCGGATATATTGTAGGGTCTACCGTGTTCCATATTTGGGTTAAAATTCACGTCAAAAATAAGAAATCGAACTTTATAAAGGCTATACACATAGCCAGGGTCACCGATTGGATTTTTGATGAAATGGAGTTTTTGGATATCATAACTAAACCTAGGAAATTGATCGACGAAGAGAAGAATTTCAATGATTTCTGATGAAATACACCTTTGTTGTCATTTGTTTAATGATCTGTGACGTCAACCGGTATGGAATCTTGTTCCCCAGCCTCTCAAGTAACAAACCATGCTATGTTACCGGTGCTTTGAATTTACCCCATTGCTAAGAAATAGTTTGGTTCAATATATGCATATAAATAATACACATAAACACACAGAGAAAAATATATTAACATATTGTGATCGTCACCTTCAATTAAGGACTGGTCTATTTCCTTCCCAAAATTGAACGATGATACAGATCTCAGTAAGAAAGTCATTCCCTTCCTTAAATATATGTACATTCCCTTCTTATAATAATGTACCGATTACCGAAAGTTAATTACCTGGACACCTCGCTATGAATATTTTTGTGATGCTATTTCTTTTTATACTCTTCGTCTTGGGTTTTCTTGGGTAGTGGCCCAAGCAGTATACTCAGATGTATCAAGACTTCACTGCGTACAAGATATTTATTTATATATTTATTTTATTGATACCATAACCACGTTGCGTCCACAGGTCTCGGATCCTTGGGGTCAGCTACCACAACTTAGACACTCCTCCGCTTTATACTTCACATCCCATGCCCCCTACTACGACCACCCCCTGTAATTGGTGAGCACTATACTGGCCGATTACAACGAGGCCCACATATAACATGTATTAATGGGGAACTTTTAAGGACACGATGCGCAGTTTAAAATTGAGCGGGTTAAACCATACAACTGTATACCTGTCTATTAATTGTCATTGTTTAAAAAATAATGTAAGGTAAAATATGTAAACATGAATAGAAGGTTTTGGTGAAATCTCGCACCCGAATAAATCTGTTCCAACATACCGCAAAATTAAATAATAGAATTAATAAACAAATGCAGTTTCCCCTATTCCTCATCGTGAATAATGTTCAATAAATGATATAAATTTGTGTCCCCCATACCAGCTGATCTCTCCACCCTGGCTGTTGTATTTCACTCACCTGTTGCTGTTTTTGCAGGATAGACTTGATGGTCGAATACTGATGCAGCATCATGGCGGCCATCAAAGACCAGAGAAGGAACCCTGATGTGAAGAAAATAACTTCGCGGCTTGTCATCATGTTTGTGATCGACTACAGAGAAGAGCACGTGTAGGGATTATTTCAGCTCCTATATACACATCCAAATGTGGGAAATTTGGATCCGTAAGAGGATTAGCATAATGCTAGCATGGTTCAATGACAGAATTACCATAGAGCCGATGATAACAAGTATCCTGTTACGTTCGATGATGAATGTAATGGTTATGTAGAGCAGCAAAAGATCTTATGGACATGCATACCAAACTTGAGGAATGACATCATACGACACTAAGACAAAACGATCATGTTACCTGACAATTGCCACAAAGGTGTTGTCCACTGATGTGAAAGTATCCCCAAACCCCATCAAGGCAAAGTGTTTGTGACCTTTTCGATTATTTACAACTAAAGGTGCTGAAGTTAAGATATTGGGTTGGCACCAAGAAAGTCATCTCAACAAACGCTCTAAGAGTGTTTGTCAGGACTCTAATGATGATAAAGCTCTTTTCTTTGGGACCTCTTTTGCATATCAAGTGGCACATGCTCAGTCATCATCAACACTTTTTTGGCAAGGGAATTGAGGCCTCTCACCTTTTGGCTATCCCGCAAATCTCTCAGAAATATCCAAGTCTTACTTGCTGAGATGTCCTAATGGAAAGACCCAGAAACTTAAATCTACAGGCGTATACATGTATACACTTCAAGAAGTCGAACACTGTTAATATTTTTGTTGCCAAATTTCCTAATGGGATGATCAACGTTATATTTCATTTCTTGGGAGGGTGAGCTTCGGATCAGTACATTACAAGGGAGTCATGGTTTTTTGGGACAAGATTAGGCATGGAGATGTTGTCCTTGCAGACAGAGGATACCCAATAAAGAGTGATTTGCTGTTCAGAGGTGCCACTCTAGAAGTTCTACCACCTGGCCACAGTGCGTAGCGAAATGTTGTCAAGACTGAAATAATCGCCCAAGCCCGGATATACTTTGAACGCGCGATCTTGCCTACCCCACTCGGTGCTCATGACACAACATGCTCGACGACTGCCCTCGAGTAGCTACTTCCAAACTTTCAACCTGTCAACCCGAGGATATTTTTAAACTATTAGCAATAAACAATAAAAAATAAATAGGCTCGTTGATACATGGTAGAACTTGGCGAACTTTAAAGGCATTTTGTGTCATAGTCATCATCATCACCATTATAAACATCAAGGTTATCTTCAGAATTATCATCATCACAATAATCGTCATTAACATCATTATTATCTTGATTTCCTTGATTAGAGGTCTAGGTCAAATAAAACATGTGGGTTTTGCGAGTCAATTACATATTCCATTAAAAAAACAATTTCGAAACTATAATGAAAATTGCAACCGATATCGCGAGACAAAAAGTTCAAAAAATTAATTTATCAGCTTTCCAACGTTGCAGAAATAGGTCCATGGGTTTAGGGGGGAAATTTTTTTGGTTATCATAGCCATCACCATTATAATCATAAAGGTTATCTTTAGAATTATCTCCATCACACAAAATCGTCATAGCCATCATTATTATCATCATAAGCCTTATCGTCATATAAATCTTACAATTAGCTGTATATATAAAAAACCTTAAAATTCCATTAGCTACAATAATCTGTTTTTGTTTTACAATCGAAATATTTTCAAGAGATAGATTGACGATTCAAAATTTGTTTCTATGACCTTGACCTCAGTTTGCGTCAAGTTCAAAACAAAACCTGTGGGTTTTGCGCACCAATTAGACCTTCCATCTAAAAAATTGAAAATTGCGATCTATTCCAAGAGCTAAATAAACTTAAACATTTATTTATAAGTTAACCAACGTTAAACGAAATAAAACCTCTGGGTTCTGCACATATTTGACACCTTCAATTCAAGTTATCATGGATTTTAAATTTTTGGCACAATTCAACCAATTTTCATGACCATTGTATGTATATTGATGATCAAATTTATTAAAGAAATCATTCTGTCCGGGGCCATGATATATTGACAATGATTTGGCAGACTCAATGAAAAGCTTACTTAATAAATAGTACCGCAGCGTGCCATAGCTGCTGGCGCCCGTCAGGAGAGCGGAGAGCAGAGGCGACCTATGTTCAAGTAGGCTATTGTCAACAAACCAGTGAAGAGCCAGCAGAAGTGACACCCGCTGTACTTCAACCTTACTTTGTGAGAAAACTGTCGGGTATTTAGAATAGAAAATTTTAGTCTTATTTTCTGAATTGAATGGGCTTCCTTCGAGTGTAAACCAATTCATATTACGACCAATAATGACGGATAAACGACGCGATAACTTCAGATTTCTGTCCCGTTTTAACTTTGATACGTTCGAAACCGGAAATGCGACAACCGATATCAATAAAATTTGCGAATTAGATTTGTGCTGTTTATGTCAATAACTGAGCTAATTTTATAACTATTGAACTGATAGTCACAATTTTATTAGCAATCGAATATTTGTCGATAATTGACTAAGTGAAATAAGCTTTCCAACTCAACGCGTTTTGAAAACAACGAATATTTTGATAGCATATATCAATAATCAAAGTTTGGAAATTGTATCAGCTTTTAGAAAATGTTAATTGTTTCACGATCGAACGATAATTAGAGAATTAATTGCGAAATTAAAAAGTTCAGAGATATTGGCTACCGGAAATTTTCGACCCGCTACAATTTTTTTAACAATGCATTGTTTACCATCACGTAAAAATAGAAAAAGTTTACAATTACATTACACTTTCAGAATATGTAAACTGTTTTAAAATCGAATTGTACAACATGACGTATTGAGCATTGAGCTTGTGTAATTTTTTGAAAACTTGGATGCTTTCTTGACAATCAGTATGAGCTACACAATGATGTAAATTAAATCCGATCATCATCATCTTTCTCTTCTTAACAACCGTAATAAGCGTCATTGTGATCTTAATTACCATGTTCATCGCAATCATGGTTATCATCATCCACATCACTATGTTGTCATCATTATACTTTCATCATTGTTATGATCATGATCATCGTCATGACCTTAATCACCGGCATCACACCCACCATTATCAACACCATCATTGTTGTAGCCATGACCATGATCCACAACAATGCTTAAACATCAGCGAGGAGCTACTGCTTAGCCCAGCACAGTTAAGTAATACCGAACATTAACATACTTACAATTTTTGCGCTGCAACGTTTCCTCGAGATAAGTTTTTGAGATAACTATCACGAATTTACAGCTACATGTAATTAGTTATTTGT
Organism: Urechis unicinctus; assembly: GCA_034190875.2. Classification (NCBI taxonomy): domain Eukaryota; kingdom Metazoa; phylum Annelida; class Polychaeta; order Xenopneusta; family Urechidae; genus Urechis; species Urechis unicinctus. The sequence continues at coordinate 24,144,161 of CM067345.1, read as the reverse complement.
TCAGAATAAATCTAGCCTACCTTCGGTTGGAAACTACGGTACGACCATTATCAACGGAGACACTGCTGGATAACTTCCTATTTCACTTCCGCTGTAAATTTAATGCCTTTCGAACCGAGAGTGACGGGTTCGAGTCAATAAAGTTTAAGGATTCGATTGATACTGTCCATGACTACATTTGATCCAATTTGTATGACTGTCAAACCAATATTTTCGAATTTATAAGCGATCTAAAAATTTTTTATAATGAATGTCACTGTCAAAAGTTTTTTAAAACTCAAAGGCGATGGAAAACGACGCATATTTTGGTAGAACAAGTCAATTACAAAAGTTGGCCATCGGTTTACCTTCCACAAAATGTTAACTTTTTTACCATCAAACGATAGTAAATTAATTCATTAATTGCGAAATTAAAAAAGTACAGCTTTTGGCTTAAAGACATTTTGTATGCGCTAAAAAGTTGAAATAAGCATCATTTACATTAAAATGTATTTAGAAAAAATTGAATTACAATGGTGTAACGATGGAGTCATTATCCACAGAGATATTCGAGTTACCAATTTTTTTCACTTTTTTCGATGACCGTGACCTTAGTTTAAACTTTTTTTTATAAAATTTGGTGCATTCGTAACCGGAAGTTATGTTACAAACATCCAGGAAATTTTTCGTTGCAACAAACGCTGTCACCGACAATATTTAACCTTATGTTTACCATAATCATAATACCGATATTATTGGCGACTGAACTTTTATAAAGAATATGTTAATATTTTGATTGACACCACAATTTTTCGACTAACGGCACTTAAGGGAAACTTTTTTTTACAGCTTCAGGTATTTACATGTAGCTACAAAATGACGTAGATTTGATAAGGATCGGACTAGCATCCACACAAATATTAGGGGTTCAAGCTTTTTAAATTTTTCAGTGAATTTGTTCTTAGCTTAAGTGGTGACGTGGGGTGGCGGTCGATGTAGGTTTGTGATCAATTTGGGATGGAGGTTGATGTTGTATAGTGGTCGATGAAGGAGGTGGTTGATAAGGGATGGTGGTCTCAGTGGGTTAGTAGGGTATGTGGGTGGCGGTCAATGTGGGTAGGTAATCTATGTGGGTAGGTGGTCGATATGGGGGTCGTTGTTGGTGTGTGGTCGACATCGATCTGGGATGGTGGTCTAGGTAGGATAGCAGTTGCGGTGGGTTGAACGCCCATATGTGATTGTGTAGATGTGGGGTTGCGGTCGATGTGCGGTAGGGGTAAATGTGGAGTGGAGGTAGATGTGACTTGGTGTATCTTGTATTGGGGTAGATGTGGGGTATGAACGAAACTATGATTTTGTAATTAGCCGCGCAATATCAACATTTTGAACTTGTTACGCAAATTCGCGAGCTATGATGTATTAGATTTCTGGAGTAAATCATACAAATAGCCGATTTGTACAACCAGCAAATCAGAGCGAGCTTTTGCAAATGTTCACATACCTGAATTGAGTGAAGAAATGTTCACTTTTCATCTGCTTTGTCAGCCTATCTTCTGTTTGTCACGTAGCAGACGAAGCGCTAGGGCCGTTTTTCTTAACCAGAATACCAACTGAGGGGAACGTACCCGAGTCAAAAGGCAACAGAGTGTGGAGCTGAAGTGGTCGATCTGGGGAGGGGTCGTTCTACATAAAGGCAAAGCAATGGACCGTATAGGCGACGAAGTTAATATGTGCATTCAGAAATCCAAGCATGGGTATGGTTAGTTAATATAAAGGGGGTCCTTTTTATGAAGTAAATATACAAGATAACTTGACGAAGCGATTCGCCAAGTAAACAAATGTTGACGCAGTGGATATATTTTCTTTTTAATAGTAGGCGATCAATATCAGCGTCAGCCATTTCTTTGTACCATTGTCAGTCGTGTCATGAATAACTTTATCGTCATCACGTTTTGCGCTGCCAAACTAACAGTTTAAGCCACGCTTATTTGCACTGAAGCAAGAAAATATTTCTAATTTTATTTCTTTTAAAAGTGTAGAGTACATCATGCAACCTATCAATAATGTGATACACTATTAGAATACGAGGAAATAAACATTGGTGGTGGCACGCTAGATTAGCACATGCATGTTGGTTATATCGAACATACTGGTAAAAAAACATTCATAATTTGAATTAATTTTGGGCTTTCATGCAGTGCGAGAATTCAGTTACTTTTTGGTGTTTCGCTTTGGACAGACTGATTGGGGCGAAAGCGCTTTGTTTCTCTTGCCAGGATTCAGAATATAACGAATATACTTGATGATGTGGGGTGAGTTACATTATGGGTGGTGTTGATATAGTGGTAAGTTATATTTGGGGAAACAACATGGGCATTATAGCTTTGGTACATGAAGTGATGTTATGTGTCTTCCAGCTGAGAACGGATTAAAAACAGAAAACCACGTGCTTGTTCTGCAGTGTTCAGTTACCCCTGACTGACGTAAAGAGGGCAGTATTTTTGACCCTGATGTCTATTATAAAACATATGACTGTCGCATTGGGAAAGCGCTTGTTGAATGAATTGACTTGGATGCCTGTGCATACATATATTCAACCAGACAAGTAAATTATTGAC
>CM067345.1:24129064-24136564 GCA_034190875.2 Urechis unicinctus | reverse complement strand
TATACGAGTCAGTGTTGTCGTTGTTTAATCCTGGCTTATTGCTTTTTGTATATTCTAACTTGCATACAGAGCTCGCCATCCATCACAAACCTTCCGAGATAACAGCTCATGACGTTCATATCATACAATATAGAACAATAACCCTCGTTATTGGACAGCGTGGTCGAAAGGATATTTCATTCGTGCAATATGAATGAAATACGCTCTTGTGATGATATGCTATTACTTATCAATCATTCACCAGCTAAATGGATACTGTATTCAATTATCATGTGTGCGTAGCTCTCTGGCTCATCGAGGAAAGCAGCTCTCTCTGCGATCATAATGGTCTGTGTATTGGTGTTGGCGACAGTCACGAGGAGCATAATGGAGGCGTCCACGACTCGAACACATTAAAGTTCCTGTACTCTGCACAATTCAAGATGGAGATTTTGTTTTGCCCCTCACACTTTCATGAGCCATGGTGATCCATCGAAAGGCAACGGCGTCAATTTTAAAATCATTAAGGATGACTTGACCCATTTTCAGTCTGGTTTAGTGGATTTTCCATTCCCTGTTTTGAATACTATTTGAGACCAATGATGACAAAAAGTGTTCAGGTTATGGGCTATATCCTTGTCGTCTGTGACTCCCACCTCTTCAGTTATAAAATTAAAGGGTACCGTTTATACCTTCGGTTATTGCATTTTAGATTTAAAAAAAAATTGTTTAATATTGTCACAGGCCACGCTGACACTTAGTGATATCTTTGTGTATATATATATATAATTGCAGTGATTTATACAAAATACCGATTAGATTATAAAAAGAGTATTTTTCACATATATGATCAGTCGAATCGGAGCCATATTTGATTTCATTTGTGCGATATAAATGAACGGTACTTACACAGGCACAGAAGCAGAATCATTTATATCAGACTTAATATACATTCAGTTAAAATGACCATGCATCAACTAAGCAATCAAAAATAGCCATTGTAACATGAGGCGACCCACCATCCTGTTTGTAATGGATAACGAACCTTAAAGAGCAAAGCAGAGATGAACAGGTGCAGATTATGATGGCGCTTCAAATATATACGTGATTTTAACTTTGGCTCCGTTCATTATTGCGTGATGGTGTTGGCCTGGAGGAAGATTGCGGATGTCGCCCATTTGTAACTAAACTTAACGGTTCCCCTACTGATTCATTGTTACCACATCGCAGACATTTTGAGGCAAGGATGCGTCGGAACCGCTGACGTAGCATATAGTAAATCATGAAATTCATGCTGGAATTGATGACGATGAGTAGGTTACAAGTACAAGAAATGTAATAGATGGTTGACGACACTTTCTGCTGACTCGGCGGAAAATAATACGTTAGTAACAACTGCATAATCCGATCAGGTGTATGACAAATGGTAAATATCACTATTATTATAATCATAATAAGTGTAATGTTGTCGTCAGCAGAATTACTCCGGACAGAGCTGCATCGGATTCCTTCATTAGCACAATGAAGAGCTAAGATAAGTTTTACATTGAGCACAATAAGCATCATGAGAGGCACCAACAGGACAAGAAAATTGTACAACCCATCGGTGTACACCTTACCAAACAATGAATATCTACCAATTGATGTATGGTTTAATTCAGCCGCTCTTCCTTGATTGTCATAGACTATATCCAATTGAAAATATCTAGGTACATTAAAGCAGATTGCAAATATAACAACAGCCGATAATTGTACCCTTGTACTTTTCATTGTCAGCAGAGAATTTGCACGAAGTGGTATACATACGGCTATGTATCTGTTGCATGCTAGAAGAACAGTGATCCAGACAATAGCTGTCTGCGCTACATACGCCAGTGGATTCACATATTTAATGATGTACAGGGTTGTGTGAAGCGAAATGTTGGGCAAAAAACCCATTAACACAGACACTATTAAAAAGCAGAGCAACAGGAAAGTGTTGTCTGAGACGGCCAGAGCTTGTAGTAGGAGTATTACTACCTTGTTACAGCGCTCATACTGCAGGATGATAATGGACAATGTATTTCCGGTGATGCCCATAATGCACAGCGCACCAATGACGACACCATTTACAATGACGTCAAACATCCGTTTGTCGAGCTGTTCACTGCCATATGTCCCATTGTGCGCGATTTCAGTTTAGTTGAAAGATAACCATTCGAAATCAACGTCATTCTCATCACTCCCTCGTGGAACCATGCTAGTAGGATCACAATGCATGGCACGATCGTATTCCTCAGGCCACCATGGATCACATACTGTTTACCACATTCTGTAGCTGAAGACAATTATCTGCGTTAGACAAGCCATCACAAATGGCTGTAATGTAATTCGTCCATAAGATAGCACTGGTATCCATCACAACATGTACTTGAGTGCCGCACTCATCATCATAAGGCGATTAAATGGACATCCCATAGTTCCCAATGATAATCCACAATCGCTTGGTAACAAGCTGTGCCGTTTGAAAGGTCAACACACGCTACTAGTTGAATCCTCGACAGGCTTAGTGATAGTATTCCAAACGTTGCAGACATTCTATGCTCCGCACACTAAGAAGTCCTGCTCCCTATGAGAATGATATTACTGCGAGCCCCTGTGCGGCAGAATTGTAGCGACACCCTTCTCACACATTTGCCCTCACCCCACCACACTACAGGCGCGCTACTGGCTGTCCTGTCATGGCAGAGCACAATGGGGCTACCTCCAGTGTGGCTATTTATTAGGATAAATAAAATATTGCTTATGCAACAGGAAATTTACACAACAATAGTAACCTTAACATTTGGCTGTATTTGTGTATTATGCGATAAAGCAGGACTTCTATTCAATAGCTCGAGCATTGTAATTGTATTGATAGTCGGTCCCCTTTGCGCCATTATAGTAGCATCTAGTCATGTTCGACGTTGTCATAACTCAATTGGCACTGACAGTAGAATTAAGTGCAGTTGCTAATGGAAAAGTCTCGTGGATATGCTTGTGGTGAATAATTAACACCACGTGGGCAGTTACGTATTATATGTCATTCTATATTCATATTTCCCTAATGGGCCCTGCTCTTGGTAGCTTGTTTACTAGCAAAACTCAAGTTTGGGTAAGTCAGATATCATCACATGCCTTACAAAGGTCACTATTGTGAAACATGGGGCCACTCTTTATGCAACGCCTACTTCCGAGTTGAACATTGGTGATGGCCTGCTGACATCGTAGATCACCAATAGCTCCATGAATGTTCGTTTCTGTCTTAATGCTGAAATAAACATTGCTGTGTTATGTAAATGTAAAAATGGGACCTTTCTTTTCATAGATTCAATATAAAACCTAAATTTCCAGTACTGTGCTTTAATTTTGATAAAAATTCAGCATTTCAAATCATGGCCATGTGATTTACATCGCTGAAACATCGCTGCTTATTTCCGGCCCTAATTAATGCATGGATGGTCTACCAACCAGTACAAGACAGTTTATATCATAGATAATGTCTGCATTATAGTTTGGTACGCTGCTTTAGCCAACGTGATCGCGGCATTTTGGTCATGGCAAGCATATTGGTCGCGCGCGTTATCCTTGCCATGAGACCATAAACAAATTTTGTACTGTGCAATGGTACCCTTGATTAAAACTTGGCATTCGGGATGATATATAATATCTCATTTGCTGGGCTAGGATACAACCTAATACGCATTCGGGATATAAATATATATAAATATATATATAATATCTCATATATTGCAGAGGCTACGGACACTAGGATACATATATATTATATACCTACATACACATATATATATGCACATATATATATTATATTTACATACATATTTATATATATGCATATATTATATATATATTTATATCGATATATATGTAGATATATATGCATATATATACATATATATACATATCTATATATTCATACATATATTTGTATATATATATATATATATTAGAGAGATATAGATATACAGATATAGACATTAATAGATATATATATACAGATATATACAGGAAGAGACATATTACAGATATATATATATATATATATATAGATATATATATATATATATATATATATATATATATATATATATAGATATATATATATATATATAGAGATATATATATATATATATATATATATATATAGAGAGATATATATATATATATATATATATATATATATAGAGATATCTCTCTCTCTCTCTCAGAGAGATATATATATACCAAGACACTATTTAGCAGTTCGGCATAACGCTATGTTTCCCTATTGCTTATAGTTACTGACCCCTCAAATTTAAGTTGTATTTGAAGCACGTGCGGTATTCTATGTTGTTTATCTTATGGCAAAGTACTGATTTGGACAAATACTTTGACTCCTGATGGAATACGGTCTTGTCAGGATATAAGACTAACACTGTTTTTAGATTGACGAACATTTATTGGGACAGGGCCAGTCGATCACGATATGAAAATTATTGTGCCTCATTGGACGTTCATCCCTTAACTGATCACGATCGATTGAGGTACGACCCCATCTAAGCTCGTTACTCGACGCCGAGCACACATGCACCGTCCAGGATACTTGAGAGTCAGATAAGTGAGTTTACAAAGGTTTAGCTGCTATTGTTCATGGTGATTCTCCGACATACGAGGTCATGCTATGATAATAAATGGCGCTGTTCATGCGACGTGCTGCCTGCAGCACCAAACCAGGGAGTGGCGAAACAGTTTAATGTTTATTTATATTTCTGTGACGCCTACAGAATGCCAAATGGGATGGTCACTGTCAGGTGAGGTGAACTTTGTATTACTACCAAAGATCTTACTATAATAAGATACCCGAGAAGCTCGAGACCAGCGCGCCACCTGGTTTCGTGGAAGCTAAAATGTAAACAAAAGCGCGTGGCGCAATGTTAAAAGGTCGATCGGCGATGTTATGTACTCAAAAATACAGCTGTATTTATAAAATTTAACGACTTTTTGATAGAGCCAATAAATAAAAACAAACCCAATTACTATTGACACCTTTTTAACAATTTGTGTGGTGATTTATTAACTACAATATATTTTTTTTGACGTTTTACCGAAGTCGCAGTATCTACCCCAGGCCTAGCCCCGATCGGACGGTAAAATACATACTTACGTCCTGTAGGGCTGAATTTACCCCTTTTTAAGACACAGTCGGACGTCTAGTCTACCCTTATTTGATGTTAAAAGATTAATCTGAATCATAGTGGTTTTGTCAATAGTGTGGACATAATTGCGGCGGAATATAAGAAGTTGATTTAAATATATGCTCGCTCTCTCTCTCTCTTTCTCTCTCTCTGTATTTCTGTCTCTCTCTCTGTATTTCTGTCTCTCTCTCTGTATTTCTGTCTCTCTCTCTCTCTCTCTCTCTCTCTCTCTCTCTCTCTCTCTCTCTATATATATATATATATATATATATATATATATATACACACATACACATATATATATATATATATATATATATATATATATATATATATATATATATATATATATATATATATATATATATATATATATACATTAAGGTCATTACAACTAAAACTCTCAGTCTTAATAGCTTACTCAGAACAACCACAAATGAAATGAGATCATCAGAAAACAGAAGATTAACAACATGCACACTAAAACTACACTGAACACAACAATTATTTATAACCAGAGCTCAATTCATCCATATAACAATTCATCTACAACAATGATAGGGGTGTTGATATAATGATACGATAGGTTGTTCAAACACAACATTTTATCCAACAATATCAACCAAAGGAATCCTGCCGTAGGTGTGAAATAGAGAAAATACCCATAATGCATTTAATTAGTGGAAACGTTCTAGTGGCAAGTTGAGAAATGAGCCTGGGATTTCTCTAGGGTTGAATTAATTATGTTTTGTTGGTGTTCTATTGAATTTATAGGTGGGAAAGTGTGTGTTTGCTATACAGTTCTGGTGCCTCAGCATGTCTCTTGTATGAATCTTTATTTGACCAAGTACTGAAGTAGCGTTTTAGAGCACTATTTCACTTTCTGGGTCACTCTGATTGCCAACGAATTGAACCCTCACCGAGTATACAATCCAACAGCATATAGAAGGTTTTACTTGAATGCTATATTAATCGTTCAACATCCGACAACTATACAGACTACACCTCTTTTGCCCCCAGCAGGCACACGCGTGTAATAAAAGTGCTTACACATTGAAAATTTGCTCCCATTATCAATTATGTACAATCACGGTAGTTGCTTCCATCGACCGACACTAAAAGCTCAAGATAGTACCCGACTCACAGTATGCATAGTTGAAATGAAGTATTGATTTTTTTGAATAATGAACAGCATATAATAGCCGTTATACCATTGTAATCCAGTCAGGTAATAGCCGTGATACCAATGTGATCCAGTCTGGTAATATGCCATCATCGATTCACTCAGTACTGTTGTTGAAAAGCGTAAGCAAAATATCCATCTAACACCAGTTATTCTATTCTTCAGTTCATTTATTGTGCAGTTAGTTATCTTGTTTGTAAAATATATATGCTACATAAATTTACAGTATGCAACGGTTCAAGCAGTATATAAGCGTCCGTCTTAATTACACTATGATGTTTTATCCTGGCCCGCATATCCATCCGATGGACTGATCGTGTATCATACTTATATTACAACTTATTAAGGTTTTTGAGATAGCCCTGCTGTTTGGGGCATGTTCAGGGTGAACGTACAGACTGCCAAGATTGAGAAGAGTGCTAATGCTTCGCTGCTGTTGATATAAACCCACAATTTTATCATCTCGCTGATAAACAGAAACCAAGTGCAGACGAAGAAACAAAAGATGATGGTTTTTGTTCTGCAGAAGATGCTGAAATTCTACAATATATACATATTTATATATATCACTCAACATCTGTTTCATAATAATAAAAGTGACGATTCTGTTCTTGGTATTGCAACATCACCACCCTATTGCTGAAATATCAACAGCAGTGCCTTGAACGATTGTAGGTAGGGCAAACCATGTATGCATGTTTTGATGCGACTCAAGTGACGCCGCTATGATTGCTGCGTCTTTCGGTAGGTGAAATCTAGATTGCAAATTGAAGAATGTCTGTTGTAAACCTTGATAATAACCATTTGGCGGTAATACATTGGAGATCACACGGCTCCTGGGACGTCAGTACATGACGACCGTGCTTTTACAATGTATATCTGTACAAGTACCATGCAGCGATTTATTGGTGAGTGCTTGATCTTTCTCAGTTGTTATGTTTGCCTGTCATTTACCGATCACCATTTGGCCTTCGTGACAATAAGATGAGACTAATCGTGCGTGTGGCGAACTATCCATTATGGACGACATGATCGGCTTACCGGTGTTTTTGTGTGGATCTACGTGCTCGGAAGCATCAAAGAATCTAGCTCTCATATTGCTAAACAAATAATTGTTAAGACATA
>CM067345.1:23810437-24122999 GCA_034190875.2 Urechis unicinctus | reverse complement strand
AGATATTATATATCATCCCGAATGCCAAGTTTTGCCCAGCATTTAATCAAGGGTACCATTGCACAGTACAAAATTTGTTTATGGTCTCATGGCAAGGATAACGCGCGCGACCAATATGCTTGCCATGACCAAAATGCCGCGATCACGTTGGCTAAAGCAGCGTACCAAACTATAATGCAGACATTATCTATGATATAAACTGTCTTGTACTGGTTGGTAGACCATCCATGCATTAATTAGGGCCGGAAATAAGCAGCGATGTTTCAGCGATGTAAATCACATGGCCATGATTTGAAATGCTGAATTTTTATCAAAATTAAAGCACAGTACTGGAAATTTAGGTTTTATATTGAATCTATGAAAAGAAAGGTCCCATTTTTACATTTACATAACACAGCAATGTTTATTTCAGCATTAAGACAGAAACGAACATTCATGGAGCTATTGGTGATCTACGATGTCAGCAGGCCATCACCAATGTTCAACTCGGAAGTAGGCGTTGCATAAAGAGTGGCCCCATGTTTCACAATAGTGACCTTTGTAAGGCATGTGATGATATCTGACTTACCCAAACTTGAGTTTTGCTAGTAAACAAGCTACCAAGAGCAGGGCCCATTAGGGAAATATGAATATAGAATGACATATAATACGTAACTGCCCACGTGGTGTTAATTATTCACCACAAGCATATCCACGAGACTTTTCCATTAGCAACTGCACTTAATTCTACTGTCAGTGCCAATTGAGTTATGACAACGTCGAACATGACTAGATGCTACTATAATGGCGCAAAGGGGACCGACTATCAATACAATTACAATGCTCGAGCTATTGAATAGAAGTCCTGCTTTATCGCATAATACACAAATACAGCCAAATGTTAAGGTTACTATTGTTGTGTAAATTTCCTGTTGCATAAGCAATATTTTATTTATCCTAATAAATAGCCACAATGGAGGTAGCCCCATTGTGCTCTGCCATGACAGGACAGCCAGTAGCGCGCCTGTAGTGTGATGGGGTGAGGGCAAATGTGTGAGAAGGGTGTCGCTACAATTCTGCCGCACAGGGGCTCGCAGTAATATCATTCTCATAGGGAGCAGGACTTCTTAGTGTGCGGAGCATAGAATGTCTGCAACGTTTGGAATACTATCACTAAGCCTGTCGAGGATTCAACTAGTAGCGTGTGTTGACCTTTCAAACGGCACAGCTTGTTACCAAGCGATTGTGGATTATAATTGGGAACTATGGGATGTCCATTTAATCGCCTTATGATGATGAGTGCGGCACTCAAGTACATGTTGTGATGGATACCAGTGCTATCTTATGGACGAATTACATTACAGCAATTTGTGATGGCTTGTCTAACGCAGATAATTGTCTTCAGCTACAGAATGTGGTAAACAGTATGTGATCCATGGTGGCCTGAGGAATACGATCGTGCCATGCATTGTGATCCTACTAGCATGGTTCCACGAGGGAGTGATGAGAATGACGTTGATTTCGAATTGTTATCTTTCAACCAAACCGAAATCGCACAATGGGACATATGGAAGTGAACAGCTCGACAAACGGATGTTTGACGTCATTGTAAATGGTGTCGTCATTGGTGCGCTGTGCATTATGGGCATCACCGGAAATACATTGTCCATTATCATCCTGCAGTATGAGCGCTGTAACAAGGTAGTAATACTCTACTACAAGCTCTGGCCGTCTCAGACAACACTTTCCTGTTGCTCTGCTTTTTAATAGTGTCTCTGTGTTAATGGGTTTTTTGCCCAACATTTCGCTTCACACAACCCTGTACATCATTAAATATGTGAATCCATTGGCGTATGTAGCGCAGACGGCTATTGTCTGGATCACTGTTCTTCTAGCATGCAACAGATACATAGCCGTATGTATACCACTTCGCAAATTCTCTGCTGACAATGAAAAGTACACAGGGTACAATTATCGGCTGTTGTTATATTTGCAATCTGCTTTAATGTACCTAGATATTTTCATTTGGATATAGTCTATGACAATCAAGGAAGAGCGGCTGAATTAAACCATACATCAATTGGTAGATATTCATTGTTTGGTAAGGTGTACACCGATGGGTTGTACAATTTTCTTGTCCTGTTGGTGCCTCTCATAATGCTTATTGTGCTCAATGTAAAACTTATCTTAGCTCTTCATTGTGCTAATGAAGGAATCCGATGCAGCTCTGTCCGGAGTAATTCTGCTGACGACAACATTACACTTATTATGATTATAATAATAGTGATATTTACCATTTGTCATACACCTGATCGGATTATGCAGTTGTTACTAACGTATTATTTTCCGCCGAGTCAGCAGAAAGTGTCGTCAACCATCTATTACATTTCTTGTACTTGTAACCTACTCATCGTCATCAATTCCAGCATGAATTTCATGATTTACTACATGCTACGTCAGCGGTTCCGACGCATCCTTGCCTCAAAATGTCTGCGATGTGGTAACAATGAATCAGTAGGGGAACCGTTAAGTTTAGTTACAAATGGGCGACATCCGCAATATTCCTCCAGGCCAACACCATCACGCAATAATGAACGGAGCCAAAGTTAAAATCACGTATATATTTGAAGCGCCACCATAATCTTCACCTGTTCATCTCTGCTTTGCTCTTTAAGGTTCGTTATCCATTACAAACAGGATGGTGGGTCGCCTCATGTTACAATGGCTATTTTTGATTGCTTAGTTGATGCATGGTCATTTTAACTGAATGTATATAAAGTCTGATATAAATGATTCTGCTTCTGTGCCTGTGTAAGTACCGTTCATTTATATCGCACAAATGAAATCAAATATGGCTCCGATTCGACTGATCATATATGTGAAAAATACTCTTTTTATAATCTAATCGGTATTTTGTATAAATCACTGCAATTATATATATATACACAAAGATATCACTAAGTGTCAGGGTGGCCTGTGACAATATTAAACAATTTTTTTAAATCTAAAATGCAATAACCGAAGGTATAAACGGTACCCTTTAATTTTATAACTGAAGAGGTGGGAGTCACAGACGACAAGGATATAGCCCATAACCTGAACACTTTTTGTCATCATTGGTCTCAAATAGTATTCAAAACAGGGAATGGAAAATCCACTAAACCAGACTGAAAATGGGTCAAGTCATCCTTAATGATTTTAAAATTGACGCCGTTGCCTTTCGATGGATCACCATGGCTCATGAAAGTGTGAGGGGCAAAACAAAATCTCCATCTTGAATTGTGCAGAGTACAGGAACTTTAATGTGTTCGAGTCGTGGATGCCTCCATTATGCTCCTCGTGACTGTCACCAACACCAATACACAGACCATTATGATCGCAGAGAGAGCTGCTTTCCTCGATGAGCCAAAGAGCTACGCACACATGATAATTGAATACAGTATCCATTTAGCTGGTGACTGATTGGAAAGTAATAGCATATCATCACAAGAGCGTATTTCATTCATATTGCACGATCTTTGTTATTGACATCTATGAATGAAATATCCTTTCGACCACGCTGTCCAATAACGAGGGTTATTGTTCTACATAGTATGATGTGAACGTCATGAGCAGTTATCTCTATGTGCTTATTAAGGATCCTATGCAGCAACCAAGATTGAAAGCATTGGTGCCACGAGCAATTCAGACTGTCCGTCGAGAAGTAATTACAAATATTGGCTTACTTGGGTGCTTTTGCTGCATATAAGGTTTCTTAATGCGAAAAGTTTTGGCAAATGCCACTCAAACTTCTGTGTTATTTACATTAGCTACTGAGACCCTCATGTTTATATTTATGTTCGGGCTACATCAGTTATAAACTTACCATAGTGCAGGTCTATTAACTACGTCATATACAGCAGCAGATGTAACATTTATTTTGCTGAATGGTTAAAAGTATGATATACTTACTATCATTGTCTATTTAACTTTTCAGGGGAATCAGGATTTGACAGTAATTGTCGAGACACAAACTTGTGTGAAAGGGCCTCGGGTCATTCGATTTTATAAATAATGATCGCTAAATCTTGTCAAACAAACGCTGACTGTAAATCAAGCATAAGAAAGGGATTTCAATTATTGCACCAATAAGTCTTACGTATGAAAGTTATTGACGACATTTACAGAGGGATCAGATAAAATGTGCGTGTTAGAAGTCGGCATGGTTATATACCGAACGACAGCTCATAAACGTGCAAAACCTCAGCCCAACAAAGGTACAAACACAATAATAATGAATGCTTATTGCTTTATTGCTTTATCACTCATGCGAGCGGCCATATATATTATGGTATGAATTTGACCTTGTAAAACCGTACATTTCTTAGGATGCGACGAAGTGTATTTAAACTTCCACGGTTAACAGTCTGTTATATTCGTACCAATGGCTTATCTTGATATGCATCGTAATAGAGGAATAATATTGCCCATTTATGCTGTGTTTGTTATTGTAGTAAAACGTTCATAAATTATTGTTTATCAGAGCCCATCTTGGAAACTGGTTCCAAGTATATGGGAATAGATATCCATCCTTATAATTCACACGTTTATGAAAGAATCGTTCGAGTGGCTTGCCTTAGCTTTTATCTTACCGGAAATGGTCGCCATCAATCACCAAATGTTGAGTCAATCGAGAATTGCATCTGCATCATAACATCACTATTAACCAGTTTACATCGCTCTACCAATACCCAGATAAGCCGTGCATTCGGCTAGCTCTGTTGGAATAATTTTTTGGAAGTATCCCACTTTATATCGACATTCGCCTGGGATGCAGCATCTGTGTCAATAACAGGCTGTAGCATCCCTAAAATACTGCTTCTTTATGGTAATATCCTGTCATAATGATGGCGACGTTCATTGTCATGTGTCAAATAAATATGTAGTTAAGTGGCATTTAGTAATGCACATGAGTGGCTCTCTAGCGAATCTATTGACAATGTCGGAGAGGAAGAACACAGCATAACCCACCTAGCTCTATGAGACAATTCACACGATGCATTTAATCAAAAGGTGTTTGCATTTAATCAGTAGTGGTTTGATTACGCTCTTGGGGATTAAGCGTTGCTGCTTTAGGCTGTGCGTCACAGAAGCATGTAATTAGACCCTTCCTCCCTCGCATTTCTCGCCATCTGGCGCTCTTTGCATTCGCAACATTTGCCACGATTATCATAGATTTAAATTGTGTTCATCAAATACAGTGATCTAATTAAGGTTGCATTTTCCCATTCTGTAAATCACAAGGCGATACAATAGAAAGAGGCTAAGGTTAGTGTGATAGTTCAACATTCCTCTGCCTTTATAAATGATGCTGTCAATTTGGAGTAACTATTCGAAACACACAATACTTGCCCTTGTTTCTGTGACATTGTGGTCATTTCATCGATAACAACATTTGAACAATAAATATACAAGATAACAAATGATTCGTACTTAAAACCATTGCAATGGGTACGACAAGTGTTCATGCAGCTCACATTACTCAAAATCCCTGTGATCCCCGTCATGAAACTGTCATCGTCGTCATCTCTTCGCAGAGAGCTCTGCCATATTCCCTTCAAATTCTGTTCCTCAGAAGCCGAAATTTTACTTCATCCTCTTCGGGATTCCAGGATAAAACAGCGTTAGAAATATCATCTCCAATGTGAAATATAGGATTCAGTAGACATCATTTCCTGACATCATAATCATTCCATAACATGAATCAGTACGTGGTGAGCATATGAGAATAGTTGTGAAGAGACCATTAGCCATCCACTTCTCTTGGGCTTCACGACTAACGCATCAGGCCTTGGCATAAATCCTAAATCACAGCCGTTAAGTTTACAGTGACTAACGTAGATAGTAGGCAAATGAGTCCGATTTCATAAGGGAAGGTTTTGTGCAGGGTAAGGAAACCTGACACAGCTTGAAGAAGAGTGTCACAAGCAAGTAGTTCATGAGGGACACCTTCCACAACTGTCCGTTTGTCATTTGGTAAGACTGATACCACGAAGAACTACCAAAACCGTATGGAGTCACCTGTTGAAAGTGAGAAAAAAACACTCGAACCAGGAGGTAGCAAAGTCTATGGGGTACTATTTTTGGGCGGTGTCCCATGGTAATTTAACCCCCGAGATTCTGGATCCTTCAGAAATATGGGCTAGTGAAAGCCCTTCTGGGACCGAGATGATCACTGGGAAACACTGCTGTAAGATAAAGATGTAAGATGTAAGATAATGACCACAATGTAACGATGGACCATGAGGTAACATTAGGACCTCGAAGTAACACGAGGAGAACATTATGACCAAGTGAGACCATTGAGTAACACTATGATCACTGGGTAGCTTCGTAATCGTGCGGTGGAACTTGGACCATATGATAACACTATGAACGAAGAGCTTTTAGCTTATTTTTGGGTAACACAGTGTACACGTATGAATTATAAGCGTCCATGCGTATAGTGGCGCTTTTTGAGAATTCCTAATACGCGCGTTACATGTATACGCTTAAGCAACACGACTGGCACAAGGCGTATTTGCAATTCTATCGAAGGACCTGGTCAGACGCTGATATTTTTAACACATCCGCCCTGCATGACCACTCCCATGGTATAAGCGAGTTCGGTATCTCGCGCGAAGTGCCCTGTGGGAAATAGGTCAAAGGTCAATCGTGACAATCCTTTCGAGTCCATTGGTGGGATAGCAACGTAAACAGCGATCAACTGTCTCTCTCTCTTTCTTTCTCTCTCTCTCTCTCTCTATCTCTTCTCTTTGCGATTAACAAGTAGTTTTCGGTATGTTGAATGTTGACTACAGCAGTTGAACATTTATAGTGATTTTGAACGTATGAAAATGCCGCCGCTGCAACATTTTTTGCGTGGTCGCGGTTTGAAAAAAACGAAAGGAAGTGAACTTGTACGGTAAATAATCTTCTTCTTTGATTGTCCCTTGCATTGGTCCTTTAGGGGCTATATCCATGATAGGTAATCCCAAATCATGATCAGTTTCATAGTCCCCAGTGATTTAGGGCAGAGCATTCAGAGTTGCAACTGGTGTGGGTCGAGGTCTGGGTGGGTAGCATGTAGCTTTTGGTTTTGATGTCGTAAAAATGCCATGAACACACGCGATCTTTATCCAATTTTTTACCAGTCACTTCATTTTTGCGATTGATCAAATTAATCCGATGATCAGTTTGGAAAATTCAACGTTAAAGGGGTGGTTAAAGTTACCGCACCCGCACAATTATGTCCAATATTCGACACATAAAGTTTTGCGAATGCCGAGCGACACGTCTAGACTAAATTCAAAGAGATTGTATGAACTGCAGAGTTGATGATGGAGATGGAGAATTGTCACAATTGACATTTGGCCTGACCAGGGATGCTGTGTTACGACGCTGCATTACTGCATATCGACGCATGCACAGTCGCAATCACGAACTCGCTTATTATGCTTTGTGGGATAACTGTATTCGTTGTAGAATTCTACCTACCTACCTACCATTCTCACAAATATCACATTCAATTAAATTTACCCTCTCTATTATACATACCATCTGGAGAATAAAACGTCAACATTTTCAACAAATATTAGCTATTGCAATAATTTACCACACGAAAAAAGCACCAATGCCCTACATATCGTATGATCCGGTGTCACAATGTCAATCAGCGAACTCGATATAAGACAGATGTTCCGATACATTGTTTGACAAGCAAGGTTTAGAATTTCATATGAATTGTCTCGCATCACCACTGGCTTCCTCGGCACTCTGCGACAAGACTCCTGGGCCCACCAACAACGCAACTTAACGGATGTGTGGTTCGTACAGACGCAATTAATCCGGATCTATTAGAGATCAGAATGCCATTTATCCGAACAAGTGATATTATCGAACGTAACAGGATACTCGTCGGCTCTATGGTAATACTGTCATTGAACCATGCAAGCAATATGCTAATCATCTTACGGATCCAAATTTCCCACATTTGGGATGTGTATATAAGAGCTGTAATAATCCCTACACGATCACTTCTTTGTTGTCGATCACGAACATGATTCTTACTCCTGCCAAGATGACAAGACGCGAGGTGATTTTCTTCACATTCGGGCTCCTTCTCTGGTCTCTGATGGCCGCCA
Source organism: Urechis unicinctus (assembly GCA_034190875.2). Taxonomy (NCBI): domain Eukaryota; kingdom Metazoa; phylum Annelida; class Polychaeta; order Xenopneusta; family Urechidae; genus Urechis; species Urechis unicinctus. The sequence goes on along the minus strand of CM067345.1, from coordinate 24,114,858 downwards.
TGATGATGCATCAGTATTCGGCCGTCAAGTCTATCCGGCAAAAACAGCAACAGGTAAGTAAAATACACGAACCTGGCTGGAGAGATCAGCTAGTGTCGGAGACACATATTTATATCATTTATTGAACATTATTCACAATGAGCAATATTTATTAATTTCTGTTACTTAATTTTGTTGTATGACATCAAATTGCTTGTTGGAACAGTTATATCCTGGTACGAGATTCCACCAAAACCTTCTATTCATGTTTACATATTTTACCCTACATTAATTTTTGAACAATGAAAGTGCAAAAAATATAGAAAGGGATACTGTTGTATGGTTTAACCCGCTCAATTTTAAACTGTGCATCGTGTCCTTAAAAGTTCCCCACTTATACATGATATATGTGAGCCTCGTTGTAATCGGTCAGTAAAGTGCCCACCAATTACAGGGGGTAGTCTCAGTAGGGGGCATGGGATGTGAAGTATAAAGAGAAGGAGTGTCTAAGTTGCGGTAGCTGACCACCAGGATCCGAGACGAGCGTGGTGTTGGTATCATAGTCAATAAATATATAAATAAATATCTAGTACGCAGTGAAGTCTTGATACATCTGAGTATACTGCTTAGGCCACTACCCAAGAAAACCCCGGCCGAAGAGTATAAGAAGAAATAGCATCACAAAAATATTCACAACGAGGTGTCTGGATAATTTAATTTCGGTAATCGGTACATTATTGTTGTGTTTCTGGTTGCGTGAAGGCAAATAACACTGGTAATTTAATACTAAACTTTAATTCAAAATGGTGGCAGTCAACAACACGTGAGCGCGGGGCACATGCGTGAAAGTGAGATTTACAAGTGCAATCTGCAAACAGCATACGAAACACAAATACACCACATTCCTCCCCATTTAGCTTAGAGCGGGGCGAATCATAAAATGTCTTTATAATTCAGAAAGTACAGACACAGAAGGGCAGCGTTCGGCGTACACCCTGTACAGTATTTCACAGGTTTAACCTAGCGGGTGGTTTAATCACACGTGATGATCGTCGTAATGGAGTTGCGGCTGATGTCGATTCGCGGGGTGTGGTGGTGATACGAGTATCGGGTGGTCTGGTATGTTCAGATGGCGGTGGTGTTGCCGAATTGCTAACGTTCCGTTGAGGCGTTAGGGCAGCTGGAGGCGAAACTGACTTGGCGTTTGCGGGAACTCGGCTCGCAGACGATTCTGTAACAATGTGTCTACCTATGGCGTCCGGTCGCGGCAGCGGCAGTTGAACAACTGGTTCGTCAGTATCAAGCGGCTCGGGTTGCGGCTCATGCGGCAGTCGCTGACGCAAGTGATCGATGTGTCGCTTCCATAGGCGTCCATCTGACAGTCGTACCGTGAACGAAACAGGGCCTGTTTGAGTCTCTAACACGCCTGGTAACCATTTAGGGGTGCCTGCAAAGTTCATTGACCAGACAGCGTCGCCACAGAAGAACGAGCGTTCATCGCCGTGATCACGGAGACCACTTGCTTGCTTGGCAAGTACCTTTCCTTGGACGTCAGGACACAGAAGGTCAAGCCGAGACCTCGGGCGTCGTTTAAGCAGTAGCTCTGCGGGTGATTCACCAGTAGTTGTCTGGGGTGTGAGACGATATGTTGCGAGGAAACGGTACAAGCGAGTCTCGAGATTGGGACCGACTGTTTTCCTCAAGCCGTTCTTGACGGTTTGGACTGCACGTTCTGCTAAACCGTTGCTGGCGGGATGGTATGGCGCACTGCGGATGTGCTTTATGCCATTGTTCCTGCAGAACTGAGCAAATTCTTCGCTGGTGAAGGGCGTACCATTATCGCTGACCAGTTGTGCAGGAAGACCGTGGGTAGCAAACGTCTGTAGTAGCTTGATGATGGTGTTCGCGGAGTTTGCAGAGGGCACGATATGACACTCAACGAACTTGCTGTGCGCATCCACGATTACTAGCAGCATCTTGCCTTCCACGGGCCCAGCGTAGTCAATGTGGAGGCGATGCCAGGGCCTTCCCGGCCACTCCCAAGGGTGTAGGTTACCTTTCGGTGGGCTGACAGCTTGTTGCTGACAAGAGTGACACGAACGTACGGTAGCTTCGATTTCTTTGTCCATCCCGGGCCACCAGATATAGCTTCTGGCAAGGGATTTCATCCGGACTATTCCGGGGTGTGTCTCATGGAGATCGGCAAGAATAGTGTCTCTGCCTGGGGGTGGGATAACGACACGGGATCCCCACAAAATGCATCCTTGCTCGATTGAAAGTTCATTTCTTCGATGAAAATACGGCGCTAACTCCTCTCCGGCGGCAGATGGCCACCCTTCGCGCAAGTACTTGGCCACAAGCGAGAGTATGGGGTCCTTGGCAACCCACTGAGCCACCAGTTTTGCCGTAACTGGAGTGTTGTCGAGACTTGAGAGGGCTAGAATTGTCTCTTCAGGGACTGGCACGGACGTCAAACCAGTATTGACGGGTAGTCTGCTGAGACCGTCTGCGTTGGCTATCTGGGAACCAGGGCGATAGCGTAAGTGGTATCGGTAGTTTGCTAAAATCAGGGCCCAACGCTGAATACGGGCGCTGGCTGTCGGTGATATCGCTTTCTGCTCGTGCAACAGACCCAGCAGCGGCTTGTGGTCGGAGAGAATGGTAAAGTCCCTACCATAAAGGTATTTATGAAACTTTGTAACACCGTAAACAATCGCCAGGCTCTCGCGCTCGACCTGAGCGTAGTTTTTCTCAGCTTGAATCAGAGTTCGCGAGGCAAATGCTACAGGTTTGTCGACACCATCGGGCATAGTGTGAGATAAGACTGCTCCAATACCGTAGGGTGAGGCGTCGCATGTAAGCACTAACGGCAGTTTCGGGTTGTAGTGAACGAGCAGTTTCGATGAACGGAACAACGCTTTCGAGCGTTCAAAAGCATCCTGTTGCGGCTTTCCCCAATGCCAACGAGTGTCTTTGTGGAGAAGTTCATGCACAGGAGCAAGCACAGCGCTAACGTTAGGCAGAAATGGGTGGTAATGGTTGACCATCCCGAGGTAACTACGCAACTCAGACACGTTGGTGGGTGCAGGCGCGTTCTGAATCGCGGCGGTCTTCTCCTCAGTTGGACGTATTCCTTCAGCGTCGAGAATGTGACCTAAGTATACGACCGAGTCTTGCAGGAATTGGCATTTTTCCAATTTTAGCGTGAGACCAGCATCCTGAAGCTTCTGCAGCACTACATGGAGATTGCGGCGAGCTTCCTCGTACGTATTGCCTGAGACCAGGACGTCATCGAGGTAGACGGCTACCATCGGCATCCCTTGAAGAACCTGCTCCATTATCCTCTGAAAGATTCCCGGAGCCGACGAGACACCATAGCACAGACGCGTATAAGCAAATAGACCTTTTGAGGTAGTGATGGTGGTGAGTCTCTGGGATCCCTCATCAAGTGGAACCTGTTGATAAGCGTGACTCAAGTCGAGTTTCGAGTAGTATTTACCACCAGCAAGTTTCGCGTACAAGTCTTTGATGTTCGGAATCGGATATTTGTCGACTTTCGTGGCGGCGTTCACAGTGAGCTTGTAGTCACCACAAATTCTGATGTCACCGTTTGACTTCAGCACCGGAACGATGGGCGCAGCCCAGTCGGCAAATTCAACAGGACGGATGACTCCTTCGGACCTAAGACGTTCCAACTCCGCTTCGACCTTCGCTTGGAGCGCGTAGGGAACGGGGCGTGGCTTGTAGCATCGCGGTGTTGCATTCTCATCCACGACAAGTTTCGCGGAGACGTTTTTCACACAACCAAGTTTATTTGAGAACAACTGCGGGTAGAGTTTAGGAAGACTGCCGAATGGCGCAGCCTCTACACGGTGGAGTTGAGGCCAGTTAAGCCTAACACACTGCAGCCAATCTCTCCCAAGCAAGTTTGGACCATCACCGGGGACGACAAGTAAAGGAAGATCATAATTCTGGCCTTCATGTTCGACATGCACAACACAACGTCCCAATGGCTGGATCACGTCGCCTGAATATGTCTTCAGGTTCGGTAGGTTGCTTGTGTCGAGTGGTACCGAACGGGGTAATCGATCATATTGCTGAGCACTTACGAGACTGAGCGCGGCACCAGTGTCTATCTCCATCTGGGTCGGAAAACCATTGAGTTTGATCTCGCACACATAAGGACCTCGCGGTGAGCGAGACTGGACAGTGAACACAGCGTACTCGGAACTATCCAGAACTGCGGACGCATCTTGCACAAAGTGAGTACGGGCGTGAGCGTTAGCGGCAGGTGGTTGACGCTGCGGGGCTGGTGCACCTCCACGGCACACTGATGCGAATTGGTTGTTTTTGCTGCATTTCCCGCACTGCTTACCCCAAGCAGGGCACTGCTTGGCTCGATTCATGTGACCCTTTGCATTGCCACAACCAGGACAGCAAGTCTTGGCTTGGCCCGTTGACGTAGACGGCTGGTTTGGCACACGTTTATGTGGTTTCGGATTGTTGAAACGTTGCTTGAACAATCCGGGACAAGCATCGACACGGTGAACAACAGGCGTAGCCTTGGAGTGTTCCGTCGATCCACCCATGGACTTCACTTGGGTCATGGTCGCTTCGAGTGTACGGCCATACTGTAGCAGGTCGGACAGCAATAGATTTGGTTCACGAAGTCCCTTATCGCGAATTTTCGATAAAACACACTTCTGGATAATCTGAGACTTTATCTCGCGGGCAGCATCAGTAAAGTCACAATTTCTCGACATTTGCAGTAATCGCGCATAGAATTTGTCGAGCGTCTCACCAGGCTGTTGTGTCGTCTGTCGGAACAGGTATACCTCGTACTCGGCATTTCGCTTTGGCGCAAAATATTCTGTGAGTTTCGCGGTGAGGCTTGTATACGAGTCGATCGTTTGACCCTCGACGGACAGTGCTTCATGAATCTCAAATACCTCTTCTCCCCCGTAGTGCAGTAACATGGCCTGTTTTCGGTTGTCGTCTGTGATATTTTTGGCCACAACGAAGTTGTTAAATCTTTTCAGCCAGCGGTCCCAGCGTGTCGCACACGAGTCGTGCGGCTCTGGGTTGAATGGGGGCAGCGACATATTGACATGGTCCTTCATTTTAAAATGTGTGGGAAGTTGCTACGGTACCGTTGCTGCTGGGATCATCGGCGATCCTGGGCTCACCTAGGCGATGACAGCATCCAACATCCGTGGGAAATGGTGGCGGGTACTTTAGCAGAGAATAGCACACATCCTCGTCGCCAATTTGTAGTGTTTCTGGTTGCGTGAAGGCAAATAACACTGGTAATTTAATACTAAACTTTAATTCAAAATGGTGGCAGTCAACAACACGTGAGCGCGGGGCACATGCGTGAAAGTGAGATTTACAAGTGCAATCTGCAAACAGCATACGAAACACAAATACACCACAATTATTATATCTTTGTCGGTGTAAATTGTCTTTCTGAGGAGGGGAATGACCGAGACCTGTATCATCGTTCAATTTTGTGAAGGAAATAGTCCTTAATTGAAGGTGACGATCACAATATCTTAATATGTTTTTCTGTGTGTGTTTGTGTGTATTATTTGTATGCATAAATTAAACCAAAGTATTTCTTAGCAATGGGGTAAATTCAAAGCACCGGTAACATAGCATGGTTTGTTACTTGAGAAGCTGGGGAACAGGATTCAACACTGGTTGACGTCACAGATCATTAAGCAAATGACAACATACTCTAATTTTAAAGGTGCATTTCATCAAAAATCTTTGAAATTCTTTTCTGAGTCCAATCGGTGACCCCGGCTATGTGTATGGCCTCTGTAAAGTTCGATTTCTTTTTTATGATGGGACGTGAATTTTAACCGAAATATGGTACACGGTAGAATATCCGAGGCTGAAAACGGGCGGAGCATGAGTGATAATACCGGAAAATGGTAATTTTGCGCATGATTTGTTACTTGTTCAGTTCGCTATTCACTTGAATGTTTTTTTAAATAAAGTTCGGATGCTGTTTTCAGCGCGCCTTAATCGATTGATTATCAATGATTTGGTGTTCCCAGTTACATGTGAAGATTACAAACGAGTCATTGTAGCAACAACACATAAATGGACGCAAAATGCAAATTGCACAAAATCACCGGAAAATGCTTCTTTAAATATAGATAGTCATATATGAGCCATTCCATCCAATTTATGCCATACATTACAAAAACTCAAAGTCTGGGATATAAGGAATATTTCTTCGTTGTTTTTTTATTGGGCTAAACGAAGGGAAATCAAACAACTAACACACTTCGGCGTCCATGAGTACAGCATGACGCCAGCTGCTTTCATTGGAATGAGTTTTGTTGCATTTAGCTGGATGGAGAGAATCGGCTTCTGAAGCGAGAGCGCAGAGGAGTTGGCGATACAAGTATAAGCTACTCAACTGAGGATTGTGTCAATATCAACTGCCACGGAGGTGATTGATTCATTTCTTGGCCGTTTATGTCAGACGATGGATATAACAACCCTGTCACGTTAATGTGTGGAGCTCACTATGGCTAGTTTTCTTCCTTGCACTTCCTTGTTTTCATTTATGTTATGCCATAAACCTTAAGTTTGTTAATTGCTCAATTTAACGCGAATTCAGCAAAGACGCAATGAGTCATTCAACCTACAAACAAGTTCAGATAAAGGTCGATTTTGCCGACCCCGCTATTTTCCCGATTGCAATTTATGGACCCAAACGAAAAAGTTTTTACGGGGTTTCAATGTTTAAACCTATCACATTTTGCGAAAACTTCCGTCACTTTAAGGTGTATAGTTGATAGCAATCTGAACCCAATCAGGCACTCAGAATAATATCAAGCGCTATATGTTGTACTTAAATTAAGTGTGAAAAACCTGAGTTCTAGTAGTGATATAGATTTACATATTGGGACAACCTAACACACAGTGGTAAGGGCAGAGGTGAAAATGTCATTACTATTTTATGAATTCGTCGATAACTGTCGATAATTTGCTTCTGTTTACAGGGGGCGCAACTTATGTCCGCTGGGGCAAGTTGAATTGCTCAGGGCCAGATACTGAGTTGGTTTATAGTGGTAAGCTGGTACTGAGTAACTTACAATTCTTGACGCATAAATCACAATTGTTTCTAGCAAGGGTGTGGGTGTAAATTTGTTTTAATTATTCATGGAAGTACATTGAAAATATATTTAGAAGATTACGCTGTTCAAATGGGTCATTAATATTTATGTTAGATACTGGAAGCATATTATGTGGAACCTTGGAGCTTTGAATAGCACATGGGCTCTCTCTTAGCAGTATTCGCGAAATACTTGGTATGTTTGTTGCAGGTCTCGTCGGTGGGAGTTTATTCAGCGTCCATGGAGGTGGAGCCAATTTGATTTGTCTTTCCAATGAACCTCAATGGGGAAACGTTGACACCGCATTTTCTAATTATTCCCCACTCCATGGAGCAGAATATCAAGGTTCCACAAATAACCAACCTTTTCGTCGTAATCCTGGAGGTCCCAGCTCCTTATATAATCATGATATTCCCTGCTCTGTCTGCCGTGCCAAATCCAGTATATCAATGGTGATGATACCAGGGCGCCGTGATTGCTATCCGGGGTGGATCCGTGAATACCGCGGTTATCTCATGGCCGGACACAGAAGTCATCAAGGCCGGAACCAGTTTATATGCGTGGATGAAATGCCGGACGCGGAATCGTCCGGATTTCGAGATGACAATGGTGCATTGTTGTATAAAGTGGAAGCTGTGTGCGGTTCACTGCCATGCCCGCCGTATGTTGCTGGAAACGAAATCAGCTGCGTGGTTTGTACTAAATAGCCTCAACCAAAACCAAACGCAAGGACCAGGCGGGGTGATAATATTAGATGCATATGTACAACATTAACACGAATTTATTACCTGCTAATTACATCAGCACAATAGTAGATCGAGTCATTTAAAATCATATACCAGAATCCAGAAATTTCAATTCACTATATCTTACAGAGGTCCATCATTGTGGAACAGTTATCTGATACTATAAAGCATAAATCGTCTTTATGTAAAGCAACATTATTAGTAAAAGCATTCTGTTTCATAATCAGCAGTCATTGTTAATTTTAATCGATATATATATGTTTGTTGTCATAATCTTGTTTGAGATATTCGCGTGTTGATTTGATTTATGTTATCATGTAAGTTTTTGCAAACGAATTTGTAATGTGGGGGATTATCAAGCCCTGCATCGTTAAAAATATATATGTATATATAAATAGATAATTCGTAATATATGTTGGAAATGTATTCACAACTTAGTTGCCATTATGTAAGTCAATCTGTTCATTTATTCCATATGTTTGAGAATAAATGTTTAAAAAAAAATACTAAACAATATTGCGTTGTTAGCACAAATCGTAGTTGGAGCGAAAGCGAGGGCTCCCTCTATTTGCCTTATAGGTTGAGCTTTTCCAACACGCCCATCGTTACGAGGCGCTACCATAAAATCAACGAAAGCACATGGGGTTGTTGCGTACATTGAAATTATGGAGATATCTCATTGGTCGAGGCAACTGTGCCTCAAGATTATTCGCATATCGTGTATAGGGAGCGAGCCAGAGGTTTTAGCTAGGCAAAGAGGGCTTGATGATTTTGTGACAGCGCCAACTGAAGGTGGGCGAGCTAGAAATTCTCACGGCATAGCGTGGTTAGTCCTCTTAGTGTTGCTGTAAGCTCTTTCAGTGAGTCCTCTTCGTGTAGCTATAAGCTCTTAGTTTCTGAAGTTCGCCTAGTGTAATTGGCATGATTCCGATGAATGTCATAATGCTGACAAAGCAAAATCTTAATGTTCCGACTGTGAAGATCGCACACACTGGATCGAATTTCAGCCGTTATGACGAGGCCGACTTGCGGTTCATACGAATCAAATGGTCATCCTCTTATCTTCCGTTTTCATGTCCCCATATGCTGAAGGATGTCCTACCCAATTCATTGAAGCTTTAACATATCTCTGCAGATAATGATAGAACACATCCCCGATTTCATTTCCAACAAAATAATATATTTATTAACAACTTCCATTGTCTAAACCCACACAACATTACAACTCCAGAGGAGAACAGAAAGCACCGTCAAACAATAACATATACATCTCATCATATCCACGCCCCACAAACAAGAAATAACATTTTCTGATTACAGATACAATGATTCTCAATGGTTACCCACCAGGTACTCTTGGGTTGCTTGTGATCTATTAGTTGGTTTGATTGATGAGTATATGCATCATCATCTTAATACCCAAAAAAAGTCGTTGAAGTCTCACAGAAAGGATCAAAAATAGCTAAATCTTACGCTCAGAAACTGCCAGAGATAAGAAGCAAGTTCACTCATCCTATGCACATAAGGTATATATATGTATTTAAATATATATATATATATATTTTTATTTATATATATATATATATATATTTTTATTTATACATATATATATATATATATATATATATATATATATATATATATATATATATATATATATATATATATATATATATATATATATATATATAGAGATAAGAAGCAAGTTCAATCACTCAATGGACCTAAGGTGTGTGTGTGTATATATATATATATATATATATATATATATATATATATATATATATATATATATATATATATATATATATATATATATATATAAGCAGCTGGTACAATTGCTAACAACCACTACAGAGTCCAAACGTCCCACATACAATGTAGCCAACTCCATTGGGGCCGAACCAATGCAATATTAACCTTACCCTGTGTATCACAACTCAACAATATCTCAACATCAACCATGTAATCACAGCTCGGCCTATAGTTCTTAGCCAATCATAATAGGGCTCTTAATTTATGATAAGCCAATCATAGCCAACCAGGCAATGACAACATAATATTAGCTGAATTCCTATCAATCGCAAACTGGACACAATTTTCAACAAAACATCAACAATATATTGGGTATAAACAAAATATAATTTGAAGATGAAGACCCTAAAATCAAATCAGTTACAAGCTATCTCAGTGGAGACCAACAAACAAACATTTCCCACAAGAACATCACCCTCAATATTAAGTAGCCAAGTCATGTATCTGTTAAGAAATTTCTTTTTCCATAGAAATGTGAGAATTGTTCAGTATGAAATGAGATTATGCTGTTTGTAGTGCAACAAAGGGGCAAATGACAAATCATTACAGCAGGGGTAAGATGATATTGGTTTTTTTTTTTACAAATACATACTGCTTTTGCATTGGTGTACACTATACAGAGAAATTAAAAAAATATCAACAAGAAATAGCACAGTACCAAATTATTTACATTGTACCGTAAATTCAATTGATACAAAAAGAAGATTTTCAGCAGACACCAGCTTGTACAACATCAAGAGCAGAGAGAGAAAGAGTGATAGTATGTAAGGAGATGGGACGAGTAAGCCAGGAGGTGGGATGCATTACCGGTCAATCAAAGCATACAGAATTCCAGAGGTGAACACTTTATCACCTTTAGTTAGGTAACATACTGGTAGCTAAGTCTCCTCCAAAATGCGAAGCTGACCAGACTGACCTGATCCAATTCTCGCCTTTCTGATGGAGTGTCAATCAAACCAGGGCCTGATTTGTTGGCAGCCATGAAATAGACGATTTGTCAGATGCAGCGAACAAGCAATTTTGCAAATGGTGATTATATTGTCAGATACAAGTGGCACTGCAGACCAGTGTTTCACATGTCTATGGCAATTCACTGGGCATGATCATCACAAATAAGCCACCGACATAAACAGACAAAGAATATGGTCTTCTTTCGACCACAGGCACTTGAGTCTTAAAACACCCCTTGCTTGTAGCCACATATATGTAAAGACTTAATACTTCTGTGGCTACAGGCGAGGGGTTTTGGCGAACTCGTGTGTCTATGCACCAGCACTTTTAGCCACTTATATTCCAACAGATACTAAAATCACTGCAAAGGTCATAATTCTCTTTGCCGTTTCAGAATTTGATCCGTTAAACGTTGAAACAATGAATTCTGCTCATTTCAGCATTACTTTTTGTAATCTCGAATTTCCTCTGATACAAAGGATCAAAACAGACTGATTTCAAAAAGACAGAGTGCCGCAATAGGTACTGACAGACAGCTGTGCTAAATTACATGGCATACAGCTGATAAATCCTTGCTGCCTATACAGGTAAAAACTATCTGGCGTTCAGTAAGGTATGTGAGGGGGAGGCACTTTCACAAACTAGCTTATGTAACTAAACTGGTGGCACATTTTAATGAACTTAATCAAGTCATCAAACCTTCAGGGCCTTGGAAGTTACAAAAAAAACTACATCTAAGTGTCTATATTAGCTAGGGGAACGATCACTATCTAGGATTCATCACTATACTGCTTTGCAATAGGGATGTTTCACAAACAGATCACCGTTTACAGACTAGGGGGCTTTTACACTGCTTCACTAATCTTCACTCACTTGCAGGTGCTTTCACAACTAGCTCTCTATATTAATTCACTCATATATAAACTACAAGAAAAACCACAGGGAATCATCTTCATACAGATCTGTAAACAGGGCTATATCATTTAGCATTGTGCATGTGACCTTCTAAGTAGAATGAGAGGATAGAGTGCTGGGCTCATGTTGAATTCAAGTGGGTTTGACTTGATCATATCTTGATTGAAAATGGCAGAAAAATCTGATATCACAACAAAATCTTAATTTATACAATATAACCTAACGATTCATTTTTTGAGAGACTGTGAGCAACAAAATTCTATAATATATTACTATTGCTTCAAGCATTGTATGAAAGTGAAAAAAGTTCTAACTTCTAATTCCTTTAGTCAAACTCTGTCAGATGATATCCAGTACAAAATAAATAAGCTAGTCTACAGATAAGATTATGAATGTAAACTAACATGACAATACCAAAGCATTCAACTCAAATGAGCTGTATGTCAATATCTGAGTCTTGGACAGTTTCTGCGTGTGTGACGAATTCTGACCCTGACCTTAACCTGAGCAACCAGCCCTGTTGCCCATAGCTACCAGGCACTTCTCAGAACGTCACCACAAACCAACCAGTCACCACTGTCATTTGGCGATAGACTTTGTAAACAAAACACAATGAATTCCCCAATATATCCATGCAATCAACTTGAATAAACACACACAGGATTGAAGATTGAACATAAAGGCTGCCATTACTTCACAGATAAAGAGGCTCTAGACGAAGTCATTGAATCAGAGAGAGGAGGGAGTTCCCAGGAGTGTGATTTACAGAGGAGCCACTAAGTGACCGGGCGTTACATGAACATCTTGACACACGGGAACTGGTGTAGCACGTAGCACACAGCGACTCGAGGCCATTGCTCTCCGTGCCACCCACACACCAGCAGTATTCATAGTAAAGCTGCCGGTGTAGGAGAGAGGGAATCCAAACGAAGACATGTTTAATGTGGATGACTTTGACCTATGACCTCCAGAGGTCAAATCACAGCAGCTCGGTAGGCACAGATCAGCAGCTTTGCCTGTGAAAAAACACAAGAGACAAAGCACCAAGTCAAATAACATCATTCAGAGCTGCATTACAGCACAAATTTCACTAACATAACTTATTGCAGGGTGAAAAGGAAGTGGTAAGTCTTTGTATGTGATATAACCTTTGAGGCTGGTGCAGCAGCTGTATATATGTCTAGCTCATTACGTCCATTGTGCAGGGGGCTGAAGGACAGGACAAAGTGGGACTCCTGATACACAAAGAACAACAACATCACAGCACATCCAGCAAGTCCATAATATACGAGTTGAGAGACGCAAAGAAACAGGCTGCCAGTTAAGGACAAATAGAGAAGCTAATAGCCCTCTTTACTTGAAAAACAACTCCAATCCATATCCAGATAGATATTCCAAAACCACTTTTGCAATCCCTTATTGTATTATCAATTAGGGCTATCTGTATGGCATGCCAACCAATAAATTCTCCCTGGAGAAAAACAAGCCCCTGCATCTAACAAGGAAGCAACTGGTGATTTGACACATTCACCCATCTGGTACATTCACCTATCTGATACATGCACCCATCAGGTACATGCACCAATCTGGAACGTACACATATTTTGTAAGTTAGACAGGTACCTCTGGATTGTTGTACGTGCATTTTATTGATCAAATGTGAGAGATCTTACCTCTGTGAGTGGTTTTAACTTGACAGCATTGAGAGAGGCAGATTTTACAGCACAGGGACCATAGAATCGACAACGCACTTCGCTCTCACTTAGCCGTGCATGACCGATGAAGAGCAGCATGCCCATACCTGTTACAGTTACAATACACAAACATGTTACAATACTGCCACATATAAAAAAACCCGTAAAATCACACTTCATATCAAAGACACTGCAATATTCTCCTATGCATCCTGACCCAACAGATGACACCTACCTGTCTGCGTCGGTTGCAATTCATGACGGAATGTGATTCTGAATCTGTCGCTCTCCCGCAGGGGGAAGCACTGTAGCGGGAAGAGCTGGCCTTGTAAGGTGGCACAGTTGTTCAGAGTGATCTGTACTTGTCGTTCAAACTCTCGGCTCACTCTGCCCACAACAAACACATGACAATAACGTCAGTGTGGCAGAGATGGTGAATGACTTCGATTGTTATCTTGAATGAGTTCCATGATATAACAAGCACAAGTGATTAAAACCCAGAACAAAATGAGTTTGCTTATAAATGTATCTGTTAAATGTGATATTTTGATACTTATGAAATTTATCATATTCAAGTCAAACAAATAAATGTATCCAAAGTTATTTAAATAGCGTTTTAATGAAGTATTTCCATCCTTAGAGAATGGAGCAAAATGTTACCTTATAAATTCAATCTTTAAATTTGATTTTTCTTCTGTATTTTGGGTTTTCTATGTCTAATAAGATTATTTGTTTGGAATAATCCCCATATTTAGATGATGTTAGTGATGATGATGAGGATGAGGATGATGAATGACAGCTATGAGTTAGGACATTACCAATCATGTAGCCCTGCTATTCTCTGGCATATCACCTCATAAGCAGTGCCCAATACAATTTAAGCAGCTATTTCCACTTAAAGAATTGTTGTATCATCATATATTTGGGAAAGAGCATCTAAAAAATATGGCTTACACAATCATACTTTCTCATCAATAACCATCAAACCCACCCAGAGTGTATTTGACATTGGTAGAATGGTTTTGATAGCATAGTTAACAAAACATTTCCTCTTTGTCCCACCTGTCTATGTGTTTGTAGAGAAGCGAGGCTATTTCTGTCTGGTTAACTGTTTTGGCAATAACAAGTGGGGCTATCTCTGGGTGTGTGTGAGGGCAAGAGAAGTTTGCTCCTTGTTCTAACAGCAACTGTACAATCTCCCTGTGACCTCGACGAATAGCCTGGAAGCAGAAATCATAGGTTAGTCAACAAGATAATGGCTCAATAAGGATGGGGAGTGGCTAAGTCAGGTAAGGACGTTATTTGATGTGGCTCTGATATGGCTCAATGAGGTATGGCAGAGGGAGGCAAAATGAAGATGGGGTGTGGCTTGCACCTAAAGGAGGTAAGCATGTGGCTTAGTAAGGTATGGGCACACTTAATTGCCACATGTGGCTAATTGAGGTATGGGCACACTTAATTGCTACAGGTGGCTAAGTGAGGTATGGGCACACTTAATTGCTGCTTCAGTCAACACAAAATACATAACATTAACTTGTTGATGCAACAATCAACAAATATGAGGCAGGGAAGTTGCAGAGAATAATGAAATGCCTCTCTAACTGATGATCAGTGGGATGTGACCATGTGATTAAACATCAGTTATGAAGGTGCAGCCTATTGCCACCATGAGGTATCGATGATAAAATTCTTAGCCCCAGAGGTTACCTTAGTAAGGGCTGTGTCACCAGCATAAGTCTGGGGCGCGGTGTGAGCCCCAAGCTGTAATAACAACAGTGCTGTGATCTCCAACCCCTACACACACAGTAACAGTCAAAACAACCACTGTACCACAACACATCATTAGCCAACAGACAACCAATTTCAAGATACTCAATTGTGTGGATTTTGATGAAAATGAACTGACCAGTTCACAGGCCATCATTAGACCTGTGGTGCCATTCTTCTGTGTTGCATTCACCTGCGCTCCACTCATAGCCAGCAGCTCCACAATGTCGTTATAACCTAAATATACACAGCATCAACAATAACGTTAAAACCTTACAATAAATTCAGCAATATCAATGTTGTCATTGCCTGATATCATAACAATATCAATGTTGTCATTGCCTAATATCATAACAATATCAATGCTGTCATTGCCTGATATCATAACAATTAATGTTGTCATTGCCTGATATCATAACAATATAAATGTTGTCATTGTCTGATTTCATAACAATACCAATGCTGTCATTGCCTGATATCATAACAATATCAATGTTGTCATTGCCTGATATTATAACAATATCAATGTTGTCATTGCCTGATTTCATAACAATACCAATGCTGTCATTGCCTGATACCATAACAATATCAATGTTGTCATTGCCTGATATCATAACAATTAATGTTGTCATTGCCTGATATCATAACAATATCAATGTTGTCATTGCCTGATATCATAACAATTAATGTTGTCATTGCCTGATATCATAACAATATCAATGTTGTCATTGCCTGATATCATAACAATATCAATGCTGTCACTGCCTGATATCATAACAATATCAATGCTGTCATTGCCTGATATCATAACAATATCAATGCTGTCATTGCCTGATATCATAACAATATCAATGCTGTCATTGCCTGATATCATAACAATATAAATGTTGTCATTGCCTGATTTTATAACAATACCTATGCTGTTATTGCCTGAAAAACAAAAGGGTCAATGTTGCTGTAATCTTATAGACATAACAATGTTATCATGACTTGAGAAATACAACAAAATCATAGTAGCTATAACTTACTTGATACAAAACCACTGTTGTGAGAACCACATGAATATACAACAACCACCACCGAAGTTTCATATCTACAGACGCAGGTGATAGATGTACCTCACTTTGGTGACTATAACTAGACAGAGGGATGTACAAAGGACAAGATTTGTTGATTGCCTGACCTCTGGCACAGGCCAGCATGATTAATGTGGTACTGTTGACGTCCCCCTGCTCCAGGTCATACACACAGGGTGCTTTCAATGCCAACGAGAGACGAGTGTAATCATTCGTATACACAGCCTCCCGCAACTCTACTGTAGACACAAAGGTAGATCAAACATTAACAAAATGTTTAGATGGGCTGGTTTCAACAGTGAGTGTGATATGAGATTTGTGGTGTTTGGACGATTGACATTTTTTTACACTTCAATTACTGATACTATGCAATCATGGAGTAGTAAACACTATCAAAGCCAAAGGACCCAACAGAAGGAAACCTCCATAGCTCATGCAGGCTGATGTCTGGTATGTTCATCATTAATTAGGATTGGTTGAGGACTACTTACCATTGCTGAGCTCCAGGTAGTCAGGTGCAACCTTCCTTTCAACAATCTGAAGCACACACATATATGTTCACTTTCCTTCACTCCCACCTGCTGACGACCTCTACCTGTATATCTCAAACCTGCTGAAAACATCCACCTCAAAATATCCCATCTGCTGGTTATGTCCACTTTTAAATCTCCCATCTGCTAATTAACTCCATCTCTACACCTCCAACCTGCTAATTACCTCCAACCACCACTCCTAAACCTCCAACCTGTTAATTACCTCCACTCCTAAACCTCCAACATGCTAATTACCTCCAACCACCACTCCTAAACCTCCAACCTGCTAATTACCTCCACTCCTAAACCTCCAACCTGCTAATTACCTCCAACCACCACTCCTAAACCTCCAACTTGCTAATTACCTCCAACCACCACTCCTAAACTTCCAACCTGCTAATTACCTCCACTCCTAAACCTCCAACCTGCTAATTCCCTCCAATCACCACTCCTAAACCTCCAACCTGCTAATTACCTCCAACCACCACTCCTAAACCTCCAACCTGCTAATTACCTCCAACCACCACTCCTAAACTTCCAACCTGCTAATTACCACTCCTAAACCTCCAACCTGCTAATTCCCACCACTCCTAAACCTCCAACCTGCTCCAACCTCCAACCACCACTCCTAAACTTCCAACCTGCTAATTACCTCCACTCCTAAACCTCCAACCACCACTCCTAAACTTCCAACCTGCTAATTACCTCCACTCCTAAACCTCCAACCACCACTCCTAAACTTCCAACCTGCTAATTACCTCCACTCCTAAACCTCCAACCACCACTCCTAAACCTCCAACCTGCCAATTACCTCCAACACTACATCTCCCACCTGTTGATTACCTCTGCACCTGCTACCTGATAATTACCTGCACCTCTACATCTTCCACTCGCTATATGCCTCCACCTCATCACCTCCAACCTGCAAATTACCTCCACTCCTAAACCTCCAACCTGCTAATTTCTTCCACCTCTACATCTCCAACCAGCTAATAACCTCCACAGCTACATCTACCAGTTAATTACCTTGAAACTTTACATCTCCCACCTCTACACCTGGATAATACCCTCCACAGTTCTCCTGCTGATTTTGATTGCATTAGTGCCATATATTCAACTCAATTTTCAGGAAGAGTCTTTAAGTGCTATGAATGGATTCAAATGGTGTTGGTCATACCTTATCTTGCCAGAAAGCTGGGTCTACATCCATGAGGTCAAACTCCATAGCCTCAAGGTCACCACAGGAGGGCACTTGCTCCTTCTCAACTGCATTGGAGAAAGAGAATAAGCTTACAAGTCCGGAGATTGTAATAGAGACCATATGGATTAGTCAGTTAGTAATATATAATCTACAGCAAAATCAACCACATAAATAGTGCTATATTGGAATACTTGTGGGCAGGCGATCCCCAACAATCACACACCATAAAAAAGATGAAGGGCTGTTGGCTTAGCACTAATCAAATTAATGCCAACATACCAAACCTTACAAGTAAATATTATCAGGCCCAGACATACACTGATCGAGCTTGAAAATGTGCTTGGATTTTTTGGGGGGCATGGTCAAAAAGGGTGAATTCATGAATGGTATGTTGTGGGGGGTTTATCAAGGCATCCCAGTTTCTTGTGTAAAATTCATCTTTGTGATATTTCGTGTTCCATTTCAGGGCTTAACACTTACAGCCGTTTATGGCCGGGGGCCTAGTAAGACAGTCATTCAGGCTGGTAGATATTCCATAATATTGTAGGCTAGTGGGTGATGACACACCGGGAGAAACGGCGGCAGAAATGTTTTTCTGACTGATGTGCACCAAGGTCAAAATGTACACCATTCACAGCCATTCAGCAAGCCCGTTACAAAATGGGAATGGGAAGTTTCGCGATAAGCCACTTGTTTGTGTTATTATACAGTGTTTGTTATATCCAGTTTTTAGTATCACCCACAAAAGATCAGCTATAACACCTACAATGCTAAAAGAAAGGTCGGACCATAGAGGCGGTTTATTGAGACATGGTTTTACGTCAATAAAGACATGGGAAGCTGAGGCCGGAAAATAAAGATTGCAAAAGCTTTTTATGACCCAGTGACCTCAGTACATATTAGTGATATTTCTCAGGAGTTATTTCATTGCTTTTTTTTATTGTTCTATATAACTTCTCTGACATATTTTGTATGTTGCTTGATAACAATTTCAGGGACACTTTATTTGTGTTGCTTTTTGGGGTGTGATGTTTTTTATGTGTAAAATACTTTTTTAGCATAATTATTTTGTACTTTTAGAATATGCGCTGCTCTATGAGCAGCTGTACACTTGTTATATTTGAATCTTTATTTGCGGCAGATCAAATAGTTCAAATAAACGTTTCACATGAGAAAGTGTCTGAATGTTACACTGGTCATGAGGTGTGGTGTTAGTGAAAACAAAGTTACATTTGAAGAAAAGTTCGGGCTACTGGATATTTTGCTCGGGTTGGTTAGCATCACAACCGACAGGGCTAGTGGTCACTGTAGGATAATGTTTAGCCCTGCATTTTTTGGGTGGAAATTGTTTCTTAGAGATTGACTGGACTGATTAAGATCCACCTCCAATGAGTGCTACCTGGTACCAACACCGTACAGTACTCTGCTGTTACCCACAGAGTAGTCACTCCAGTATTCTACAAAGTGAGTGCTGACTCCAATGAAAGTTACCTTGGTTGTTATTGGACACCTGCATATGACCTTGACCTTGTCCCAGCAGGTAGTCATTGTGGTCCTGGGGGCTGTAGTCAGGGCCACTGATGGCACTGCATGGCGTCAGTGAGCCACCACTGGTCGTTGGAGTGTTCATCACGAACGAGGAGTTGGGGACACCATGAAGAAGCAGCTCCTGAAGCTGACACGTGCTGCTTCCCTTTTCTGTTGGTGATGGTACGGAGGATGACGAGGATGCGCTGATGGAAGGTGGGGTTTGTAAGAGGAGGTCCTGGTTGTAAGGGTCTGTGTATGCATGGTGAGGGTTGTCCACAGACGTGGCGCTGTCCTGGCTTTGAGGGTTCTCGTAGGCGTTTGACACCCGTTGTTGCGGAGGTACAGGAGGGAGCGCTGTGGACTGAGCCAGTTGAGGACCACCTTTCTTCATGGCAGGGGTAGGGATGATGGGAGATACATTTGGGTTGACAGCAGGGGTTAGACCGCCACTGGCACTGCTACAGTTTGCTGCTGGGGCACACACGGAGGAACACAGAGACGTGGAGTTTATAGACGACGTCACGTTTATGGTGATAAGCTCATCACATGGAAGGGACTTCACATCACACGAGGAGATGTTCGCATGCCCTGTTTCACCAGATTTACTATCCACATCAGGAGGACCATTCGGACCTTGAGCACCCATAGGCACAGCATCCAGTACTTTAACCTCATCAGGGCTATCAGTCTGGAGTAGTTTTGTCATTGGGGGCTTACTTGAAGGCGAAACTTTGTCGGCCACATGTGGAGAAGACTGAATAGTTTGGCAGGCAAGTTGACTGACAAAGGAGAAGGCATTAGGGCGGTGTTGGGCCCGAGCAGGTGGTGTAGATGTAGGGTTCAAAACATCTGTACATACAACATGGAAGGATGACCACATCTAGCATGCGGGTGTGAAGTGGGGTCAAAATCATACACACAGCATTAATTAGTCACTAGAAAGATTGCACACAAACTATGCTAAAAGTTAACACACACAAATACACTCCAATGCACCAAAAGGAATACATGCACACAAAGGCTTTGACATGAAATTTAACCAATCACGATTCCAACACAACAACTTACAATCAAATTCAGTGGTAAGTTACAGAAGCAATTATCATGAGAATGATTTCAAGAAAGACAAAGGAAAATAGTTTCTTGCTAACCTGGAATCGCATGCATTGATACAAAAATGGTCCATTTTACACAGAGAAATAAACCAGCACACATCCAGGGTAAACGTTAAAATACCCTGGAATGCTAGACTGGTAAATTCTTGACTGGGCATATAACTACAGATTGCTCAGAAAGGATACTGAAAATGGTGCACTCAGTAATGTGCCTTCTGATAGCCAAAAATTATTGTTAATCATTTAAATTTGATTTTTCTGTAAAGTTAACATGAACTACCTATGTCAAATAACTTCACTCAAAAGAAAGTAGACCATTGGATGAATGCACACTAGTCACAAGAATGAAGCATTCAGAGATATAAAGATAATATAAAGATATTGATGCTACTACGAATGAAATACAATGATGGGAGTGTTGTTGCGGCCTCAAACCGATACTAATGTATAGGAAGTCTTATTTCACAGTTAGCACTTGTTAGTTATGTTACTTCACACTTAAAGAAAACTAAAAATGTAGGTGGTTGTTAAGGGACTGTGACTAGGGGTCTCATGCTTCATTGAACGAGTGGGAACTGGAGTGGTGGGAGGGCGTGTGGTGGAGAGTGTTTGAGGTGGAGGTGGAGGTGGAGGTGGAAGTGGGGGGTGGGGGTTGACAATGGGTGTATCATGGGGTGATGGATGGAAGTCATAGATGTTGATCATAGAGAGCATTATTAATAATATGATGAATCCATTGAAGATTGTGAAGCTTGGTGTTCACCATCTGACAAAGCATCTGAGAGTAATTTTTTATCAAAACACAGTGTGATCAATGGGGACCTACCTGACAACACAGGCATAGCTGGCTCATCAACTTCAACCTGAAATCAACAAGAATCAAGACATGAAAAAGAACATTCCATGAGATTCAATCCACAATTACTTTAGCTCAAGTACAACCATACTTGGGTAGCAAATATATTCCAGTGAGTCACCTTGCTTGTGACAGGATGCATGGACAGTGTTTCCATCTTCTCAGGGGGTTGTGACTGATACATCTCCATGGTGACAGGCCAAACTTCTTTTGGTTCCTCTTCCTCTTTTGGCTCCTCCCCTCCCTCATCATTCTTGCAGTCAAAGTCTGAAATGTCTGACACATGGCCAATAGAAAGATTGGATGGTTGAGGTGACGATCGTGTTGGCCTTGGGGAATTGTCCGGTGGGTTGCAGGGGGTGGTAGGGGTGGGGGAGAAACCCAGGTGGAAGTTTGATGTATCTGTGGTAGATGCTGTGGGGGATGGTATGGAAGAGACTGGGGTCAGCATCTCCTCTGACAAGCTTTGTCTCTCAGTCTCAGCATTACCAGGGGAACTCACATCATCATCATCAAGCTTACAGTGTTTGTGTTTCTTCCTCATCTTCCCTCGCACAGTTGAACGTTTCCGGGCTCTCCTCTTGACCACGTGACTCCCTGACGTGCCTTGACCATTGTCTGTGTCACTCAGTGCGGTTCGCCCACCACTTCTAGCACTGTAGTGCCTGTCTTCAGAACTCAGCCTCCGTTTAGACTTTGACAGCCCACTCTCAACACACTGCTGGTTGTTAATGCGGTCCGAGAACATCTCCTTGAATGACTGAGGTCGGGAAGACCGACCTGAACCCTTGACTTTAGAGTAGAGGTCACCTCTACTGAACACATCAATCTTCCCTTGCTCAAGATCCCTCCAGAATTTGTCTTTCAGTGTGTCAGCTTCCTCATCTGAGCTGCCAACATATTTATAGAAAGCGGCACGCTTTTTGCGTTGGGCTTTGGCCTTTCTTTCTGCAGCTGTTTGCATTGCATCCTGGGATGAAACAGAGCTGGAGTCATGACGCTTGGGATCGTCTCGGTCTCTCTGCAAAACACAATGCCATAAGTATCAAACAAGCAAGTTTAAAAACATACTTCCTTCCCAAAAGTAATGGTAAAAATATCTTGAAAAAACTGGGAATAGGAAAGCAAAGAATTTAATATGTTAGGACATTGTAATAAAATAAATGATGACAAAAATAATTGAGAGGGAGCTCAAAGATGAAAAGTGCCAGGACACTATGGGATGATAGCCTCATAGTGGTTGCTTCATAGCCATGGGCAAGGGTTTTCCAGATATTAGTTAGAATCAAAGAAATGCACAAAATACAATTTACTCAGAGCTAAGTTAAGAACATAAGAATATTCTATAAATGATCAAAAATATATACAATATACAATCCTATATGCAATCTGGCCTGCCACTCACATGATGGCTGCTAGAACTGGACACCCTATCTGCAGACCGACCACACTCGCGTTCGTACTGTTCAATGAGATCAGTGCATGACGCCAAGTTCGACTTGGGTTCCCATGTGTCGTGTTCTGGACCATAACTCACCCAGCGCACTTTATAGAGTACCTGCCCCTGTCACAAAGTTACAAGTATACAGAATGAGTATAAGGTTGAAAATAACATTCAGTATTCTCAATATCACCTTAAATTACTGTAACATAATTGATTGCACTTTTCTATTTTTTCTGCAACAACAACTAAACAGAGCAACATATTTAAGACTATTATAGGACCAATTCACTCTATCAAACTGGACATGCCCTACAAATGGTGAAGTGTCTCAAATAGAATAATAATTTGACATAGTCGGATACATTCAACTCCAAGATGAATACTTCCAAATGAATATTATGTTCATACCTAAAGATAAGATTAACAATACACAACTGTACTAAAAGAAAGATTATATTCCGACATCAGAGCATAATGTAAACATACATTGTTATTTGACCCCAGTAGTACTTTAAAACGGGTGAAAGTGTACCCCAATGACCTAAGACCTGGACCAGGACCAAGGGCAAGGCCATGCCAAGCCAACGACCTGACGAGGAACCATCGGTAAATCCGACGTTTCAATTGCCAGTTCACTGTATTTGAGCTGCTGCGCAATTCAGGCATTGAGCTGGATGATATAAAGTATAGTAAAAGAAGCCTACATAAACAGAAAGGTTCTTATCAGTATTTAATGTCTTACAGTTCATATTACTGAAGTGGAGCCCAAACCTAATCCATAATAAAATAAACACAGCTCAGCCAATAAAAAATATTGCGCCATTTTAGCCATTTCGTAGCAAGTACCTTAACTTTGGAAACGCCAACAATCTTCTCCACTTCATATATATCCTCGACCGACCCGTCCGATGACTCTTGGTCTCCCTCGCAACTCTCGTTCATGATTTCCTCCATGGACCTACCCGACGTTTCGCCCTCGTCTGCCATGTTGAGTCCGTCTGCATTGTGGGCGAGTCTATCTGCTCTGCCCTGGAGGCGCCTTATTCGTACTCGAGTCATCACCGAAGGGGTGTCAGGTTAATCCTATCCGCCTAATCGATAGCCAGCGATGCTCATTGGTGCACTTATATTGAGTCAAATTGCATGTATCATGTAATTTTTTTCAGACATACGACGGAAAATAATCGGTTTATCTACGCATTCAAGAAATGTCAGTTAAACTTAGTTGTTGGTGGAATTGTCACGGGGAATCTTGATAATACGAAACCGTATTCACTCCTAACAGTTCAATCGTCCAATGAACCATGGCCTACATTTAAACGTGGCGCTCTCTGGTGTACCTGCCAGTCACCGTTATGATTTATGACGACAGATGGTTTTCATTGATACCAAAAATCAACTGATGATAAATGGACGTTCGCGTTCGATTCATGAATATATGTATATGTATATATATATATATATATATATATATATATATATATATATATATATATATATATATATATATATATATATCCTCTATATATATATATATATATATATATATATATATATATATATATATATATATATATATATATATATATATATATATATATATATATATATATATATCTATCTATATATATATATCTCTATATATATATATATATCTCTCTATATCTATATATCTATATATATATATATCTATATATATATATATATATATATATATCTACATATAGTGTCTCTCGGACAAATGTTGCTTTTAGGAAAGAAATTATAAGTCTCTAGCAATTCCTAAGGTCGCTATGCATATCCAGCCTAGTTTATACATCATTATACATCAACTATTGGAGATGTCAATCTAGTCGATGTGTCGGATTTTCGCCCATATCTTTTGCGACTGTACCCTGTGTATTCTTACAGACGAGGATGCGTATTCAATTTCCAACTGGTAAACACTAAATGGACAGGTATTTTTCTGAAACAAGTCTGGTCCGTGTTTTATCATTCGATTCGCAATGTGTTGCTTCGGAGTAATGTGTCATTGGCCTCCTAATTTAAGTGCAATGAGCAAATATTTGTCATCAATCCACACAGAACATTAGAAGACATAGATAAAGACTGCTGTTTCAAAGATCTGACACCATTTATTGAAATCGGCTAACATATGAAACGTGTCGATATCGGGAAGACAAATTCCATCAAGTCAGCAAAATTAATTATTCATTTACTACTTCATGAATATTCCGTCTTTTGAAGTTTGTTAAGTTAGGTTTTAATGAACAGTAAATTACCACGCTGTACCGTGCTGTTTATGTAGGTGTTCATAACACTCGTTTCTTAATGTGAAGAATTTCGAACACTTCCAACATATTAAACAATTGCAGTGAATACAATGTACACAGTCACAGCCAGAATATTTCTCGATTCCAACCCTGCATTTCGGACACTGCTTCCGTGTATGTGGACTCTCGTGCAGCCAAGCTAGCAGAGAAACATGGCTCTGAGCGAATTGTTCGCAAGTCATATTGCTGTGGTATCTTTCCTCACAGATAGGACAAATTTTAATGGAGCATTCTGAACACGGGGTGATGGGTTTCATATCCGTATTTATCCGGTAAACTCCTTCACAATTCCGCTGGGGACAAAAACGAAGTCCGTTCGAAGGAACGGCTGCAAACTGTCTAATCGCTGCCTTAGCCAAATTATTGGTATCATCGCAATGGATTTGTCCACATATATTTAGCATGTCATAAGTGGAAAATGGGATGTTGTCTGCAGCGCAGAGTAGGGGCAATGTGGAAGAATTGTGTACTACACGGAGTTGAAGTCGCAAGCAACTGGTGCAGTATATGTGACCACAAGATTCTAACACATACCCGTGTGACCTCCAATTCCCATCTTCCATGTTGATATCGCCATAGCAAACAACACATTGTACATATTTAGTTTCCTCTAGCTGGAATCGACCAGTGATGCCTTCTACAATTTTCTGAAATTTGGTTATTCCTGATTTGTTAGCATAAAACACAATGTCTCCATTCTCTCTGAATACAACATCTTGGAAATCGTCATCGTAAAGATGCTGTCGTCGTTCTTCGAAGACACGCAGTAAACTGATATTGAGAGTGTGCGCATGAGATTCAGCGCGATGCAACATGCACCAATGCGTGTCATTTTTCATTCCCCTGTCCAAGTGTTCTATGGTTAAATCCAATGCCGCCTGGGAAGATTTTCTGTTTCCATAGACATGAACTTGGGTGCAGAAGTCGGGACAAGTGATGAATGTTCCTGTTTTGTGCATAACAACATCCATCAGGCGCCTCCCTTGTGCCGAATTCAGGTACACGATATTTGACCGCTTGAGCTGTTTGATCATTGGTTTGAAGCTCCCTTGCAAGCGTTCAGTCACCCGCTGTAGAGCGAGTACATCGGAATCCAACGAAACAATCAATCGGACGTACTTATCGAAAATCAGTATCCTCCACGAAAAATCCGAATGAAACGTATTTTCAAAATTTTGTAATTTCAGTTCCAATTTCTCCTTGACAGCACTATACACGCGGTTATCAATTTTAAACTCCAGGTGGGACAAGGATTCAATCACATCACATTTGTTGGCGATTCGAAGAGGGACACCTCTTTTTTCTGCCACCTCTAAACAGTGTAAAACTCGGATGGCTGAGTTGCGGTCACCACACGTAACTTGACAATGGACATGCTTTTCATTCTTGAGTTGAGGAGGCAATACTATCATGGATACTCGCCTTTCATCGACATCAACCAACAGATGCATAAGGCTGACTCGTACCATATCAATATCATCTTTTGTTAACTTTCTTTTATGACATTGATCGTTAAAAACAATCCAATGTATGTCAAAGTTTGCCTTGCATGAGACGGACACCAACTCGGATGCAGTGCCGACCAACGATGACCGAGGTTCCATCGTGAAATATTCCAACAATCCGCCATCCTGCAAAATAGATGCTGCGAAGCTAGGGTGTTCTAGACTGATAAGCCATGTTGGGTTTTTTTCATATCTTGACTCCAATGTAATTGAATTTATCCCTTCGCAATTGGAAAATAAATGAGATATATCTTGCTGAAAAGTAAGCGTCGATTCTGCTTTAAGAGTTGCTGCCAGACTCGAATGCTCCCCGCGAAAAGAAACGTTTTTCAAAGTAATTCCATTCTGAATTTCTAGTCTTACATTGCTGTACGGGTTCGGGTAAGCCAATTCCATGACATGTCCCAATGCCATTTCTCTTGCACTGGTTATGTAGGTCTCAATCAGTGATCGAAAAGATGCTTTGTTTCGCTTCAAAGAATAACAAATCAAACCATGGTCGTCGTCAGTGATTTCCAATACGTTTGAGTTGTCCTTTTTCATAGCAAGCGTATTCTTGAATCGTTCCATTACTCGACATCTAGTTACTTTCCCGATATACTCATCTTCCAGAGCAAACTTTTCCACGACATGTTTCGATCTAACATCTTTTAAAGCTTTGCCAAAGACATTCCTGCATATTGTGTCGGCTCTGCTTTCTGATAGGATAACAAATACGTTATTTGTTGAGCTAATTTTCAGAATAAATTCTGGCATTTTCCAATAATACTTCACAACAGAGGATTGTGCCAAATGAAATGTATCATCACTGTCTACTTGGGAATAACCAAGCGTGGCATGCCCTCTGAACACACAGAGGGATGTACCGTATATCTCACACAAAGCATCCATTAGCAATTGTTCACCGAGAGCAACGTTTGCTCTAAAGTTAAGGGGTGGTAGCACTTTCGTGGATTTTTTCATTTCACAATATAACCGATCTACATCGCCTGCAAGTGTTTGAAGAAACGGTTCGTTAATTCCTCGCAGTTTTGGGGTGTCTGTTTTCTGATGTGCCTGACTCCATACGCGCATCACTCCTAAGACTGAGTGAACGACACCCATCGGGTGTACCTTTGTCAGAGCGTCGGTGACACTAATCGTCTTGGAGAGCAACTCAGACGTGGATTGAGAGATGACTACTTCAGCAATCAAACCTTCCAGCAAGATCCTTTTCTTTAAACATGTGCGAGCGAGGCTCAACTTCGAGAAGCCAATTTGGTGATTAAGGCTATTCCCAATGGTTTTTGGTTTACCTGTTATTGAAGTCACTCCATCAACTTGACCACCACACAGAGGAACTGGTTGTGGTTCCACGAGGGAGGAGGTTGTTTGACGGATTGTCAACTTCTTCTTCCGCTTCGAAACTTGATGCCAAGTTCCTTCGACGTCACTGCCAAGAGGTGGTGAGTCGGATCCACTGCTATTCATATTCATATTAAATTTTAGACCTGAAACAGTTAAAATAAGGGGATTCATATTCTTTTCAAGAGTGCTAAAATCCACGAACCTATCTATCGAACTATGTCGTACCCTAGTAAATCAAACGATAATGTCCAATGGTCATATCATTGGTATTCAAATTCTTTTGGCGGTATGACGTCAGTAATCGACGAGAACATGGGAAGCCTCTGCTCTGCTAATAAATGATTGTGTTGATGTAAATATATATGAACGAAAAGAAGATTTTGACTTACCAAGCACAATTATAACTTCTTGCTATTTCAATAATTAGCAGAATGTCTTTCAGGGTATGGAGATATCCTTATGCAAGTCCAACACAGTTGTTAAGTCATGGAGTAATGATTTCTCAATGTATGAGTAAACTGCGTTGAAACTACTTGTTACTGGTGAAGCTACTGACTTGTTATTTCCTCTTAAATACATTCAGTGGAGGCAAGATTGCATATGTTACATTTTGTGATAGGGTTCTGTCGCAATGCAGGATTGCAGATATGTGGTGCAATCTGAGAGGACGAAAATGACGTCATTAGTGGTACGGTAACGTTATGTTACAAGATTTGAAGTCATGTCATAACGTTATCACTCTCCGCTCATTTTATTCCACCATTTAACCTCTGCATGGCAGGATGTGGAGTCTCCTCCTGGATTTGGATTTCTGGCTTTCTGATTGGTTGCTAATGACATCACACATGGGGTTCCACCATATGACATCATAGCAGAAGCTCTTCTGGTTTCGACACAACACATTTTAAATGCAGTTTCGATCGTCCATGCGGATGTTTCGTATCAGTATGTCAGTGTATGCGTCGGACTGTTTGATAGGTTGGTAAAATTTGAATGATATGCAGTTGTATTGTTCGCATTTTCTGTTAGTTACTCTTAACAACATTTAGTATGTCTTGGAAAAGGGTCTCGGAGTGGCACAGTCCAAAATTAAGTCTTAACCTGCTAAGATCTGAAGATGTAAAATTGAAGATAGGCCTACCGTGCGATCAGCTATCCATAATAACGAGTCGATCACCCATCGAATACACTTATTACCACGGTCCACATAAGTTGGAACTAGTTACGTATTTACTGCACTTCTGAATCTGAGCTCTTTTGACCGTGATTATTTGCAACGAAATATAATAGAGGTCCATCAAGTTTTTGGTCGAGCAAGGAGTTAAATAGCCCTACAAGACGTCTGAGTAGGTATAAATTCATGTTACCGTTACGACTGGAGCTTGGAGATAAATAGATATTGGTTATAACTCCTTGGGTTGAGATATTGTCTGTTTTGTCTTATGTAAGAGATGACATCCCATTCGCTGGAGCGTTGCAGATCTAACTATAACTGCCATGTGTTGACATGTCATTTCATTAAAACGTAGACGTCCTGTCAGGCTATAAATATTATTGACTTTCTGTTAGGTCTGGCTATCAGCCAAGCCAAAAGTAATGGACAATCAAAGTTCCCCCACTGACTATTATATTGAGTGACATCAAAAGATTAACAATCCTTTGGTACTAATGCTATTTATCAATTGCCTCCTTGACCAGGTTGTCAGTCATGTGGTGATTACCTGTTCCTGTTCAGTTTTTTCAACACTAGCATGGCAGAAACTTCCAAACAAAATTTTCCTGTATGACAATTTGAACACCCACTTTGATATCAGCCCCCACCACTCCACAAGAATGAAGCAATTAAAAAAAATATCAGTCTCGACATTTGGACATGAAGTAGACGAATTTTTGGCTACTATCTTCTATTTGAATTTGTTTCCAATGGATATTTACATATAATTAATTGTTGGTGTTTGCCTGTGACTTCAGTGAATTAGATGAGCAACAATTACGTAGAATGAAATGATAACTGTATGTCTATTTGACAGGGATAAAGAGTAAGGGGATTCACTAGTCCATCAAGCTTGTGTTGGCTATGGGTCGGCTACTACTGTAGACATGTGTTTGGTCATACCAGTCGCTTGTTAAAAATATGATATAGGGCTATGGTTTGTTATTTGGAGTGTGGTTTAAAATTTAGAATGGTGGATAGATAGAAGCTCTCATATTGTGGGGTTTCAATGTTCTAGGGATTGTTTGAAATGGACATGGACGAGTTGACCAGGTGTATTGGCCAGTACCCTACACAGGCATTGGTGGGGATCTTTAGCACATATCAATAAGACCTCTTGCTCTCCCTAGTAAACCAATGCAAATTCCTAATTATCCAATCTAATATATTCAAAGCTTCTCACATTCCTAATTTAACGACTTATTGGGGATCTATACCTTAATGCAAGGTATTGCGGGACATAGATAGATACCTCGTCATTCGCATACCATGATAAATAGTTATTTAGCTACCCAACAAGCTAGATGTTGTGTTTCTTGTGTCAGATTGAGTCGCTACACACACACACACACACACACAAACACTTAGTATGTTTATATATATATATATATATATATATATATATATATATATATATATATATATATATATATATATATATAAATATATATATATATATATATATATATATATATATATATATATATATATATATATATGTGTGTGTGTGTGTGTGTGTATTTATATGTATACATATATATGCATATATGTGTATAAATATTTATATATAGATGTATATATATACAAAGATATACTTATATATTTATATATGTACGTACATATATATATATATACCTATATGTATATATATATATATATATATATATATATATATATATATAGTTATATATATGCATGTGTGTGTTTATGTATATTATATAATATACATATATATGTGTGTGTGGTGTATATATACATATATACATGTATATGTATATATATATTTATATATATATATATATATATATATATATATATATATATATATATATATATATATATATATATATATACATATATATATATATCAGAAGTAACAGTTAAATTGGGCAGGAGCATAAGGGTTATAGGTCCTATGAATCGCTCTGTGGCCCTTTAGGTTGGAACTGAGGTGGCCCCTATGCTTTTGGCCAACTTATGACTGCTGCTGTATTAATCTTCTGTAGATACCATAAAGCACACTTGTGTTGGCTGTCATACCCCATACTTACCTTACCATAAACTGAATCTTCTGTCCATAGGGCCGATTATCATCTTATTATGAAGTCGGAGTGTCTTTCATTTTTTTTGTTACACTTTTTTTCCACCAATAGCATGCAGCATTTCAAAATTTGAATTCTCAAGTAAAACTCTTGTTTGTCAATTTCTTGTTCATGTCAGGTTTTTCTTCTAGTGGGCAACTGGGCAATGTTGGGATGGGTAAGGAATGGTGTATATAGGAATAGAAGGGTTGGTTTAGGGAGTTGATAAATAATGCAGTGCTGGTTTTATCATAGTATTATGGATGGGGCAGGTCGAAAAATTGATTCAGAATCAAGGTATTTGGCCCCGTACCACCATCAGACATGATGCAGGTTACCACCCGCCAAACCCGTCTTCACTATGTCGGGTTCATTTATTCGCATTAACTCTATATCTACCCGCACAGCCATAGTATCACATGGATCCATTCTACTGTCGCTCGGAAATGTTACGACGGAATTCAAGCGACTGAGCTTTGAACCAGTGATTTGAAGTTGTTGTACCCTGGGTTCCGGTCCGGGGATGATGACCAAATTGCCTCTCGCGGGTTTTACAATCATTCTACCAACGCGACATCAACTGCGAATTAAAACGTCCTGTTCTGGAAAACGCTAGTCTAGGAAAACGCGATATGATCCAGTTTCAAAGGCGGCATCGATGACCAACACGCGTAAGACAAACTCATTGTCAAACAGGAAGTCGTGTTAAAAATGGAGCTGGATTTCCCCTTGTATCGTGATGGTGCGGGTGAGTCATTGCACATAAGAACCCCGTCGCTTTTAACGACGCCCTCTATAATAAATCTCAATGATTCGGGGTTATTTTCTTTTTGATTTCCACCTACACATCAACGGCACACTAAATTCCTAGCCCGTTTGTGGGTTTCGAAAGTGTCTAACATGTGGGTGGAGCTCTTCAGCCAATGTGGCGTTGTGCCATACAACAGGCGATCTGTCTCTAATCTACTTCACGAGTAGTCACGGCTCATAAAAAAATATCTGGCTTTATCATTCACGGGGAATCCCCTTCGTCTCGGAATAAGACCAACGGGTTACTTTTATCTGATTGATATGGCCTTGCAATAAAAGGAACCTTGTTTGCTCGTTGCCATCGGCATTACAGGTTGGTGAAGGAATGGATAGCCGGCGAGGATAACTGACGTGTATTCTAGATGAGTCATCCTATCTCGTTAGATGAAGGAATGCTGCCGAAATCTTGAGTTGCTATAGCTGAGGCAATCTCGGTGTAAGTTGAGATCAATCAGCCCTCGGAGCATTGACGAAGGTAAGTGGGTTTATCTATGAATTGCATATAGCGTTGTCATCATAACGTGAATCATAATGTGATTAGCCATTATGTACGAGTTATGTGGCGTCTTGTGAAAAATTTAAGATTTAACACAACAAACTTGATCAATTTGATTTGAGATTGTTTGGCATAATCGAATTCTGTATCAATGATTTCACAGAAAAGATGTCACGTAATGATGTTTAAACGTTATGATTGTCTGTCATAACGTTTTATTCGTTGTTATTTGCAGGGGGATGCGATGAAGTGAATTAGTTAAACTAGCACCACAGACATAGTTGTTATTGTTGTCAGCCTTGAAAGGATATATGAGTTGACTATTGTTATCACAAATACTGTTTGTATTTACATATCCCATTATTGTACTGTTTCTTGTTGAATTTTCAAAAATTTATGAAAAGATTCCTGTTTAACATTTTTGTTACAAAATGCTTAACTCTTTGATAGCAATTCTTCAATGTAATCATTAATCAACACTTGAATGGCAGAGTAACTTGAATACTTATCCTCATACATAATGCTTAGACCCAAGATCAAATCATACGTTCAAACAGTTGCTCTTGAGTTTTAAAAAAACACTGTCTAAACAACTAAGTGTGATGTTATCTAGTTATAATTCAACCTGGAAATAATTTAGCTGATAGTTTGCTGGAGGTATGGGCATTATGGCACAAAACCTGCAATGAGTTGTGGCTCAGAGTGAAGAAAGTCCATTGCCACGAAGTGTTCATCTCCATTCACCAGAATCCATGCTGTTCTTGTCCACCATGGCAGGGGATGTTTCCTGGAGCATGATAATGGCTGATCAAATGGTGAATATCATCAAAAATGCACAAATGAAGGTGAGTTTAATTTATTGTCTTGCTGCCTTGCACGTGTATATATGAGCAATGAATAAGAGTTCAGGAGAGCTTATTTTATGCTTTTGCTCTGGCATCCGTCTATCAGTATGTCTGTCTGTCCTCAAGTAAAATTTTCATTATCAACAAAGCTGTGAGTACCAGCTCTCGCATGGACCTCTCTTACATTAACGGATGCATTGATAACCTTGTCAATTATCTTAAGAACACAGAAATAATCTCTTGTTCCATGTAAACACATTGGGGAATTGGAACTTGGATCTAAACAACAGAAGCCATAATCAAATTCCTTCCAGCCATATATAAAATCTGATAATATGTAATCAGTAACCTTGACCTCATTCCCGACACCATACCCTCAAAGGTGTGATGTGTAAATCTAATTAATTTAGTAGCGTGTTCTACAATTATAGCTGGCAAACATATTGTACTCGTGTTCAAATTCCCAATGAAGGAAGCCTTTTTTTGAGTATAAGAGAATCAATGAATTTGAGTGAAATTGTAGCCTTCCTAAATCCCACATCATGCTTTGCCACTCAACTGAACTAGTGTTGTTTTTGTTGAATAACATAATAATCTTCCAATTGATGTGATATAATATTGTTGGCTCTTACGTGATTGTGACGAATAAGGATGGTTTGTATTATTTGACAATCATGAGACTAACATCAGTGTGTGAACAGCTTAGTGAGGGAAATGGAACAACCTATTATAAAGGCAAGCTGTCTGGCTAACCATTGACCATAAATCAACAGTGTATATTGACCCAGTACAACCCAACTGGTTGCAGAGTGAGGTTGTGAATTTGTGTTCCTTGGCCATAAACCAATGCTCCTTTGTCAGCATAATGAATTATCCCCTGGGATCGACTTGAAATATAACAATTATGCGAGGTCGCATCCCGCATGGAAGACTAAGCTGATCACAATTGTCAAACTGAAAACATGAAGCAGCTGGTTTTATATGAACACGTTCATATACATGTCAATCGACAACCTACTGGCTGAAACAGTTTTTCTCCAAATTTTATGCGAAGTCCAAATTTAACAGGAGTGTTTATCTGAATATGATGATAGCCCTTTGGAACTGCAACAATAAAATGAAAGTTTATGTTTCAATATGAAATTGACTGCTGTGTTGTATCAATAACAGGATGTGATTAAAACCAGACCATTATATTGGGTGTCAAAGGGAGAGTAGAACTGCGACTGGAGCTGGTGGTAGCTTTGGAATGAGAGCATTACAGGGGATACTTAAGGCTATGTTATTTCCCTCCTATCTCTACTATTGAATTCGTAGATTGGGAATATTATCCGCGAGTTGGTGGCCATAGACATTGCAATTAACAAACCACCTGCTATGACTTCGCCTGTCTATATATATTCCCTGATGTGGACATTTGTTGATTCATTACTGCATGAAAGGCTGAGTGCAGTTCGGTCGCTCACGCATCACGCGCTATCCATCCCCTCCCCCGACCCGGCTGAGTGGGGTACATTACCCACCTCCTCCCCCGGCCCCCTCCCCGGCTGGGTGGGGTACGCTACCCACCCCGGCTGGGTGTGTGTGTGTTAAGAGGAGGTCGTTACCTGGAGATGAGTCACACGGCATCAACTCCATCTACGACACTGCCAGGTTTACTCTCATTTAATAACATATTGCTGCTACTTGGATGTCCTTCTTTTACTTCTACATCCCTCTCAGTTCTCTCGTCCTACACCAATGCTCCCCACCCCGCCCCACAACCTACACTCCCATTTGTTACCGTCGATCTTTATGCAGGTGAGGCATGACAACCCCCTCCCCCCTCTCCCACCTCTTTGTCGCGTGCGGCGCGTGAATCATCCATACGATGTTGGTCTGTCCGTCCGTGTGGTATTCCCAACCATCTGTCAATCTGTGAGTTCTACTCTGAAGTCTCTCTTATTTGTTGGGGTGGTGGTGTTGGGGTGGTGGTGTTGGGGTGGTGGTGGTTATCATCCTCATCGGTCTTTGTGAAGCCCCCCATCCCTCGCACGATGTGTCACGCTGCTGGACAGCCTCTCTCTTGTTCCGCTTTGCCCCTTATGACCCTAAACAGAAACACAAATATCCATGCACTTGATAACTTGATGGTTCCGCATCGTTCCATGCCTCGGTCTCTTGCACCATTCGTCACTGACGTCGTGATCTCCTCGCGGCCAACAGGACTTGCGGTCTACCAGTGATATCCCCTCATAGCTCATATTTCCACGATGAAATAGCCCATACCTGTATGCACTCTTCCAGGAGGCGCTGTTTTACCTGTTGACCGGCTGCGGCTGCTGATGCAGACGATGCCGGGGTGGGGTAGGGTGGGGGTGGCTAGGGCAGCATCAGACCCTTAATTTGCATCATTATCCCCCCATTACTCGACTGCAAAACTCTGAATGGGATCAGGAAGTGACGAGGCGATAAGTGTCATCCCCACTTCCACACCATCCACCTTCTACCCCCACCCCACCCCCGTATATCCGTCCCCTCCCTGCCGACATTCTTCTCCCCCGCATCCCCTCACAGGCTATTGCGTGGATCGGTATGGGAGTCGTTTTTTGTGAGGGTGGGGTAACGGGGTGTAGTACCATGGCAAGGACATGGGAGGTGTCTTGTTGTGTGGGATGGTGCAGAGAGAGGGATAGAGAAGGTATTTCGTTGCTGTGAACGGATGTGAGTCATGATTTAGGCTGGGATGGGAATTTGTATCTGCTGTTGAAACCGGCTTTATCAGCATCCACACCACTGTCGTCACCATCGTTGACGTTATGGTCATCAACGCTGTTGTCGATACTATCATAATCTTCTGCTTTGACATCAGCTAATAATTTGTACTCCCCTATGCATTATCATCATTATCATATATATATATATATATATATATATATATATATATATATATATATATATATATATATATATATATATATATATATATATATATATATATATATATATATATATATATATAAAGTAGACTGCCATGGGTTGTCTAAGCTGAATAATTGTTCTCATTATTGAATAGTTTTTGGTGAAGGCATATTCGATAGGGTGATTGGTGTAGATAGGCAGCTTCCCCAATCCAGACCTAATCATAATCCACATCGAGACCTCACCTTCATCCCTAACTAACTTACCCTAAACCCTGCAGTGAGTGACCTCGCCCTCACATCCACCTTGGTCTGAACTCAATTCCTGCTGGCACCCGGCATTAACTCCCCCCCCCCCCCCGCGTGACTCATCATCGCCGTTCCCCCATCGTAGTGGTTGATAACAGGACATACAAGTGATTTATTAACTTGGTTCATTGGCCGACGTCCTTGCAAAATACACTGCAGTTTCGGCCTTGAAGGCAAAGAAAAGGCATACAAACAGTCAGACCAACTTTCACTCGTGTGTGTTATGTGGAGATTAGAAATAACCGAATGAAGCCACACAACATATACTTTCATAACATGTCTCCCTTTAAAAGAAGAGTGTATCATAGAAGTAGACTATGTCAGTGAGGTTCAACCTTATGGTGTTGTGGTCCTATATATACACAAACGCCAAGGAAAATGCCAAATATCAACTCTGTTATAAGTGATGGCAACCAAAACTTCCAGGATTGCATTACCCCTCGTAACACTGCTGCACCATCAAAACAATATATTGAAGTCATTATGTTTTGAAATTTTGGCTAAAATGTTTACAAATATCTGTCAAATCAGCATTATTTAAAACTGCTGTTTTCTCCGACTTTACCAATACTTGTATGAAGTGGATGAATACTGACGAATTAGTAACATTGTAAATTTCTGTTTTATACTCGCATGGTGCATGGATGATACCGACTGACTGTGTTTAACAGGTGCTTGTGATAGACAGTCGCTCCTTCCTCGAATATAACACCTGTCACGTTATGGGGGCTGTCAACGTGTGCTGCTCCAAACTCGTCAAACGCAGACTGCACCAAGGAAAGGTATGCTGCTATCACATGTACTCATGCTAATCTAATGGGCTGGGTCTCTCTCACGTGGTGGCTTTCCTACATGACAACTACCATCACTACCGGTTTACCTTATTTTGTTGATAACCTGAGGAAGTGGTGAATGTCTGACCATGGAGAAACATCCGGGTCCTATAATTATATCTAATATATGCAGTTATATCTTCAGGTGTGTTGATGGAGAAAATATCACTGGTGAGACAAAATGTTATAAACTATGTCATACGTATCATTATTTTGATACATATATACTCACATTTACACATGAATTGCATATC
The DNA here is from genome assembly GCA_034190875.2 of Urechis unicinctus. Lineage (NCBI taxonomy): Eukaryota > Metazoa > Annelida > Polychaeta > Xenopneusta > Urechidae > Urechis > Urechis unicinctus. The sequence goes on along the minus strand of CM067345.1, from coordinate 24,077,177 downwards.
AAACTACAAAATATACACTTGATTCCTTGTAATTGTCCTCAATATTTCATTAAGTTTTGGGTTCAAACAATTTACAAGCATGCTATGGTGAAACGCATGCATATCCCTCGTTCGATCGACCACGTTCCAAATATACCTCAGCCGAAGTTACACAACAATGCCTGAGTGCTATTGCTCTGTGGCAACCTTCCTATTTGTTCCCATTAATGTTAATGTTGAAAAAATGTATGCCACATGTGGCGTTTCGTGTTTGAAACCCATCAAACGCGCGCAGCGTTCTGCGAGTATTGAATTGGACGTTTTCCAGTTAAGTCTGTCGTTACTTATCGTCCGTATGTTTTAAGTTTCCTAATATAACAATGCGTGTCTGTTTGAAGCACTCAAAGCCATCATATGGAAAGGAATTCCGTTGTATACCCAAATAAATACGATCGCAATATACATGGTATGTGATTCGACTTGTCATTTTGAATCCCCATTCCGATAGCGTCTATAGAGTGCATCAATAATCGGGTAAATTTAGTTGCAAACTTTTGTGAGAAAATGTCCCGACACTGGAATGTATGAGAGAGAATTCAAGTTTGTGAACATGAAAACATTAACTGGGCCATATTTACAACAAACGCATCGCAGAAATATGAAACAAGAACCACAGGGCTGATTGTGTGCATGTGTTGCCAGTAACATTGTTGGCCTATTGATGCTGTTAATTCGGATGGAATCCGTAAAATCTCTCAAACGTAGCTTGACGATGTTACTTCTTGTCTGATTTTACAGGCATTTGTTAACGCATCGATTTGTAATTGCAATACGATAGCACCTGGCACTCTTTCGACCCCAATTCGCATTCGCTGCATTCCTACCATGTGTTCATATCGCCGTGAATTGGAAGACTTGACGGGTTTGCTCCATCCCCGCTCGTCTCGTCCACTTCTCATCCGACTTGCAGCGTATGTCAGTCGGTAAACCCGACAGCTCACCTGAACTGAGGCAAAATGCCAACAATCTTGGCTGCTTGTCGGTGAATGTTTCATCGGGGCTCGGTGGTGTCACAAAACGCCCTCATAGTATTGATGGGCAACGGCAGAGGTGTTTGAGCGAGCTGGCACCGCGCGAAACTCGATCAGCGAGTCGTCTAGCATTGCGTTATACACTGCGGTCGTTACACCACGTCGAATGTAAACCTTTCTAGGTTAGTCTTTTCTTCTGCTGCATAACCTCTAGCATCCTATAATACGGAGGTCACGTTCGAAGGCCACTTAGGGTGGGGTTTCTTTAGGTAGGTAACCGAAAACTGGTAACAGGGTTTACCTGCCTGTCAAGGTCGATACACGCTAATAGCAGGCTGAAGAGTTACCAAGGTACGGAGTCAACATCGCTTCGCTTGCCTTACTTCTCATCCACAGTGATATGATGTAGTGTATTATGTAGTCGACTTGCTGAAGAGGAGTTGCGCTTACATGCATTGCGTTATCACCGAGCGGGCGATAACATCGTCCATTTCAGAGCCCGGTTATCATCGACGGTCATTAGCGATGCAAACGGAGGTGTTAGATGGGCTTGTTAGATAAAATCCATTCATCTGATGCTCAAAATCTCTATGTATTAGTGATACGGAGCGAGTGACAATTTAAAGGATGTGTGAATCGGAAGGGAAGAGTTTTCCACCGCCATGCATTGTTTTCGAGTTGGTTACAACGTTCTATATACAACTCCATCGTTCCATTATCACCTGGTTTCAATACAATAGTTGGCACGACGATGATTTTATCTTTTTATGTTCTAAAGTAATCTCTTTCGGTAGTGATTTTCTTTCAACGTACTTCCTCTGTAGTTATCGTTAAACTACTTGCGTATGACATTACAGGATGGAAAAAAAATCACCGCGTGGTCATCGAGTTCATTTGCGGGGTCATGGAGCTCATTCGGGACTCGTTTATGTCAGCGTCATCGCGCATCCCTTGCGATATCCCGCACTGCATGACCTCTGCTCCCTGGTTAGCAGCCAATACCCGTTAACAACCCGAAGAATGCGTTTATCGTGTCTGGGTGATGATGAGAGTCAAGTGTTCTGCGGTTTCTTGATGACCACTTGCGGTTTGGTACATGGTGTTATTTGCCAGGGAAAGTGATACGCAAATCTATGATGATATATATCGGGCGTGCGTTTGAGCGGGTGTTTGTGGTTTCCCCTACCGTGTCTGGTTGGGTGTTTTTCAGAGTTTGTCACGTGACAAGACAACATGTGTCACAATGCTGGAGATGACAGTTTTCTACAGCTTTCCCCGTAATGCTCTCCAAAACAGTTCCTCCACCCCTCCCCCCCCCCCACATCGCCCCGCTGGCCCGCGCCTCTGTATAGTCGCGCGGTCAGTATATACTCTGACTCAGCAACTCGGAGCCAGCCTGTCTGCCCTCATGCTGTCCCTATATCTCCCTCACCGTCAACTCTCTAGACCTCTCAAACGACCTCCTTCTCCACTCTCAACCTCATTGCCCCCCGCCGCCACTTCATCCACCTCTAAACCGTTTTGTTTGATGTATCTTTACGGGTAATCTCCCGCGTGGGGTCAGGGGCGCCCATGTTCGACGGGAGATACTGCCGCGCTCGCCCGGGTTTGAGTCGCCACGGAGGCGGGTGCTATACCGTCCTACGGACAGCGCCATAAATAACTGGGGCCTGTGGGTCAATAAAGAATGGAGGAAGATTCGGCGTTCGTGGTCACTCATTGGACACGGTTCTTGAGCAAGTTGCCCTTAGACTGCTATATTTGGGTAGATGACTCTTATTTACAGTCAACTCAAGGGAGTAATTACTATAATAACTCTACCGTAATGCCAATTTTATACGCGCTTGGGCATTGCTTTTCTTCGCTGACGTGGCGGTAAATTTTTAACGAATTGAAGCTTCGTTAAATATGTCGTAGTTATCTTTTGTATTGGCTTTGGGTGAGTAAGTCCCTACTTTATTATTCCGAATGTCTTCTGGAACTGTCTTCATCTCGTTGCGGTCGTAACTTAGATTTCGGACTTAGGAATCCGTGCGTCTATGGTTCCCATCATTAACAAAACAAAGCGACTTGTATAATGAATTGTACAAGCAACTTTTATTTTCCTGTCCTCTAAGTTTTTTTGGAGTTCTAAATGGTTGCGTCTGTTTGATGATATTGTCTCGTATTCTGAACTTAGGAAATGTAATCTGAAATACCTTTCATGCAAATATTTTCTTTGATGGAAACCATAAAAGCAGTCGTATGATTTACAATCAGCACTGTCCGTACCAGTGCAAGGAATTCTGTTCCCTCCACAAATGGCACGCATATCGTTTTACTTCTGGCAACAACGTATGTCGTATTTGTTTACTCTATTCTCGCGATCTTGACTTGTTTTTTAACGCAGCTGATTAAATATCCACTGGGAGCGTCCGACTGTCCGGTGTCTCATGTCTGGTCACGTGACCTCAGCAGCACAGTTTGTAGGCCCTAGTCCATTTCATGCGCTCATTTTGGCTCTGTGCTTTCATCAACTCATCGTAGCCGAGACCCCTTCCATTTTCACCCTCATTCGCTGGATCCACTTTCATAACTTATTCCCGCGGAACCCAACCCCAATCTTCAGCCCTCGACCCCCTCGCCCTCACCTCATCATCTGCCCTTGGTACCATCCGTTACCTGAAGAACGTGCCCTTTATGACCGATTTGTTCTAAAATATCACCACAAAGCCCTCTCCGCACCCTCTCATTTACTTGGAGCCAAATAAAAAAATCTGTTCCCTCCTCAGTGTTGTAAATACTCGATAACAAATTGCTGAGTCATGGACTGCAAATACTGTGATTACCGTAATCGTCCACAGACGCTGTTTCATCTCGATCGTAGATATCAGGGTCGTTTTTATAGCGTGTTGCATTGTATCGGTTGCCCACTCACTTTGTGATATCGCATGGCGGCGCGGCGCGATGTCTGCATTCTACCATCAATGCTCGTATGACGAACGCCCGCTGGCGGTTGGGGCTCAACTTGCAAATGTTGACCACGCCGAAGCTAATTGTCTGAGAGTGCGGCCTTACTTCATTGGGCAGTGTAATCGGTACCGAGGTCGGGGTGTAATACGGGGTGGAGTTTGTACGAGTCGTCAATAAGCGCTGACTCATCTCCCTGTTGTGGTCTCAAAACCTGCAAATGAAACCAACAAGGGGTCGACCAGAACTGCATAACTTGCCGAACTTTGATTATATTTTTTCAATAATAATCATCTATCATCATAGTCTTCTAAAACACCATCAATATTGTCATTATAATCATCACCATTATCATCATCTCCTGCATCATCAAAGGTACATCATATTCGTTATAAGCATAATCATCATGGCAAACTGGAATTGCATTTTTTTCCCATTCCTTATCATAATCATCATATTACTATCAAAAATGCAATATAATAAATTAAAAATGAACATTATAATACTGAACATCTCCAACTTATGAAGCTTAAAATATTTTTTTACTTGGAAAGTACATAGACCTACTTCTCATAGCATGCAACAAACTTTCACCATGAGATATGACTCAGTGGTTGTGTCATCACCTGCTGTGCGAATTGAAGGAGTTAAAATCCCACCCCTTTTTTTTACGCATATTTTAAAATTTTTGCCCCACCACTTTGTCCTAACAATTTACAAATATGATTAGTTATTTTTTCAGAATAGAATGGACTACCCTCAATTGAAAACATAACTAAGATACGACCATTAACAGCAGAGAAATGGCGCGCTTACTTCTGTTTTTTAATTTCGCCAAAAATTGGTTGTGACGACATCGACATCCAAGAAATTCAAGATTCGATTGGCGCGTTTGTAACAGAAAGTGACGTCATTAACATCCATGAAATCTTATGATGGGACATACATACAGATATACAGACAGACAGATGCACACACGCATGCACACACACACACACAGTAGGAGTTTTCTCTCAGGTTTATGATGTTTCATTGACTTAAGGCGGTTTTGTGTTAGTGGGATGTGAATGGTAAAGCACTTGTGTGCTTGTGTCACAGTGAAAAATTATCACAACTACACAATGTTTTTATTCACACAAGCATTTCTAGGCACTGTATCTCATAACAGGGACAGGCCCTCAAAAAGTAAAGTTACCCTGCATGATTAGAAAACCAATTTTACAGGAATGAATCTCGGATATAGGAAATGACAAATGGAGGTTTGACTTAAGTTTACCTGTAATTGTTCTGTACAGGTGTCCGTTGAAGACCTATTGATACAAAATTGCCAGGTGGAGATCAGTTCCGATTACCACATCATCGTGTACGATCAGTGTACGTCGAACCCTGCCCTGCTGGCATCCGATTGCTTCCTTTCTGTCCTGTTCAAGAAACTCCAATTGGTTTTCAGCAGTGTGGCACTTCTCAAAGGTGAGGGGTATGTTATGTTGTTAATGTGTTATGTTATGAGGATAAGTTCTGGTCAATACTGTGATTGTCTGATGTGGAAAGTCATGATCCCTTGCTTACTTTGCTGGTGTCTGATGTTGGGAGACATGAACAATTATTTTGTATCATTTTCTTTTCTTATGGAAATTTATAAACTATTCGTGAAGATGTCCCTTGATTCGTGAGATACACACGGTCCTGTGCCATCCAATTTTCATTCATTGACCGAAAGTTAATTTTGTACGATTGTCATTCATTGACGGGATGTGCATTTTGTAAGGTTCCCTTTTGCAGTTTGGCACTATATGCATGATACGATCAACTGCATGAGAAACATGATGAAGTGAACTTTAAACTCTGCTGTTCATTAGGGTTAATCGTTTACTGTACTTATGCTTGGGTGTCTCTCTATCCCTTTGTAATCTTTTGATGACCTTTGACCCCTGGATTATAATAGTGGAAACAAATAAAGACCGCTTTATTCGAATAAACCATGCACACACACACACACACACACACACACACACACACACACACACACACACACACACACACACACACATATATATATATATATTTATATATATTATTATTATTATTATTTGTCTGGAAATAGTTGTGTCATTCTATTGATAACGGTGCCTCCCTAAAACCATGAACCACACGAATGTTGGCTCGCTATCGATATGTGTACTACCGCTTAGGTTACAAAATGTAGATTTAAGTTGTGGGCAACTTTGCACTCAAATTAGACCGATAAGCAGGAAGGGGAATTTCCGGCAACATAAATGGCGATAGTGGGGACTAGCCAGAGAAATAACACGAGTCCAGGAGTTGAGTTCTTGTTGGTTTATTCAAGTTTAGCTTATTAGCTTCTCTGGAATCTCGTGGTCTGAATCTTGTCTCTGACTAGATGATCTCCCTTAAATTCATATGTGTGGACAGGTTATATAGTCCCCCGGGAGTTTGATTTCCCAGAGGACTTTGACCAACCCATGCTATTGGGGGGCCATTTCGTGCCGATAATTAAGGTGGGTGGTAGGGGGGAACTTTAGAATAGAATAGCATTATAACATCCTCCCCAACCATAATTAAGTAGAACTTCCACTGTTCAATCAATTTTGAATTTAACTTTGCATTTCGAAAGTAGACTAAGTTAAACAAATTGAAGATTTAGTGAAAGGAAATTTGGAATATGAAGGGACAGCACGACATGAGCCCAATATGATTTGATTCTGAATTTTGAGTGATCCCAGGGTAGCTTGGACATGCACCAAGTATTAAAATATGGAATCAATCTAGCCGTTATGGCATTAATTACATTTTCACAGTATTACTCCGCACTAAAACCACATTGTGAAATGGTGAAATAACCTATTGTAGCTAATTCAATTATTAATTTTTAAAGTATTTAACTAATGTCATGATAATTAAATATACAATAACAATGGACTAATGCCATGGAAGTTTGTCACACCTGGACTATTTAATTTGGAAACTTGTCCTTTTGTAACATTTGCTTCATTGATCAATGTTGGGGGCGGGGGTCGCTGATGCTTATTACGGTTAATACATACAATCTTATCAATAAGGATGGTCATGCTTCTATGCAACCAGAAGGCCTATAGTAAATTATGAGGTTACTTATGACCTTGAGCTTACCCCCAAGTTCACACCATCACATTAATTATGTGTTTATCCGATACATATATGGATGGATATTGTGAAATGTTGTAAATGCACTTGTAAATTTTATAATGCCCCTCGTGTGGTTCAATCACTTGGCATGTGGTGTCTGCCATGGTGGCAATTGCAGTGAGCAATTTATGGACAGGTTCTGTTTCATTTTCAAACCTGTTTAGGTTTTTTTCCTTAATTAATTGGGGAAAGGTTGTGTGGGTTCCAAGCCATGTTGTTATTCCTGGCAATGTTTGACACATTTGATCCATCTAAGATTCTTGATGATATCAAATAAAAATGGGTTTATATTGCAGACTTTTATAAATATTATGGAACGTCTTTTATAGCATTTGATGTAAAAGGGACTGCTGGCCTCATGTGTTGCTCAGATGTCGATATTATCCTGGGCGACCAATAGAAGCAAATGAGGGGACCAGAAACTCCAAAAACATTATTCATGGTTTATGATATGACCTATGTAGAATAATAACCCCACCACAGGTAACAGTCAATCTTATCAGTGAGCGTTCTCACAAAGTATTGGTAGAATTCGGAAGCCATGGACCAGCCCCAAGGCCGAGTCTGTGAACTATCTGGGTTGTACGAGCGAATTAGATGAGAGCTGCCCAAAGTGGCGATCGAAATGTACTGCATTTCAAAAGCAATAGATTTTTTTCAATAGCATTAGTTATGTCCGATTGACTCGTGTAATCTCAATGTATACCTCCTTCTCGCTGTCTGTAACTGAACAGTCTTCATTTCCCGTTTTACAGTTGAGTGGTTGAATTAATGAAGTAAACTAGTGTTATTTTCTGCTGCCTGGCGATGATGCATTTTGGATTATTTCTTCCTAAAATCTACATGATAAAGCATTTAAAAGTAGGTAAGTGTCATGCGTACGTTATGTACCGTCAGAGCTTTGGTATGGTATTACTATGAAGATAACCTTGAATCACTCCAGATTAACTTCCCGATCTTCCTTTGTCTACGTTTAGCGTCATATTTGCCTGTGTCATCGCCGGAGTTGCATGTCAGCAATTATTCGACAATATTCCCCATGCTAGCGTGAATCATGTATGTTCTCAGCATCTCGTGTTCACATGTCCTGTCAGCGGACCGTTCGTGAGTCATGGGGCTGACATGCCCGAGCGCCATTATCCCGCCGCACTTGCTATTGCATCCCTCTTCCCCCGCTCCATTATCTTTTCTCACCTTCCACCCCCCCCCCCACCTGTGATAATCTTCTCGCTGCTGGATTCAGCTATTGCCAATGTACCACTTGAACGCGCTTGCTCTGTGTTAAAAATTTGTACAATTGATGGACTATGTCAAAATATTTACGATGTTTTGGATCGGTAATATTGTGGTGGCTTGTAAAACTTATATCAGAATACTGAGCGGTATGTGCGTTCGAATATGTGCGATTGGTTAATGCACCGTGTAACGGCGTGCGGTTGAGTCACCATGAGACGCTGACGCGTTCACCTGGTAACCACGCTACTTTCAGCGCGTCTCTCCTCGCCATAGTATTCCACACTTCTGTAACAATGGAAACAGAACAGAACACTCCAAGGCGGTAACAGGGGTCTTTAATGTGGATTACGTACGATACAAAATATGCATGAGCCAAACAATGAGCATGATACATTGTTAAACTAACAATACACGGATTAACATGCTTATCGAATATGCAACCTTAACGCATACATGTTATCAGCTGTTGTGAAAAATCCCAAACCCAAAGTAGATTTTCAGCGCGTCTCTCCTCGCCATAGTATTCCACACTTCTGTAACAATGGCTAAATTTATAGGAAATATCTGGAACTGCAAATGTAGCGTGGTTGTTTGCAAGAATAGGGACAGATGTGTAGCAATTTAAATTTTGTCGACGTACCTTCATAATATCTTAGCTATAAAATATTTTTGTATCTCTTTCGGCCTACTCCTGTATTGACCTTCGTCAAAATTTACAACTACAAGCAAAGCAGGGCGCTGTACGTATAAGTAGAGTACACTTGAATTATTGTGGTTACATGGGAGTAAACGATAAGCGCTTTTACGGCATAGCTTAGGTCGTCGCGAGAACTCGAGCTTGTTCATGTCTTCTCAATGTGAATGATAGTAACAGATACATCTTTCGAAATATTTAGCCCCATATCAACCAGTTTTAACTACAAAGGCCATTTTGTTACACATGCGGTCGATTATTCAGTGTACATTATGCTTGATTCATCAATGTCAATTAGATCTGCAACCCCGCACACACACTCTTCAACCAAATGGTCACTAGCATTGTCATGACAAAACATTTCCCTATTTCTTGTTGATTATGGAATGAACAATCTGCAAATATTATATTTTAAGCTGCTGATTGATTTATTTTTTATTTTTCCCCAGTAGTATAAGACAGTTGCAGGTTTTATGTTCTGCTGTGTCAGCATTTCCGTCATGTTGTAATAAATATGATGAGTTACTGGTAAGCCCGAAAAGACTGTGACGCAAATAGAGAATTGCATCCTCGTTCTCCGAGCTTAATTTATGCACGGTCGTTGAAATAAATTGTCGGTATGAAAACGCGAACGCTTTGCTTTGCGCATGCGCGGTGATGATTCATAGTGTCCATCTCTTTGAGTGCGCGACGAGAATTGATTATATTTGTGTTAATTCAATTGGATCCATCGATAAGAAAGCATTGTGTAGCGGGCTGTGAGGAGATGAGAAAAGGGCTCTCTCATCACCGTAAGCGCTTGCTTCATTGCACTCATCTAATCACAATGAGAGGTGATCGAGGCCTGCACTCCCCAACCCTCTCTCTTCAGCCACCGGGCGGGCCCACACTGTTCGTCAATGTGGTCAGTCCTAGCCATGCCTCAGGAACTATAATTCATTAATTTCACCCAGAGCCCCATTGATTCCAAGGAGCTGGGGTTAATGTTCTTAATTTTGACAATCTCGGCAATTTCTGGTGAGTCGCTTCGGAACCCATGCCAGAGATTCAAAACACACCAAGCGAAGACAACACGAGGGCTTCAAGGGTCGGGATTCCCCGTAAATCTCTTGTCTTTCACCCATCGTGTGGCAAGCGAGCAATCCCTGGCTATGTTGATGGCCCTGCGGACCAAGGTCAACGATCAGACGCGAGCGGCCAGCTGTACACATCAAACAGAACTACTTTTCATCTCTAGCTCGATAAAGAATGACCACTGCTGTCTCTGTCAAGCTGCTATACCCCCCCCCCCCCGTCTTCGCTTCTCACGACAAGCAGTATCCCGTTTCCTCGACTACTCGTCCTTTCCCTCTCCTTCTCTCCCCTCTCCTTCCCTCCCCTCTCCTTCTCTCCCCTCCCAGCTGTGATGGCCCCTTGCCCCCCCCCCAACCCCACCTCCACCATCCCCAACCCACCCACTCAAAAAATGAAAAAAAAGAGCTGAATAGATACCCATAACCTGGCATGAATTGTCTGCCAATCAACAAATTTACCTTGATCATTAAAAGGCCATCCATCAGTCGTAGTACCACATCCAGGTTTTTGTTGGCGTGGTGAGTTACTCGAGCGCGCGAGTTCGCGACTGGTGCGCGCGCTGCGTTGGTCGAGTTTTTCAAGGTTCATGCAAGTCGCTTGGCTGGATGATCGGGCGAGCAGAAGCCCTGATGGCGATCCCATCTGTCAGGGGCAAGGTATCTGACCCAGGATCCTGCAAATATTAGTGGAGGAAGAAGAGGCAGTCACCTGGATAAGAAGGGCCTAATGTCGCTCTTTCACTTGTTGCTGCTGCTGGGTCATATGGTAAAACCACGATAGTGTAGCCATGTGTCATTGTGTTCATGGCGTAAATCACGCCTTCCAACACCATCCCGATGTCTACATTCCTTGCCCCTTACCCCCACCCCCGCCTTGTTGCCCCGTGAGGTGGTTGGCTCTTCTCTATTTCATTTCTTTCTTTCTTTCCATGTTTCATCTCTGTCTATATTTCATATTTTGCCATTTCTTTTTTCTCTCCATTTTTTTCTGTCTTTGTTTTTTTATCGTTCTTTTTCGTTTTCCATTTCTTTGCTCTTCTTTTGTTTATCTTTCTTCTTCTGTCCTTTTCTTTCTCTCTCAATCTCACTCTCTCGTCATTCACCTACCTCCGGCGTCTCCCCATCTGCTTTCCTCAAGTGAATCACCCGCCTCTGAATAAAAGTCCTACCAACTCCCATGTCATTTTTTGCACTGTCTGTTGGGAGTGATGCATAGTTAAGCAGACAGTGGAACAAACGCACGCAGCGTGGCCGCACAGCTCCACAACGTCGACAAAACTGTTGTTTCCCCCAACATGCTGGTGCAAACGAGCAAAAAAGTTATGTCATCACTTGATTTCAGCTTGATTTAAAGGCTGTAAGAGCCGTCCAACAGCCCGCTGACACATGTCAGGTCGGCTGGTTTGAACGCCAAGCAGTTCTCTCCCTGGGGTTCGTCTCAAAATGTTACCCAGAATGGCAGTAAATTGAAGAAGAGAACGCATATAATTGCTGGATTACAACAGAATGTGAAACGTTTTCGGGCATTCGAGCTGGGATAGACCAAAAAAAAAAAAACAATGCAAGTGAAAGAACGTCAGGTTCACGAAAAGAATTGAGCAGCTCAACCCAAGTGACATTCATACATACATGATAACTATTTCTCGAATTCGGCCGGAGCAGACGTAGTCTTCTGGGTGACCAGTTCTGTATAAACATTAAAAACATCCATATACCGGTCCAACATGCGGAATGTGTTTCAACGCGATGTATTCATGCGTTGATGTGTGAAATAGACATAGGACCTCTGATTGAGGCTATGTTTGTGTGGAGCTAATTTATATATTCTCCTCTTGAATTAAGTGACATTCTGTGATATTTGTACGATTTTCTATTAAAACTCCGTCCATTTGGTTCTCTGCGAATAAAAACACGACACGATAACCTCAATAATATTTGTGATAAGTCAATCGACAATTATGTCTTGTCATAGTTTATTCTATTACAAACTTTTATCCGATGACGTGGTGGTCAACTGCGTCGCCTTTCGACCCACTGATTGTGGGTTCGGTCCAGTGGTGTAGAACTGGTTACTCGTGACACAGATCATGACGTTAAATGGCGGCCCCACTCTTCTTGTTTTTGGTAACATCCTCTGAACGCTAATATTCAAATGAACAGCGTCCCGGATCTGCTACTCCTCCATTAGCTGGTATTAACGCACGAGCTTAGAAAGTATTTAAGCGTCATTTTTCACCCTTGTGGGGGATTACGGAATTGTTTCTTCAGCTGTGGATAGGGTCATCGTTACTTCTCGCGGATTTATCTAGGTTGATGGGCTGTGACGTGCTAACTTTGAACTGACCTTATTAAAGTTGCCGTGGACGAAACTTAACCTTGGTCGCAAATGGTTAATTTGATTGTTTCTTTGATTTAGGCATCAGAGTGACTTTCTTATCTGGAAATGTGTTAACATAAAACGCCACTAGGTCACAATGCCTAGAGTTACTGGACACCGAGGTGACTAGGTTAACGACACAATGGACCGTTATCATCAACAGCTGTCGCCAGCCGTGATACGCTAGCTGGTCGCCGTTTCAGTATGAGTCACCCCTCCCTTCACGCGATCTGCTACTTGCTCCTTCTTCCCTTTGCCTTCCCTACCCCTTCCCCCACACGCTGCGCGGCAACTGCGGTCCACGGTCGAAGCCAGGTGTAATGGACTAGCGGAGTTTGGACGGTACGCGCGTGACTGTGTTGGTGACGATAGGGGGTGCTGGTAGCCATTATGTATGGTGTGTATGTGCGTCATGCCGTGTCGATGCGGATCAGATGGCCTTACATCTCTAGCTGTCATGTTTCCATAGATCAGGTCACTTGTGAAAATCCTTCACTTCTCCAAACCCTTGTATTCGCTTTAGTTAAGAATAAAAATGCATTCAATTCAGTTCTATCGTATTCTCTTTACGTCGACTGTTCTGATTGGGTTTTCTTTTAAATTTCTTGTGTCTTATGTGTGTTGTGCAAGTCTTGTTATACCTATAAAGGGATTGATTGAAATCGGCGAATTGGTAACAAAATGCCTTCCACAGAGTACATTAAAGTTTATATGTAGGGCAATGCTGTTGCGGACAAAAAGTAAATTTGTGTCACGATACGAAATTAGCAGCTTGGTTGAGACCCACAAGATTGAATGAAGCTGTTAATTTGAATCAATGTTGATTTTTTTTTTATTTTTGGGGGGGGTTTTCTTTGGTTTGATATTGTGATCCATTGAGATCCTTGTCCTGGATGTCCTTAATTGACCTAAATTGACATTTTGGTAGGATATGAAGTTCTTGGTGTTCATGAAGGAAGTTATATTGTAATGCAATATGTGCCGTTAAACACTATGCTTCCCTTGCCAATATTTCGATGGGGTTTTTTTCCGGCATTGCGGCATTGTTAACTAGGCAGTTACATATTTCATGCTGCAGTCAAAATGCATTGTACGAGCCTGAACTTGGTGGCGATTTCACTGACAGCCGGGCAGATTGTGTGGGCTACGATTGGAACGCGTCCCTATAAAATACAGCGATAAGCTAGTTTCCACCTGCGACAATTTGGAAACTGATGCGGATGATGTTTGGCGTGAAAAATGTCACCCAATGACGTCATAATCAGCGTCTTGTTGACTTCGTGGCTGTTGTGCTGGGAGAACGTGTAATAGGCCCAATATAGAGTTTCCATTAATTGCTACCATCAACAGATCTGTGCCAAGCTCGCATGTCATTATCTGGCAAGGTATGGATCGCGTTCTGGAAGCGGAAAATACGGCGTGTGATTGGCTGAGAATTCGTGACGTCAACGTTTGCATTTACACTGCCTCCTCAGCAACCGCGTTCGCATCAGCCAGGCTAATGGCGAGTGGTGAGTCATCGCTCGTAAGTAGATGCGAGGAGTGAGGGCTTTTCCCTGCCTTGCATATGTGCGTGCGTAGCGGCCTTCGTGACCGTCTGTGTGTGCGTTAGTGCGTATGTTGGCCAGTGTTCATTGGCTACCCGGGGAATGTGCGTTGATGATAGCCTGACCTGCTGTTGAGGTGTTGTGGACAGATCGAGAGAGACTTATCGCCATCAGTTGACTTTATAGAAGAGGAAGAGAGTGCGAGGACTCGAGGACGATTCTCGCTCAATATTTTTGGTGTGGGAATAGGAATGACATAAGTTTGGTTCGCAGGACGCCATGGGAATCTGAATTGCACCGAGTCTACCCCTATGTTTCGTCGCGCACCTGCTTGGCACCAAGGGATACAAGAATTCTTCTGCACTTGCCTGCTGTCGTATCCAAGTTATCCGGTCAAGTGCATCACTGACTCGTTGATTCTCCGTAATCCAAATACATGATTTATTGCAAAACGTAATGCAATATGTGGACAAACTCTTCAACCGCTAAATCGGTAGTTATTGGCAGCCAAGCGACTTTCGTGTCGTTGCTACTAAAAACCGTTTCCTGACACTTTTTTGGGGGATTGATCAAGTGCGCGTCTCCCCCAAGAAAATTGTGTGAACCGAGGACTTCTTTATGTGCCTTCGCACCTTTTGTCGCCGGCGGCAAATTGTTGTTAATTGCTAATCAATATTAACGTTACTTGGTTAGTAGCAAGCGGGAAATTGAGACAATACCTTCAAATTCACTCTAGCGTTTCAAAGCTTTCATATCAAGTTACCTCATACATTTGAAAATCTGTGTGATACGGAGGAGATGCGTTCAAAGTTGTTGAAAGCGACTTGCCTTGCTGTGGATTAAGTTATTTTGTTGCTATATTTAGCTTCGAAGTAGGCTGAAAGACAAACATATCGCAATATTCTTTGAACCTGGGTTTTAAAATCAAAGAGTTGTCACGGAGCCAGGAAGTGAATTCATTTCAGTGGGTGGGTTCGTTGCTTCTTCGTGATTGGCTGAATGATCGAGAGTTGGTCGAGAGATCTGTGACGCTCGATGAATCACCTTCAACTGTTCATTGTGTGCGAGTGGGGACAACTCCGGCTGTGATTTCTCCTAGGAACGGCCTCACCCTATAGCCTCACCCCGTCCCACGGGCGACCACATCACAACGCGAGAATAGAAACACTGACGGGTCCAAGTGTTTGTTTTGGATATATGAGTAATGAGTTGGGTTTAGTCGTGCTCTAGCTGTACCTTACATTGGAGCTAGTCGCTACATAGATCCTATTTTCTCAACATATCGGATTCTTTCTGAGTTTTGTTTGTGGGATGTCGCGGAAGTTGAGGTCCTGAGCTGTGGCAATAAGGAAGTAATTATATGTGAGCTCTGTCAATAAAAGCGTACAGATCTCGTTGGCTGTGTCAATAAGAGTATGTGGGCCAGCTGATCGTGTGTATATTATCACAGCCAGTGGTGGCTGTGATCAACGCGTATCAAATTCATCATGGCAAAGCGACATCTTGATCTGGACCTTCAACCGAGCAGCGGTCACAAAACAGGATCGCTAACAGATTCATCATCGTCGACATCACAACTCGGAGGTTCTTCGTCGTCATCATCATCCTCATCCTCCCCATTGTCATATACCTCGGATGCTTTGTCACCGCACTTGCCGGCTAAGCGCCACCACATGGAACTTGCTGTCAACGGCACCACGCTGACGTCACCAGAGAAATGGCGTCGTGCGCGTCATCGACCCCCATCATTCGGATCCAACTTCCGCTCGGCTTTAGCGGCCCATGTGGCCCACCTCAACAATGGTCACCGCCATCACGGTTGGTTTACCCTCTTTGTCTCTTATGCATAAATATACGGCAGTGGTCGCATGTATTCAACCGATTACAAACCGATTGTGTTGCTCTTTGGGCGACGCCACTCATTCCTCTAACTAATAATTTAGGGCATTTAGCATATAATATGTTCGTGTGACTGTCTCGTTGGATTCCCCGTTCTGACGGCGGGAGTTCGCATCCCGTAACGGCCAACGGGTTTATATCATGTGGGCCATCGAAAGCTTTTTACAGGACCAGCCCAAGAACGCGCTATCATCACTATCACGCTATCGTCTCGTTTTGTATGTGATGTTATTTTTGCGTGACTAAGTTGACCGTGACTAGCTATGATGACTCATCAAAATCAACATACCCCTGTGTTGGAGCGGGACTTTTTACCTGTTATATAACTGGTCAAGCTTACTCAGGTAAAATGTGATTAGTAATACCTGCTGTTGTTGCTGTTGCTAATCATAGACTGGTGCTAGGGGCAGTGGCCCAGACAGCAAGTGCGGTGTGAGTGAATGCCCATGCTGCCGTAATTAGCCAAACAGTCTGGTATCATTCACTGGGCTGCTGTGAGCAGTCTTAACTACGCCCGGGCGCTCAAATTCCGCGCAGTCCTGTCATTCCATGTATTTACGTTAGGATACGCTACGTTTCTGGGATGCTGAGCGGGGAGGTCGGGGAAATTTGTTTGTCTGGTGTAAGTTGTATCACTAGTCTACTTTACACAGCCGTTGTGGATTGCCCAGGGATGTGCTTCAGCGACCACCTTACGCAACTCCCATGCTCCCATCATACAAACCTTAAATACCTACTACATGTCCATTCGCCTATGCCGCCTCCCCAACTATACCCACGCCCAGCCGGAGATATTGCATCTAAGGCCCCGTTGTTTATAATAACCATATTTCCAGGTGATATTTTCTGGCGCCTTCCATGATAATGACTTGCTTTGACATACATATAAGTCCGGCACACTCCCCATTCGTGGCATTACTCGTATGTCACCAGTTCCATGTCAAACCTTCAAGCATACTGACACTCGGAACCCAATGGTTCGTTTCCGTTCGACTGTCAGACGACCGCATACCTGTGGGTCATATGCGTAAGTCCCATGCGGATGCCTCCCCCCTCCCCTCGGGGGGGGGGGGGGGGGGGGGGGTGGGCGTGGTAGAATATGTCCCCTGGAATGGCCTAGTTCAGTCAATCGGCTAGTGGTAACTTACCCTAGGGTTGTCATTTAATTTTATCTTTTTCATCATCCACGTGATTTTTCCCTCTTTTTTCCCAAATGGTGGTTGTTCATTCCGGTCTCTTCTTGGTCTCTTCTTAGTCATCCCACCATTCCAACAGTGTTGGTGTGCTGTTATAGTCATCCCACCATTCCCACAGTGTTGATGTGCCGTTATAGTCATCCCACCATTCCCACAGTGTTGTGTGTGCCGTTATAGTCATCCCACCATTCCCACAGTGTTGGTGTGTCGTCTTAGTCATCCCACCATTCCCACAGTGTTGGTGTGTCGTCTTAGTCATCCCACCATTCCCATAGTGTTGGTGTGCCGTTATAGTCATCCCACCTTTCCCACAGTGTTGGTTGGCCGTTATAGTCATCCCCCCCATTCCCACAGTGTTGGTGTGCAGTCTTAGTCATCCCACCATTCCCACAGTGTTGGTGTGCCGTTATAGTCATCCCACCATTCCCACAGTGTTGGTGTGTAGTCTTAGTCATCCCACCATTCCCACAGTGTTGGTGTGCCGTTATAGTCATCCCACCATTCCCACAGTGTTGGTGTGCCGTCTTAGTCATCCCACCATTCCCACAGTGTTGGTGTGCCGTTAAACACCATACTAATCTTTACCATACCAAATTATGCGTAAGGTTGGGTGGTTTCTGATGTGGACACTTGGCACGCGAAACTGCATGGTAACACTGTGTACATTATGATCAGGTGAGTCAGCGGCCTGTCGTCGACGTGCGGGGGCTGTGTGACTCGATCATTTGGACGACCAGATTCCCGTCTAGCTCCCGTGTTCACCTAGGCCCCATGCTTGTGTAGCCCTGTGTTCACTTGGACCCTGTTTTCAATCGAGTCCTATACTCCACGCCGTACGAGTTGTACAGTGGTTGTTTACCCGTAACATGAGTGCGGCTCAACTGGGCTTGTTAATTGATACATCGAAGTGATTAGTAATTGTTTGCCAGCGATTTACAGCGCCGCTCGCGGTGACCTCCACGTCCTCGATATATTATTCTGTTATGACTGACACAACATGTTGACCAATGCTAATAATAACGAGCCAGCCCAGTCGCGGCTTATTAGTCGCTATTAGTCATGTGTCGTATTTATTCATGGGGGGTTCATCGGTCGACTCATTGTGACCAAAAGAGGCGTGTTTATTAAGCGCTTGTTCGCCAATTGATTCATAACGCACGTCGCCTGCTGTTCTTCGCTTTGATTTTTTTTCATCGCTGTTGGTGACAGGTGAGAATTTGCGACAGGTAAGCCGGGTCCGTCCTTGAGCGCGCTGATTATGTATCAACGCGATGACGTCATTGCGCGAGTAGGACGCGTTCTTGCGACGTGGAGCTATTAAGCCAGCTGCCCCGCCCCTCTTTCACCTCGAATGCACCTTCTGACCGCTAGGTCTCATATGTTTACTGGTGTACATATCTTTCTAGTCATTAAGCTTCGGGCTACATTTCACTCCCCACCCCCACCTTCAGTTTACGTCAGCTGGCCATTGGGAACACAAGTGCGTCCGTTGGTCCGTCCCTCCGTCATATTTCTCGTGAAATCCTCGCCTTGTATATGTGTGATTGATCGATAATGTGCCGTAGGTACGTTGTGCGAGTCGATGAGTCATGCAGTGCGCGCGGCTAGCTGCAGCCCAGATGGCTGGCTCTACGCTACATATGCTGCCATTCTCTGCGCATGTCTGGCGTGTCACTCGAGCTTGGCACGTCACATTCAGGTGACATGCTTGTTCGTGTGCTTGGATCCCGATATTAGGTTTCCGATGGCCGATTACGAACGTCGATCAAAGTGACAGTCAGCGTGTTTGGCAAGTGGCTATCCATGTGCCATTCATCTGATGTAACATTTTGAACAGATTTCTGGGGAAAAAATTCTATGTATTCTTGAAACGATATGTCTGCAATGGGACGAGTTTTATCTTTGTTTAGTGAGAAGAAAATTTGGCAATGTGTCGATTGTCTGAGAAGTGTTCATAATAATCTAGGTTGTCGGTGATATCTGTTTAGCTGATAGTTTCTTTGATGGGTTTTTCCCACGATTCCGCAGTCGTGTTTGTAAAGGAAATCCGCATAGGTTGTCGCAGGCGACCATTGCCCCGGTTGTCATGGACGACCACTGTCTTTGCTGTCTAGAGAGAGAGGTTTTGTGCGAAGTATGAATCATTGTTAAGAAATGATTACTTCGGGTTTTTTTAGGAACGCTTTCCTCGATCGACCTCTTCATTGTGGTCTCTTGCCGATGACATCGTCAGCCAGATCCCTTAACCAGTAAACTCGGCTAGCTACCTTTCCATCTCTTCCATTGCCAAGTATCTGCGATCCACCTGCATCCATGCAGACCCTTATGGTGCGTGGGAAGAATAGGCCTGACTTATAGGCGGCAACCTGTTGGCTTTGGGTTGCGACTCGTGTCGGTGGACAATGGGATCCAGGTGGTTGAGTGGACACACTACGCACTACTCTGGCCCGGATTTTGCCCAGAGGAGGGCTGGTCCAGTCAATCGGATGGTGGTGACTTGCTTTGGGATAATCGTTTGTATTTGAAATTTTTTCATCATCACCCATGTGTTTTCCATCTTTATTCCCATTTATCCTAGAAGGCGGCTGCTTAATCAGGTCAAACTTATCTATTTGCCTTTCGAGACGCCATATAACACATACATGTAAAGTGTTGGTGTGCCGTTAAACCCTATATTCACTTACTCCGCCTGTATCCATCTCTTATCAATTCATCCCGTCTCGCTTTTATTGCCCTTACTTGGACGCTGACACAGCTCGTGTTACCCGCTTAAATGCCTCCGTCCCGCACTAAGGTCTGGCCACAAGGTCGCGCTCGAGTTTTCAATCATTTCCCGTACGCGTTAAATGGATCTTATGTGTTATCAATGAAAGGGACACGGACAGTGGTGGTGCAGTCCGATTGACCCGTAGAGGGGAGGCAGGGTGGTGCCGGCAAGTTAACGGTTCTGATTTCATTAGCGAATGCGAAGGCTAGCGGTTGCTGTCTGTGAATCATCGTCCTTTATCAGGAAGTGCTTGTATTGTGGAGGGGCTCAGTGATTCTGTGGCCCCGCCCCTCCACCAGTACTCGTATCAAAGGAAGTTTCCTAATCCTTTTAGCGAGGTGCCGAGGTGAACGGGTCGGATTCTCTGCCTGATCAATTTGCACCATGAATCAAGTGACTTTTTGCTGATTGGGAGAGTTAGCCCCGTGTAGTTGTCCCGGCCTTAGTTCTATATAGCATGACAAGTATTGAGATATCAATTCCACATCTCTGCTACGCCACAGAGCCACGTTATGGCTTTCCACACATGCTCCTATGGGACAATATACAGTGGGATTTCACTGGCCGTCTATTTTCACATCGACCTGGCCAAATTCTCAATGACATCATCATCATTATCATCATCATCATCATCACACACAGCTGCTGCTTTAACTCTTGTTCTAACACGTAACACCACCCCACAGGCCTTACATGAAATATCGGTGTTATTCATTGACCGGTTAGAATGAGGGTTTTGCGCGGACTCAGAATGTAGGCTCACCATGACGACGTCAGCCCGTCATTTGGCTTTCATACTCTCTTGCCATAATGACGTCAGCCCGTCATTTGGCTTTCATGCAGTCTTGCCAATTTTGCCACAATGTCGTCAGCCCGTCATTTGGCTTTCATACAGTCTTGCCAATTTTGCCATAATGACGTCAGTCCGTCATTTGGCTTTCATACAGTCTTGCCAATTTTGCAGTAATGACGTCAGCCCGTCATTTGGCTTTCATAAACCCGCCTCATCATCGTCAGTCGTGTGGACTCCTATTGACGTTTATGTCGAGCATGTTCGGCTCGCGGCAAGCGGGCTGTAGTTGCAGCATCTGCCCGCCTCCCCGCGTGGGTTGCGTCTGCACGCACTCAATACGCTATCGATTTTATCGTCAACTGGAACAAATTGAATTTGAAAACAGCCTGGTACGTCCGGGATGAATCATACCCCTTATGGTGCCGATATGGCAGTGCATCTCGAAGGAAGTCGGAACACAAGTTGGTATCGTGGGTGACATCTGTGATTGGTTAAAGCGTGAGGTGTGGCGGAGGGACAAGAGGGTGGGAGGCCATCATGGAGAAAGAGGAGTGGTCTGTGGATTATAACGGCAACGATACCGCAGGTAACGTCATCCGTCAGGTCCTCAGCCCATCTGTCCATCCCGGCAGCCGCGTCATTAACCATATTAGTGTGACACGGATATATACTGTGACTTGATCATTCTAATTGGCAATAATGGCTGTGACTGTGATATGATGTTATGTGATGGTGCTCTGTGAGGGTCAGGCTAAGACTCTAGTAGAAATGTGTCATCGTCATCTCAGGAGTAGAACACTCCAGAATAAGTTGCCATATAATAAGCACACGTGTTTTCATGTACATACTTTCCATCTAACCAGGAAGAAACAACTTATCAATTGTATTGACGCGTCTTGTTAAACAGCGCGTATGTTCTTGTTGATGTCGAGAAGTTTGACCGCAACACCAAAATCACTGTATAGAAGTGATACCCGTCTTCTCACTGGTAGCCATGTATGTGTATTTACCAGGAGGATTTCTAGAGTTCCAGACATCACACGCGTCACTATGCGAGACAAAGACAACATGCTCGTCGTCGGCCAGCGGAAACTACAAGTGCCCCCCGATGACCTCGATGTCACAGCCTGTATGCCCGTCTCCAACCAGGGACCTACCAAGATACTACCCTTCCTCTTCCTCGGCTCACAGCACGACGCTCTCTCACTGGAGACAATGCAGGTGAGTGATAGCTCTGTCAACCTAGTCTTACTCTCTCAATCAACATTGTCTGTTTCCTCCATGGCTGACCCCCAGTTGTTGTGGTCGTTGATAACATGTTGCTTGGTGATACACTCCTGGAATAACTGAGTTCTTTAGAGTTTGGTTGCTTGCTTTTTCAAGCATTCTGGTTTTTGAATCGGCCATCTGATACTCGGGTTGACCCACTGTTTGATAAAGAGCGTGCTCGAATCACGTCTGACCTATCCTGCATTGGTTAAGACAGTTAGATTCACTCTTTAGCAGTACAGCTTTGTCTTTGTCCTGGAGATCCGTCCTGGCTTTTGTGTGACAGCCTGATAGCAGAATTATCTGTCTCCTTCCTCTTGGCAGATAAGATTTATTTATGAACTCCTTACTCTATTTTTAGACTAGTGATTTAAATCTTTAAGTCCTGCATAGACACTCCAGAATCATTTACTTCACTTGTAAGCCTTTCTTGAAATTCTATTTAACCTTTTTGCTCCACTCAAGCTAAGGCTAATTTACCCAGGGAACTTTCTTCTCAATATCAACGAAGCACCTGTTTCCTCGTTCTCATGTAGACATTCACTTTAATCTGTCCACCTTTGATTGTTTTATGATACCCAGCACTATTCCACATCTTCACATCCCTCTTCCTATTGCTGGGACGTGAACCTAAGCTAACAGATCATATGTCAGGGGAAGCTGTGAGGTTCACATTGTGTGACATATTCCCCACCAACACCCCCCCCCCCCCCCCCAACCCCAGTACTCTCTCACCTCCTCCATCCTGTCCACTAATATCCATGTAACATCAGGTAAGCTATCCTCGGTAGGCGGTAGGGGCTAATTTCTACCCTGGGGCTGCTGTCTCTGCGTGGAGTTGGTTTGACTCGCACTCCTCAAGGATAAATTCCAGGTTCGATTTTTGTGCCACAATATGAATGGCACCGGGAGTAGTTTGGATGCTGGGGTCATGGGAGAGGGTGTGCGTTCCGCTATTAGTTGAGATGCTGCAGTCATGGGAGAGGGTGTGCGTTCCGTTATAAGTTACGCCGGTAACATGGAATGTTTCATGTTTACCTGGAAATTGTTGCCGGACTGGTTACTGTAATACGAGCTGCTATGTAGTGGGCGGCCATCTGACGTACACGTTCGGTCGTATGTTCAGGTGTGGTTCAGTGCACAAGATGATCTGCCTCAACATACAAACAATCCTCTCGTTCATGAAGCTATTGACGGGTGAGTCAGGGTTGGCGTATGCGGCGGTATGGAGCGCCCATGACGATCGCCTGCGCTGTGCTATGTCTCTCGGCGGGTCTGGAATGTTCCTCCGTCTACTTTCGTGCTTTATTCCATGTTTAGAAGCATCGTACGTTAGGCGACAATCATAAGCGTATTCACGAGAGGAGTGTCACATGCAAGCGCTCGGATCGTTCTGTTAGGTTTCCGAGCGGCGTCTGACTGAATAAGTCACCAAGTTGGCTTTCATTACAATTGAGATGGTGGGCTGGACATCATCTCATGAACTGATTCACAGTACATCTTTTAGATTACTGCACCCACGTGGGCCATTTGTAACTTGGTCGCATGCGTGCATGTTAGACGTGTTGGCGTGTAGTCGACAGTCACGGTCAGCCGCATTCATTGGGCGCTATATCCCCATGAAATACATTGGTATTGGACTTTATCAGGTCTCAAGACTGCAATAGCCGTTATGAGGCTGTACATGGCCAAAAGAAGCCGAACAGCGTTAAATTTGGAATCAACAACAACAACAATAGTCGTCATGACCCCCCCATCCCCGTGACCACCACGTACTAATTAGCGCGTTTACTTCGTCAACTAACCTCTGTATTTCCATTTTGTCCATATTACGTCAGATTATTATCTGCAACATTGTTTTATACCCTCTCTATGTCGCAATAATATAGTGTTAAGATGCATTATCGCTCAATAAAGGCACTCTTGTTATCCTCTTGATTTGGCGTTATAGCGCGTGACCACAGACGCTCAGTTTCTGATGTCAAGCTTCCGAGTGAATATGTTGAATAGGCGCTCGGAAACGTGACTATTCGTTCTCATTACAAGCCAGGCCGTGTGTCTGACAGCTATGAGTCACTCTAATGCTATGTCCAGTTCCCCACCCACACCCGCACAAGGCCGCTCGTAGGAGCTTAATAAACGACCTTGGACAAGGTCAAGGCTGTTGTTCTGCGCGGTCCTCGGAGACCAAGCGATAATTAGACTTCGCGGATGCTTTTCAGAGCCGATTCCACGCGAGTACGTATCTGCGCTCGGAATCGGACATCAGGAACCGAGCGCTTAAGTTTGCCTTGGAATTTAATTGTATAATAATTATGTAGGAGGTGCGTTATTTTCAACTGTCAGCTGATTTGACGAATAACTTTCAATAGAATTGGATCCGACGTTCCCATTGTATGTACGGCCACTGCACGCCAGTCACGCGGTTAGCGTCTGTGAAAACACAACATCTAGTAAGTTCGATTCCAGGTGGGCGGTAATCAACAAAAGCTCATGATGTGGGTAATGTTGAAGTGAAGCGAAGCCCGGCTCCTCTTAAGGAGCAAGAGGTGAATAGTGCCTTGGCCTGATTGGAACGTAGCGTGTGTGGGGCCGGGGCATGTAGGCGTGGGAGGACGGGTTATGGTCGTGCAGGGGGGCTGTCTTCACGAGGTTGGTATGAGTCACAGCAGCTTAGCTTAGCTACTCGACGAATTCTGACTTCGTTCATCTCGCTGCGACTTGGCGCTTGATGTGAGCAAGTCAAACCGTACCTAGCGTGCCGTTTGCTTATAGCATAAACTTGCTTACAACGGATGCATAGTCAAAATCTCAATTGGTCAGATTGTATCTTACGGTGACAAGATCCAATCAGCTAATTGTCCATTACAGACAGGTTCTAATGTTCTCAACGACGTTTTCACGCTTATTGACCTTGGTTTTGGGGTGTGTAAGTGGGGCGTTTTGATGATTGGTAGAAGCAGCTAACACGCCATGTATGGTCTTGGTATGTGCTTGACTAAGAGGTATTTTTCTGCTTGTGTGAATTGGTTGAATTTGTTCATTGAGTCATTTGCCAAGGACGGTTCTATATGACTCTGGTATGTTGATCGTGGTTATACAGGATTCTCGGTTTCCCGATCATGTTTATATGTCTTCGGTGTACCGATGGTGTTTAAATAGGGTACTCAGATTGTCGGTGGTGGTTTTATGTCTTCGGTGTGCGGATGGTGGTTATGTATGCCTTCGGTTTGCCTTTTGTTTACTGATGGGGTAGTCGCACTTCCCATCTTCAAATGGTGGCACCTGTGCATACTGCATTTCACCCGACTCATTTTAATACACCCCATTTTTTCATGACCTCTACTGCCCAAAGTGAACCCGCCAGATCTTTACCTCACTCAATTCTCAGTCCGCCATCGTTTTGTGATGTTCATCTGGAAAATCAGTTTCTCTCTCCCCTGATTGTTGGCGCTGCATTCTTTTTTTGGTTTATTAATTGTATGGAACCATGTAGGTGGGATCATTATGGTCTAAGCAAGCTCCGGTGACTCACACCATTGTATAGCATAGAGATTCATGCCATTGTTCTGTTGTGTTTCAGACGAATGGCATCAGTTACGTGTTGAATGTGAGTACGACGTGTCAGAGACCGGCCTTCCTGCAGGACGGCAACTTCCATCGCATTCCAGTCAACGACAACTACAGCGACAAACTCTTGCCGTTCTTCCAGGAGGCATTCCAGTTTCTTGGTTAGTACGTTTCATGTGTTCTCAAAATATAAACACGGGATTCTAATTGGATGCTTCCCAAATTACGTTTATGTGATCTCAATTTAGGTAAATTTCATGAGTATTGTATTAGGCGTAAAAAACACTCATTGATTGGGTCTTAAAATACCTTGTTGCGCTGGTTACTGTTAGACACCGGCTGGTTTGATTTGAGAGGTTGACCCAGTTCACTGTCCCCAAGTTGATCTGTAATGATCATTGTCCACACAATGTGTACTATGTGTTGGCCATGTTGAAGCTATATGGGTTTGTGACGAGTTAGCAGATCGTAGGTTGGTAATTGTTCGACTACACATGCGCAACACTGCGGCTACGTCACTCACCCACGAAGCAGACGACACTTGGTGTGCGTGATATCGATCAGAAAACGACCGGCTGTATCTTGTTATAAAAGCTTGCCGTGTAGAGTTGGCTCAAGTTAAAACCGTAAACTGTACTGATAACAACCTGACGAAGAACGAATCTGCGTCCCTCTTTCGACATTTAACCCATGGTCCATTCAGACGCATGACCCCAGCTTTACGATTGAATCCTCCCGAATTGATTGGGATTTACCTCGGTGTGGTGTCTATCTCTACGATAGTTATAAATGAACTCGCCTGGCAGAAATCGAGGCTCCTATTCGCGCGAATTGTTCGATGTCGATGTTAGATTAAGAGATCCCACATTTCAGTCGAGTGTCATAACTCACGTCTTAATCCCTTAATTGACTAACAAAGCCGCGTTCTAGTCGATGGCATTTCCGCTGTCCGTGTGATTTATAAGAGTTTTTATGTTCGTAGGGAATCAAAAATGGATTATTATTGTTACCGTAATAGGCGAAACAGATGGTGGTTTGGTGATTCCTGAAGCTCGTAGATCAGTTTATAGCAGGCTATCAACGCCGTCCTCTCCCTCCCCGCATCGCCACCATCAGACCGGAACTGTAAAAACCCTCAAACCAGCATGGGATCCTCGGGGAGGTAGGAAATAGTCTCCCCGCTCTGTTCGCCCTGGCGCGTTGAATGATGTCTCTGTAAAACCACTCATTGGTTACATCTCTGTTGTCGGCACAATCAACAAAGACTGATGACGTCATAGTAGTGGTTTGTCTCTCCATAGCCTCATTTGGCATTTGCGTATTAAGCTGCGATTGTTTATGACTCACGCCACGCGTTGCTTCTGGCTGAGGAACGCACACACTGCGATGGTGTATCGTTGTTGACCAAGACAAGCGACCTGATAGGTTTCATGGATGGGGCCTCTACCGTTTCTGTCTGAAGTCAAACTAATCAATGGTGTGCCAGCACGACCCACCCCGCCCCACCCCCGTGTTATTGATGTGTTTGTTTGTTTGTTTGTTTGAGGGGGTAGGGTTAGATTCACAGTCCCTGTCCTACTATGTTTCATGTAACCATTGGTCTTGATAGAAATTATATTCCCTGCACTTACCTTATTTGTTCATTGGTTGCAGATAAAGTACGGGAGTCGAACAGCTGTGTGTTGGTGCACTGCCTGGCAGGAATCTCCCGCTCACCAACACTGGCCATCGCCTACGTTATGTATTACCTTAACCTGTCGACAGATGAGGCCTACAAGTGAGTGCAACCACGAATCATGGCTGTTATTGCTCCAGTGTTCTTGATGGGCTGTAGTTTACTATGTCTCTGTTGTGATTGATAACCAGCAACAGTTGTTTTCTGATTGCTGCTCATGGAATGTCTCAGTCATGTCTAGTACTCGGTATGTCACGTCAACAGGTGACCATTGCTAACTTGCTCACCTGTGTTACAGGTATGTGAAGGATAAAAGACCGACCATCTCTCCGAATTTCAATTTCCTGGGTCAGCTACTGGAGTATGAGAAGCAGCTTCAGCAGCAGCAGCAGCCTTCAGACAGGCTCTCTGATGAGGCCGCCAATCTCAAGAAACAGTGTATTGAGGAGCTCCGAGCTGGGGGCAAATTAGGGTCAGCTTCATCTCCCTCTACACTGGGACTCACCTTCAAACCTTTCCTTGTTCCTGCCAGTACCAGCCAACTAGTTCAGAGTCCAACCACAGCATTGGCCAAGCTGAATTTTAACCAGCCAAGTCCTGTTGCTGAGGTTCCCTCGCCTACAATGTGCGCTGACAGTAGTAATAAGGCTCGGGTCTTGCAGGGAGCCGACACACCACCTCCATTCCTTCATTTCCCGACTACCTCACTTGACAAGCTCGATTTCACGCCATGTTTCACCAAGAAAGACATTCTAGGTGCAGCTGTGCTGTCACGGACAGGTGCAAAGGGAGTGAGTGGGGGGACAAAACGTCCGCTGAGCACAAGCTCCATGGACAGTCCTCAGCACGCTGCTGCTCTGAATGTTGCTGCTAATTGCTCAGGCCTTGTAAATGAGAGGACATCTGCAACTTCTTGTGCAGAGGATAGTTCCCGCGTAACGTTGAGATCGCCAGAAACCAGAGCGAAACGACCGAGCGTGAGACCTAACAGTATAGCATTCTCATCATATCCCAAAATGGACCTTACACCTGCAAAATCAGTGGGTTGTCAGGATGTTACTAGTCAGTGCCAGGACGGCCATCACTGCCCACCTGGACGGGATGTCTCCTGCAACCCAGCTTACTTAGATAGCCCAGTAGACGCTTGTACACAGGATCCCATCCTACATAGCATTATCACTAATTCTCATTCTCATCACCAGATGCCAGCACCCACCATCCTCCCAAAACCTCAGAATTTCTGGCCCACATCATCCTCATCTTCTGGCCCCGCCTCCATATCCATCGAGCAGGCCAGGAAATCTCGAAGTCTTGAGGACATCATCAATTCACCTGACGACGACAATGCTGGTGGGGCTGGGGGCGGAGCTTGTGAAAGGGGGAGAAGCCATCACCATCCAGTGCATGCTTCAGACATGTTTTCGCCTCCACTGGCCCTGGACACGTGTCGGAGTCGAGGTCCCTCGGACGCAGCCCACCAATCAAGCAGCAGTATTTCTTCCAGTGGCAGTCACAACTCACTCCATGGCAGCCTGGAAATTATACAAGTCTCTTGAAACATACTCCTAAGCAAGAATGTGAAGAAAATCACCTGCAAACTAACTGAAACACTAGGTGAAACTTGAAATATTCACCATGGGCATTGATAGACAACTTGAGCAAGATGGACATGTGCTGATAATGTACATGCACATCGGATGCATATTAACAGACAGTGTGGGTGTAGTAGGTCTGAGAGACCAGACATTCCTTATTTTATTGTAAGCCCATGTGCTGAACAGCCATTTTGTTTCTCTGTAACCACTCAGGTTTGTGCGTGGGGCACTCACTGTGTTTGTCCTATTACAGTCCTTCATTCCAGCTAGAGGTCCGAATTGTGACATGCCCGTCACTTGTCACGACCTTGATTGGATGTCGCGTTGTCACTAGTCAATCTCCACGCATTGAGGTGCAAACCATCTCAATGCCTCCATCACACTGACGGTCCAAAACCTATTGTTGTTTTGCTTCTGTGCAAATTGGTTTGACATAGGTGGCACAGACGTTATGATATAGTCGACATTGTCGGACTTCGGACGTTATGAGTCTTTAAATTGACACCATGAACGTTATGATGGTTTGACAGTCTCCATGGACGATATTCAATGATTTGAAGATCTCATGAGTTCTCAATAATCTATCGGAAAGGAAGAGGTCTATATTTCTCATTAATTTGCCATGTATATATTTTCTACCAGTTCACGACTGCATTATCAATTGTCATTAGACCCTGTGCTGATTTATAACCCGAAATATGTTTTGGTATTAATCCCATTTGTAACTCCACTATTTGTTCTCAACATGTGACATTTGTAATCATAAAAGTGGTTGATCCAGGATGAAAATAATATTTTTCATCTGTTCCTGTAATTTCTTAAATGTTTTAGACTTCCGACATTTAACATTTGTTACAAATTTCCTACCTGAATATTGTGGTGACTTTGCCATGACTAATTTTGTGGATAGTCTCATATTATTGATGCACTCACAATTTTTTTATTTTTCAATGTGGTATTTATATTTTTTCACTGTGAAACTGGAAGGTTTGCCAAATTGTGATGATCTAGTCCGAGACTTTTCACAGAGAAGAGACCTGCCATTTAAATGATAGTCATTGTCAATGGAACATGCCAATATTAACTCGTTTGTCACTCTTGGGTGTTCTGCTCTCAGTTCGGTTTTAATTCTGAGAATGATATTTGTAAAGTTGTGCACTTCGTTGGAGTCTCAAGTAGTTTATTTTTTTCACCATTTTCATCCCTTTATCTTGTCATTTGCCTTTTCATCTATTTGGTCCCAATCTTGGATTGGATGACTTGTTGGAAGCTAATTACTAGTAGTATCTAATTTAAAGGAGCAGAAAATTATGATGGGGCTATTGTGGGTTGTTTTTGTCACTGTTCAAAGAAACTGTATCACTCCTTCTGATGTTGACTAGATGGCGACCTGCTGAAGGGGACTACATGAATGCAGCCAGAGCTGATTTGGTTGTAAAGCTCATTGCTGCCTTTTGTCCCGTATAGTTATTTGTGGTGACAAATTTGGGTTCAATTCCTGTTTCAATTGAATATTTAAACTCAGGATTTATGATTCAAACAATCTTTGTTGTTATTTGACAGATTTTATACACCAATAAGAGACCTCATGGTACTGTTATATATCTCCTGGTTGGCTAGGGTTCCATAAAAAGCTCGAACAAGATCAGGCAGTTGTTGTCGATGCTTGTTTAACAGAAATAAATGCTATGCCTGAGAAAGTTTGGTCTACCGGCCTCCAGTCTGAGTATCATGTTATTAGGTTATCTTGGACAGATACACGGTAGTGTCTTGTATAGGCATATCCTTCGTTTATTCTGCCGCTTGCTTATAGATATTCTCGTTGTTTGATTGGTTGAATGATAGTGTCCCATCTTGATGGTTATAATTGTGTGTTTTTGTCGTTTAGGTTTCTTGTATTGTGTTGGTAGATTGTATTTAGTGGTCATGTCAATCCATCCGTCAATAACATACCCAGGGTCTGTGAACTTTATCCTCCTAAAAGAATCAGTGACTAAAAGCTTCTGTTGGAGGGTGTTTGAGATGGCTGATGAAAAGTGAGGTATTATGTTTCAATACAGAGGTTGTAGATTATATGTTATTGTGTGATCTATTCAAGTTCCCCATTTCTTGTTTGAGCTTTGTTCTTCATAACTTTGTCAGTTAATTGTGCTGTGAATTCTAATAAATATATATTTCAAAGTGAAAAGCCTTATTTGATTAAGGAGGGCTTTTAGATTGTTTCATTCTCAGTGCTGTAAATCCAAATGCTTGAGATACTTATTATTCAGTGGCTCAATTATATTTCATTTGGCTTTCACTCCCAGAAGCTTGGATTTCAAACCTAATGTGAATGATGGCTTTGAGATTGTGGTTGAAACCAAGGCCTATATCTGATTATAGTAATAGTTGTTAAACAGTATTAGAAACTATGTATGCCAATAATATATCTTGTTGATAGGGGAATGTTATTGATCCCGGGTAGAGCTGGGAATTTGGTTGGATCGGCGAGAAGGATTGTTTTATTAACAACACTTTTTACACGTGCTTGAGGCGGGGGTCAAAAATTAAATACTGGGGTTTTGCATCACTTGCAGCAAGGAGGTCATATTGCATTTGTGATGAATACACACTTTGAAAAAAAACCCACTGCCATTACAAGGACGGGAAACCCCAGCCGTTTGGATGAAGGCCTTGCACAATGGTGCGTTTAGCCGCCGGGTCAGGTTCATCCCCGTTCAGATATAGAAAGAGGCAGAGACTAACAAAATAGAATGAAATGCCTCATAGTGTATTAACATCTGATAAGGTTATGACGATAACAGGTTTCTCAACATTATGATCTTATTTTGTCGTCTTCGACCAACTGTTCATGATCTCCTGTATTGCCATCGATTCATTAAGGACAGATGAGGAAGAAGAGATTTCTCACGGCCACAGGCCTTCGGTTTACCAAGTGGCAATATTATATATCTCATATACGTGTATGTGAATGGAGGTGTTGGAAAATTGTTTTAACACTTAATTAATGTTAACATGAACATTCTTTGGTGATTCACTTCATTGACTTTCCTGGGGATTTACACAACCTTCAATATTTTTGTTTAGAATGACCAGCTTGGATGTTACTTAGCTTACTGATTAAAGGGATTGTGTCCACTTGGATGGACTTGTGTTATCTTGTGATATTACACTGTTATACCAACAATATGTTGTATATGACGTCTGAGCGAATGCAATCTTAGGACAGCAATTGCAATTAACACCAAAACACACACATACACATACATATACGTACAGGCATACGTGCATGTACATATGCATACACGTACACATGTACATACAAACATATATAAATATATATAAACATATATTATATATGTATATACACTGTATATATACATACACTGTATACCCCACAAATACACGCACGCACGCACACACACACACACACACACACACACACACACACACACACACGTTCACATTTAAAGATTCTTTTGAAGCTAGCAAGCTTCTAGTCCCGGTCGAACGGTAATATAAATATATACAACAAGACGTCGTGCACAACTGGTAAGCTTCGTAGCATGAACAACTCTCCATCGCGGGGCTGTTCCAAGAGTTCTAAGGCTACGCAGAAGCGCAAGGAGATCGGGCACCCCACAGCCCACGAGAGTCGTAGCAACGGATTGAAATAACAATTAATGACTGGTCCCTGGATCTTTGACAAAACTGCCCTCGAGATAGCGCCACCGTTCCACTTGGTAATTCCGTTTAAGCTTCTTTTATCTGTCTCCTCGAGAAATCTATTCAGTCTATTAATGTTCAGTGAAGAATCGTCCAGATTCCTTTGATCCGCTATCAAAGCAAGGCTGAGCGTGATATTACCAATGTGTAATAATCATATATTTGTGTGAGTGGTACAATTTTATTGTGTTTTGCAACCGGCTGCCATTTTCATTTGCCATGTTTAACAAGAGTTGGCCCTTTAAAAAGTAAAGAATTTCGCATACGCGCCATACAGCAGTTCGTGGTCTTTCTCTCTTTACCTTGAAATTACAACAACAACAACGCGCCATACTGTAATTCACTGCCATCCTTGAGTCTTTCAAACGGATTGAAAGGCAATAAAATAATGCAAGCTATATGATATTAATTATTATTATCTGGTTTCTCCCTAGTTTAATGTAGTTTTGTAGAGAAATTTCTCAGGGAACCCCAGATAAATTTGTCCTCTTCTGCCATGACTGTTTAGAAGACCTCAGGTCTTTTAATGAAAATGTCCATACATAGAAGTACCTAACTGTCACTAGTGATCTTTGACATACTTTCTGTGAAGGTAAATTATTAAGTCATATAGTAAAATATGTGTGATCATTGTGGGTCAAGATGTCATTTCAACATTTGAGCTTAAAAGGACTTAACTCAGACTGCATGATCAGCTGGTGCATACAGGACATATTCTATAGGGTCCTTGTTTAACCCTACCAACTACAACATAATTAAGACGATTATTACCCGAAGACCATTCAAGGTGATATTTATCATTAGTGGATGCCCATTTTTGTGAATGTACATGAAGTGGTATCTGGACAAAAAAACTGACAAAATATCCAATGCAGTGTGCAAAATTAAGATTTTTTCTAGCCACCCAAACCTGATAATTCAAACGGGCCAAACTGTAAATTGAGCAGGCCCAACTGATTGCCAGTACTCTGATTGCCATGATATAAATGCCACTGCACAAGTTTGGGTAATGTTGCTGGAATCAGTACAACACTATTTTGTTTCAATGGTTTTTATTTTTGTATTTCAGAGGATATTAATTATATTAATGGGTGCATCATAACCCATGCAAGAGGTTTTTCTTGTTAGTCATACACCACAGTTGATATGCCATCTTCGAGGACAATTTTTTCCGAAAAGAAATCTTCATCAAAAGATGATGATGACCAGTTGTCATCAGCATTGCAGTCTCCCAGGCGTTCATCTCGAGCACATCTCGGTAAAACAGCATTGGAGTTACTTGGCTTGTCACACACCAAGAGAGATTACTTGTCATCAGTGGTTGGTAATCAAAGTGCATCTGCTACAGAATTTTGCACTTCCAAACATGAAGAACCAATACCTATGGCACTGCCTGCTGAAATTGTGTTTAAGGAAGTTGGGGAAAGTGCTGCCTCAATGAAAAATATGCCACCAAACCAAAAATTCTTGGATGCACTTGATAAATCTGAGGAATGTGATAGCAACCAATCTGTTGATGATAATCTCAAAAGCAGCCCAAAAGTTGATCTTGATTTTAGCAAGGCCATCCAAAAAGAGGGTGAATCCAATGCAATAATCCTTGTAGGTGACGATATCATCAAATCCGGACTACAGTCTGACAACACTGACAACACTGCCATTGTAAGTTGTCAACAAGGAATTGTTGATGAAAATAAAGCAGTGGTAGCCAGTTGTGATACAGACTCTGTTTTAAGTGCAGGCCTAGCTTGTGTTGGTGATGGGGGCCATGAAAAGGCTTGTGAAATCCCAGCAGAGACTAGGGAAGCTCTGAGTGAGCTACGAGATCGAAATGGTGACACTATTGTGGTTATCGAGCAAGACGGAGACACAGGTTCTACTCCGATCATAGTAAGAATAACTGCTGATGGTGAGGTAAAGGATGACGTTGGCACCACGCAGGCCCAAGAAGCTCTTGCTATTCTGGCACAGCAAGGTAGAGAAGATGATGGTAAGACTGCTGGAATTAGTTGAAATGCGTTGTAGTGTATTGGTCTCTGTCAAATCATGAAAGCAAATACTTGTGTCTCAGAACATACTGTTTGCACAATTCATTCCGTTGGGTTAATTTTATGTTCATATTAGATACTGACACCTGTCTGAAATAGATCATTATGTTTAAAAAAAAAAGATTTAAATAAGATTTGATAACTTAATTGGTTTCATTGTGTACAATCTTTTATTTTATGATTTACAGATGAACAACCCATCAATCGAGTGGAAAAAACAAAGGTACAAACCCAACAATTCAAGCCATTTTCAAAGTATCTTCATAAACATGTGCCCCTTTGTCTTGTCAATGTGATTTTTGATGAACTTTGGCCACTCAGCCTGTGCTCCAGTCATCATCAGGCCACAGCCCACCAGAGGATCCTATGTCCTTACCAGATGACCAGGGAGTACGCCACGCATTTCTTGCCAATCGTCTGGTGTCATACACAGCGGCCGTGGGATCCTGCACTCCAGTGACAGACCGCGATCTCGATAAACTGAGCCAACACAAAGAGCGATCCAAAGCAATGCCTCATGTCGTGGCTACGGCAGAGTTGCAGACATACGTTGAGAATATTGGTGCAAAAGCTGACTTGTCGGAGCACCTTATTACATCACAAGGCATGTTTCACTTTATATTTCTTTTTTTCATGTATGTGATTAATATGTACTATTAAACAAAGACTTTTGTATCAGACTTTATTTCCCCATTCTGGGAGAATATTAAGATTAACAGTATGCAATATTCCATTCATAGATACAAATCATCCTATGCATTACCCTTTGTATTATTAAACTCTTGTTTTCATCTCATCATTCATATTAAAATAGCTAAGACAGCTATCATGTTTTGTGAACCAAAATCATCTTTCCATCATTCATTTCACAAGACCACCTTCTACTGTGTATTATCAAATAAAAGCTTATACATATTTCATTGTTTACTAGCTAAACATCATATCATTCCAAGTCAATCAGGAAGATACCAGTATATCTTGGTAAATTGGTGAAAAATACCGTTCAAGTAAAACAAAATGTGTCACCCATCATGTTCCAACCATGGTGACCAACTTGTTTACAGGTGAGAGGGGCAAACAACTGCACTGTTTGCACTGCTTTGAAAAGATCGATCATCGTCATCATTTTCGAAGACACATGCGCAACAACCACAGGGAAATCAACTTCAGGCCCTTTAAATGTCCCCTGTGTGATTACTCAGGTAATATGACTGCCTTTTCTTGATCAGTTACACATCAGACTATTATAAAATAACTGGCAAATCTAGCTTCCCACCTGGTGCAAATTTACATTGCCGCTCTTAATTGATGCATGCGAACTGCTTGGACTTGGATGTCAAAATGGTAAGTGTCCAAATTAAAACGGACTAGGATGGTCATTCAACCAAATGAATTGTGGATGCTACCAAGTCTGATCGTAAGGCTTGAGACATGTGAATAATGATACTTACGGAGGAGGGGGGGGGGGGGGGGGGGGGGGGGGGGAGGTGGTTGCAAGGGTGGTTGTTATCATCCTCATCCATGTGCTTGCTGATTAATGAGAGATTATGTTTATTAATCATCTTAATCGTCAATATCATTATCAACATTCACTGTTGCTATATGGCCGTTTGAAAAGCAACATTTTACTCAAATATCAGATCATGTTCGATGTGTGTCTTTGTCTCCTGTACAGCTGATGTAAAAGCAGGCCTGGCTCGCCACATCAACATACACACCAACACCAAGCCTTATATCTGTACCATATGTGGTCGCGGATTCACCTTCCAACAAAAGGTAATTGACAACCACTGAGCATTTGTTCTGCAGATAATTATACTTTTCTGTATTTTTTCCATTGTAAAAATATGTGTCACTGGTAGTGTATCATTTTGTATGCATGTGTGGACGTTGAGACAAATAAAAATATTTGGAGGGAACATCCACAGATTTGTGTGTGGGTATGCTGGGTAGATAAATATTGACATGTGATATATGTGTGATTTCTTTGTAGCTGTATGTGGTGAAATTACCCAATTTAACTTTGTATTTGCACAGTTAAAACTTCACATGAAATACCACAAAGACCAACGAGACCAGGTCTGTGCAATATGTGGCATGGGCTTCCACGAGCACCGCACACTTCGCAACCACATCCAGAAGATTCACAACATAAGCAACCCAACAGGTCAGTAGCCCCATCTGCAGCATCTGACAATGTATACCAATAACCCATTAACGTTCATTCGTGGTTGGATTATGGGTCATATTATGTATTGGGTAGCTGTCAAATCTTGTTTATACATTGCAACCTCACTTCGGCAACCATCCTTGAGACTGAGGTGAAGTGACCATTGTAGCAATGCGGATGCCTAAGTGGGGCCTTACAAGTAAAAATTCAAACAAGGGGACTGGTCGTTATATTGGGGGGAGGGGGTGTTGACTTGATGAGATTGGTCGTAAATCTCATCATTGTTAGTAAATCCATGAGTGATGAGGGGAAAAAACTAAGCCACCCTCAACCATCTGGTGCTACAAGCTGTGGCTGGTATAAGCAACTTCGTATATAGGCCTCTCCCAAGAGGTGATGTCATATGATAGGGTCATGAGGGCACCTGGCAACACCAGGAAATTAAGTTTGACATCGTCATGTTTCCAGTCATATGCAGAAGTTAAGCTTTTCTTCCCCCACTACTAATAAAGATGCTCGTCTTGTAGCCCCAAAGAGGTTGTAAGTTGGTGCCTGGAATACATTCAGGTTTGTTTGACCGTTGACCAATGACAGACCAGTTTCTGACTATACAATTTGCTAATTTGGTCTGGTATAGTGGAATGTTACAAACCTCCATGCCTACAGGATGTGATTTTGATGGAAGGGTCATATCCCTTTGTATCTTCCAGTATGCAAATTTTGGAACTTATTTAAAAGGTGAAAAAAGAGGAGTAAGACCTATGCACATGTGTGTGTGACCTTTATACAAGTACTTTAATAATAGAAATAGTCAATCATTCAGGTAATCTAGTGGAGGCAGCTGTAGAGAAGCCCTTAGTCAGATATCAGCAACATTGTGTTCTTGGTCTTAATTTTTTCAGAATTTATAAAAGAACATTGTAAAGCCGATGAGGGAGGAGATGTTAGTGAAAGCACTGTTGGAGGAGCTTATATGACACAGGGTTCCCATCAACCAATGATGTTGTGTGAGGCGGAGCAGATGGAGGCTGTGGAAGTCGTGGATGTCGAGATCATGCAAGACGACAACGTCATCAAGCTGGTCGGTGCTGGCTCAGCTGGAGTGTCTGAAACGAGCAGTGAATCATGGGAGAGCAAGAAGAATGTGGATGGGGAGGGGGGTGAAGCACTTGTCTCTGAACGTACTGATGAGATGAGTCAGAAGACAATAGCTGCTAGTTCCCTTAACAGAGT
Organism: Urechis unicinctus; assembly: GCA_034190875.2. Lineage (NCBI taxonomy): Eukaryota > Metazoa > Annelida > Polychaeta > Xenopneusta > Urechidae > Urechis > Urechis unicinctus. The sequence goes on along the minus strand of CM067345.1, from coordinate 24,039,164 downwards.
TGATTCTTCATGCAGCATCTTGACCAAACATGATGGTGTTATGGAACACTCGAAGGACTACAGCCCCGCTGTAGGTTTGGGGGAAGATCACCTCGCTGAAGATTTGACAGGAGAAAACATTACCAGTAATCAACCCATCAAACAGCCTGTCACCATATATCACATGAATAAACGATCTCAGATCAAAGGTGCAAAGAAAACAGAGTTGCAGGCCAAGCGATTCAGGTACATTATAAGGAATTAATCAGGAATAATGGTGTGAATTACCACAGCTTTGTTTTTAGATAACAGTGAAAAGTGTTGAATAAAAATGTTTATGCGTTGATTATTTAATCACAGATTTACAATCTCGCATGATTAAATACTCATGTTTTTGCATGTGATTTGGCCTTTACAGTGAGTTTGGTTTGACCCCACAAGACCTTAAGAAAGCATTTGGCTCATTCCCCTCTCTGGGACGGAAGCGGCCTGAAGCTCCTGCCCTGGAGCCTAAACAGAGGAAGGGCAAGTACAGCCGCGTACAAAGGGCCGAGGATATGGATCCGGAGCTAGTGAATTACTGTAGCGTTGTAGGGCAAGGTGATTAGTTTATTGTCCTATGATTTTCATATATGTAATGAAAATGATATCTCTTCAAGCTTTGGCAAATTTTCTAAACTGGCCAACTGACATAACTGGTCATCAAATATTTCCGTCCCTTTTTTGCCAGTAGAGTGTGTGAATGATTCATCTGTTGCTGGATGTTTGCAGGTAAAGATATCACATTCACATGTACGTTATGTGTGGACATGCCCATGGTTTTCACCTGCAAGTCCAAGTTTGCCTCACACATTGAGAAGGGCCACCCTGATCTGAAGGCTTGGCACTGTCACACTTGTTCATTCACTTGTGAGTGTATTTTTTGGCAATTACTTGCATGTTTATTGCGACTGTGAAATAAGATTGTGGACACAAGAACCGTTTTTCATTAATATTTCCCCAAGTCAAGATTATTGATCAGATATTTCATAATTTTGCAGAAAACATGCATAACTATTATATATTTTCAGTATATGACAAGTTAAGATGTGTGGGGTTTCAGGTCGACTAAGAACAAGCCTGATTACTCATGAGAAGATTCATTCTGGCCAGCGCATACACAAGTGTTCCCAGTGTGACAAAGCTTTCCTCCATAAACAGAAGGTTAGGTTTTACGATGCTTAACAAAACCTGAATTCACTCAGCTGCTGTCACATTTCAGATTAGCATCTAATGGGGTCACTGCAAAATCTGCACAAATTGTTCACTCTAGAATTGTATTTGCAATGAATGTGATTTTCCTCCTACATTGTTCCTACCAAGGGCAAGAAATCACCATATTGAAACGCATTTTTTTCTTGGACCCAATTAACGGTCCCATTTAAATACATACAAGCTTTGGAGCAGAGCCATTCTTTGGTGATGAGTTTGACAGTGGTTTCCATTCCTATAAACGTCCATATTCAATTTAATCCAGATTTGTAAGTTCATATTATTGTATGAATCAGCTCAATGCCCACATTCGCCGTTTCCACTTGAACAAGAGGGATTTCCCATGCCCTCTCTGCCCAAAAGCTTTCAATGAGACCAACGATGTCACTAAACACATACAGCGGGTACACATCGGAGGTGAGTATTCATTTCACACGTTTATATCCTTCACTAATGTACCACTGATGTTGCACACAAAACTGACAGTTTGTGGATAAAAGAACTTTACAAATATAAACAATACCTGAAATTGATCTTGTTCTGATCCCACTTCATTTGAACCATGTCTAATATCAAGACTGTCATAATTATGTATGTGTTTGCAGCCCGGCCATGGATGTGTACAGTGTGTGGCAAGGCCTACAAAGATAAAGCTGCTTTGACCAACCACATGGACACTCATGGCCCCAGCAAACGCTACCAATGTCAGGTACTACTCTCCTCCTAAATAATGACAATATCAAGCCTTACAATTCAAGCTTATTGATCCGAGTACTTCAGAATCAGTCGTAATAATCACAAGGCAATTACACAACCTCAATTTCACAGTCTCAATAGTTCAGCTTATCAAAGTAAAGGTGAAATGGCTTCTCTCACTTCATCCATATAGCTTTAACAAAGCCAGTCTTAAGTCTGCCTAACACAGGTTTTCCTGTTTAAGTTTGGAGGACAATAAAGCCGGGTTCTTCACACGTGTTAGGCATAATACATGTCTCATCTTTCATTATAGCACTATGATCAATTATGTTCAAACTGACAGTTACTTGTACTTTATCCTTTGAATCAGAGTTGGGTAATGATCTTATAGTATCCATTATGGGTTGGATGTTTTCTCCAATGGTATACAATTTGGAAGATCGAAAAGCCAATCTAATCTGCTATATGTTGGGTTGTTTATCCCTCAAGTTTCCCTTGTTGTGTAATTCAGTACTGCCTCAAATTCTACGCTACTCGTCTGTCCCTCGTTCAACACATGAAAAGCCACACATGTCTATTCCACTGCGAGATATGTGATCGCAACTTCGGCAGCTATTCCGGCTTTATGTGGGTATATCATCTTCTGTAATTACACCAGCACATTCTGTTTGTGCTGCTATGGTTATATTGCCTCTTATGTAATGGTCAAATTACCTTGAATCCGAAATATTATTTGAAGGTTAATCTTGCAGGGAGTAGCAAAATATTAGACTTCAAAATTTGCATTTCAACCATATTTTGAAAATAATTTTTGTTTAGCAGGAGAACAATATATTTTGAAAGTAATGAATAAATGAAGATATGTCTGATCTTGTGTGTGTGTGTGTGTGTGTGTGTACAGGGCACACAAGGTAATGCATGATGAGAGTTTTGAGGGCTATAAATGTGACATGTGCTCAGCAACACTTCACACCAAGTCAAGGTGAGCAGGATTACTTGACATATAAAGGTCTTGAGAATATTAGTGATAAACGTTGAAGTTCATTGAAAATCCCCCAAATTGTGCTGTGAAAAAAATCAAATAGGCTGCAAAATGGATTTGAGGAATGATACTTGAAAAAGATGAATTGCACATGCATAGTGACTTGGTCAAGGTTGCTCTTTGTTTGCATATTTTTGCAAACCAAGTTAGGAGACAAGATGCCAATTTTGATTAATGAAATGGAACACAAAGGATGAGGGTGATTGTGATGCTTGCAAATCTTTCCTGAAGTGCCATCACAAACTTGCAATCACTCTAATGCTCACACCAGGTTGGGAACCCCATCCTCTTGGATGGAAGTCAAACACAATACCATTAGACAACAGGGCTGGAACTGCTGGCAATGATATTGCATTAATCTTCCATCCTAACAGTAGGGTATCACAACCTGATGTAAGCAATAGGTCTGTGTCGATCATTATAATCATGATGTCACCTTTGACATTCACAGCAGCAATATACAACAATGTTTCATATGATGGCCATGTGGCCAAGGCTATGTTAAGTCACAATGCTCATCCTCTGCCACCACAATGCTCATCCTCTGCCACCACAATGCTCATCCTCTGCCACCACTTCCTATTTCCTGTCTAACACACAGTAAACTTTGTAATTTCTGCATGATATATGTTTCCAGCCTGAAACGCCACAAGACACTGGTTCACAGTGATGTAAGACACTTCCTCTGTTCACTTTGCAAAAGCACCTTCAAAACCCGCCGGGACCTCAAAGTAAGCTCACATTAGGATCTCTCATTGTTTGGTTAAAAAACCACCTTGATTTCTCAAATTATGAACATATAAATCATAAAAAAAAAGAATTGCATAAATCTTCTATTTGTCTTTGTGTTCATAATGAAGTAGCTCAGTCTTATTCTAGTGCTGTGCTATCATTAAAAAACCCATGTTGTCATAGTTACCACCAAACATATCTGCTAACAGTAATGCCTGGTATAAGTCAGTTTATAGGAAGACATAAATTAAGCATTAGTGCCAACAAAGCTAGCTTCTATTGTATCACCTCAAGCCAATCACAGCAATTATTCCCTCATATCCGTTCTCTTTCATGTCAGTGTCACGAACTAAGCCACACAACAGAGAAGCCGTTTCACTGTGATCTCTGCGACTTTGCTTGCAAGCGAATGGAGACTCTCAAAGTACATAAGCGTCGACATGCAGCAGACAAGCCGTTTGCCTGCCCGTCTTGTGGCAAGCAATACACACAGAAGCAATCACTGGACAACCACCAAGCAAAGCACTGCGAGAAGGGCAGTGGTTGTTACCATTGTCCCATTTGTGACAAAGACTTCAATTCCAAGTTTGTATTTTTCAGCATTTTCTTGTTATTAGAATTACACTATTTACCATAATGGTTGGCAGTCGTGAGATTTCCATAGTCTGTGGGAAACTTAGATAAAACTGTAAATTGGGATTGAAGACTTAGTTTAATGGAGATGTGTAAGAGAGAGAGAAAAGATTTTATGACTTTTAATGTAATTTTCGTTACATTCTCAGGAAATTGCTTACTATTGATTAGATAGATGTTTGTCAGTGGGCCGGGGATTAGGGTGCAGGTGTGATTTATGCCATTATGTTTAGTTTTCATTAATCTACCAAAGCTGAATGAGGATGAAAGTGTATGCTTTATAAGGTGTGTAGGGCATGAGATAAGACATCTTCCTAACTTGTTGGTTTTGATTGTTCTCATCTGATTTTGTAATGTACTATTCATCCCTGTTTAAGGGTCTTATTCATAAAATATACAAGTATTGCATACTTGATTTCCATCAGGTACATGCTATGCCAACACAATAACAAATTCCATGAGGGGGAACTCTCTGTCAACTCCGGAGAGCCAGTAAGTGAATCCACAGACAGCAGTCTTACTGTGTTTATGTGCGAGGAATGTAACTCTGTTTTCCTCACTCAAGACTACCTGGCCAGCCACATTCTGGCTGCCCACATGAAGCATAGCTACATCAAGCCATTAAACGAGAATGGTACTGAAGTCCCCGAGACTCAAGTAGAGGTCTCAACAGCAAGCAGCGAACCCGCTCAACTCTCCTACCTGGGGGAACAGGTAGAGAGGGGGTTATTTGAAGGACAGCAAGCCGTAGAGTCACAAGTTGAGATCGCAAGCACCGATGATTTGCAGTCTGGGAAAATGGTGACATTGATTCATCCAGCAGGGACGGAGAATGATAGCAGCGCGGCAGCGGTTCTTGCAACACCACCCGAGGAAGAGTCACAAATGGAGGCAGTACCAATGGAGGAACTTGATATCAAAGAGGTCGTGGAGAGAGGTGGAGTCTATTCTGAGAAGGAAGCAGCAGACAAGACTTCAAAAAATGCTGATGGTAATGAAGACAACACCATGTTAACAATAACTGATCCCAGCAACAACGAGTCTTATGTGGTGTCTGTTCCATCAGCTACATTACAGCATCTCCTCTCTTCCTCATCCAACATGGCTGAGGTTGTTCAGAAAATAGCTGCAATCCAACTGGGTAGGGGTGCTGTGAGTGGTTCTTCGGAACAATTAGGTTTTGATGGTGGCGAGACTGAGAAAATTCAACCTGACCAAGGTGCTGGAATAAGTGAGGGTGAATCTTTGGCTGAATCAGGTTTGAATGATAATTACTGATGTGATTCACCAGGGAAACAATATAAAGATGCTGGGTGGTGAGATTGATTCTCGACAGACTCACATGGATGATGTGGAAGCTCTCAGAGATCAGTAGCTGGAGGGTGGTGGGGAAATGGGGGAGATGTCTGGGTCCCAACATTACAGAGATTATGGCGTGGTGGCATCAAAAATAAGGGTTCATCTGGTGGTGATGCAGAGGCTGACACATCCTGCTAATCAGTGACAAACAAACTGGGGCTATTTACTCAGTGATCTATATGAAACAATACTACTGATGTATTGGAAAAATTCCCATATGTATGTTACGGCATGTATAATAAATTTTAAGATATGACAGTTAACGAATTGACCATATATACTGTCTTTTGGTGTGAATGTTGTGGTGCACAATCATCAATCAAAGTGGGATCAATCATAAAAAAATCAATTGCATATTAATTGTTCTCAACTTCATTTTATTTAATGCTCCAACTCAATGGCTGTGTTGAAGCAGATGTTCCTTTCCCTTGATTACAAAGACATTCCAGCAGAGTTAAAGGTTTACACAGACTTCGACACCTGGTTTTTACCAAACCACTGCCTAGATGGTCTATGGTAGTCCATCCAGGCAGGTATTTTTGATCTTTAGCTTCCTTCTATGATCAACTAATGTTTTGAGCTTCTGAAACTCGATCTATTGACAAAACTCTGCTTTATGTAATAGCCCACTTTGCACAACCAGTTGCCTGCATCAGGCAACCCAGCCTAGCAGTCCCATACCAATAAGCAACCTGGCTAGGAATCCTCAGCTACAATCTTTCTCAACTTAATACCTCGTTTATGACCCACGAGCCAGTGCAAGAGATAGTTAGTTGATGTCGAGCATTCTTTCACGTGGCCCTGCAGGATGTCGTTTTATATATGTGTATTACTGCGCGAATATGTTTCACGTTAAAATTAACTTAACAGCGGTGTAACACAGAATTATGACCCTTGTTCAAATATATATCCATTCATTTTATTTCTGACAACAAAATGAACAGTATTCAAAAACACACCACATCATTATATCAGGGGATAATGTTTGATTTTGCAATATAAAGAAATGCCTTTCCACCGTCCACTTCGCATTTCAAGTGTATATTATCTAATGTTGCAACCCCTCACATGACTAATTCCAAACACCATTGACATATTGTCATCGCCCTAACACCACTCGCATTCCTTCACACCTATTTTTCGTCATTGACTAGTACATTTTCCAATCCATTTCTGGCTTCTGCGCATCGTTCTACAGTATCCATTATGATATCATAACGTCTGTCTAATGCAAGATCCCAAGGATCTTGCAGAACTGGTGAAATAGGGTCCTGGTTGAGTGATTCTCTGAATATCTGACTTAGTTTGATAGACTTAAATCTCTGTAGCTTTTTCCAAGTGGAATTCCTTAACCTGAAAATACAAATAGGAATGCTATTTCATTATCTCCTAAATGTAATAAATCACACTGAATACTTCATTAATAATATACTAACGTGCAGCACTGTGTCAAAGGAGCTAAAAATAGTTTGATGTCATCTCGGTCATATGCACAAAACCTGAAACATAGCGACTGAATATAGTGTTATTTTACTCTGAATGGAAAGAAACAGCGATTCAAAGTATGCTTGTTGATACACAATGACTAGCCAGGTTTACATAGATCAACATGTATTAACGACTCCTTACGCTCTTCCGTGATCCAGTCGTACCCTCAGGCCTTTAGCACTGTCAGCCTCACTCACAACATAATGTTTGCTGTCATAGTGATACATCAATGTATCAATGATGGCAAAGTCGAAGAGATCATAGTAAAACTGATCTTGTTCATAAGGAGGCATGGTTTTCCTGATATCCTGACAATAACTGTCATTATTGAATCCAATAGCTTCCCATCTGGATAGAAGAACGAGATCAGTTGCATCTGCAATAGGTCATGGCAACTACAGAGGCAACCCTAACCCTACAGGTAGCCGTGTACGACGTCTTATTTATATTAGCATTGTGCGCGGCTACCCTACAGGACGTCTACATATATAAAGAAATGAAATGCCAGTGCAAGGCTTGTTCAAAGCAACTAATTATAAAACTTTTTTTCACCCCATCAAACCAGAAACCAGTTTCTTTCATCAGGATTCCTAGAATATTAGGAATCATTCCAAATTTTTCATGAATCATCCTCTCTCCTGTCCATTCCAATGATGTTCATTTGCATATATTTAGTGTTGAATACCACTGAATCGGATTAGCTTTGTGTTTCATTCGTAAGACACTCCTCCAAGAACTAGATATTCACTTACATATTCATGCTTGGTGTTGAAAATGGCATATATTTGGGAGGGAAGGTGTGAAGTTGGAGAGGTTGGTTGACCCAGTAAGCTACTGATGCTTCTATAATTCCATCTGTGGTGCACAAGTGATGCTGCTCCTTACACAGGTAGCAGCTTCCCACGACACAGGTCTCCATACCTAAAATTGGCCATCACCGTTCTGTAAGTATGGTCCCTTCAGCATCTTGGGCATATTTAGATTATGAGACATGACTATGATGATGATGGTGATAGATGATGGTGGTAAGAATAATTATGTGTAATGGGCACAGGAATTAAAGGTGTTATTGCCCACAGGGCACTGTGATGAAACATATTCAGAATAACATTTAAGCCCCTGCAGTTCATTTATTCATTGTAAAAACAGACTTCAGTCCAAGATATATTCAAAATCCATCAAATGCCTTTGGGGTTAAACTAATATATAACCTCAATTCAGATGGCTACAATTTTACTTACCTTCTTTTTGGAAGATTTGCTGAGTAACAATTGGAGAAGCAACCGGCAAAATTTCTTTCCTTAAATTAATCTTTCTTCCGGAAACATATGGTGTATTCCTGAAGCCCACTACCCTGTTGGGAAATATTGATGAAAGCAAAGTGATGGCTGAGCAATTGGAAAATCAAATGACAAATAATTCTGATCTCACAAATATGGTCAACGTATCATCATCTTGTAAGTTTAGGTGACAAATCATTGTCTTCTAAGAGAAAATCACCATAATGTTAATTGTTAATCTGTCAGACAGATCACTATAACCTATAACCCCATGATCACTATTACTTTGTCAATCTAGGTGATTGATCAATCTTTCTTCTTAATGTAGGTGATTGGTCAATATTACCTTGTCAATGTAAGCAACTGATCACAATTATGATGTCAACATAGGTGATTTATCACAATTATCTAGTCTGTAGGTGACTGATAACAATTATCTTGTCAATAAAGGTATCCAATCATAATCTCGTCAATGTAGGTGACTGATCACCATAACCTTATCAATGTAGGTATCCAATCATCACATTATTTTCAATGTAGGTGACTGATAACAATTATCTTGTCAATGTAGGTATCCAATCATTATAATCTTGTCAATGTAGGTGACTGATCACGACAGTCTTATCAATGTAGGTGACTGAGAAAAATTATCTTGTCAATGTAGGTGATTGATCATAATTATCTTGTCAATGTAGGTATCCAATCACTATAATCTTGTAAATATCAGTGAATGATTGCTTATCTTGCCAATGTAGGTGACTGGTCCCAATTATCTTGTCAATCTAGGTGATTGATCTCCATAGACTTGTCAATCTAGGTGACAAATCACTATAATCTTGTCAATGTAGGTGACTGATTCCTTTGACTTACCGATGAAGATGATAAGCAGCTATTTCTGCTGAGGGCATCTCAAAGCCATAGTTGCACAAAGCATCAGCCTTCATTAGGCCTTTTTTCTCCCTGTATGAAGCAAATTATTTCATTATGCCAATTCCTATCTAGATCAGCAGCATACAAATATTTCACATTTTAAAATCATGGAGCAAGTGTTAATCCATATCCAAAATGGACAATCATTGGATGACTGACCAAATAGAGGAACATCTGAGCCATTATCTTACCATACAATTTTGACCACAGCTTTCTGACCTCCTTCAAGAGTAATCATCCACTTCATTGAAGTGCCACTTTCATACTCCCCCAGGTCAACAACATCCACTTTCATAATCTTGGCAGTGGCTAATGCATTTGTAACCAAGTCTACATGTCGGGTTTCTGGAAACAACTCTGTTTGAGTGACAGCTTCTTGGGCCCATTTCCATAGCTGTGTATAATATGTTTCTTGTATGGTATTCACATCATTGCGTCCTCCATTCTTGTGTGTAACTGTGGGTTCTGATCTCTTGTAAAAGGGGCTATGGAAAAACAAATATATTTTTGTTTAGAATTGTAAGAACTACTGACCCAAGTTGAATTTTTTTAGAAGTGCTTATTCAGTGGAAAGAATTAATGGAGCTTAAGGATTCCTCAACGAATACCCACATGGAATGCTCGGATCCCATTGTGAGAAGCAGTCGGCTGACGATCTGAAACATGATATGGGTGTCCGGTCGCCTGTAACTGACGATATCTTCATAAGAGGGAAGCAATCAACAGATGATTAATACCTGTAGGCAACTTGCTGCACTGGGCGCTCGTCTTCCAATTCTTTAATCACCTCCTCTTCGTCATGCGTTACATTTCGGTCATGGGGGTCGCTGAGTAATAAATAGGTCCCAAAGCAAGCTACGGTGAACAGAAGCAGCTTTCTGAGTCGAATTCTTCCACGCATTGTTGTCTAATATGGGCGGATGTTGCAAAGTGGTAGCTAGGTTACTTATTAAGGAATCTGCGGTCTGCAACTGTCATGTTCGAAAGTGCATTAAGTTCCAAAGAATACTAGGCCACTCAAGTTCATAGATGTCTCGGATTCCCCAGGAAATTTCAGGAGGGATCATTTCAAGATGTTCCTTTTGCAACTTCATGTGAATGGGAATTTGTAAAGGCCTTTAATACCTAAAAAGTAAAATTATATATATTGTACAATTAGATAAAAAAAATTTTATGCTTACAATATGAGAAAATGATTTGTCCGGGTGTCACAATCGACTCGCCATGTTTCTTTAAGGAGCGTCGGTGGTTAAAGTTTCATGAATTTGTCAAATAACTGTACTCCAAATTAAAACTGTCCCAGCTAGTAGACTTCAAACATGAATCAGCATTGTATAACACGTCAAAATCTATGTATATCTTTGCTAGAGAGCTGAAAACAAATCAAAACCTGTCCGTCTTTTACACGATACGATTCTGTGTGTGAGTTTTGCTCGAGATAGGAGTGCAATGAAGCGGAACGTCTCACACATCGTGGTCTGTTGGGTTCATCAGATCATCTCGCTGCGTGAAATGCTGTAACAACCTGAAAACGATCTAAAGCTTAGTGAAGTCATGCGCGCATTTCTTTAAAATGCACGAAACACCAAGCAATGGAAGGACGCGCTCACACACAGGCAACACAAATATATATATATATATATACACAAAAACATATATATGCACACACTCAAATACGCAAACACACACACGCACACACACACACACACACACACGCACGATCGTATTTTGATGCAATTAACATTGATGGCAAAATATAAATACAGGGTAATGACGACATTCGGATAACCGGTACATAACTTTTGCCGAGTGACAATTTTATTCTTCAGCAGGAGTGCCCCCACCATTCTGCAATTCTGCGCCATCCAACGTGCGCGCTGACTACCAGTATCAGGTCACGTGTGGTCATGTGACCCTCATCCATTTTCGTGTCAAGCGGTCCGTGACAAGTGTCAAATCAGGGGCAGTGTTTGCCGTTCATTCACTGATAGCTCAACTCACAACAAATATCACAGATTAACCATGGCTCTCACAAGTTTAAGCGATGCCGATGTGCAAAAGCAGGTTAGATTATTGAACACTTTTTACAACTGATCTATCACTAGCTAGACTAGCCGCGCACGACGGTTAATAAACGTCGTGCACGGCTATAGCTAGACTAGCCTACTACTACTAGCCCTACAAGTAGCTCTTTCGAACTAAGTACGGGAGTATGCACTCCCTCTTACAAGGTGATCAATAGAACCTGACGTTGGTCTTTTGGGCTACCTACAAGACGTCTGAGTAGATAATCATATTACCGTTCGAATAATATACGTCTTGTAGTGCTATCACTAGTATAACAGTATAAGGAATGGAGCGTTGTTTGGACAAATTGTGGCCCTTTCATTCTAATTGTATTGCAAAGCTAATGGATATTTAAATTGGACAAAAGTTTATAGTTTTTGAACGATTTTAAGTAAAATTTGTCAGACACTTCTAGTGTGATTAAGTTGTTAGGAACTGTCAATTCAATCGATCGCATTGTCGGCTATTAATGCAGTATAATTTGCATGAAATTTGCTAAAATATTCTAAATAATTTACCATTACCAGATCAAGCATATGATGGCTTTCATTGACCAAGAGGCAAACGAGAAAGCAGAAGAAATTGATGCTAAGGTAATTCATGTTTGTTTACTTATCATTTGATTTTTCTAGGGGTTTATACAGTTTCACCCCACCAAAAGAATATTTAAGCTTGCTCCCATCTGACTTTTCTTTGTGGAAATAACCCACTATCTAGTAGATGCCATGACCGAAGTGAACAAGACATTTGTTCAGGGACATTTTCTTATTTATGGTAGTTTACCCGAACTCAGTCAACTACATCATGTCTATGAATTGGGATGGGAAGCAAGATGACCATTTCGTCTTCATGAAAAAGCCCAAGGGTAGAGTCAATCACTGAATGAATGATTCTATGACCATGGGAAGCGTTTCCAAATAATGAGGGAGAACTAAAATATTGATCTGTTGATGTTTTAATTGTCAGAAAAGAATGAATTACTGTTCTTAAGTTTTTGGTCCATCATATTAGAAATATACCACCAACATTGCATATTCCCCTGTATATTTAGGGTACATTGTTAATAAAAACCATCCATCATGTTGGCTAGACAATCATAATCTGTAAACTGGAGCTAAAATGTCTTTTTCTCGACTAAAAAGGCTGAAGAGGAATTCAACATTGAAAAAGGAAGGCTAGTTCAGCAACAGAGAGTGAAGATTATGGAATATTATGAGCGTAAAGAGAAGCAGATTGAACTGCAAAAGAAAATGTGAGATTTTTTTGGCCTTCATGTTACCTACCTGTCAATGTATTTTGTGTTGACCACAGTAACTAATTTCTATTCAAAGTTCTTCGTGGTCATGATGAATTAAGCATGATAAACTCATTACTTGCAGTCAGAATTCCAACATGTTAAACCAAGCTCGTCTCAGAGTCCTTAAAAGCAGAGAAGATCACATCAGGGTAAATCTGATCTCATCATCTGTTATTTGCAATTTCGGCACAATGGCCCAATTAATAAGATAACTGTGGTAACTTATTAACATTGTGCTATACAATTTTGTCAAAAATTTCCAATGATACATTCACCATCTGACATAAAGGAATATCTTCTTTGATATAGTGACTATTTTTTACTTTGCTTGTGAATAGAATTTGCTGGAAGAGGCAAGAGTTCGTCTTGGTCATTTGGCTGGGGATCAGAATAGCTACAAGAGAGTTCTGGAGGGGCTCATTACACAGGTTTGATCTATTTTTAAATCATTGAATGATTCCACTAAGAGTTTTTAACGGATATAATATTGTGTGTCTTGATTGTAATTCAACCCAATGTATGATGTAAATTTAAACATTGTTCTATATGCGAGTGATAAATGATTTGTCTGTTATTGTAACAGGGTCTTTTTCAATTAATTGAATCTCAAGTAGTGATAAGGTGTCGACAGGCTGATGTTAGATCGGTTCAGGTGAGTGGAAACCTACGGTTATTGAAAATAAATCATCTAACTCACTTTTTAGTGTTGCTTTCTCACGCAAATATTGTGAGATGTTTTTCGGCCTGCTGTTCCATATAATTTTATAATTATGGTAATTCATATAAAAAACACCAGAGCATGAGGCCTATAGGTCTCTTGTTTGATAATTGTTGTCAATTTATTTTCAATATTTGTTGTCTTACATCCCCCCTCCCCTTTCTGCAGGATGTCCTACCAAAATGCAAACAAGCTTATGAAAGTGCATCAGGGAAAACTGTTGCTATCACTGTTGACACTGAAACTTTCCTCAACCCTGATATGTAGGTGCTCTTTCCATAGCAGAAATGTGATTTATATTTGAAAACGAGGACCTTTTTGATGTTATAACTGGGTCAATATTTTATGTGGTGTGCAGAGCTGGTGGTGTGGAGATGTTTGTCCAGAAGGGAAAGATCCGGGTGGTCAACACACTGGAAGCTAGGCTAGACATGATCAGCCATCAGGTTGGTTTGTTATACATCACAAAGATACTGAGTCTGAGTGATAGCTTAAGTTTGATGTGCTCTTGTTGTAGGTTTATTGCATAACCATATCGTCCTTTCATATACTGCATACACACGTCAACATTTCTATTCAAGTCTGTTAAAAATAACAGTAAATCTCTGACACATTTAATATTATTGAGCATTGTCACATTAGTCTGCATTGTCCAATATTCATGCATTCACTGGCACACAATTTTGGGTCTTAGCCTGTTGACAATATTTTTATTTTTCCTTGTTTCCATATAGATGCTTCCCGAGCTGAGGGAAGTGCTCTTCGGAGCCAACCCCAATCGCAAGTTCTTGGACTAAATGTGTGTGACAGGAGCCATGGGGTAAAATAATGGCAATATCTGTCTTAAGTGAAACTTAGTGATGCAGGCTATCCACATATTAAATATTGCCGAGTTTACTTGTTACTTATTGAATGTTTGTATGTCTATTTGTGATTGATGAACAACATTCCATGGATGCTAAATGTTGGGAAAATAGACAAGGGTTGTGGGTAAATCCCAACTGCTGACTGTTGCAATAGGTTGAAAAACCCTAGTCGTAACATATATATGCCATCTAGCTCCAATTGACCTGGTTCTTAGTTGCTTTTTTATCTGCATATAATTAAATTGAAATATCCCGAATGCATAGTGTTCATGTATAAAGCATAGAGTGAATAAAATTTAACACCAACACATCCTGTTTTCTTTTAGATTGTATAGTCAATCATCATCACCACTCAAAAATATTCACCTCATTATGATACATGATAAGCAAAGAAATACAGGTCTACCCCAACTACTTGCAAAATTGCATAACTCGCACTCAGGTCATGGACCTGCTTTTTTTTAGCTCAAAATAGCGAATATCGACCATCATATTTTTAAAAAATCAATATAATAAAATTCCTTTTCATTCCTTATCCATGTAGCAATCCTACTGACAAGATTAACCCACAAAAAAGGCGGATGACGTTCTAAGCTAGATTTCCCTGTTTGCTAGGGGCACTACTTTCGACCCACATTTGCTAACACGCACTTTCATTTGAATCACAGCTCCAGATTATGGATTCAGATTGGCATGAGTTATCGGGGTAGCGCTTTAGTATTGTTTTCAGTAAAGTATATAAAATTATAATTCAATGGACAAAAATACCAGCTCTGAGAGATTCCAATATTTCATTGATATCAAGAGTAAAAGACTGCCACATGTATACCTGCTTACAATAGCTGACACACAATGACTCAATTAACTGCTGCTTTAATATATCACACATGTACAATAATAAATAAATGCAACACCTTAATAATCTTCCATTACACATGGAAGATATATAAGCACCAATATCATGAAATCAAGCTAATGGTCCATTTCAGAATCTTTTTGCTCCTTGATAGATGCCTCCATGATCTTGGCATAATGCTGGCCAAATACTGACCGATTGTAGGAAGTGAGACGCATGAATTGTCCACACACATGACTGAGTTCATCTGATAGAGCAGAGAACCCCGGGGGAAGCTGCATGGAAAGTGATGCCTGGTGCTGCATAGTGCTCTCTATGAAGGTCATAAGTCTTGACTCTGTGTGCACATAAATGAAGAAAAGAATGATATCCTCAGGAGATTTGTTCAAATCAATATTGTCACATGTTAAATTGTCTTTTAGCATGATACCAATTTATAAAAAGAGAATTGAACACTTGTAATTAACCATAGATATCTCTGCCTTCACAAGGTACATGCTACATCTCAGTCATGAAATGAACATTATCGAAGTCTGTCCTCTGGTAGTCTATATTCAATAAGGAGATTAGCTTTTCAGCAGTCAGGAGGTACTTCATGTCACCCCCAAAATAGGTGTAGCATGCACTCAATAATCCATGGTACTCACCGATGAGTTTGTGGACTGGATGACTGTCACTGAACACTCCTTCCACTTGGCCACGCAACAACTTCACTCTATCTTCACTCATCTCTGGAAATCCATGTTCCTTCAGACTGGTAGCAACATCCTTGATAACCTGGTCGGCAGCATTTTGCTTGATATTGGAATATTCCCTGTAAGGATATTCATAGCATGATTGAGTAAAGAGAATTCAAGAGTTATGTGAGAAAACATCATTAGATTTAAATGGTGCACGAGATTTACAACAATAACTCGGGGGTCAAAGGTCATGCAGAGCTGATTTTTAGTATGCAAAGACCCATTATCATGATAAGGCTTGCTTGGAGCTGCTAGCTCGCTTAAAAGAAAAATTGCAATAGCTCTTTTAACAATGGACAAATAGCCAGACATGTAGACGGATGCCAGAGTGAAGGCATATAATTAAATCGACTGAACAGCTAAAAACTTACCAACAATTTTCCCTACTGGGTTAAAATAGTACAAGTATATCATATTCTATAATAGCTCAGAGGTGAAAGTTCATGCAAGGTTGATTGCAAGGAGTCATGAATATCAGAGGGGTCCATGTGATATTTCAGGCATCTATCTTGCTTGAAAACTTGCCACCAGAGTCTATTCTTATCATCATCATCATCATATCCATATTAGTATTTAGGGTGCTGCACCTGTCCCATTCAATGGGGTTGGCAACACCAGACAACGTCGCACGCCAGCTTTCCATGCGCCTCTGTCTTGCGGGTCAAAGCTGGACAGGCCACATTCACTAACATCTTTCTTGACACATTCCACTCCGTTTATAATTTTTTTTCACTCAAGGTTATGCAGGGCTGATTTTAAGTGTGCATGGAGCCATTAACATCTGAGGGATCCATTTGAAATTTGGGGCAGCTTACTTGCTTTTAAAGAGCACATGCCATCAAAAGTGATTCTTAATTGGGTTTACATAGCACTGCTATTATCAGCAGTCAAAGATCAAAAAGGGCAATCAGCATCAGTGGGGTCCATGTGTAATTTGTTGCAGCTAGCTTTCTTTAAGAGGAAACAAGCCATCAAAAGTTATTGGCTTAACATTGTTTGAGATGGTTTTCTCAAATAAACCAGGGGTCAATTTTAGAAGGCTAGTTTTAGAAGGCTAGTAGCCACCAGCGTCAGCGCGGTCCATGTGTAATTTTGGGCAGCTAGCTAGCTTAATCAGGAAATATGCCATCAAATAGAACGAGGTTTTTTCTCTCTAAGGTCATGTTGTGCTTATTTGTGGTTTGCTGGAAGCCACCAACATTAGAGGCTTCCATGTATAATTTGGGACAGCTACCTTGCTTGATAAGGAAACGTGCCATTTAAAGATATTCTTAATTGGACTAACATTTTATGAGATTCTTAAAAAATAACCATCATCTTGTGAGGGCCCTGAGGGGTCCATGTGTTATTTGAGGCAGCTAACTTCTTTATCAGGAAACATTCCATCAAATGTTATTTTCCTTTGGCTTAACATTGTACGAGAGATTTTGTATGTTTTTCTCAAATAATTCAGGGGTTAGAGCTCATGTAGCGCCGACTTTTGGTTTACAATTAGCAATAAACATAGAAAGGGGCCATGTATATTTAAGGATGGTAGCTTATTTAATTAGAAAAACATGCAACCCAAAGTTTACGGATAACAGAGTACAAATTGCTTATCCTAAGGAAGACGGCTGTCAGTGGACTACTCTCACAGATACATGCAAGTGTCTTACTTGCTAGGGATGCCCTCCAGTATAGATGTTAGGTGTTGCTTGAGCTTGGTTTTAAGGTCAGCCATGCCAGCAATTGAAGCCCCAACAGAGTTGAACGTGATGAGAAGCAAAGATGCTACCAATGTAAGCCACTGAACTTTCTCGCTCAGGTCACAGAAACGTTGTCGATCCATCAACAAAGTCTGCAATATATAACCATCACAAACGAGTACAATACATCATAATTTTAAATACCTGTAAAAAATGTCCTATATAATTCCAATGTATTCAATACCATGCAACTAGAGAAGAACAACAATCCCACCTCTGGGTAAACAATATTTTCAGGCCAATCAAAAAGCTCCATGTAGGCAGCATTGAGGATGGCCCATGGGGAGACTGTTGACGAACCTGACAAAGCTCCTGGCAGCTCACTCAACTTAATAGTAGCCCTTTCTAGCCATGATCTTGTGGCAGCCAGTCCATCAACACCATTTTCTGTTTTAAAAAACCAAGAAATTGATAATTAGTTAATTCTTAAATCATCACATTCACTTGGTCAGACACAAATAATAATGGAAAGAGTTGATCACAGCAGAATACCTTGTTGCTGCTCCAGAAACTGGTCAAACTTTGTGCGTTCATAACTAACAGATTGTTGCTGCAGAAAAGGTCTCATCTGCTGGATAGTGAAGTTAGCCATGTCCATTTTCATGTCATCTAGAACCTTCATCATTTCTCTGTCAATGCAACCATTAACATCATGTTTTACAAATACTATCAACTCAAATAATCACTTACATACCTGAACAAAATCAAAACAGAATATGATATACATGTTAGTTTGTAAAAAAAACCAGAAGTTTTATCAAATATAAATAGTCTGAAATACATACAAAATTGCAAATCAACGAAAAAAAGTCACACCATTATGATCTGTTAGGTTGAGATATATGAAATGAGAAATCAGTGGTTGGAGTTTGAACCAAGACATCTGATAACAATGTCATATTCAACATGTTATCTACTGTAGAAGTATTATTTAAATAATATTCAATATGAAATTATGGGTGTTCGAGTCAATCTTGGATAAGTGCATTTGAGGTCTAATTGTTGATTGAAGATGTCAAAATGCTCAAAAGCATGTATGAAAATGCTACCTGTATAGAGGTACAATGCCTGTGATGCCTCTCAATGCAGAGACTTCTTCGTCTCTTGCTGGAGCACACATCTTAGCCATGAAAGATATCACAGAATCGGCATAAGCCATGAAGTCAAGGGTATTGTTTTCTGCTTGCTGTTTTACAAGGTCAAGGTCTATCGATTCATCAATCACGGCCTTCAGTCGCTGCTGGTTAGGCAAGATCAATTCTCCAAGAATCTGCATAAGAACTACCATCTGATGAACAGTTCAAAACATAATAACACACACAGTATCCGTACTATCAGATAATCCACTCTCCCCAATCCTCACTATCCCTCCCTTGATGGATCACCTTGAGCAGGCTCAGGAGTGTTCTCTTATCAAGTATAAACCTATCACTAGCAGGCAGGGATGTGGCAAGACACACACTTAACAGTGAGTAGGGTGTTAAACAACAATAAGACAGTTGGTGTGCTGGAACTTAAATTTGTTCTCACATGAAAAGGCAGGGTACAATGCTGACAACCAATAAACCACACGAATTTCTACAGGACACTTTGTAATGTTAAGCTTCTGCTGGTCTGACAGGTATAACACTGGCCTAGTCATTCACACGAATGCTAATTTTAAACCCGGAATACTTGCAGTTGAAAAATAACAATTACTTTACAACATAAGAAGAATATGCAAAATTTACCGAGGGGAAGTCAAACCAAAACCGTGAATGTTATTATCACCTGCTTAACTTCACTGAGAAGAGACAAAGCCTGGCTGAGATCTGGAGGGTCTTCATTCAACTGTTCTTCAAGGGAATCCCAGAATACTCTGTGGACAACTTCTTGCACTTGCTTCTCCAAACTACATCACACAAGCACACATACAAATAGTATATATTTTCATTTAAATTTCGTATACTTTTATTTTATTACTAATACAGATTTTATCATTTATCATTCACTTAACTATTTATTTTGAAAAAAAGGGTATATATAACTCTACAAAACCTGTTGGCTGGTAATTCGACTTTCTTAAATCTGAAGTCCTTATCCACTGCCAATTCATGAGCCAGGGTCATGTTCTGCACTCCGCTGGCTGCCTTCATTATTTCATCAAATGAAACAAATTTTGGAGGTGATGCTGAAACATGGGAAAGAGTTTGCTGTTAATCTAAAACACCATGTTAAAGGTAAGAGAAAACATTCAGCTCTGAAGTTCATCAAATGGATCACCATATGAGTTTAAGCTTGCCATTAATGTGTAGGTATTAGCAAGCTTCAGATTAATATAAAACATGGTGTGATGATACAAATTGACTATGGTTTCTTGCTTTGAATCAAGAGTATGACTTACACGGCTTGAATCATGTGTTAATATTTAAATGGTCAGGAGAAACAAACAAACAAAAAATACCTGCAACCATGTTATATCTCGGGCTGGAAGGACCACTGCCATCTCCAGATGAGGTATTCTCTTGTCTGGGTAGTTTACCACGAGGTGAATTCTGTGGCGACTTTTGTTCTGGGTGTGATGCTGAATTAGTGTCAGGTCCTGAACAAATGGTGGATGCACTTGGGGGATTTTCTTTGTTATCCCTGTCTTCTGGTTTTCCACGTGAAGTGTCCTTTTCTGCCATGGTGTTTCTTGATTCACTTAAGAGAGCAGATATCACAAAAAATAACTGTTCATTGAACGAATATTAAATCACAGTCATTCCATGCTACTGTCTACAAAGCCAGCAGTTGTTTTTGTTAGCTCTGAGATTTTGGATTTCAACCTGGTACAGTGGTAGTGGTACACACCACATGTACAGGGCATCACATAGCCAAAAGTCTACTGCAGAGAGAATATCCCTTCAGGGCTAGACACTAACGGTTGTCCGCTTGGTTCTGCTAATGGGACAAGTGAAAAGTCCCAAGTACTTGTCCGACCGGACATGTTAATTACTTCGCCGATCGCGAATGTTATCTCAAGCAAACACTGAAGCCTTGAAGACTGTTTCAGCGTCTTTCGATGTGCATCCGAGCGTGTGAGACAGAATAATCAGTAACCGTACAGCACTGATCCACACGCCAGTTTCGTGTGGGGTGAAGTTCTTTGACAGCTAATAATTAAGATTCACTCAGTCATGTACGGTTTAACCGCAAGTTGCTTTATTCTACCAATAACCGATTAATCAAAAACAGAGGCACTTGTTGCTACAGGGATTTACATTGGCCAGCCAGCCACTATATTCTATGTATACATAGAAGATAGTGGCTGGCAGGCCAATGCAAATCCCTGTGCTTGTTACGTGTCGTAGTATGCATTGTCTCGATAACTAGCTAGCGTCATGACATTGATGTAAGGTCGAACTAGTTGCAGGAGTTTCGTGAAAGGTTTTTAACGCACTGTTAATTTAACACTACATATGCATGTTGTGACGTTGGTGCGTTACGCACCGCGCTACGATGACGGAGCACGCGAGCCAACACATTGTGTTTTAACAGACTGTTGTACAACCAATGTGTCAATCTGCGAGTCTGATGGCGCAACGAATACAAAATATATATATTAAGGGCCAATATGACCTCAGCTGGTAAATTCAACTGCTACGACCAACGAAGGAATGAAGCCACGAATATCTTGCATTTACAAGGGGTGGATTTGTACCATTTAATATTTTTGGAAACCTGTTTTCATAAAGCTGTACAGAAATTTTAAAGATACTTAACATTTACCGATTGGAGTATAAATAATTTTACATAAGATTTTGTAATTTATATCAAGAAAAACAAACATACCATGTGAACTTCCATGTCTTATGGGGCAAGTAGGTTTCACATGGGACAAGTACAATTTACTTGTCCTACGGGACAAGTGAATGCTGGAAGTTAGTGTCTACCCCTGCCCTTTACCTGTTTACAGGCTATATTTCCAACTACTTGTTAGCTCAGCTCTATGTCAGTTGAGTTTAGCTCTTTTGACACCAAGTTTGGAAGACAGTGCTCCCTCTTGTTAATCGATCCGCCTGAAGTCTGTGGGTGTGACTGAGAAATAAGGGCTCGTTGTCATCTAGCTCCGGTCGAACGGTAATATAGTTATCAGGGTATATATAGATATAATTATAAATACTGAGACGTCTTGTAGTTGTCACCTCAACTCACTGCTGCAGAACATGATTCGAATGATACTGGTGAATGACACATACCTTATTTAAGGAAAATATTCAACTCAGCAGGTATGATGCATGAAGGTTCTTTCGTTCGATCACCTGGAACGTTCGAGGATATTCGCAATTGAAAAGTATCACTCAATCTTGATCGATACAAGAGTGAGTTCAGCGAAGAGATGAGGCGACCCAACTAACACGACCGTGCTCACTGGGTCAGACCCAACGAACATGCCGGGGATCATACATTTTTTCAGCGTTGTCATCATAACGTTAAGCATAAATTATGGTAATATTTCATTAGCCAATCATAACGTTTGCCCCGAATTCGCGCCCACAGTATGCTGTTAGCATTTAGTTGCTAACTCATAGCTCAATCAGAGAAACCAGGCTAAATCAGAGAAATCAGTCCATGGATAGTTGTAAAGATAAATGTCGTTTAAATAAATTACAATTTCTTAATTATTATCATATGTATGATACATTTCTTATATTCGTTACCAACATGTTTGTTATATTGATGAAATTAATTATTTGTTCGAATGAATTCAATTTGTCGAGTATGGCCTATGGGCGTTGTGATGTTGCATAATATTTCTCAGCTATTCTTTTTGAATATGGTACATGGCTTCAACACTCACATCAACCGGATAAAATGAAAGCATCTGTGGTAGAAATATTGACCAATAATATCATAGTATTGGCCAGTACATTCAATTATAATGTGTTAACTTGTAACCTTATGTAGAGGTAGCCTAAAGTATTCTAACTAGCCAGTTTCAGACAAAACATAGACCATCATGCATAAGTGTTTTAATATCGTACGCTCGACTAGTGGGAATTCTAGTGATCTCTTTTATATCCCAAATAAATTAAAAACAGACACAAACAGTCAATTTTAATAGGGTATTTACACTCCGTAATAATGAGACAAGGATAGGATTAGCCACTGTCGGACGGTAATATAAATATATACAACAAGACCTAACCAGCACAAATAGACAACTGAGGCAAGGAGGAGACCCAACCAGCACACATAGACAACTGAGGCAAGGAGGAGACCCAACCCAGTGGGCACAACACGTGGAATCCACGTGGAAAATACGTGGAGAAACTGGTGTAATTCACATAGATAATACGCGTCACGTGGAAAACACGTGTGCTCTTCCACCTAAATTCAACGATACAAAATATCTGTATCAGGTGGTTTTTACTTCCTCTTTAGTAATTTTTTGTTTTTTAATATATTTCACAAGATCATTGGAATATCCAACTATAAGTGCTACATGATACAAATAAAAATATTAAACATGTTTTAAACATTACGAGTAAATGTCAACATAAATTATTGAAACACATTAACCGGTCACTACATGCATGAGCATGTACACAGATATAACATGATTTACTTTCACCCTAATAAAATGCAAATTATAAAATGTACTTAAAAGGCCACTGAAATGCAAAACCGAATTTTTGTTATCGCATTTTGATGATAATTTTTAAGTGACTTTCTGGGTGACGTCACCTAATTGACACAAATCAGTCAATAAAGTAAACGAAAGTGAGTGAATGAGTTTGATGACTTCATACAGGAAAGTCTGCGAGTTTGATCGGTAATATCGGCAACCAGTTATGACATCTCAGTCATACTGTTGTCAAATGTCACAAAATCATCTTCATAATTAGATGACAACACAAATTTGAATTTTGCATGTAAGTGGCTCTTTAAGTAAACGATCTAGTCAAATCTATGAAAAATATAAATGTGTGAGTAAATCAACAATCATTACCAATAGGCAATATTTAAACTTCTCTTGGGTGCATTCCTTAGTCGGTTGGCTAGAAAGACATTAACAGCAGCCTCGGTGAACCCATGACTCTTCACTACACTTTCTGCACAGTAATAGTAATTAGCCAATCATTAATTTGCAGAGTGCCATTTTCTCAAAGCTGGCTTTGTCACCTGACCCGTTCATGTTTGCACTGCAGGGAATTAGTGATTAATCTGCAAGCAATATGTCTGAATGAATACAATTATTCAACAAATGCATAGTGCAAGTTGTTTGGATCACATCATATACATAGAGAATCTACCTGCTTGTCAAATCGTTCATCGTATATGCACAATGATTTTCATACACTTCTGAAACTGACACAAAAATGAGAAAATATTTCATTGCTGTTTATTAGATCTAATGCCCACTCCTCCCTGCAATTTTACATACCCACAAATTCTTTCTCTGGTTGCTCATTTAAATGTAAGTTTCTCAGGGCTGTTCATCTGCACAGCTTCAGGAAGCATTTTGCCAATCGGCCCAGCTCTCTCCTCTCCTGCCTGTTCAGTATATCCCTGATTTGCAGAGGCAAGCTAACAGTGTTCAATTACTATGCTGCTGACTCATAAACCATTAAAACAGAGAAAATATTTAAAGAAAAATATTCACATGTGCAATGTTAAAGGAAAACCATCATTGCTCAACCGACGACTGCTAGAATGAGGACAGATGAGCCATGAGGACTGAGAGACGACCGTGTGAACAACGATGACTGTGAGATGGACTGACAACGATTACACATAGCCCTACAAGACGTCTGGTATAAATTCAGTTACAAACCAGAGCTAGACTGACAGATGAACGATGACTGTGAGATGGACTGACAGATGAACCAGATGAACCATGGCGTGTGTATAAGATGGTTGTGGTGTATTAAGGAGCAAGCCTCCAAAAACCACGAGGCGTGCTACAGCCTTTCCCTGCAACTAACTGAGCACTTTTTGCTGAGAGCGATAATACAGGTTTCATGCACCAATGAGCATATAAAATCATAAACCATGAAGACATTTTATACGGCAAGCAACAGCTACTTGAGTAAACTTATTTTCACAAATATGACTAACTTGATATAGCAAATGAATTCCCAAGGAGGAGCAGCAAACCAATCAACCAACACACGGGTTCGAATAGACTATTTGACTCATTAAGGAGGAGACTAAGCAGATGAAAGCCAAAAACCGTCATCATCCCCAGAGCTCATAGATCGATAGCACCAAAAGTTGTGAAACCCACTATATCTTGGCATATCTAGCATCTAGCACAAGCCTAGACATGGCCAATTTCTGATAAACTGAAAAAAAAAGGAGGAGACCCTTTTCCACGTGTTTTTGACACGTCAACCATAGATCCACGTGGATATCACGTGAAAACACGTGGATCCACCAATTCACAAAAATCCACATGATTTCCACGTGGATTCCACGTGTTGTGCCCACTGGGAACCAACACAAATAGACTAATGAGGCAAGGAGGAGACCCAACCAGCACAAATAGACTAATGAGGCAAGGAGGAGACCCAACCAACACACATAGACTAATGAGGCGAGGAGGAGACCCAACCAGCAGATATAGACAACTGAGCCAAGGAGGAGACCCAACCAACACACATAGACTAATGAGGCAAGGAGGAGACCCAACCAACACAAATAGACTAATGAGGCAAGGAGGAGACCCAACTAACACACATAGACTAATGAGGCAAGGAGGAGACCCAGCCAACACACATAGACTACTGAGGCAAGGAGGAGACCCAACCAACATACACAGACAACTGAGGCAAGGAGGAGACCCAGCCAACACACATAGACTAATAAGGTAAGGAGGAGACCCAACCAGCACATATAGACTACTGAGGCAAGGAGGAGACCCAACCAGCACACATAGACAACCAATCATATCCACTCAAAACAAGTGAATTGCAAATAATGGAGACCTCAACCAAGGATAATGTCACCATACTGCCAAACCAGCCACCAGAGACCGAACCCTGTGAAGCTAGTGCTTCTAACTCAACAAAAATATATGAGCAAAGCCTCATCTTTACCAGTCATCCAAAGGTGAAATGTATCATTTGTGGTGTGAACATCTCAAAAAAAATATAAAGCGACACACAGGAATGCACAAAAATTCAGCACCCACATCAAAGGAAAATTGTTGTGTTGATGGCACAAGAGGCATTTTTCTTGTTCCAAAAAGTACTGGGCCTGGTGGCGGCTATCCTATTCACTGCAAACTACAAAATTATGGAAAAAACCCTGGAATGCATTGTCCTGAGGTTGGATGTCAGCAAATTTCTTATTCAGCTGGCAAAGGAAAGCAGAACTTTACATGTGAACACATAAGTAGCATAATAAATGTGCCAAATGATGCCAATCCTTATGCATTGTGTGATATAAGTAAGGTATCTATGTCGCAAAAAATGCATAAAGCTGTTGAAAAACTGGAACAGCAGGCACAAAGGCAGCAGTCACCTCTTGTTGTTAAATGGCCTCATGCAACTACATCATGCCATTTTCAGTGTTTACTGGTACCACTAAACACTAGTGCCAGTTGGGAAGGACGTTGGTGACATATGCAAAGGGGGCTCTGACATGCCCATGTGTGGGCTCCAAACACAACTGTCCTCACAAAGCTGTTGTGCGCTGGGCCATGAACCTCACAGATGCTACTGAGTCTCCAAATGTACAATCAGCAACAGAAGAAAACAAATTTATGACGGACTGGTTAAAGTACCTTGCTAGTTTTGACCACTCTCTGAATAATCATGTAGAGGTTGATATGACTCGTGAATTAGCTGATCTGATACCATCAGAAATTGATTGTCCTTGGTGTGATTGTGGCCTCAAACAAGACTAGCGACCGAGAACGGTGTACTTGTGGACCAGACCTTCATACAGAGAGGTAATTGTTGTACATAGCTACAAATGCTTTTATCTTCCATAATTGGGTGTTGTTGATGTTTTGTTGATGTCATTTGTAAGTTTAATCCCCCATTTTTTCCCAAAGGAATCAAGATGTACAACAAGGAGTGCCCTTCTTGTGGCCACTTCATTCGCTACCACAGTTCTGCTGATGGGTTGCACAATTACAATAATAGAATTGTGCTAACCCAGAGATTATGCCTTTGGCTTCGATGTTGTGTTCAGGTGAAAGCATGTGCACTCGATAAATTTCAAATTCATTGAAAATATTAGTTATTGTGAGCACTATGTGTCAATTCATTGAATCCTATTGTTATGTTTACAGGGCCATACTGCAATTGCTCGTGAACTAGAAAAGCTCAAACTTTTCAATGGACTAGATTATCCTCCACATGGTGATTTACTCCGAGCCTACCTCCAATTTGAAGCCCTCTGCGACCACACATATGATTTTGTATGTGTGTATTGTGGAATGTACCCTCCTGTCCTCATCAGGATGTCAACAAAAAATGTTGTTTCAAACTGACTAGTAGGTTTATTTGTTCCGTGTTATTTTTATCAATCATTTTTACTTTTTATGATTAACATGCATACACAAGTTAGATGTAACTTAAAGGAATAGCTGCAAATATAAATATGGCTCATGTTTGTTTTCAAATTATGATTCACAAGACCAGGGTTAATTAGATGAACTGGCATAATGAATATCATCTATAAATTGTTTGATCAATAATTGTTCTAAAATAAACTATTGTTAGTGGACAGTATTCATGGTTTGGACAGAGCTAAGGAGCTAGTTAATCAGAAGGACTTCTGGGAGCAAACACGGCTTCAGATTTTGGCTGCTGGACATTTAGGTTTATGCAATACAGATTTATATATATTCCAATCAATACATAACTCAGTGGTACGAATTAACACTATTGTGTGTGAACCTTGATAACTGGTAACCTGCTGTTCAGTACTATGTTGAGTTAGGTAGTAAGCAAAATACATTTTTTACAGACAAATCTGACAATGCCATTCGACCATCTTACGACTTTTGGGCTCCTTATCTGGGTGATGCACGACGTGATGATGAGGTATTCAACACTGAGTATAATAAGGTGGCAAATCCACTGTGTCCTAAGGATCAGATGAGAGCAAATTAGACCTTTCGGAGGACCTTTTGTTGGAACTGATGACTGAAAAGAAGGTACGTTACAATGCAGCCTCATGTGTATATTAACAAATTTGATATACACCTTATGCATTTGTTCATTTCTCTTACCAATCCATATGTTTACTATTTATAAATGATCTTTTACTTAATTTCTTTAAAGTTGTCTGGCGGGGTAAGTTAATACCGTAGTTCTTTGTCAAATCAATTTGTTTTTACTGTAAGTTATCTTGGTTGTAAATATGTAGCACAGATCATCATTGCATAGCACTTGACCATGTATTAAATGCCATGACTAAAAACTGTATATCACATTTATGTGGGGTGATGCTGATATGATTAATGTAACATACACATAATCTTGGAAGGACTTCAGTTCTAACATCTGATGGCTTGATAAGAAGCAATCATGGAACCTGCATTTTGTCTTTGGTGGTCAAACAAATGAACAAAAATTTTCTGATTGCAAACTCAGTTACTTTACATCACTTACTGTCTTAGTATTGATCTTCTGTATTTGCTTGTCATACCAATAGCAAATGTAGAGGCTGTAAAACTCACCTGCCGCTCTACACAATAAGATGCTTCTTATTATTCTGCTTCTAACGTAATGATTTTGAATTTCTTTATCATTGATGTGTGCATTTCAGTTGAGTGAAATACGGAAAGTGTGCAGATCAATTAATGTATCTGACAAAGGCATGAATGTCTTAGCAGAATAAAGAAGAAAAAATCAATGACCAAATACTTCAACAAAGTGTTCACCAAATTCTCTGGAAACTCAGGTCTCCCTTACTTCCTTATCAAAAAACTATAGAACTTTTCGTTTATAACCTTCTTTATGATTTCAGCTCTAATTTAATTGTACAAATGTCTTATCTTGCTGTGCTTGTGTAATATTACAGGTGGTATCCTGGTGGCATGCTGTCCTCATGGTATAGTGTATGACCATAAGTTTTTGCTTAGAGGTGAAAGTCCTCAGGATCATGTCGACCTGATATTGTCCTTAAAACACCAACCCACAATACATGTCAGTGACATACCCAGCTTCTTTGCACGTCATGGCAACAAGAGGAATGGCCACATGTACCATCCTAACGAAGGTGGATTTGATGAAGCGTCAGAGGAAAACCTGAGAAAGGCTAAAGAGGGAAAGTTGCTACTAAATATTCCAGAGTTAAACTTCCCACAACTGGATGTAGACACATGTTTCCATGATCATGACTATACCATCAACAGAAGACACCCTGTAACTGGAAGCGACTCCCATTTTGCAGCATTTGACAAATTCCATCAGGAGAATTCTTCTGTTGAGGAAGACATTATGAGACGCCTGGATATAGTGACACAGTTGCAAGGCTTTGTAAATAGCCAAGTAGTGGAGGAACATTTCAATTCCTTGCATAGATCGCAATATTTCCTCACCCAAATGTCTCCCATCAATCACATTTTTATTGTACGCCTCATTTTGCATTTTCAAAATAAAACCAAAAATGAGCAATATATGGAACGTATGCAGTCAGCACTGAAAACTACCCTGAAAGGTTGCAGTATTTCTTTTGGACCAGACAGAGCAGTACAGATAACAGGATTTTCTACTGGTTAGTATTTTAATTCAAAACATGTTTTGATAAGTTATCTGCATGGTATTTGCACGGCAATCACCATGTGAATTCTATAAGCCTTACTTATTGTATCAACTCTGTATCCACCAACAAGTGTGCTTGGTATGTGTTCAGTCGCACAACCGGCTGCTGCCAAGAGTCCGAGGACTGAAGCCCCGCGTTCTCCTGTTAGAGGTGTGTATGTATTATACTGAAGCGTGTTGTGATGTGTTTCAAACATACTTCGGTACATCTTATGTTCGGTCAAAGTACATTGTGTACCTTCTCTATAGACAAGTGCGCTTGGTATGTGTTCAGTCGCACAACCGGCTGCTGCCAAGAGTCCGAGGACTGAAGCCCCGCGTTCACCTGTTAGAGGTGTGTATGTATTATACTGAAGCATGTTGTGAAGTGTTTCAAACATACTTCGGTACATCTTATGTTTGGTCAAAGTACATTGTATACCTTCTCTATAGACAAGTGTGCTTGGTATGTGTTCCGTCGCACAGCCTGCTGCTAAGAGGCAAAAGTATTCCAAAGAAACGTTTGGAGTAAAGCCAGGTAAAGATTGAACTATTGAGACAAATAAATTGCACATTAGATCATTGTGTGAAATATACTTTGCGTTTGTTGTTTTGTAGCTAGTGTGTGGGATATTGCACAGTCAGCACACCCTTATGTGGTTCTGGCTCGGCATGGTCCCTACCCTGTTACTTCAACAGACTTTCTCAGCCTTTCAGGCAAAACATGGCTCACAGACCAGGTATTTTTACAGAATACATTTTTTTGTTCAATTTCTTGCTTACTGTAAATGCATTTAGGTCATAAGTAACAGCTCCAGTAAAGTTTGTCATGTGTGCAACTAACTTCACATTTAGAATTTGACATAAATCTAAATATAGTAACCAGGCATAGTATAATTTTGAAAAACTAGGTTTGAAATAGTGTCATGTAATTGAAAAACACCAAATGAAAACCTGCTTTGCCCCAGGCACATATTTCAATTATTTCCATTTTCAAGTAGATGCACTCATGATTACAATGAATCAACTTTCCTTTTTTGGACTTTACTGATGCTGCTTGTCATTAGTCTAGTATATTAATTGTATATTTTTCCAGGTGATTGACGCGTATTTGTATATGCTAAGCCATGAAAGAGATCCTGCATCTTCCAACACAAACACTGACTCGCATTTTGGATGGGACACTGACAACTCCACATAGTATATTGCGAAAGGTTTGTACCATGTAAAATACCCATTTAAAATAGTAGTTCACTTTGGTCCTACAATAGGCATTAAAAAAACAAACATGGAATGTTTTAGAATGATAGAGTGGTTGGATTTTCAGGTAAAACTGTCAGACTTCAAATCAATTTTAGGTGTCTACCACCAGGGAGGTGCCCATTGGACTTCAGTGGTCGGTGTTACATATGGTACTTCTTGAACAAAAAAAAATTGCTGTAAAGAAAACACTGAACAGCAGATACACTTAAACATTATTCAGGTTTTAACTAAATCAGCAAGTTCGTTTTACATCCAGGTGATCAATACCAAACAGATAGAAATGCTCTATTATGACTCCTATGGTGAGAAGCCTGTCATAGCCCGGGGATTGCTGGAAAATTGGAGGTAGCTAATTTTCAACACTATTATATTATGTAGTACATCTTAGAATGTCAAAATGTTTGTTGTACTTTACAAATATTATCAACTGATACCATCCAAATGTAAATTACATCAGTGCTTTTATGCCTTCCTCAACATGTTCTGGAATGGTAGAAAACAAGGAGTGCCAGGGAATTTCCGTTTGTCCTTCCCTGAGAAGGTGCCCAGACAAAGTGATGCACACAACTGCGGAGTTTATGCCCTTGGGGTAATGACATATGATAGCACGTTTATGAATGGCTGTTTGGTTTGTAATATAAATTGCTTACTTATTTTATAGAGTACATTTTCTCAGTTAAGTGTAGGGTGTTGTTTGATTGCTTGGTGAAGTATATGTTATTAAACCTGCTGATAAGTTCCAAATATTCGACTGTCTATACATCTGTTAACAATTTTGAGAGCTACAGATCACTATTGTCAACCTATTCTTTGCAATTTCTCCCATATGCAGACAATAGTTATTTTTACTTTAAAAAGCTCACTTCAGGTCACATTTTGTTCTGCCTATGACTTATTTTTATGAAATGAATGGCAAATGTCACTTACTGTTTTAAACACAAGTTGCCGTTATAAAGTATATTTGAAGCCCCATTGAGTGAGCATCAACACCAAGACTTCTAACCTTAAGGTTAACAACTGACATAAATTGTAGGTAAAATCTCATCTTGGACTCAAAGCCCCATGCCATAATCAGCAAGAGGTTTCAGAAATTAATATGTCTGATATTGCAGTTTCTTCACCAGGAAATAACTGGAGATGCTATGCTGATGACCTCACCCATGAAGAGCCAGAGTGTGATAGCACAACAATTATTTGACAAATCGGGTAAGGTTATAATTAACTGAATATTCTGAATACTCATCATGCATTTTAAGAGAATACAGATTTTATACTTCTAACTGCAAGTTTAATTGGTAGTTTTTGTCACTATCATTATATATAATATTAAACAGTTCATCTATGAGGCTTTTGTTTTTCATGCTGCCAGAGTTACAAGATATTTACTGTGTGCGATGCGGCAAAGACAGTGGAGAGCTGGTAAGTGCAGTTTATCACAAGTCATATAAACTACATTTGTGAGATTCTTATCTAACTTAAAGTGTTATGACGTTTATTGATTTATATGGTAATTAACCAATTACAGCTGATGCAGTTCTGTGTGTTGACAAACTTTTCACAGGGTACATGTGTCAAGTGCTGTTCAAAGTTTCACCTAACATGCACAAGAGCAGAAAAAAGGCAACAAGGCATCTGCTTCACTTGCTGAGATATTGTCTCCTCACGTATAAGCCTATATGATTGGCTGTTACTTTTTACATGGTATTTTTGAATACTTAGCCTACTCAGTGAAGTGTGTATTCTTGTTATATTGTAGAGGAGTTTGCTTAAGGTTCAGCAGCATTTCATTAATTTGAGCTTTAAAGTTTTTTATTTGTCGTATTACATAAATGTAGTCTTCCGTGACGTGTTGTGTGACATAGCTTTTCTTTTTTACTTTCTCTCTCTCTCTGGTTGGATCAAGCACTTGTTACAGAAAACCCAAAGAGAGTATAATAGCAAATTTTCAATAATACATAATATGCTGGCCTTACAATGCCTGTAACGAACATAAATTTGTTTAATCATGATGTTGTTGGGTTACATTTTTTATGACTTGTTTGAATTACTATGGAAATAAATTATATTTCCTATTACATTCTCTTTTGCCTTTAGTTCAAAGCAACAAATCTTAGTTGGGTCCTTGCCTCATTAGTCTATGTGTGTTGGTTGGGTCTCCTCCTTGCCTCAGTATTCTATGTGTGGTGGTTGGGTCTCCTCCTTACCTCATTATTAAAAGTGTGGTGGCTGGGTCTCCTCCTTGCCTCAGTAGTCTATGTGTGGTGGTTGGGTCTCCTCTTTGCCTCAGTATTCTATGTGTGCTGGTTGGGTCTCCTCCTTACCTCATTATTGAAAATGTGGTGGTTGGGTCTCCTCCTTGCCTCATTAGTCTATGTGTGGTGGTTGGGTCTCCTCCTTGTCTCAGTATTCTATGTGTGCTGGTTGGGTCTCCTCCTTGCCTCAGTATTCTATGTGTGCTGGTTGGGTCTCCTCCTTACCTCATTATTGAAAGTGTGGTGGTTGGGTCTCCTCCTTGACTCAGTAGTCGATGTGTGTTGGTTGGGTCTCCTCCTTGCCTCATAAGTCTATGTGTGTTGGTTGGGTCTCCTCCTTGCCTCAGTTGTCTATGTCTGCTGGTTGGGTCTCCTCCTTGTCTCAGTAGTCTATATATGTGTGCTGGTTGGGTTAGGCAAAGAAACTCCGCCTCTGACAGCGCCGCGCCATTTATTACTTACGATCTCTCACATCCTAAGGTGGCGTCAGATCATCAAAACACCAGGGGCGAGTTGCCTTGCGCCTAAAGACGCGACATTTACCTGTTTGATCTATTTGTCGAATGCGATTAAATTGCGACTGAATAAACCTTAAATGTATACAAATATACTTGCCAAAGACCAAAATAACGAAATAATAGCATACTTGCCCAAGACCAGCATGACGAAATAATAGCGCTCCCAAACCAGTGCTCGCTGGGTACCACCCAAACAGCACGGCCTCCTCTTTTCTTCTGATCTCGATTTGTTGTTTACGGAAGTAGATTTAATGTTTAATAAAGAAATGGATAGTCTATGCATAGATATTTTTAGTATTTTGAACAATCGAGTAAGATTCAGAGCTCTATATAAATTTGTATGAGAAAAATGTATACATTATGTATGTAGCTAAGGATTGATAAATGATTTCAAACTTGTTCTTATACCCAGATACCTAGAACACCATTTCTAAATATAACACTTCCGGGCGGCAGTTTGAAAGAGTGACATATCGCAAAACAAACAGAGATAATCGAAGAGATAATCATATTCGCATACAACAGATGGAAGTGAAAAAACAACCATTGACTCCGAGAGTTCTTAAAAACGACACTATGCTTACAAGCACACCCTCAACATCATCAACCAGTAAGTATTGTGAGACTATATAGGGTCTAATTTCTGACCAACGACCTGTCAACAGGTCCAGGCCGAGCCTGGATTTCCAGGACGTCCTGGGAATCCAGGCGCGCGGCTGGAATTCCAGGACGTCCTGGTTTCCCAGGCGGATTATAGTACCTGTGTTTTCATTCGTTCTCAATATATGTAAATACGTTTGCTACGCATTTTCCTATTGGCTGAGGCTTTGGGAAGGATCATTTGTTAATTTGAGTGATCATCTATCATAATCGACCATTGTTTAGTGGAATTTTAGTCTTCCGAATATAGGGGTCTCCCTATAGCACGATTGCATGGGCTTGTTTAACTATCTCCGCGAACGTACGCTTCGTGTTGCTGAAAAAAGCGAATGGCTCACTTAAAAGAGGACATTTTGCTGAACATTTTCACCACAGCTTTTAATAATCTACCGTCCAGATGTCAAACAGTAGAGATTTGAAAAAAAAAAATAATTTCAAAATGGCCGATTTGGGAATGCAAAAACTGATCACAATCAGGTGTTTTGATTAGATTGTTTGGACTTGTGCATTATTTATATGCTTCTATCTTTGCAGATACTATGTTACAGAATCAAAATAAGTCAAATGAGCTTGTGTTGTTTCATATGTATTCATAAAGTTGATCTCAAAATGTGATAAATTAATCTCACTTTGTACAATAGACTATTAAAAAATGTTATTTCAAACTGTAGGGCTTTTCCTGGTGGAGATTGTTCACAGATCTCCTTTATCTTTATTATTCTCCAGGATAATAAAAAATTGGAATAAAATTGATTATTGAACTATCATTTATTTCATGTAAAAAATTGTCATCTGCATGCACAAAGGAGAAATACTACCATAATATTAATAGTATGACTTGAATGTCATTTAAATGTTAAAGCCAATCATTAACACAACTGTCTTGCAAAAGATTACAAACTACAACATGGACAGATGTATTCCTTGTTAGAGACACCCTGTCCAATAAATCTTCCTCAGCCAACACATCTGTGGTTGGCCCATGGATGACATTTTTGGTCTTCATTCTTACACCCAACCCAGGCATTTGTTTTATAGTCTTTTTGTGTGTGTATGTGTTCATGCATACATTTGAATTCCTGCTGTGTGTTTTCTTGTGTTTGTATTTGGTTGTGATACTCTGCAGTGCTTGAGATGTTAGTGTGTGGATGTCTGCCTGCATCTGTTTAGGTGGTGGCTGAATGTTCGTCTGAGAAGATGTCGACGTTTGACTGCATTTGAATTGGTGGGGCCTGAAGGGCTGTTTGAGGGGGGTTGGTGTGGGAATATCTGCCCCAAGTTGAGTTGATGTTGTTTGATAGCCAAGTGTAGTTCAGATGGTTTGTATGTGTGATGCTTCACTTTGAATAATGAATGTTTAAATCCATCTATCTTTGTGTCCCCTTCCGGCTGAAAGAAGTTGGTTTCTGTTGTTGAAGCAGAATTTGAGGTGTTG
This sequence comes from Urechis unicinctus, assembly GCA_034190875.2. Classification (NCBI taxonomy): domain Eukaryota; kingdom Metazoa; phylum Annelida; class Polychaeta; order Xenopneusta; family Urechidae; genus Urechis; species Urechis unicinctus. The sequence goes on along the minus strand of CM067345.1, from coordinate 24,003,631 downwards.
TGAAGATTATGGGCACAGGGATTTGTCTGCAAGATGTTGTGTAAAGCAGGTTCAATTTTTGATTTTTTTAGTAGGCATAGGGTTTGTGATAGTGGCAGTGGGTGCAGGGTGTGAGGTGGTTGACTGGGCTTTATTCCAGTATTACATTACTCTGTCCATAAACTGTCTCAGTAAGTATAAGTAAAAACTTTTAGGTTTTGTCATTTTATTTGGCAACAATTATGCCTTTGTCTCAGCTCCTCTGCTTTAGTGAAGAGGGTTTTCCATCAGTCCTTCCTCTTCTGTCATCCTAAACCATGTTTCTTGCATTTGGATATTGTTGGTGGTGAGCCCAGTTAGGATTGCTGAAAAAGAAGGAAAGTGAACAAGAAGAAAGTCAAATGGAAATATCATATATTACTCTCTTATCAAATTTTACGACACCTTGGAATGTATAGATGTATGGAGCAACATGTACATTTATCTTATACAGCCCTTTAATAATGACGAGGAATACTGTTATTCAATAAATTCCTTCTTTACACCTAACATGGAGCAATATTTTAATACTGTTCAAAAACTTTATTATTTTCTAGGGTTGCAATATTTTAACAAGAACATACCTTTATTTGACGATGAGGCTTAACCAATGCTTGAAATAAAACAATCCCAACAAACTGTTGATTCATCGTTTGAGCATGCAAATTTTTTGGAAATAAACTCAGGAAGAACGTATAAAAAACATCATGCAAACATCATGCAAATAACGTTGGGCAATCATATAACGGTATGATTTTTTGCATGCAGGGGATGGGAAAACATTGAACAATTCTAACTAAATGGTGTAGAGTGCCGTTGAGGTCCAAGTTTGCTGTAAGACATCTGCACTTCACTGGACTCGCAAAGAAATTTCATTTTGTTAGTACAATTCACAATGTTTGTGGCATATGGAATAGCAATCAAAAAAAGATTGGTGCACTATTGGATATCAGCCCCAGTCGAACGGTAATACAAGTCTACGCAGACATCTTGTAGGGCTAAATTGGATGTCTGCTCAGTTGTTAAAAATAAAATGATCAATTAAATGTTTTTACACAACACACACCAAATGACAATCTGACTATTTGGAGAGTGTAAAGAAATGTGGGTAACTTCAAATCGACTGCAAAATTTCACCTCATAGACCCCGCACTGTGACTATGTGAGCCATCGTAAGTAGACCTACAATCGGCATAGTCTACCAGGCTACATCGTTAATTGATACAATAATAAACATGCACAAATTGATTTTAAGGTTTATAACTATAGTTTGTGAAAGAAAACATCTTGCGTCGCAAAAATTAAAAACGAATAATAACCCTGAGCGCAGTGTATGTGGATTTAGAAATCGAGTGGGCTTGGGCGATAATGCGGGCGGTTCGGCTGATTTTACAGGACGGGTTGGAATTCCAGGACGTCCTGGAAATCCAGGCTCGGCCTGGACCTGGTCAACGCTGGCAACAAGGCAACTTGAAGTTGAACAAGTGATGTGTTAACTGTTTTCAGGTTATCATTACAAAATCGTTCGAAAGTTATCAGTTGAGCTCTTGTCTTAAGGCTGCAAGGTGAATTTAAAATACGTGTGTACTAGTACCAGCGGGGTGCCATGGATTTCATAGACAGATTAGCCGCGCACGACGGTAATATAATATATTAATCAACGTGTTAATAAACGTCGTGCACAGCTAAGACAGATTGCGTCCTTGCCTGGTGATTTTTTAAAGAGGATCGCTAACCAAGTCCAAGGACAAGGCAATGAGAGACCGGGAGTTTAATCTGCTACACAGTAGCACAGAGCAATGCGGTCCTTCCCCCGCTTCCGGGGGTAGATTGCGCAATGAGTACTACGTTATTTTTGATTGAACCTTTTGAGTTATATCGTTGATAACCTTGAGGAAAATCATCACTCATTGATAAGTACCATCGACTGACCTTACAACAATTGAAAATAAAGCTGAAGCTGAGGTCAGAAATTTCTTGGAATGGCCATACAGTTACTGCTAAATACCAGACTACACCTCATCTTTCATGAACAAATGTGTGAACTTTGCGTCCGCATCCAACTGCCGCATGCCTTCCTAGCAGCTCTCCCCCCAGCAAACCAATGTGGAATTGCAAATGACCAAGAGTTCCTAAAACTTTCTCCACAAGATGAATTCCTCAAGCATGAAGGCATCATCCACATCATAGAGAATCAATGCCAAAAGGTGAGGGACAAAACTGGGACAAGCCAATAATAAAGCTTGGCACATGGAGAGATGCAAGAGACCAGTCCTCCAAGTTTGTCAGGCTATGCAAAGCCACAATCAAAACGGACATGGTCAGAATGGCACTGACCCGCGTCAATCAGATTCGTATCAAAGCCATAAACCACCATTCTCCATAGCGAGGCTGGTCGTTTCAAAGTGGAGGTAGCCGGGCTCGCAACAGAGAGTGATAAACCATGGCATTCATAATGATCCTGTGGCTCTTAGGAAATATCCCGGGTTGACTGGGGACGAAGTCGAATCATGTCGGATTGTGATGTCCCAAACTCACACTGCCTAGCATGCTCACCAGATGGTGTTGTGTCTGATGACCTGATTGTTGAGGTCAAGTGCCATACTTGGTCAGTGTGAACCCTATATATATATATATATATATATATATATATATATATATATATATATATATATATATATATATATATATATATATATATATATATATATACACACACAGGGTTCTCGCTAGCCAAAAATTATCAACGGTCCAGGACCCTCAGGTTAAAATTCCCAAGGGTCCCCAACACATTTCGGGGGTCCACAAGAAACTAGAGGGTCCAAATAGATGTTTATTGATAACTGAACACAACACCACAAACGCCTATGTACTAACATTGCATGCATATTAATTCGTTTATCGACAATAAAGTTCATAGCTGCTTTCTGACAGTCCTGAACAGCTGGACTCTAAATCTTGATGCGCATCAGTATCTCTTTCTGACAACGAAGCAAGTTTGAGAGATTTTGTGACATTTGTAAGGAGAAGTTCATGAAGCAGCTCAGAATAAAATCTCGCCACAGACTCGACGCTACACAAAACGCGCGATCGCCCTTTGATGTCCTTTAACTAACCACAGGACCCGCAGACCGTATTGACGAGGGTCCACTGCAAGAATCGCGGGTCACGGACCCGGAACCTCGGGTTCCCGAGAGCCCTGTATACATATATATATATATATATATACATATACATATATATATATTATCATATATACATATATATTTATATACCAGGGCTCGAAATTAGCCAGATTCTTCACCAGCCCTATGGACCTGTAACCTTGAAATTGTACCACCCCTTCAAATTTTCTACCCGCCCTACTTTTTCAGTTATAATTACAGTGCTCTCTGAGCTTTTTCATCCTCTCCAAATTTGTGCTTCTTGGGCAACAATGGTTTAGTAATGGAACATAGTGTCACATAGACAACTTTAGAAATTGCATACTGTTAAAATCCCGCTTTTATCATATGAGCCCACTAAGCACATAACCCAACCTTTATCTCAATTCTTATTAATGCCAGTCACAGGTGATACATGGTAATTAGAGTAATTGAATTCGAATAAAAATGTCTTTAGACAATGGAAAAGCGGTATTATCAAATTTGTCAACAGGCAGGAAATGGGGAGCCTGGTTAATTTGTTGTTGCCAAGCAACCGTTGAAGCGTGCTTATTAGCTTGAATACCGAAGACTGCACAGTTTTCTAAATGATAGTACAAAATGTCACACAGTTTGCAAATGAAAATAAGCTATCAACCCTACAAATAGTGCCACTTGTGTGCAAATTCCGCCCACCAAAAGGGTGATAACACACTTGCTTTACCACATCTTATCACAAAAGAAAGCGACACCCTGGCGCCTCAAACCAACGGTTCTCCAAAGATGCAAGAAACACGCCTTACACTTATTGGTATCTCTTGGAATTAACAAAACTAAAATGACAAAAACAGTGAGTGAGAGAGAGCATTTATGGTCTAATCCGATATGTAACTTGTTACCTAAAGGCATTCATGCAAATATGGCCAAGGGTCACTGTGTTTGAGTCGGGGATGGTGATGAAGGACAAGAGATAATTCTGGTTGACTCTGGCACTGCAGACATAGTAGACGCTTGTAGTGAGATACTTGAGACTTGAATTAAGTTCTATTTGAGATTTATTCCTATCCGCTGACTGGCACGCTCTTTCTTGGTATTTTCTCTGCGTGTCTCTGTGTCTCGGCGTGCGGTTTCCGTATGTTCTCTCTTTCTCTAATATGTTTTTGTGTGTCTGATGCTATCGTATTTATAGTGAAAGATGGGGGTGACTTGATGTGGTGGGCTGTGGTTGGCTAATCGGGTGCTTGGGGTCATTCAGAATAGCTTTTAATTGGAGATCAAACGGATCTATGTTAATTGTTATGGGAATTGAAGGGATTCAAATGTTTACATAAAAGGGTTGTACTTGCTAAACCAGTACTATATAATTTGGAAAGTGACCCTTTCGGAACATAAACTTAAAAGGATTCTTAAGGTTTATGTAAATTAGACAACAATTAATCTGGTACGAGTGAAAAGGGGTGAATTTCAATTGCTTAAATTGGTTTAGTTTTCATGTCCCGAGTGCCCGAAAAGTAGTAAATCTATCCAAAACTTTTGGGAGGGATAGCGAGGTGGGTGTATGTGTTCATAAATGTATGCGTGTATGTATGCGTTTGTTGGTGGGTGAAACAAATACTCAAAGAATCTGCTAATAATCAACAAAATATACACCTCATCAAAAATATACAAAAGCAGGCACATACTAAACAGTCCTCTAACTGACCATGGGACGTGGCTTGAAAAGAAAACCCATCACCTCCACATTTATCATAGTCCTTCAATTACTTATCAAAGAATGATATTTTTTCAGGTGGACCATTTCGTGCTACAGAACTATGGAATGATTTAGTATCTGGACTTAGAAGTCAAATGACTAAACGGCGTCGAGTCAAAATGAAGTCATCTGAGAGAAGTTTTACTGGCCAGGCTGCTGTGGATGTGGTCTTGCAGATGCTGCTTTCGGACAAATATAACTTCACCAATAAGAACCTGAACAGAGACAATGCAATCAAGGTGATTTACAGATATGTCACAGACAGGATTGTGATTCATTTAATTTTGATCGGGTAGAATTGGCAGACAGCACCTTCTGGTCTGTTGTTGTGGGCAATTTCTCATCATCAAAGCTTAAAAGTGGAATATTTGCTGCTGGGGTTCTTGCAACATTGCTACTCTAATAATTCAGGCTGTTTTATTCTAATGAATTTATTTTTGATAAATCTTGCATGACAACTATATTATCATTAATTTCTGTGTTAGTTGAAATGTTCTTAACAACACTGTATGATGAATTCATCGGATTGCAATATGTGTGTTACTGTATGTCAATTACAGCTCTGCCAGTTCATGTTGGACAGCCATGTATTGGAGTCTGTCAGCCAACATCGGTCAGATCACAACAAAGCTAATGTGTTTGAGGACAGCGGGCTGCGTCTGTACCGATTTGAGGACGAGGACATTGAGGAAGCAGGGATGAGGAACAAAGAGAACAGCAGTAGGATCGATACATCATGTATACCCTGTCACGAGTTGTCAGGCCCTGGTAACGAGTGAGATTTCCCTCTCAATACCTGCCACATCAGTATAGTATCATAACAACCCCTCCCCAATCCACCAAAGTATTATAACATCTATAAGATCTCGAGGTATGATCCCGGTGTGGAGAGAGAGAGGTGTACAAATACACCCCCCACGCATGACAGAGGCGCCTTAAGGTGAATTATAGAGTCACAGTGGAAGTGACTAAATCGGAAAAAGGGGAGAATGTTGTAAGGCCCTTAACGATACACAGGTAAAGGTGTCTGCTGAGCTGAAACACAGGTCTCAGTAGCTCAGTGATAGAGCATCTGCACAGGTAGCAGAGGGTCCTGGCTTCGAATCCCAGCTAAGACATTTTCACCTGGTCACAAAATATCAGCTTGTATATAGGATTCTCAACTCATTTTGCCAGAATGTAGTTGTTATCTCCGCTACTTTTTGCAGTGTATGCAGTGATGACAGCAGTGGTTTTGTTGAAAGTGACTCGACAACTTCATCCAAGGGAATTCTAGGTCGACATGTGGGTGACCTGTCCAACTTGTTGAGGCGCCATAGCACTGCAAACTCTCTCACACACTCACCACTATCCAGAAAAGATAGCCGTCGTTCGTTGGCTGACTTCTCCTGTCACAGTGCGTTACCATGTCCACCTGCAGGTCTGCTGATCAACTCTTCGTCACCTAAGCTAAAATAAACAATGAATTTGTGACATTTTTCTCTGAACATGTAGGCTGAAGCGTATCAGAATTTTAAAGTTTATTGGTTATTTTCAAATAGTTTATGCTGGTAAACACTATTATAACTGGTGCTATGAATTTGTTTTTCCCCATTAAGCTGATAAGAACTAATGGGGATGCCATGTTGTTTATGTTTCCGGTGACAGTCGTGGACGAAGTGCGCCGTGAAGTGGCGCTGACACAGCTGCTGTCTCTCATACACATCCCTATCCTCGACTCCATCCTCTCTTACGACCCTGCTGCACTCGTCAGAACGGGAAATGCCTACTCCAACCTTGCCTTTCGGAGATATGAGAGTATCTACTCCATATTCTCGGACACCAGTAGGTACGTACGTGTCCCTACAGGGTCACCTTTGAATAACATAAGTCATATCCAACTCAACACCACCAATCATCCTTCACTATCTCAACATGATGCACCTCAACAGTGGGTCTGATACCATACTTTACCTGCATTAATTAATGCTGCTTTTATCACCATACAGAGTTGAGGACAGTTGGTGGGATGCTGGCATGGACTGTCTGGCCAGTGTACCCAATAACTTGGACATCATTGACACCTCCCTCTCTGAAGATACGATGCTCACCCAAAAACTTAGACTCTACCAAGCCATTGCTGACCATTACACCAAGCTTCCACACCCCCTCTGGCCTGAAAACTTTTCTGATGTGCAAGTTGGTGTTTTTTTTTAACTACAGCACCATTTTAATGGCTTGTGATTATAATTGTTGTTTTTGGTGGGGTGTGCAGATATTGTGCATTGGGGTATTTCGTTGATCTATTTGAGTTATAACTATCAACTTTTGGAGTGTGTGTTAGCCAGTTTATTCATTATATGAATGGTAACTTATTTTAATTTTGGGACTTTTTCCTGGTAATCAGAAGTGAATGTGCTATAATCCGAGGTTTGTGTGTTGTGATCAGGGGTGGGTGTGCTGTAATCAGGGGTGGGTGTGCTGTGACCAGAGGTGGGTGTGTTGGAATCCTTGGTGCGTGTGTTGATTGGTGTTCCAATCCCCAATGGATGTGTTTCAATGACAGGTAGGTGTGTTACGGCTGCTCATGGAGCTGAGGCATGACGTAGCCGTCAAGGCGTTACAGCTGAGTGTCATGCTTCTGGCCGACGGACTGCGTGATGAACTCCGCTGCTTGCTCGACTTTCTTCACCAGGCTGCTAATGATGATGTTGTGAAGCTTTCAGCACAGGTAGGTCCACTTACATCACTCATTCATCAGCCTAGCCAGCTACAAGTCAAATCAAATTTCGGGGGAGGGTGGTTGTGATGATTGGACATTCCTCAAAGATCTAACACCTGCACACTTGATGCAAACTCATTTACTGATACCAGAGTAACACCAGGCTGTAAACACCTGATATCTATACAATGCTATTGATGTACATGTCTCTGCCAGTTTCAATCTGTATTTTATCTACTCTGAAGAGTAGAAGCTCTGTGGTGCCAGTTGGTTTATATATAGTAGTTAAACCATAGCACTATGAAAAACTCTTAGCATCAAATCCTTCCCATCAGTTCTATTATACCTTCAATAGTAAAACCCTCTTTCCCCAAAAATACATTTCCGCAAATTGGTTATTGTGCACTGCAGGTAGTTATTTTGTCATATTCAGTGCAGTCATTCATACTTCATTGTGGATTCAAACTTATCTGTAGATTTATACTGTCATCCCCTTGATAAGCAGTTGTTATTCTATGGTGTGGCTATATCATGGTTATCGTTCATAATATGTTTGTGTTCTTCAATCATTGAGAAGTTATTTTGCAGTTACTATGTTTATTATGCCGTCTTACTATGGTTATTCTGTGGTTTTACAATGGTTATCCTGTGTCTGCCCTCTACTGTTTGTAGTGCAGTAACCATGAACACGTTGCCGAGACGTTCGCCTCAGTTGTGGTGCGTAACCCACTGTTAGCTCCGCATCAGGCTGGGCAACTCCTTCTTTTTCTGCTGGATCACGTGGAGGAAGTGTGGAGCGAGTCAGAGGAAGTGGAGAGATTAATCCGACTGCGACTCACTCAGCTACAGCATGCTGATACTCAGCGTAAATCTGTGTTAGGTAAGTAGGGTGGGGTGGGGGCTCTCGGTTTTCACCGTCAAACTATGTTTGCTAAGATCCCAACTTCTCTGACCTCATTCAAGTCTATAGTACACGGATTGATTTAAAAAAAATTGGTTTACCAAGCATCTGCTACAGTCCCATGTTACTTTGTTGAACCGTAGACTGAAATTTATTTTTGTTGTTTCTCCTGCCATGGTTCAATCACAATTCGTTTATGTCCAATTATAGTTAGAAAATCGTCTGATATTACTCTTTTCGGTTGAGATATTTTGCTTTGACTGTCTGGCAGACTATTGTGTTGTGTTTTGAGTGACAAGTCAAGGCACAATTATTTCCATACTTTGTATTTGCTGGAATAATTGGATCACTTCTTTAAACCTCTTATCTTACTTCTCAGAAAGCGACCTTGTTTGTGTACCGTCCACAGATGTAACATACTGCCACCAAGTTTCCCAGGCCGAGTTCCAGCAGCAGCAGCTGGAGTGCACCGAACAAGCACTTGTTGACCTCATCAACACCATCCTCGACAACACTGCCATGCATCTCAAAGATAAGAAGCAGAAACTTAAACAGCTACAGAAACACCACCCAACCATATTCAAAACACATTTCTCAGATCTCAAGTGGTAGTTTAAATGGTTATTAGTCCACATGAATTAACCACAAATAGGTAATAAACCTATTACCTGCCAATTATATTTCCCAATTTTTGGGACTATTGAAGTCTGTGTTGTATATATTCTCAAGATGTATTTTCGATTCAATTTACAACTATTTATTTGTGTTGTTTTCATGCTAGCCATGATCCTCGTAGATGATGCATATTGCTCACTATAGATAAGTTTCTTTTGGTTTGATTTATCACTTGCACTTTGTTGTCTGAACCATTGTGATCACATTTACGCAGGGGCATAATTTAGGTTATTTCACTATATGTAATAATACTAACAGAAATCATGAATTTATGCACGATACATTTTTGTCATGAATGAATTTCCACTGCTGTTTTGGAATAAGGTTCACTTCAGTATTAACTACAGTAGTTACTTGTTTTACCTACTCCAGATATTTCCAAATGATTATATAAAACTTCTGTTAAAAGGAGTCTGTTGTTATGTTGAAAGCATCTCATTTCTTGAAACTTATTAAAAGATTATTTTCATACCATATTTCACCTGCCCTTGTTTTATATCATTGCTGCAATGAGACAATATGTAAAGGTACATTTTGGTAGCTGTCTCTGATATCGCACGTCGGAAAGCAAGAAAGCCCCAAAATATCTGGTTGATGAAATCAGGAGGGTGGTTAGCAATGATTTTATTAACAAAGGAATTTTACATATATGTAGTGAAAAAAATCAGTATTTAGGAATGCCAGCATTCCATTTCCACGTTTCATGGTCTGGGAATGGATGAGTAGTAGTATTGACACTGGGGGCTATGGCACAGGTTTGGTCCACACAAGTACATTTGACAAAACACTGTGCCAGAACTTCAATTGTTTATAATAGTAATCAGCACATTTGTGAACAATATTACCCATGCATTACCATGCTAGAGCAGTTTTTATCTTGGTCTGTGCATTTACTGCTGTGGTTAAGACCTCCTGATTCTGTGATTTACATTGCCATATCTTGGCACGATTCTGCTCACATAGATCCAGAGTGCGTTCAATGTTTTTTCCATTGGTTTCATCTCGTCCATCCCACAATTCCTTGGACTTCTGTTCAAGTTTGCTGTCCAGATTGTTAAGGAATGTCTGTATGACTGGTGCATCCCGTAGAATCACTTTGCACATGGGGGCATACTGGGAAGAGTGAAAAAACACAAGTGTAATCAAACCAAAGCTTCTTTTGGAAATTATTTCAAGCCGGTTTGTTTTGCTGAAATTTGAACCGTTCTTTACCTCTGTATTGAATGTTCTGAGTGCGACTGGAACATCATCAGGGATCTTGTTGGAAGGGTCCCTTTTCACATAGAGCTCCACAACATCCTCTTTTTGCCTCGCCTGAAAATAACCGGTTGTAATTAGGTTTATAATCATTCATTTCACAATATTCTTATTCATCTTATAAATTCCTCCATGTCTGTCAACTCATAATTAATCCCACCTACATGCAATACTTATGATTAACCTTATGAGAGAAGACATAACAATCAGGTTGCATCACCTGTAGAGAGTGACCATATCCGGCCAGTCTGTCACGGAAGCCAATGATGGTGTCCTCCAGACTTGCCTTGATTTCCGTCAGGTATTCATGATCGAGACAACACTGCTTCCAACGTCTTAGCACCGTGGCATAATACTCGGCGTAATCCCGGGAACGCTTCATGGGCACAGCCCCACGAGAGAACAGATCATCCAACTGCAGACAAAAGTGGTATAGATAAGTGGAATTAACTAGGTGGGTTTTGTCAAAAGCTGATCCTGTTTTAATTGAATATAGGCCCCAGACCCTGAGCCCTAATTACCAACCCTTCTATATGTGTGCCTACATCCACATAACTTTCTACGAACCTGCCTGGCCCCTGTGAGGATGAAGACATCCTGTTCTTCCTCCACTATGGCTCTCCTTCTCTTCTCCTTCACCTTCTTCTTGACGGAAGTTGATGGCTGGGACCGCTCAATCAGGTAGCGAACCAATGACTGTACAGCTGCATGCACTGAATTGTCTCCATCTTTAGCCGATACCATTATGCTGTATGAATAGGAAACTGACATGGTGGTAGCGGCCATATTGATATTGATAATGGCTGCATTGATGATACAAATACTTTTGAAAACAGTATCATATCAATAACCTCTCTAATCCAATCCTCCCTCAACTCAAGCCTCATATTTCATTTGACCTTTGAAATCCTTTGACCTTCACTGGACCATCTTCAACCTTTTGACCATCATCTGACCCTCATCTTATGGACATAAGCCCCTCATCTAACTCTCACTTGATCAACCCTCTTTTGACCCTCACCTGCCCACAAAGTTGTGTTCCTTCTCCACTTTCTCCAGCAGTTCAACACAAGGTGGTTTCTTCTCTCTGCGACCAGGTCCTCGCTGTGGTGCAAAATCTGCATCATCCTCTTCATCATCATCTTCATCCGTACGACCTTCATCTTCATTATCCTCCCCTTTACACCAAGGTTCACCAATGATTACGATGTTTGCTCTGTACGACAGGTATTATCCAAGCACAGTAATCATGTTTGTGCATGTAAAAAGTTCACTGCCACAGTCCACAGTGTTTACTGTTTAAACACTGTCTCATCAAAAATCACAAACTTCTGCATCAAATATGATAGAAATATTTGATGTGAAAGTTGAATGTGACAGACATTGGGATTCGGTCCTGGTAACCACCACGGTTTTTTCATAGTAAGATGAGCTGATACTGCAGGTCTGACGGAAAATTGGGAAACCTAAATCAACATTTCTACTTAGAGGCATGGCTTGGGTTTCAATGCTTATGTGTGTACGTTTTTGTGGATGTTTATAAGACGAGGTTGATACCTAAGTAGCAGGGTTTTTTTATCCTGAGCTGAGATCAAAAAATACTCACGCATGACAGCATCCATTTCAGGGGGTACAGCTGGAAGTCGAGAGTGATCTCTTTCTACTTCTTCATCGTCTGAATCAGGCAGGCTAAGGTTCCGCTCCTTGAGTGCTTCTTGAATCTTACTGGCACGTATTTCTTCCTCCACCTGGGAAAATAATTTATGATGAAAATTTGATAAGTGTTCTCTCAAAGATGGTGACAGTGTTCCCTTGGTTAATGACTAAAACAACAGGCAATTGCAATGTTAAAATAAACAGCTTGTGACAGCATTAAAACATGTTTTGGCAGCATTACAACAGGTTGTGACAGTATCAAATTAGGTGATGACAGTGTTAGAACAGATTTTGGCAGCATAACAACAGGCTGTGACTGCACAATAATTTCAGAACAACTCTTATAACAAATATAAATATCACAATTCTTACCAGATCATATTTGTTGCCCAACAGCAGAACAGGGATACTGTTTTTGTGGCATGGTAGTTTCTGGTGCCGGGGAGTCACAACACCATTGGGAGACTTCTCATTGACCAGTTGGACACAGCTGACTTTGTTAAGGAACTCTTGTTTCCATGCACTGGCCAGTTCTATACTCCCATCATCGGTCATATCCACCACCACTGCAATCAACAGTTCACAGCTGTCACTAACTTGATTACCATTGGTATTCGAGAAAACATTAACTTGTCATCCAACCCTAAGTTGAGAATGAACTTCACCCTTTATTGACTTTAATGTGTGATTGTTACTTGAACCTAATATAACTCTCTTTTGGACCTCTCAAATACCCATAACCCCTTTAGCATTCGTTCTGTGACAATCTGATTTATACTTAACTATTACTAAACCTTCTTTTGGTACCCTTATCTTACCTTTTTTTTTCATTTAAAGAATCATCAGCAAGAATATTTTCCACAACATCATCAATGTCAGTGAACAAAAAGAGATGAGTCGGAGATTATAAAAAAATGGGTTACTGGCCTATAGCAGCATCCGCGTTTCTATAGTAACTCTCCCTGAGATCCATATCCTCTTGACCCGGTAGATCCCATAACGTGATACCAGCCACCATGTCCCGAGGCAGGTTAATCTTCTTTATCACATTCTCTGTAACATAGCAAAAGAAATCTGTCATACCCTGTATTCATTTCATCAAAGAACAACATCTATGAGGGTACACAAAAAGAAAACGATTGTCCCTGAAGTAATATATATTAGATACGTATATTTTTCAGTGATTGTGGTAATTATTGTTTTTTTCTCCAGTTTTGTTTAGTTGCTAAAATGACTCGTCTTTACATTTTCTATAAAAGAGCCTTCAGTAAGGAATAACAATGCACACATATTGGATCATTTCTGTCCCAATTCAGTTGTTTGAGGATATCATTTAGAGTCCTAGCAAAGGAGACAGGGAGGTACAAACCAACATAAGCTCTTTGTGTAGGTCGATAGCTGAAATCAAACTGGTTGCGAGCATACCGCAGGAACACACTCGTCTTTCCACTCCTCGGTTCACCTTGATGTGGAAAAAGTGAGAGGATGGCGAAGTTATTGCGAGTAAGATATGAATGAAAATTGTGGATGTGAATATGTTTTTACCAAATCCTGGACTTACCAATGAGAACCACTTTAAATCCAGGTATTTTTTCTTTGTCGAACTTGAGTTGCAGGGCTGAAAGTTAAGCACACATGGTATGATTGTGTTTGATTCTGTGAAAAGGTAAAGGTCAAGAGGTCAACAAAGAATGATGCTGTACCTGCAAGAGCCCATGAACTGATGGTAGAATGAATACAGTTTTTTAAAACAATGGATGGCATCAAAAATCACAAACTTCTGCATCAATATGATAGAAATATTTGATGTGAAAGTTGAATGTGACAGACATTGGGATTCGGTCCTGGTAACCACCACGGTTTTTTCATAGTAAGATGAGCTGATACTGCAGGTCTGACGGAAAATTGGGAAACCTAAATCAACATTTCTACTTAGAGGCATGGCTTGGGTTTCAATGCTTATGTGTGTACGTTTTTGTGGATGTTTATAAGACGAGGTTGATACCTAAGTAGCAGGGTTTTTTTTATCCTGAGCTGAGATCAAAAAAATACTCACGCATGACAGCATCCATTTCAGGGGGTACAGCTGGAAGTCGAGAGTGATCTCTTTCTACTTCTTCATCGTCTGAATCAGGCAGGCTAAGGTTCCGCTCCTTGAGTGCTTCTTGAATCTTACTGGCACGTATTTCTTCCTCCACCTGGGAAAATAATTTATGATGAAAATTTGATAAGTGTTCTCTCAAAGATGGTGACAGTGTTCCCTTGGTTAATGACTAAAACAACAGGCAATTGCAATGTTAAAATAAACAGCTTGTGACAGCATTAAAACATGTTTTGGCAGCATTACAACAGGTTGTGACAGTATCAAATTAGGTGATGACAGTGTTAGAACAGATTTTGGCAGCATAACAACAGGCTGTGACTGCACAATAATTTCAGAACAACTCTTATAACAAATATAAATATCACAATTCTTACCAGATCATATTTGTTGCCCAACAGCAGAACAGGGATACTGTTTTTGTGGCATGGTAGTTTCTGGTGCCGGGGAGTCACAACACCATTGGGAGACTTCTCATTGACCAGTTGGACACAGCTGACTTTGTTAAGGAACTCTTGTTTCCATGCACTGGCCAGTTCTATACTCCCATCATCGGTCATATCCACCACCACTGCAATCAACAGTTCACAGCTGTCACTAACTTGATTACCATTGGTATTCGAGAAAACATTAACTTGTCATCCAACCCTAAGTTGAGAATGAACTTCACCCTTTATTGACTTTAATGTGTGATTGTTACTTGAACCTAATATAACTCTCTTTTGGACCTCTCAAATACCCATAACCCCTTTAGCATTCGTTCTGTGACAATCTGATTTATACTTAACTATTACTAAACCTTCTTTTGGTACCCTTATCTTACCTTTTTTTTTCATTTAAAGAATCATCAGCAAGAATATTTTCCACAACATCATCAATGTCAGTGAACAAAAAGAGATGAGTCGGAGATTATAAAAAAATGGGTTACTGGCCTATAGCAGCATCCGCGTTTCTATAGTAACTCTCCCTGAGATCCATATCCTCTTGACCCGGTAGATCCCATAACGTGATACCAGCCACCATGTCCCGAGGCAGGTTAATCTTCTTTATCACATTCTCTGTAACATAGCAAAAGAAATCTGTCATACCCTGTATTCATTTCATCAAAGAACAACATCTATGAGGGTACACAAAAAGAAAACGATTGTCCCTGAAGTAATATATATTAGATACGTATATTTTTCAGTGATTGTGGTAATTATTGTTTTTTCTCCAGTTTTGTTTAGTTGCTAAAATGACTCGTCTTTACATTTTCTATAAAAGAGCCTTCAGTAAGGAATAACAATGCACACATATTGGATCATTTCTGTCCCAATTCAGTTGTTTGAGGATATCATTTAGAGTCCTAGCAAAGGAGACAGGGAGGTACAAACCAACATAAGCTCTTTGTGTAGGTCGATAGCTGAAATCAAACTGGTTGCGAGCATACCGCAGGAACACACTCGTCTTTCCACTCCTCGGTTCACCTTGATGTGGAAAAAGTGAGAGGATGGCGAAGTTATTGCGAGTAAGATATGAATGAAAATTGTGGATGTGAATATGTTTTTACCAAATCCTGGACTTACCAATGAGAACCACTTTAAATCCAGGTATTTTTTCTTTGTCGAACTTGAGTTGCAGGGCTGAAAGTTAAGCACACATGGTATGATTGTGTTTGATTCTGTGAAAAGGTAAAGGTCAAGAGGTCAACAAAGAATGATGCTGTACCTGCAAGAGCCCATGAACTGATGGTAGAATGAATACAGTTTTTAAAACAATGGATGGACTGTTAATATCAAACTCATAGATAATACCTAAGTATTACCATATTTATGGAAAAATAACAGTAAAGGCAATATTCACAGTTCATGATTATATTCAAACAAATGGAATTTGTTCATTATGAGTATCACTTCATACCATTTTATTTTTAGCTTAGAATGAAAAAATGATGTGGTGTTTGAATTGTGCAATACCCATTTCGTTTACATCAGCACATAATTTTACCGCTGCTTTGCAGTACTTTCAGATCACCATGGCAAACTTCAGGAACCTTTGATGTATTTTTATAAAAATATTTACCAAAAATAGTCCGCTAATCTTCATCAAATACTGAAATTATTTCAGCATTAGGCAAAGCCATATGATGTTCTTCAAATGTATACATACTAGCACAGTCTGGCAAATTATATTGTTGTTGTTTGACGAAATGTTAACCATCATAGGTTATAAAGCCCTGCAGGACATCAATGTAGATGACCTGCAATTGCCAATGCCACACCAATGCAAAAATCTAATTTTATGGGTACACCCAATGAGTCAGATCTTGAGAGTTGTATAAATCAATAGCCAGTAAAGCTTGTGTTCAGCACAGATTTTCATAAATTTTCAATAAAATCTTGATTGTTCTATGGAGCTAGAATTGCAACCTTCATCTACCAAAGCATGGCATCACATTTTACTTTCCATTGTATAGAGGTTGCCGGTAGTATTCAGTATCCTTTACGGCTTCAAAGTGTGACTTCATTTTGTTGATTATGGTCCTAACTGGCTCCTTTACTGCAGCATTCTATTCATGTCAGGGAGGCAAAATCTCAGTGACTATAAATTGGATTCACCAGCTAGACACAATTCTAAGGACAAAATGTAAGGTGTCAAACCTCCATATCTTGTATAGCAATGCTACAGGTACCCCCTATTGTTGGAGCCAGTCGGACTGTTTTCAACATGGGGACTGATGGGATTATGACAACATCACTTTGTAGCCCAATGGTCACCTATGTTTCCATAATGTTTTGACTGTGGTAAGATATTTAACGACCATTGGAGACCTACAATAAAAATCAGTTTATGTTCATTTTGTCAGAATGGATTACATTCTCATAAGTGAACTCTACTGCAGCCCTGCAGGATGTTGTGTATTGACATACAGCAATGATCAGTGTCAACGCATTGCAAACAATCATACACTATACACGAGTTCCAATCAAGTACGTATCATTTTGTCAATGATTATCATTTGGTTATACCTACCTTACAAAGGGAATATGTATTCAGCGATATTGCCTTGACAATTCAAAAAAATTAACACTTCTTGATACCCGCAGCCACATGGTGAATGAAACTGAAACTGGGTAATGTGACGTCACATTTCCTAGATGGAGGTAGCTGTTAACAAAAGTTGCCATTCTCAAAGTTTATGCTAAATAATAACGAGACAGTGGATAACCAAAATAGTGTCGTTCACAAGATATTCATCTCGATTCTCGACATAAATAGATACAAAAGTACACAACATTGACATGAAGGCTCGACAGCTTGAAATATATGGCATTCTGTGGTGTGGTTATGATGTGTGCAGGACGGTATGTATATGTATAATAATGTCTATCCGGTGTGGTATGCAGAATGTGGTGTTTACGCGTACTATGCATGCGCGTATTTAGTCAAAATGGCGGCCATGCACAAAGTTGCGATTGAAGTAAACAATGTGTCGTAACCATTCATTCTTTCGTAAGATAATCATTCGTGGGATTACTTGTCGTGGTAGGAATAAAACTAGTTAAATTAACCTATAAGTAAACAATGTGTCAGACGACAGTAAACTTCATGCGGATAAGCAAGTGAAGCATACCATTTACTTCCATGCTGAAAGTAGCCACAGCTATAAACTCCAGCTACTTTGAGTTTACCAGTTAACTTCCATGCTGAAAGTAGCCACATCTGTAAACTCCAGCCACTTTGAGCATACCAGTTAACTCCCATGCTGAAAGTAGCCATATCTATAAACTTCAGCTACTTTGAGTATACCAGTTAACTCCCATGCTGAAAGTAGCCACAGCTATAAACTCAGGCTAATTTGAGTATACCAGTGAACTCCCATGCTGAAAGTAGCCACAGCTATAAACTCCAGCTACTTTGGGTATACCAGTTAACTCCCATGCTGAAAGTAGCCCACATCTATAAACTCCAGCTACTTTGAGTATACCAGTTTACTTCCATGATGAAAGTAGCCACATCTATAAACTCCAGCTACTTTGAGTATACCAGTTTACTTCCATGATGAAAGTAGCCACAGCTATAAACTCCAGCTACTTTGGGTATACCAGTTAACTCCCATGCTGAAAGTAGCCACATCTATAAACTCCAGCTACTTTGAGTATACCAGTTTACTTCCATGCTGAAAGTAGCCACATCTATAAACTCAGGCTACTTTGAGCATACATGGCTACTCCCACGTTCAAAGTTGCCATATCAATATGCTCGGGCTACTCCCATGCTGAAAGTAGCCACATCTATAAACTCCAGCTACTTTGAGTATACCAGTGAACTCCCATGCTGAAAGTAGCCACATCTACTATTTACTAGCTTTCACACACTTTATTATTTTCATTTATATGATCACAGTAATTGCGCTATGGCGCTCCGCTCACTCTCGCTACTTTCTGCATGATGCAACTCTGATCCTCCACGCGCTTGGGCTTCGCTACTTTCTGCATAGATGTGGCAACTTTCAGCATGGGAGTATGTCACATGCCGAAAGTTTAAGGGAGTTTACCAGCTTTCACACACTTTATTATTTTCATTTATATGATCACAGTAATTGCACTATGGCGCTCCGCTCACTCTCGCTACTTTCTGCATGGCGCAACTCTGATCCTCCACGCGCTTGGGCTTTGCTACTTTCTGCATAGATGTGGCTACTTTCAGCATGGGAGTATGTCACATGCCGAAAGTTTAAGGGGCGTTTATTAGCTTTCACACACTTTATTATTTTCATTTATATGATCACAGTAATTGCGCTATGGCCCTCCACTCACTCTCGCTACTTTCTGCATGGCGCAACCCTTACCCTCCACGCGCTTGGGCTTCGCTGCTTTCTGCATAGCGCTACTTTCTGCACGCTGACGAGGCGTGCTGAAAGTATCCGAGATTTGTGTGTATGCGCAGTGCGGTCTTTCGCTACTTTCTGCATGTGACACCGGGACTAACTCACCTGACCTTTATAAACAAGCTTATGACAAGCGTTAGCCTTCCATATAACAGTATAATAGAAATACTCTTCAATGAAATTCGTGATCCAATTTCGCCAATGCGGCTTATGGACTGAAGCGTGGTTGTAAGTAAAACGTAGCTGACAGTCTAACCCGTGGCGGTGGGACTTACCAGCTTACTGCTAACCCTCATTCCCCTAGGCAAAGAAACTCCAACTCTGACAGCTCCGCGCTATTTACTACTTTCGATCTCTCACATCCGAGCTGTAGACATCAGATTATCAAAACACCAGTGGCGAGTTGGCTTGCCTATCATTCCCCAACCCCATAGCCCCGGTCGGACGGTAATAAAAATATTATAAGACGTCGGGAACGGCTACCAACCCCATAGCCCTACAAGACGTCCGGTATATATTTATATTAACGTTCGACCGAGGCAACCCCATTGCTAGCCGTGCACGGCGTCTTAATTGGTATGATATGTATACTACCGTACGTCCGACCGGGGCTACCCCAATCCCCATACCATAGGCTATGGCATAGCAAATCCGGCGAAGACACAGACAGCTTTCCACCAGGTTCTAACAAAACAACATCCCATTCACCTTTGTCTCCGCTGTACTATTGCCCATCGTATTGAGTCAGCTTCTCCGCAACAATCATTCGCAGTCAACTCTGAATTGGTGGTTTGTGTACACAATTGCTAAGTGTGTACTGCGTCATCAAAATAAGCCATAGGCATATATGGGCATCATGATTGACTAACATTATGATTGAATTGAATCACTATGACTGCACCCCTAATCAGCCCCGAAAAACTATGAGAAATAGATGCAGAGTATTTCAAGGGTAGCATTTGGGTCGCCTGGGGGTGGATGCTGTATTCATCTGGTGCCTCATTTGTGTCCAGAGTCCGACGAGGTGAAACATCTCCGTATGAATTAAAAGTTTAGGATCACGAAAGATCAGTTGTGTGAATCAAGTTAAAAAATACAATATCAGTGAGTAGCGTTTCTTTCAATGTTCGATTTCATCAATTTTATATCCGGTAGTGTTCTAGGTTATGCATATCAACTGTTTCATATAACTCTTAACTTTGGAATTCACTTTCAATCTTCTTATTAATTTTTTGTCCAGGATATCGTTTTGTCAGTGTTTCTGTGCTTGATCCTTGCCGAGTTTGCCGTCTCTTAGACAGGGCAACCTAGCGGTGTTGTCTGACTTTGCAGGTTGTAGAATTTTGCGTCCCAGCTAGATTCAGGGGAGATGGGATAAAACCGGGACTTCCCGATGAGCGACACGCAACCAGATACAACAGGATAAGTATGTGCTTACTGGAAATATACATATGTATATTTCCAGTAAGCACATACTTATGATGTACTTTAGAAATCTGTTTAATTTAGTTGTGTCCTTCCATCGATAACGGCGCCTCCCTAAAACCATGAACCACACAATTGTTAGGTGTAAATCATTACGCACTCTATAACTACCTAATCTAATCTTCACTGATGAAAGTTGTAGGCAACGTTACGCACAAAATTAGACTGTCAAGCAGGAAGGGTAATTTCCGACAATAAAAATCGCGACAGCTGAAGTAAGGATCTTTTTCTAAGACCGCAGCGCCGCGTAGCGACTGAAAGTATGAAAACTTAAAACTTTTGGTTTCCAAGGTGCGGTTGCCAAGCAGCTTGCTAGGCAACCTCGTTACAAATATGGGGGTGAACAGTCTCTTTAATACCAAAATTTATTTGGACAGACGCTTTGTTACATTTCTTAATGAGCTACGCTAAGAGGGCTCAATTCCGACAAAATACGCGCACATGTCACCTGTGTACAGCACGCTGCTTCACTTAACGTCAGTTTTAAAACCAAATTTCTGGTTGACTTGGGGTGCGACCAAGGAGCTATTAACTACGCTAAGAGGGCTCACTCACACCTTCGCCCGAAATCATATTTGAGCATACCACCTACGAGCAGAGCGCTACTTTTCATCTCCGAATTCTCGTGGAATTTTCTGATAAATTCAGGGGCGCGTTCCCCTCGACCATTCAAAAGAATCCGTGTCTCCAAGAAGTGCGACAAACGTAAACAAATACAAATGGTCCACATGGATTCGCGATTGCGCGAATTGTAGCCCGCGTAGAAGCTGGTGCGTAAGAAGGTCGATTGCAGATCCCGCGCTTTTAATCACCCAAAAACAAGCCAAAACCACAGGTAGCGGGGCCCGCGCTGAAACAGCAAAGGACTATTTTAAAATCGAGAACATGATCGAAAGATGCATAAAAAACACATTGCTAACTCAGACACAGTTTTCACGCGTCGATACTCGGTTGTTTAAAACGTTTTGTTTATGAAATTTAATTGATTAGAAAGATAAGATAAGATAAGAAAACTTTATTTCGGATAACACACTATTTACAATACAAATAGAATTTAAATGCAAGGTGTGTCTCCAGTATTGCCATATTGCAGACACATTCTGGGCGTCACTCAGCAAAATTCCCGAAATAATTTACACATAAAAAGAGGACATGAATGTGTACGTTTTGTTTCTGATTAGAATACTGCAATTAGGGAGATTCCTAGTAACGAACATAAAGATTGCACTCCAGTATCTAGATTCCCTGATCAGATGCCTAAAAATATTATTATATGCTACATATAACTTCCTGACTGATTCTTTGGTATGTGACCACCTAAGCTGAGGTGTATACAGTGAAGTACAATATGATCTGAAGAGGGCGTTTTACCGAATCAGAGCACATATTAAATTTTCGATTTGGCATATTACCATTAGCATATAACTGTTTAATTTGTCTTGCAATAAACCTCGGTAACGATAAGAGATAATCTCCCTCATTGCGCACCGAGCTTTGTGATTTCGCTTGTACCGATAGCAGACTTGGGATGTCAACTGATCCCGGAATATAACTATTACTCCACGATCAGATAAATATTTTTTGCATGAGGCGCTTATAATAACATGTTGACGTGCACTGCCGATCCAGATAATCGGTATTCACTGGGAAAAGCACCCCGCCCCAGGAATTGTTATTTTTGTACAAGCCATTGGGCGGACATGCCAAATCGAAGGCATCAACTTGCGCGAACAGGGCGACCCAAGATGACGGACTTTTTCTCATATCACCGGCTTGCCGTGCGATAACTAGTTAGATTAGTGTCACACCCAGACAGATTGATGTTGCTGAAATGCTACAAATACCAATAACAAGGGGAAAAAATCATCCATAGTCTCTTGCAGCTTATTGACAATGGTATTACCAAGTTTTGTCTTCTAGCCTGTGGACCAGCAAAATATCATGACAGATATGTACTATTAATAATAGATCTTGCAATCCATAGTTTAATGTATTTTAATTTTATTCACCGAATTAGCAATTTTGTGTTTGTGATGCAATGTTGTTCCCTTGCTGATGGTGTTCTTAGCGTCAAGCAATACAAGGTTATGTTACAACCGACTGACAAATTTGTGGAACCATTCAGTATTGAGACCCATTCTCCCTTACATCACAGAGAGTAAGTTTTAGAGTTTGGATTGTGCAGTTGAAGCAAAAAGGTCAGTTGTTTCTGCCTGAAACTGACTCTTAAAGATTTGTTTTGCATAAACAGTCTTTCACAACCACGAAGGAACGAATCAAGTTTATGCCAGTGCTAGTGAAGAAATGACATTCTGAATCAGTCAGAACCTATTTGCGAGGACCTGGTCCACAGCAGCGCTGTAGAGTTTTCGAATGTTTCAATCCCGGTGGGGGGGGGGGGAGGGCTCTTAAGTCTATAGAGGTAGTATATATGTGCCGCGCGACGGGGTATGTTTTTTCGGCCTCACGACTTGTACGAAGGGTTTTTGGGCCTCATACTTGTACGACGGGGCATGTTTTTCAGCCTCAATCTGTACGACGGGTTATACTTTCGCATAGTACCTTGTACGATGGGGTATGTTTTCGGCCATTTTGACCTTGTACGACGGGTACGGGTTTTCGAGGTCCCGCGGCACACCCCTATCCAGAATAAGGCCAAGTGCCCCCCCCCCCCCCGGGGGGGTTTCAATCCATATCGCGTCCTGAAAACACATACCACTTTGTATTTTCTCTAATACCGCTGTCAATGAAATGGTTTTAGCCAGTCTGTGCCCTTCACTGCGGCCAGATGCACACACAAAGCACATGGAAGATAGAATGCTACGTAGGGGGAGCTGCTGCCGAAATGGATTTTTTTCCAGTCATTTCAGAAGTTCCGTATCGTTAGTTATGTGGATTCAAGTGATAAAGTCCGTATAGCCTTGAGTACATTCAATGGCCTGGCGAGTGATGTCCTCATCACTCTCCGCATGTCTGCCTGGATGTGCCTATCAGTATCAGGCAACCTAAGCACAACTCTGGGCTGTTCTTCCAGGTTGCTATCTGTTACGGCATCAGCCATGACAGGAATCTGGGGGAACGCTTTGACCCAATCACCAATAACTCCTATTACATAAATGATCTGGCTCTGGACGTTCCCGGATGTCTATGTGGTATTTTTCGACAAATTGTATTAAGCAGTAGTAGCTTTTTTTCTTTGATACTATTTCACCTCAATAACTACACACAGGCAGCACTACCATTTTCTGGTATATCCGTTAAAACTCAGCGTCGGACGTATAGTAGCGTCTATCATGTACAATATGTTATAATACTATTTTGGCTCATACTTTCTTAAAAAGCCTCCCCCTTTAATTATCAGCACGAGAGCCCGGGTTGCATCACACCACTCTTTGGGAGGGGTGTAACCCTGATTTCAGCAATCCTCACAGCAAGCGAGTTCACCCTCCAAGTGGACTCGTCGTGTCACGTGGGGATTGTTTTAGCCTGGCCTATCGTGTGGACCCTTTATAAGGTCCACAGATGGGTCAGTCACGGAGAGATTCATCTAGTCAGAGAAACGATTCGGACCGCGAGATTCCAGGGAGCTTCATTGTTGAAATATAAATAAACAAAATAAGCATCTCTACTCCAGGACTCGCGTTAATTTCCTCTGATTAGTCCCCACTCCAGCAACTACAGGCAGTGAGTAACAGTACTATAACGAAGAGCGTGCATAAGCAAGAGGAAGGCTAAGAAATACTAGCTTTACATTTGGTGTGAGAGTCCGGGTAGTTGGCGACTTCCACTGTCGTCAACGCACACATTTTCCCGAAGCTTACACGCTCACGTTAGAGAAGAAAGCTGACAATTGCTACACACGCCGAGAGAAGAGACACGAGGCCGCAAGCTACGACGCGATCATGATCCAGGGCAACGGCAGCGTACATCGGCCTCTTCCACTCGACTCAACTAAGGCGTACTAGCGACCTGGCGCTATCAAGACATCGGAGATGACGACCCAGATACCCCTCTTTCAGCTTCTTCCATGGTAAGTACCTCACTCATATAATTCATTGAAATAAGTTCACTGTAAAAGTGATAGTGCTCATTCGAACCTTCCGTCGCGCAAAAGTACCTCCTCCACACAAAACACCCCTCCCGCTATCGCCTTAATTTTAACCTCCCGCATCCGACAAACCTTATTATGCAAGGACGGGAAAACGAGAAATTTGTTAAATTATTCGAGGTCAAATATCCTTTATATTCAAATTAAGTATTTAATATTATGTTTGTTGGCGAACAATATGAGTGGGTCTTCGAGGACGCAAGTATGTGGCTCGGAAGATGAGCATTACCAATTTTGAACCAATAACGAATTATGTCTACCTAGCCTCATTGATTCATTTTCATAGTATTCTTCGTACATATTTCCCTTTTTTGAAATTTTTCCAACTAATGTCATATTATTTTTAGCCATATACTATCTTCTCAGAACAGGACGCCTATATTCATTTTATATGCATAACCATTCTTTACATGCACTTATTTCACACCACCTCCACACGCATGTTTCTTACATTATTCCAACCATATAACATTTTACCAACGATACTATCTCAGCCACGTGACAAACGTATTCACACGCATGAACCTGACCGTTAGACAGATTCAAGTTATCAAGGCGAACTCAGGAACCAACTAAAGTGTCAAAGATAACAAAGCCGTGAAATTCAAATGTTTATCAGTCCAATTTAAGGCATTAACAGTCCGCCCGTATAGCGAATGATTAAACATCCTGCACTCAGACATTCACGCAGATAAGAGACCCTCATTTTGCGTCCGCCAATTATCAAGGATTACAGACTCCTTTGTAATTCCAATAAACACGGCGTATCTGAGGCCCAAGCTGCCACCCTTTAATTGCACCTAATTTAATTCTCAAGGCAGCCTTCAAAGTGACATACACATTTGACGCTTAATCTCACACATCCTTTGCCGCCACACGAAATCCAGTAAACTGTGAGTCCAGGTTAAATTATAAGAAGACTTTTAAAACTTGTCTTCTTCCACGCAGCGCAAACTTGACACAATGATATCATCAATTATACACACAATTATTTTGCCTCTATGTCTGCAGATGATAAGACAAAATCTTACTATAAGTGAAGTCAACTGCGCTATTATCGCACCGTCTGGCATATCATGCGGACACGCGTAAAATTAGCGACCTTTTATGTTACACATTACCCATAACGCTAATCTTATATTATTCAAGTATATGCGGGGTATAATCTCATGAAGGAATCTGCAGCTTAGGGAAGACGTGCGTATTTATCAAAATAATTGATGGAGAAGTATCGTTAACATTTAATTCTCAATACAAATATATATGAGTCGTTTATATTGATCTTCTCCCGCGCGTACAACACATACAATTAAAGTGTCACACCGTTGTGTATCCGGACTTACATGTTAGATAGTGGCCATATGCAACATATATATTCTTTTAGGCATAACTGTTCTAAACAGTCTCACAGCAGCATAGCTTTCTTAAATACTATCTTTTGCAATAACCGTCACTCATTTACCACGCGCTCCAATCACCTTATGCAAAACAATACACAATCCTTCAACCACACCTCACATTTTCTTTGCATGATACACCAATATTCATTTTGATGTAATAATATTACACATGAGTTACATATTCACTCACACTTACACGCACACATTGAACACCCATGTTTTTAATATATCCTACATTACCCATAATCAAGACACACTGATCGCTGCCGTAAGTTCATTTGTTCCCAGGTATATTTACGCTATACAAGAGGGAGATATCGCCTTCATCCGACGCGCCAACACCTTGTAGTCAAAACTTACGTCTCCCTGACCAAGGATAAAGCGGAGACACACAACGGCACAACCAGGCGTCGGATTACGCACACCCCTCCCCTCAAGCGACACATGGCGAACCCAATGCGGCAGCCCTCCAGATATTTCATCTTCAAGAAGCATCCAAAGAAATCCACAAATTTCACTTCCATGGCATTAGTCCATTGTTCTTGTATATTTAATTATCATGACATAAGTTAAATACTTTCAAAATTAATAATTGAATTAACTACAATAGGTTATTTTACTATTTTCACGATTGTCAAGTATAGGCTCATCGCTTTTTCCCATGTGGTTTTAGTGCGGAGTAATACTGTGAAAATGTAATTAATGTCATAACGGCTAGATTATTCCATATTTTAATTCTTTCCATTTTATTGTAATATTTACCATTTAGGCTAGCAAAATTAGATCATTTGAAAAATTATTGTAAACTTATATAATTACCTATTTTGTTATGGATATGTGCCAATGTCAAACAGTATTGGCGCATGTCCAAGCTACCCTGGGATCACCCAAAATTCAAAATCTAATAGTATTGGGCTCGTGTCGTGCTGTCCCTTTACTTTATAACTCATATTCCAAATTCCATTTCATCAACCTTCAATTAGTTTAACAAAGTCAATTTCCAAAATTCAGGGGTAAATTCTAAATTTGTTGAACAGTGGAAGTTCAACTTTATTATGGTTGGGGAGGATGTTATAATACTATTTTGGCTCATACTTTCTTAAAAAGCCTCCCCCTTTAATTATCAGCACGAGAGCCCGGGTTGCATCACACCACTCTTTGGGAGGGGTGTAACCCTGATTTCAGCAATCCTCACAGCAAGCGAGTTCACCCTCCAAGTGGACTCGTCGTGTCACGTGGGGATTGTTTTAGCCTGGCCTATCGTGTGGACCCTTTATAAGGTCCACAGATGGGTCAGTCACGGAGAGATTCATCTAGTCAGAGAAACGATTCGGACCGCGAGATTCCAGGGAGCTTCATTGTTGAAATATAAATAAACAAAATAAGCATCTCTACTCCAGGACTCGCGTTAATTTCCTCTGATTAGTCCCCACTCCAGCAACTACAGGCAGTGAGTAACAGTACTATAACGAAGAGCGTGCATAAGCAAGAGGAAGGCTAAGAAATACTAGCTTTACAAATATATGAGTTACAACTTCACGTCCCGTCAATAATAAGAAATCGAACTTTACAAAGGCCATTAATATACCTTGGGTCACCGAAGGTTTTTTGGGGGTTCAAAATGGCAAAGTAGAGCGTGTTAACATATTGGTGTCGTATTCACATATTTTGAAAGATGCATGAGCAGTCGACACCATAATAAATGATTTAAACGATCCATTGTACTGTTCTGTTTGCTGCCGAAAATATAAGGTTATAATTCTTTCTTGGTATTGAGAGGGAACACAAAATCATTGTTAGTTTTTCGATGTCGGTCGCTTGAAAACAACCCCCAAAGTATGTTTACAAAATTATGCTAATGAGCAACACCCTTATCTGATCACTGCTCTCTGTCGCCATGACCCCGCCAAAAGTTGCGCCCTGCTAACACACCCTAATCCCCGCTGTTACTTGGTTCTAACCCCTGCCGTGACCTCACCCTAGTCTGCCGCCTGACGGGATGTCATGGACCTTTCCAGTGTTGCATAATCTAAACCAAATAGGTTATATTGCCTCAAATCGTCCATATGTAGCTATATTTTCACAAATTATCGGTACAAAGCGACATTGGGAAGTCGCTTTATAGGATGAATTGGCCTTGGATGTTGAGATATGAGATTCAATCCATCTGTATATCTCGTATTCTTATCAAATCATATTTTGTAATATGATCAATGCCGATGACATTGTACAATCTTCCCAGTCTACCAAAAGGTTAAAGGCTACTTTTGTATAAATGTGGACATTTTGGCACTGACCAAAAAAAGTATATTGATATCCCCACATTGAGTCTAAATGGTGATATTATACTTAGAATAGACACTTGTAAATACACATAGTGAGAGGTGATCTCAGAGATGATCGAAATATTGCTCGGCAATATAAGAAGTTATATGTTCAGGGCAATATGCTTAGCCAAACATTCTTAATGTGCTAACAACTAGTCAAAACCGCATTATTCAGATCATATTGTACCTCTATGTATACTCCACAACTACTGTAGTCACAAACCAAGGTATCTATCTGGAAACTATGTGTTGCCTACAGTAATGTGTTTAGATATATACCAGGTAAACAAAAATACTGCTGTGCAAGTTTTATGTTTGAATCTAAGAATTTGCCAACTTTAAATGTTAATTTTTTAAACTCAACACCAATACTGCATCTGGAAAATTAGGAGAAAGACTTAGAATGTGCATGTTTCTGAAATATTGCCCAAGTGTTTATATCTATGGATGCAATTTTCGTAATAAAGTTATCGATTCTTATCGATAATTCTTCGAAATCGGGTCAAGTAACTATGAATGCGCAATAACATTATTGTTTTGATATTATCGTCCGTAGTTTACCGGTCCAGACCGCTGTTCATTTGAATATTAAAGTAAACAATGTGCTGTTTCACAACACCTTTTACCATTGATGATATGGAGTTCCGAATAGCATGAAAGGATTGTAAATGAATCATTTAGGCAACTACATAAAAATGAAACATGGCAAGTTGGCAAAAATGAAATTGCGGAAGCTTAGTTACTTGACCCGTTCGCTATACTGATTAGCATGTATTCGTATACTATGTTCTGAGGGTGTTTTCAAAGCGCCGATATCGATAATTTGGTGTTCCTTATGCTACCATTAGATTACAATCGAGTCATTTCTAGCAACTAGACAATACGAAAACAAATCACTAACTAAACCTGGCACCGGTAATATGCATATTTAACCTGTAAAACACAAACATTGCTTGCATTGAAACCCAAGATGTAAATAAGTAATTCAGATGCAGTGGACAATCAAATACAGTATAACTCTGAGTCTCAATGAATGAACAATGAACAATGAATTTATTTCTGTAAGGACCCCTTTGCAGGGTATAACAGAAATGTTACAATTCACAATCACAATTATGAATAAACAAGCTAAAATGGAGTTACACAATCACATCAAATAATACAATGACGAAAAGAAACAGGAAACAAAAAGACAATAAAACAAAACAAAAATTAGAAAAAAGATAGTGTAAAGAAAAGCAAATAACAACAATAACAAGAAAAGGAATAGACACTTAATATCACAGTATTAAGATATGAAAACTATAAGTGAAACATAATAGCCACATAATATTATCATTATGACACGAAAACTGTAGGAGAATCTTAACAGTTTCATAACAGTCTGTGCGAATAGTATTGAAACACCTGACATATTTTACAGTGGTCCGAATAAGCAATACATCCCTTACCATTCACAGATTCAAAACTTGAGGCTTTTTAATAAGCCGACCACTGCGCGAAACAGTTTGGATATCAGGTATTATAATATTATGGTTGCCTGGTGTATTACTCTTGAATGCCTTCAGTATAATATAAGAGAATTTTACTAGTTTATACAGACTAGAAAAACTAGTACCATTCATCAACTTGTTGAAAGAAACAGTATTGCAATGAGATACATGACCTATATACTTCTTCCCAGAGTTTGCAAAATATTTACAATATTTATATATAATGAAATTCATCACCATTATCTCCACTAGTACACAATTAGCACAATTTAGCATCTGCATTTTCATTTAATACAGGTAGCTTGAGATTCCTACACCTAGACGTGTGAGATCAACTCTATCAAATATATCAAGTTTGACGAGATAACCTTCAAATTGTAAATTGTCTTTATACAGGCTATAATTTATACATTGTTGATGTACATTTAATGCGTTAGACCAACTCTGTTTATAAATATTTTATTGCATTTTTTAGCCACAAAAAGAGCTTCAGCTGGAGTTGACCAAATGTGACTCAATCCAGACGTGTCTAGACTTTGCTTGATGCAAGTGACAAGCAATCCATGGGGAATTAAAATAAACAGGATCATCAGAGTGCATAACTTTAAACAGTCTATACATAACATAGGACAACTTATGTGAGCTCCCTGTAGCAATGCGGGCCCAGAAGTTAACCATTCTACATTGAATTTGAACATGCATTTCAGACCTTCCAGTTTCACCATACACCATAGGAATTGGTGTTCTTGAATTAATCTTTAAAATGTACTTGAGAAACCATCTATGAAATTTTTCAATGCGTTCTGAATTTTTCTTAATAATACAAATGCAGCCTTTCTGGCCTGCACGATTTGTTTATTTTGGGCTTTGTGGAATGTAACATTATAATTGAAAATTGCACCCACATAGACATACTCTCTCCACACCTCTAAAGAAACATCTCCAAATGTAAATTCAGGGAGCTTACGTATTTTCCCCCTTGAAAAGACAACCACTTTTGTTTTATGTATTAACTACAAGTTTCCAGTGGTCACAGTAATCATTAACAGCAATAACAGCGTTTTGTAACTCTTCTTGTGACTCAGCCATTACAATCGTGTCGTCAGCGTATAGAAGTACATACAGCTTGAGAAAAATGTCTACATGCTGATCACTAAGAAAATTATTTATATCACTTGACAACCCAACCAATTATAATTTCTACTAACAAAAAAATCGAAGTCATTTAGGTAAATAGCGAATAATAATGGGGACAAGTTTTCACCTCGTCTCACTCCAATGTTGCAAGCAAAACTGTTGGAGAGCTGGTCTCCAACCATAACACAGGATTTAGCAGAGGAGTATAAATTTTGTATAACTTTCAGAATGTTTCCATCAATTCTATTACTCAGCAGTTTGCTCCATAGATGCGCACGGTTAACTAAATCGAAAGCTTTCCGGTAATCAATTCAAGCACAGAAAAGCCTCTTCCGCTTTTGTAGGTAAAATTGAATTATGCAATGTAATACGAAAATATGTTCTAACGTGCTGTGTTTAGACCTAAATCCTGCCTGCTCATCGCCCATTGCGCCAATTGTAACTAGATAACGTGTTAAACGATTGTTAATTACTGCTGTAAAAAGTTTTTCCCACGCAACTCAGGAGAGTAATGCCTCTATAGCAATCTGGATCAGCAGTGGAGCCCTTATTCTTATATAATGGCATGATAATACCAATAGCCCAGTCGGTGGGGACCAGGCCTGAATCTAGAATGACATTGAAGAGTTCAGTTAAAATCATAACCAAATGTGGGGGACTTTTTAAAAATTCTTTATGAACATTATCAATACCACATGCTTTCTTTAGCTTTAGTTTTTTAATTGCTCTAATGACCTCATCAACAGTGAAACAATCGTTAATGTAGTCGTTAGTACAGCTAGTATCAGGAAAATTATTATCACATGCTTCGATGTCTACCTCTGAACTAAGTTTCCTGAAATGCGCCATAAATACCTGCAGAGACACATCTGGCACAGGTTGTTTCACACGAGTGCAATTATTTATAATTTTCCAGTACTCACGACTATTAGTCTCTGTACTTGCATTCATTCTTCTTTTAATATATCTTACCAATATATTTATCCGAAACAATTGAACGCCGTCAGAAACAGCTACTGTTACCCGTTATGATCAATAGAATTGAACAATACTCATAACGTGCAACACCTCGTCCGAGAAGATAAACATTTCTCTATGTTTCCAACAGGATATTGCTGTGTGCGATCACCTTACCATACGTAAGTAACTACACGTAACGTTCATTTAGAAGATTGTCCAATGGCGCCATGAGGGTAAACAAAATGTGACGTCAACAACTCGCAGAAGTCTCGCGATAGCAGGGCGGCCATTGCACCGCTGCTTCCGAAGCGAAGTAAAACGACCTCTTCGGTGGCGCTTTCTGCACATCAAGGGCTATTTGGCAGGTTAGTAACCAATAAATAGACCAACAGTCGACTTGGGCATCTTTTGTATTGTGTTTTAGGGATGATGGAACGTGGACGACGATTTTCCAGGCGATTATAAAATCGCGTTTCATTGTTTTTCTTTTTTAATACGAGTAAAATGGCCGCGTTGACGCACAATCAAGCCAGCGCGGTATAGGCGGTAATAGTTGATCGTCATGGAGCGAGTACACGTGCTTATTTTTTTTGCTATTCGTATTGTTTTCATTATAATTGTTATCTCATGGTCGTCTCATAATCATTTATACATCATTGTATTTACTTAACATTTCAAGGAAACTAACTAAAGCGTTTATTGTCCTGTTATTACGACCCTAATGGCATTCTATTGTACAACCAGCTCAACTGAGTAAAAATATTAACGTACATTCATTCACTCAACCCGCTTGTAGCCTTCTTTTCAAAAAAATCATTATTTTGTCATCGATATGTGATTAGTTGGCTAAGTAAATGTATATCAATTAGACTACCTAGATATTCTTTGTTTCCCTTATTCGAAATTAATTACACATTCAAGTGAATTTCAAGCATATTTTTGGTATATCTACAATATGTCAACTAATATTTCATATTCAATGAACACCTGTATTTTGTTTTGTTTCTGCAACGAAACTGAGGCTTAAATTTTTCGTTGGAAACCACGCAATACGTTATGATGGCATACGAAAGGATGATTATCAAATTTGATAAAGTTTTCATGCGCAAAGAGATCCAACCATCTGACGTTCGAAAAAAACTTACTTCGGGATCCGTTCGTTAGTCATTCGTAGTAATATACCTTCAATAGATCGTGTCTATTTGTTATCCGTCAAGATTTGTATTGTATTGGCAGGTCGGCTGAAACGTTCAACATGGTTCCCGCTACGTCGGCATCTGTGGTGATAACCAAGGCTACCAACGTAGCGCGCGTCACTACTGTACCTACTCTGGCCCTGTCGTCTATAGGACCAACATGCAGCAGTAGTAGCAGTAGCAGCAGCAGTATAGCAACCGCCATCACCAGGTATAGTGACCTTAGATCAATTATTGTTTTGTATTCAGTGAAGACAACTTTGACCTTTGAATGAAACCAACTGCATTTCAAATCATCTATCATATATATATATATATATATATATATATATATATATATATATATATATATATATATATATATATATATATATATATATATATATATATATATATATATATATATATATATATATATATATATATATATATATATATATATATATATTCATATATATACATTTTTAAAGCTATAGTTAGGCTACTTTCATACTTATTGATTAGTTACTTCGATTTAAGGTCACTGAATTTGTTTTTTTAAAGCCCAAACAGTATTCTTAAGAACCCCAAACCCACTGTCATCCTCCGATCTGTTCATGTCACGATGAACGGAGTCAAGAAGAAGGTCCTCATCCCCATGAACACTACCCTACTATCGTCAACCACGTCGCCATCTCAGCCCCACGTCAAAACTCAACAGCAACGTAATATAACCGTCATTACCCCACCCAAGTCGAAATCTGACTCGGGGTTGATTCCATTCGTACCTCAGCTGCCAACATCTACGAACATTAAGCAATCGCCAATTCTGATCCGTGTTTCTCACCCCCAAAACACGCCTGTTATGTCGCCTATCATTGGTTCCACGATCATGCCGTTGAATGACAGCAGCTTGAGTTCTTGCAAAGCGTTTCCGAAAACTAGTGAGCCACTTTTCTTGAATATAGGAGGAGAAATATACTCGAATCGACCACAACTGACAAAGAAAGTTATCAAAATTGTTAACCGTCCTGTATCAACGCCTATCAGCCAACCACGACTTAATCTCGCAGCCGTTCCTGGATCCGTCAGAACCACCGCCCCATCAGTTCTGCTTGAATCTCAGGTCCCTGGATCCCAACCGACGATACTTGCATCGTTACTGGGATCGAGAAGTGAATTTGAAGTCGCCCCGGTTGTCATTGCTCCAGATGAGGATGATGATACCAACACGACCCATGACTCGCTCGACTCAGATGTGTCATCGGTGATTCCGGAGAGGGGGATGTCACCACCTCATGAAAGCACTTCCAGTCTTTGTGATCTTCATATGGTTTCAAGCTTACCCACATGTGTTCATAATGCATTTGAGATACCACACCGGGTTATAGAAATAGCACCCATTGGTGATAAAAAGCCCCCTACTGAACCAAAATGGGTGTACCACACTATTCCTTCAACTTCATCACAAGCTACACCGTCCCTCGGTTCAGGTGCGAGTTCACCTGACATAACCACTGACCAATCAAGCACAGACAGCGCCATACTCGAGGCAGATGAGATAGTCTGCCGTATGTTTCAAAAATCGACACCAACTTCTCAACCTCAAACTAAAACGTTGACTCAAACACGAGATGTCACTTACATCCAACCAGCTAAATCCGTGTCCACGACCGGGAGTGCCACTGTAAGGACGAATCCCAAAGACTCGACGATAGTCTTGTCTTGTTCTCAAGACGCCAAAACTGACAAATATGTCATCCAGCAACGTAAGAGAAAACGCCAAATTGCCAGACCGTCGACGCCTGCGCAGGTGCCGCCTGAACCGACAAAGAAGTGCTTCTTCCAATCCCAAAACAAAACAGTAGACAGTTCCATCATTGAATGTCACGTGGCTGTGGAAAAGTTGGACTTGTCCCATGATGCGATTGTCAGTGTACTCAATTTGGACAGCGTTTGGGTGAATTGCCCCCGATGCCCCATAGAGGCAGCCAGAAAAAGTCGAGAAAGCTTAAGAGCTCAACGGTCGTTGAGACAAAAACAAACATTTTCCACTCACGGGCCAATTCAGTCGACTGCACCCTCCACGACGGCAAGGTTTTTCAAAGTGAAAGATTCGTCTGGAAAGGTCACTTTGGTTGACATGGGAAGTCAACCTGAAACTATGAGAGTTTTGAACCAAGAATGTGGTAGCAAAGGAAAGTCTACTCGTCAAAACAAGTACTGGCTCATTTTTGGTTCCAACGTCACAACTCAACAGCAAGCAAGATACCTCCAGCAACAAATTACTGGCTCACAGAATACCCGGTGTCGAAGTCCCTGGAACGCCAACGACGAACGTTGGCATCGCGTCACCATCTTCTAATGTTTCATCGATACTGAATGCAGCTACAGCAGCTCAGGTGGCGGCCGTAGCGTTCCTCAAGAAGATACGCCAGGAACCAACCAATGAAAGGGGTTCCGGTACCGTCCTTCCACACGAAAACTTGGATTCGGCGGAGGTGAGAAGAGCGAGTGAGGGTACTGAAGGCAGCGGGACTGATACATGTTCAGAGGGGGAATCCCCGAGGAGAGTCACTAGTCAAGCGGAACCTAAGGAAGTTCGCATACAACGTCTGCGAGAAATGATGAAGAAGCAAGAAGCCCAGTTAGACCAACTTCGAAAGGAAAGAGAGCAATTCAAACCCTCTGATTCAATGTTCGATCCCATGCCATAAAATGTGAATGATTCTGCGCGTGGTGACGGTCCATAGCATTTACGTCAAAACGTATCTGAGAGATTCATTATTTTGTTGCGAGTAACGCATTTTCATGTTTTCTATGAACGAATGCCATGGGGGATATATGTTGCCCATAATATGTGTTAGTTAATTCAGCATGTCTTGTGAATGATGAGTCTATTGCGAACATTGAATCGAAGTCATTATATGTCCACTTTTGAGTACATAGTATAAACCTGTAAAGTAATTAAAAAGCTCATATTTCAATATATATTATACCCGTAATGCTGTTTTTACACAAAACAAGTAGACGTGTTTAACGTGCTTTTCATCTCCAAAGAATTCATAAATTAACCAAAACTAAGAAATCGACTCTTACAAAGCTATTTTAACCTGATCCTGTGTTTTCTGTCAGTATGTTGGCAAAATTGATCCAGTTACGAACGGATCTCGGAAATGAATCCAGGAACGATTGTGTTCGGGATCATTTCGAAGAATGCTTAGACGTGTGTTATGCGTTTGTTTGTGTTTTACCGAGTCAGCTCTGTTTTGTTCGTGTTTTACCGAGTCAGCTCTGGTTTGTTCGTGTTCTACCGAGTCAGCTCTGGTTTGTTCGTGTTCTACCAAGTCGGCTCTGGTTTGTTCGTGTTCTACCGAGTCGGCTCTGGTTTGTTCGTGTTCTACCGAGTCGGCTCTGGTTTGTTCGTGTTCTACCAAGTCGGCTCTGGTTTGTTCGTGTTCTACCGAGTCGGCTCTGATTTGTTCGTGTTCTACCGAGTCGGCTCTGGTTTGGTCGTGTTCTACCCAGTCGGCTCTGGTTTGGTCGTGCTCTACTGAGCCGGCTCTGGTTTGTTCGTGTTCTAACGTGTCGGCTCTGGTTTGTTCGTGCTCTACCAAGCCGGCTCTGGTTTGTTTGTGCTCTACCGAGCCGGTTCTGGTTATTTTGTGTTTTACTGAGTCGGCTCTGGTTTGGTCGTGTTCTACAGAGCCGGCTCTGGTTTGGTCGTGTTCTACCGAGTCGGCTCTGGTTTGTTCGTGCTCTACTGAGCCGGCTCTGGTTTGTTCGTGTTCTAACGTGTCGGCTCTGGTTTGTTCGTGCTCTACCAAGCCGGCCCTGGTTTGGTCGTGTTCTACCGAGCCGGCTCTGGTTTGGTCGTGCTCTACCGAGCCGGTTCTGGTTATTTTGTGTTTTACTGAGTCGGCTCTGGTTTGTTCGTGTTCTACCGAGTCAACTCTGGTTTGTTCGTGTTCTACCGAGTCGGCTCTGGTTTGTTCGTGTTCTACCGAGTCGGCTCTGGTTTGTTTGTGCTCTACAGAGCCGGCTTTGGTTTGGTCGTGTTCTACCAAGCCGGCTCTGGTTGGTTCGTGTTCTACCGAGCCGGCTCTGGTTATTTCGTGTTCTACCGGGCCGGCTCTGGTTGGTTCGTGTTCTACCGAGCGGCTCTGGTTGGTTCGTGTTCTACCGAGCCTGCTTTGGTTTGTTAGTGCTCTATTTGAATTCCTGTAGTTTGGAGAAGGTCTCGCCAGTGTAAAGACAAACAGTATTGTATCAATCTAAAATGATTCTGAACAACAGAGAACCTCACATTGAATATAAGCAACGCCCAATGATTTATTGGCAGGCAAATGCAACGCGATGGCCAATTCCGATCAAATCAGCCCGTTTAACTCTTCTTTTCCCTTCTATTTAGGGAATGGTTACATGGAAGAACACAACGAAAAAAGTCAGAATACGTTTTCAGCTAAAATGTTACAACCTTTAGAAAGTTTAAACGCAAAACAAATGACTATAACAGATTTCATACACCTGTAAGAAATTTGCACTGCCGATTAAATCTAGAAACCTGGCCATGTGGAGCAAGGGTTCGAAAAAACATTTTCCCAATGGGGAAGGTGATTAGCTTGCGTAACTTACACACAATGGGCAAAACAGGTTATAACAATGTTCTTTCTCGTGAAATAAATGCCTAAATGATGTTCAAGCAAGATTCTAAATATTTCACAGAAGATAGAGAATTGTACAGCAAAGTCTCGACGCGTTTATTGACTAGTTCAATTTTTTTTTATTCCCAAATGATAAATAACTGACGAAATATAAGTGAACTAACGAGTTACACAAAAATGAAGTTGTGTAGGAGTTTGGTTTGAGGCGAAGTCTCCCAGGTAGTTTCTACACTCAAGGCCTCCCTTCTTCTCCTATGCTATGGATCACACAGTCCCGCGTTCACCTTAACATAGATTTCTGCATATAGACGCGGCGTACATCAGCTTTTGGCAACCTGTGATGGAAGGCTTGGTCCAATAAACTCATCACTCTATTACATGTGTTTTGTACTTGGTAGGCACGGTTTTGATAGACTCAAGGATGCTGTGTATCGTTGTGACGGTGATGAACTGTGTCTGACGTATTTGAGACGGGGTTTTAGTGCTCCCAGACATCCAACAAGATGCCATCTTGCAGTCACCGGGCTAATGGGAATGGCAGACAGGTCTCGGCATACTTCTGACTAAACAAGCAAAATGGTTGAATAATAATAACTATGACAAGAGCTTCCGTCTTGCTTATGTCACGGTTAATGTATTTACATTTTCTTGACACATTTGGTCTGTCTGTCTGTTTCTCTCTCTGTAACCTACGTGACCACAAATAGGGTAAATAAAACATATGATTGATTCGTATATATATATATGTATACAAATATATATATAAATATTTGTATATATATGCATATATATATGCATATATATGTATATATATACATATATATGTATATACATAAATAATATATATATATATATATATATATATTTATATATATATATATATATATATATATATATATATATATATATATATATATATATATATATATATTCATATAGGAAGCCATCATAATAAAGTACCTTTAAAATCTGTATGTGAATATCGAAGTGCCATTTTGTCCATTTTGTTTTGTTCGGTTTTAGAAATAAGGGCATCACGGGAACCCTCTACTTCCTGGTCAAGTGTGAATTCATCCGAGTTCTGCTTCATCGGAATGGACACTCTATCCCTGCATGACGTTGGTTCCGCTTCAGTAAACGCTCTGGGTAACGGTCCGAGTGCACCTTGAAGTTTATCTGCCAAGCATTCTTGTTTCTCTTTTGTTTCTGAAACTGGATGCAGTAGGTTTTCTATTAAAGAAGGGCCTGATAAATTCAACAACACACCGATTGCAAAGTATCAAAAGTGTTCCAGTTTAATCTAGAAGCTAGTTGTCTCACTCGATGAGCTGAACGAGTATGACAGGCCGTCATCGTCGTCATCCTCCTGTCTTCGTCTCCCGCGTCGACCGTCGGCTTCCGCTCCAATGGGGCACTGTAGCCCCTTCTTAATGGAGGATGACGGAAAATGGACAGTCCTGCTCCCGGAGACCTGGAGCGTTGCTCCTGCGACGCTGCCAGACTGGAAGAGCTTGTCGTTCGTTTGGTCGCGAACTTGGAGAGCAACGAAATCGTGTGTTGCATCGTGAGTAGTTGCTGTAGTAACAGCATATCGTCCCGTCTCATCTGAATCTGTAAAAGTGAACATTCACATTCAGGATCCATTTGCTACTGAGGGAGGGGTGGATTCTCGTTCTTATCAAATAAGTTGGGAAAGATGTGGGTGGACGAGTGACGGGTGGTCCTATAATGTCGTGAGGTAGGTGAGTAATAATTAATAAATGGTGCAACTGAGGCCATGAAAAAACACACTGGAAATGGTGGCAAAAGGAAGGGGGTTCATACAAATTAGGCAGTTGTTATCATCAAGGGCCAATGTCATTTGGTATGCGGAGCTGGAGAAACATTGCGATAGTGCATGGATACACATCGTCATGTGTCCTTACATCTATAAGGATCCCTGCACAACACAGCGATCTCCTTCCATTAAGGTGACTCATAAGTCCAGTAGCAAAATGCAGTCGGACAACTCAAGCACGTTATAGTATGCAGGTTGTTACTCTTGTTGAGGTATATTCGTATAAGAGGCAATATAACTACCGATTACAAAGTTCCTACACTGATCTGTAGATTGGCAGTTTCAAGTGGGTGCCTCAATTTAATAAATTTCAAAGCATGAATACCTCCCCACTCTCAAATCATCACGAAAGGGCTGTTTTGTTCATGTCATTTCAAAAAATGATAATCAACGATTTTGTCCCACTTTGTGACTCGTCGTGTTAATGTTGCATATTGATAAGACACCAAACAGAAAGCTCACGTCACCCCATACAGAGATACAGGGTGTCATTTATGTTCGGTTCCCTGGGATCAACTCGTGCTGAATAATATATATATATCCGTCACTGTCAAATGTTGGACACTCTGACAACGGCTACAAAGTTTGACGTCACATCGCTGGCAATGGTCTTAATTATCTCTTTCAAACCTATGTTCTGAGGCAATCATTTAGTTGACCACGAACAGAATAAATATCAGATTTACATGGCTATAATTGACAGTATCTATAACATATGAATGATTCGTGAGTTAAAAACATTTTTGAAATGATCATTCTTCGTGATTTTTGTTTTGTTACCAATTTTGTCTGGTTGCTTAAACGTCTCGATTGAAATTCCTTCGTGACATTAAGTACACCATATCAATGATAATTAAAAGGTAACGGCGCTCCGAGTAGCGACATGATCGAGTAACTACGCATGGGCAATTCCATTATTTTTTCCCATTATAATCGCTCACAGCTTCGGGAAACTTGTTGCATCTACCGCTTGCCATATTCGATTTATAAATAACGTTCCGTCAAAAATGTGCAATTAGATATTACAAATGCCTTATAAACAGCAGGGGTGGACTCGACTTTCCTAAAATAGTAGGGAATTGGTAAATGAAGTTTCATTCACAACGGATTTTGATGATTTTTTATAAAAAGCACCAATAAAGAACAGATACTAGCTGTCCAAAGTCGATACCTTGCCTAGCAGCGCCACCTGGACCCATGTGGAAAGCCTGACAGTTTTCGTACCTTTTTGCAAGCACATAATGAGACAACAACATTACCAACATACTGGGACTTGCATGAAAACATATTTTCGATTATCCGAGTTGATCTCCAGGCTAATTCTACGTAGTTCGATACTGCATATAAAAATGTTTCGTACTTCAACTTTGACATAACTGTTTTAACTGTTGACAATAAATCATGTTTCAAATCGATGTCCATACACAATAAGTTATGTTTCGAACTGCCGTCCATTTATAATAAGCCATGTTTCGGACCAATGTCTATTTACAATAAGCTATGTTTCAAACCGATGTCCATTTATAAAAACCATGTTTGAAACGATGTCCATTAACAAAAAGAGGTGTTTCAAACCGATGTCAATTTACAATAAGCCATGTTTCGAACCGATGTCAATTTACAATAAGCCATGTTTCGATCCGGTGTCCATTTATATAGGCCATGTTTCGAACAGATGTCCATTTACAACAAGCCATGTTTCAAACCGATGTCAATTTACAATAAGCCATGTTTCGATCCGGTGTTCATTTATATAGGCCATGTTTCGAACAGATGTCCATTTACAACAAGCCATGTTTCAAACCGATGTCTATTTACACTAAGCAATGTTTCGAACCGATGTCAATTTACAATTAGCAATGTTTCGAACCGATGTCTATTCACAATAAGCAATGTTTCGAACCGATGTCTATTTATAAAAACCATGTTTTGAACCGATGTCCATTTAAAATAAGAGGCGTTTCGAGCCGATGTCGATTTACAATAAGCCATGTTTCGAACCGATGTCAATTTACAATAAGCCATGTTTCGAACCGATGTCAATTTACAATAAGCCATGTTTCGATCCGGTGTCCATTTATATAGGCCATGTTTCGAACAGATGTCTGTTTACAATAAGAGGTGTTTCGAACCGATGTCTATTTACAATAAGCTATGTTTCAAACCGATGTCCATTTATAAAAACCATGTTTGGAACCGATGTCCATTTAAAATAAGAGGTGTTTCGAGCCGATGTCGATTTACAATAAGCCATGTTTCGAACCGATGTCAATTTACAATAAGCCATGTTTCGATCCGGTGTCCATTTATATAGGCCATGTTTCGAACAGATGTCTGTTTACAATAAGAGGTGTTTCGAACCGATGTCTATTTACAATAAGCTATGTTTCAAACCGATGTCCATTTATAAAAACCATATGTTTTGAACCGATGTCCATTTACAATAAGAGGTGTTTCGAACCGATGTCGATTTACAATAAGCCATGTTTCGAACCAGTGTCCATTTATATAGGCCATGTTTCGAACAGATGTCCATTAACAACAAGTTTAGTTTCGAACCGATGTCCATTTATGAAAGCAATGCATCAAACCGATGTCCATTTACATTAAGAGGTGTTTCGAACCTATGTCCATTTACAATAAGAGGTTTTTTCGAACCGATGTCTCGTTACAATAAGCCATGTTTCGAACCGGTGTCTATTTATATAGGTCATGGTTCGGACCAATGTATATTTACAATAAGCCATGTTTCGAACTGGTGTCCATTTATAAAGGCCATGTTCCGAACCGATGTGCATTTACAAAATCCATGTTTCGAACTGATGTCCATTTACAATTAGCCATGTTACATACCCATAGCCAATTAGAAGGAAGAAACACACACAATAGTTGACTGCGCAGATTTGAGAATGCTGCTTCCTTGTTTCCTTTATCAGTCACCCTTGTTCAAGCGATTGTTCGATTTACACCAAGGGTTCTATGTGATTATTGAGTAAAAAGTTGGGCTTACCAGATCTTGTTTTATCACCGTTAAGCTGCTGTCGATCCGGTGCCGTAGTGAGTTAAAGTCGCTAGTCAACACCATGATAGCTCGTTGTATGAAGACGAAACGATCAGAAGTTCGTTTCCTTTCTGTATATTATCTGCCTTGTTATTTACCGCGAAACAGAAGGGTTCTGGTAAAGATAGATTCCTCTATGGTAATAGCCGTGAGCTGATAAAGCAGGCTTTTCCCTGCCGCGCTGGTGAGCTGTATGGTTTGTTTTGGCAGCAGTTTATAGGTTAAGTTAACGCACT
The DNA here is from genome assembly GCA_034190875.2 of Urechis unicinctus. Lineage (NCBI taxonomy): Eukaryota > Metazoa > Annelida > Polychaeta > Xenopneusta > Urechidae > Urechis > Urechis unicinctus. Next base: position 23,960,673 of record CM067345.1, on the reverse strand, counting down.
GGCTTCACTGCTGCCTATACCGCACCTAAGTAGATGCCATGTGGGTTCGGTTTTTGTTCACTTTTTAGTCTACATGATATTCACGACGCATCTTCATAAAGTTTGGCGTGGCCAGCAAGGAAGTTCCTAAGAAAATGTCACATCACGGGGTTATAACACGCGGGGTTGACAGCCCAATCGTGACGCACGAATTGCTTGACGTGGGAGTATTAAAATTTGGGTGTATCCTTGGCGTCTCCGCGTTTCTATTGACCTTATATATATAGACTTTCGGTGGAAAGCAAACGATACCATGAGTCCGCCTGCGTGACTAGAACACGTTCTTGTTTTCACGGTTCCCATCGATCAGCGCGTGTGTGTCGCTACGTGTGCCACGCCCACTGAAACACTCGTCACATATGGGAGAACTAAGCGTTAATGTCCCATAAAAAGCTTTGCGAGTACGATAAAGATCGTGTTTACTTTTAATCATAAGCACTCGGGGGTGGGGGGGTGGGGGGGTTATGTCTTTTTGTTCCATGGCGTTAGACATACATGAACAGGCAAACTACACAAAGTTTCTCACAGACTGCCCTCAACATATCAACAGGAAATTGAGTGGCGCTTTAAACGATTGCGAGTCGACATCGCAGATTGTCAAAACTTGATTAACCCGAGGGGAACCGAAACTCATTGTATGAAGATATCGACCGATATTGACACTAATATGAAGAAAAAACACGGTGAAAACTTTTCAATGCATATTCCTCAGACGGGCCCATGTTATGCGCTTCAAACAAAAAGACAAGTGAATCATGCGCCCCTCTGAATGGGACGACCGCCATAATCAGGTATAATATGCTTCTTAACACATATTTCAAATAAAATATTTTTAGGAATGATTATGGCTGTCACCCTTGAAATGTTATTTTTTTTTGTCATATCGTGACAATAGATGGCGATGATGATTCGGCTGTTTTGTGACTTTACTTTTTGGAAACATAACTCAAAGCATAGTTTGGGTTTCGAACCTGGGACCTCTTGGGTTGAGAGGCCACCATAGTATCTGCTGGGATCTGTAGACCTCGCAGGCAATAAACCCGCTTGTCTCAAAAACCAAGCCACCAAAGAAAATTCCGCCCTGCTCTCCGAACTAAGCCACCAAAGAAAATTCCGCCCTGCTCTCCGAACCAAGCCACCAAAGAAAATTTCGCCCTACTCTCCGAACCAAGCCACCAAAGAAAATTCCGCCCTGCTCTCCGAACCAAGCCACCAAAGAAAATTCCGCCCTGCTCTCCGAACTAAGCCACCAAAGAAAACTGCTCTCCGCCTATCCCCGAAGTGTTGACCCATCTGTTGGCCGATGAAAAACTTGACACTGCCATACGGTTTTGTAAAACTGTTGGCGTGAAGGCTCATGGTAGCGAACTAGACATTCTTTGTCGTCTGCGTTATCAGTCTTTGGCAAAAGCAAAACTCGACCACGCCTACACGTCTCTTTATGGTCACACGAGCTGCTGGTTGTCGTCAAGATGTCCTCATCACGTCATCGCAAGGACTGTGATGTCCTGAGGTCTATAGAAGTGATACCAACTGTTAACATAGCTGACATTGCCAACATCATAGCAAAGCTAGGAAATCAAGCACATAGCCACTGAGAGGTAAAGCCATAGAATGCACGATGGTTGTTTTGTTTTACCAGGGGAACTATAGCGAAGATAGGGAGATGCTGGGTGGTGCCAGTATTGTTCCAGAGTAGAACAACGTCATCGAGACAAATCACGTGACACGTACTGGCTAACTGAAATTAGTCCAACCAACCATGCTTTTGCATTCAAACTGATATTTCTCTCACAGAACTCGCATATGACGTCTATCTCATAAAATTCACACCAAGGCACAAATGAAACAATCCAAATACACAGACGTCGTCTTAAATGTATTCAGAGAGCTACTGAGGGATCTTCAGCAGCAACCACTGGCCCAGCAGCAACCACTGCCCCAGCAGCAACCAAAGCCCAAGCAGCAAACAATGCACCAGCAGCAACCACTGCCCAAGCAGCAAACAATGCCCCAGCTACAACCACTGCCCCGGCAGCAACCACTGCCCCAGCTACAACCAATGCACCAGCAGCAACCACTGCCCAAGCAGCAAACAATGCCCCAGCTACAACCACTGCCCCGGCAGCAACCACTGCCCCAGCTACAACCAATGCACCAGCAGCAACCACTGCCCAAGCAGCAAACAATGCCCCAGCAGCAACCAAAGCCCAAGCAGCAAACAATGCACCAGCAGCTACAACCACTGCCCAAGCAGCAAACAATGCCCCAGCTACAACCACTGCCCCGGCAGCAACCACTGCCCCAGCTACAACCAATGCCCCAGCAGCAAACAATGCACCAGCAGCAACCACTGCCCAAGCAGGAAACAATGCCCCAGCTACAACCACTGCCCCAGCAGCAACCGCTGCCCCAGCTACAACCACTGCCCCAGCAGCAACCACTGCCCAAGCAGCAAACAATGCCCCAGCTACAACCACTGCCCCAGCAGCAACCACTGCCCAAGCAGCAAACAATGCCCCAGCTACAACCACTGCCCCAGCAGCAAACACTGCCCCAACAGCAAACAATGCCCCAGCTACAACCACTGCCCAAGCAGTAAACAATGCCCCAGCAGCAAACAATGCCCCAGCAGCAAACAATGCCCCAGCTACAACCAATGCCCCAGGTACAGCCACTGCCCCAGCAGCAACCACTTCCCCAGCAGAAAACAAAGCCCCAGCTACAACCACTACCCAAGCAGCAAACAATGCCCCAGCTGCAACCACTGCCCCAGCTACAACCACTGCCCAAGCAGTAAACAATGCCCCAGCAGCAACCACTGCCCCAGCAGCAACCACTACCCCATATACAACCACTGCCCCAGCTACAATTACTGCCCTAACAGCAGCCACTTCCCTGGTCGCAGCCACTGCCCCAGCAGCAACCACAATTCTACCACACCTCTTGGACAATCGGAATAGCTCAGACGACATACACTAGTGACCGTGACGCGTCTGGGGCTGTAGTTGATAAATCGGAAATCATTTCCAAAGCAGTAAAAACGAATTTCCTCCACAGGAACCCCGGTATCTATCATTTCAGATTCATCCTCTCGGAATTCCTAAAGATTAATAGACCGGTTGCCCTGGTAACCATGGTGTGATATATTCAATAAGTTATGTTTAAGTAAGTGTCTCCTACAAGTTGTGAAGACCCAGATGCTCTCCACTAGGAAATCCGTACTTAACTGGTCGTAATATGTTTGTAAATAGTTTCCTAAATCTAACCTCTTCAGTATGTATAATGGTGTGCACGTCACCACATGTATCAATCGACACCATATGCGTGAAATTATCTCTTAAACATCTAAGAAAAGTAAATCCTGTATCTCTTAAAGTATCTGTAGGAACAAAGCACGTATGGTAAAGATAATGTTAATATCCGGAAATGCAGATTTTTTTTTAAGAGTGTATTATCCATTGCATGTGTCTGCGATTCTACATTGCATGTGTGTGAGATCATCCCTCACATATGTCATGACGTGTGCTTGTACCTCGAAACATATAAATACTTAGTGATTGTAGCAATAAAGGAGACTTGTATTCAGAGTTGCTGGAGTGAACAAACAGCTGTGTGCTGTTGTGTCATTTACTATAGCTGTGTGCTATATATTTGTTGCTTTGTACGACGGATAATTGCCTGTGAAATATATATAAGTAATCTCGCAGGTGCAAAACACCCGCAAAAGGAACTCGTAGTTTCTGTGGACCACCCCAAGGTATCCACAAAGTGTTTCGAGCAGTTCGCTTCCAACGAATGTGAAGATGGATGACTGGTCGATAATTTGCTGGCTGTTTGCGATTGCCATTCTTCTTCGTGTGTCCTTCTTCCTCAAGTTTCACTCTCTTAACTCGTCCCAATAAACCAAAGGTTGAACATATTCCTTGAATACTGGCCTAGTAACTATATTGGTAACTGTTCCTAAATTAGTCCTCTGCTAGTTAATAACTACAACTCTAAGTGCCTCCCTGTTGTTTCGTTTACCTTTCTTTCCACAGCTTGCCCCACGTTACATAAAACTAGATCATGTTCACTTTATCTTGCGTCCTGAACAAAGCCGAAATTTTGACAACATCAAGTATCAGTTTGAGCCAGACAGTGGCAAGCAGGGGAATAGCTGTTCTTTTGTAGGTATGCCATGCGTTTTCTCCTAGCAAATTGTTGATTTATCGAGCAAACACCGATACAGTTATTCAAGTTTAAAGTGTTAATTAAGCGTAATTGTCTCATGTCATTTAATTTCAATTTTCATTATCAGCATCACAGTATCTTGTCAATCCACGTTACGATCATCCAAATCGCTTAAAGCACTAAAATTAAATTTATAAGTAATTGATACGTTCGGAACCACAAAGTATTAAGGAGATGCAGTAAATGCATACGTATAGGCACAAGACGTAGGACAGATCATTCGGTCACCTTGTTCCTCCTTTATCAACCAATAAGTAGGTCCAATTGGATGGATGTGATGGGATCTACATGAGGCATCTTCTGGGCATTGTGGTCAATACTCAGGGTTTAAACAATCTGCAATCACCGGCAGTGAATACTATTATAAGAGAGGGAGGGGTTGAGGCAGTGTAGGGACTCAGGAGGGTTAAAAACTTTATGAAAAAACGTTGTCTATCATTATCTGCCATTAAATCTGGTCTTAATCTATTTGCATGTGTCTACGTTTTCAACGGAACTCGTATATATGACACTCAAATTCGTGCATGTGCACGAGATTCAGTTAGTTTAAAGCAATTAGTTTTTCTGATAGATAAATGAGTCATGTTGCATTTACAGAAAATGATAAAACAACTGTTACCTCAGTAGGACAATTGGATTGAATACGCATCACAAAACTAAGCCTATTGAGAGCGTTATGATGTTTGCAATGAACCGATAAGCAAAATAACGTTATGATAATAAGAAATTTCTGTTATGCGTTATGATCAGAAATGCCTAGCTAAATTTCCTAATCAGTGATTAAAAACAGGTCATAAGTGTAATGGAGGTCAATTGTCACCTAAAACCACAGAGCCCTTTCATTCACTTTCCATTGTTTCGATGCTTAAGAACCCCAAAGAACCCGAATCATCCATTTCATTGCCATATCGATTAGAACGTTCAATATCCTACACAACTTAAACAGTACCGCTTATGTCCCGGTTTGTTACCTAGACCCTACCGCAGACCCTTCATTTATATATACCAATCTTTATTTGTTCAAGCGCGTGTTTTGTAAGCCTACAGAATGAGTTAGTTCTGTATATGAATCATATTTTAGTCTTGTTTTTATAAGATGCAGATGCGTACTCCACCACAAACCCGCAACCCCTTCTCATCACATTGCGCCGAATGGTTAAATGTGTATAACCTCGCCACTTGTTAGGGCGATGGAGCTTCGTTGACATGTAGTTGATCTTCCGGCCTCTGTCAGTTAATGAAGCCGGCCTACTATGATTCTAATCACCGCTAGAATGTATGTCAGAAGTCCTAATGTCCAACTTCTGGTCAGCCTAATGAGTTTATGACGGGGTTCTAGCTGGGTCAAAACCCATCTGGAACCCTAGAAGAGACCCTTGGGACCCCGATGCGCCCTGTCGACGTCTTGACAGGGCGTTTCTGATATCTCTCCAGGCTTACTTAATGGGGGGGGGGGGGGGGAGGGGGGTGGGGTTGCCATTGAATAATAGGCCCCTAATTCCCCACCCACCCAGGGTCAGCCCTGTTTACGAGCGTTTATCGTAGAACGGACATATGCGCTTCAATCATTGCGTTGCCTCAGCGATATTTACAAGGTATTGGACAAGGCGACGCGTTCACCTATTTCAAACAACGCCATTTTTGCAATGAAATAAGCGATGAGTTTATGTAAAATCAGAATTAGGAGAGAAGTGGGATTTTATAGCTAGACTTCAACAGTTTCCACTGGTGATCCATATGAGCCCGTCTGTAACAGACTCATCTGATAGTTCACTAACACCCGTCTGTAACGGACTCATCAGATAGTTCACTAAAACCCGTCTGTAACGGACTCATCAGATAGTTCACTAAAACCCGTCTGTAACGGACTCATCAGATAGTTCACTAACACCCGTCTGTAACGGACTCATCTGATAGTTCACTAAAACCCGTCTGTAACGGACTCATCAGATAGTTCACTAACACCCGTCTGTAACGGACTCATCAGATAGTTCACTAAAACCCGTCTGTAACGGACTCATCTGGTAGTTCACTAAAACCCGTCCATAGGGGACTCATCTGATAGTTCACTAAAACCCGTTAATAGGGGACTCATCTGGTAGTTCACTTAAGCCCGTCTGTAGCGGACACATTGCATAGTCCTCTAGAGCCTGTGGATAGGGAATGGACAACAGGGTCTGTGGGGAAGAGACAGGACATCAGGGTGTGTGAGGGAGAGAGAGGACAACAGGGTGTGTGAGGGAGGAAAGGGAACAATAGGGTGTGTGAGGGAGGAAGGGAACAACAGGGTATGTGAGGTAGGGAAGGGAACAACTGGGTGTGTGAGGGAGGAAAGGGAACAACAGGGTGTGTGAGGGAGAGAGAGGACAACAGGGTATGTGAGGGAGAGAGAGGACAACAGGGTGTGTGAGGGAGGGAGAGGACAACAGGGTGTGTGAGGGAGGGAGAGGACAACAGGGTGTGTGAGTGAGAGAGAGGACAACAGGGTGTGTGAGGGAGGAAAGGGAAAAACAGGGTGTGTGAGGGAGGGAGGGAACAACAGGGTGTGAGAGGGAGGGGGAGGACAACAGGGTGTGTGAGGGAGAGAGAGGACAACAGGGTGTGTGAGGGAGGAAAGGGAAAAACAGGGTGTGTGAGGGAGGGAGAGGACAACAGGGTGTGTGAGGGAGAGAGAGGACAACATGGTGTGTGAGGGAGGAAAGGGAACAACATGGTGTGTGAGGGAGGGAGGGAACAACAGGGTGTGTGAGGGAGGGAGGGAACAACTTGGTGTGTGAGGGAGAGAGAGGACAACAGGGTGTGTGAGGGAGGGAGAGGACAACAGGGTGTGTGAGGGAGAGAGAGGACAACAGGGTGTGTGAGGGAGAAAGAGGACAACAGGGTGTGTGAGGGAGGGAGAGGACAACAGGATGTGTGAGGGAGAGAGAGAACAACAGGGTGTTTGAGGGAGGAAAGGGACAACAGGGTGTGTGAGGGAGAGAGAGGACAACAGGGTGTGTGAGGGAGAGAGGGGACAACAGGGTGTGTGAGGGAGGGAGAGGACAACAGGGTGTGTGAGGGAGAGAGAGGACAACAGGGTGTGTAAGCGAGTGAATGAACCAGAAGAAGTCGAGAAAGGAAGCAGGTAAGGGGAATTTGGGAAGAAGGGAGACTTGACGGGAGAGCAAGAGGTGGGCGGGATTGAGGGTGATTAATAGGAAGACCAGAACGCGACAAGCCACGCCGCTCAGACGGCCTGAGCGCAATCGTAGTGGACCTGTCATCGCCAACATACCTGGGCGGATATGCGCTTGGCCGGAATGTCCCCGCTTAGGTTATAAACCTCAGATACCTTCAATTTATGGTACAAACACGCGATTGTAAAGAATCCCTCAAAGGAAGATGGCTAGGCCCTTGACACCCTTTCAGCGTCGTTTATTCTATTGAAACCCAAACCCATGCCAAATACACATCTATAACGACCAATCTTCACGCTTTACATACAATGGGGGGAAGTTTACCTCGGTGAGGCCTCTGCGCTGGGCTGAAGGCGAGCGGTCTATTAGTTTCACAGAACATCAGTGTCTTTTGGTCATAGGAACACAAATCCAGAAGAAGGGTCATGTGCGCGGGACGACACCCCGGATGTATATAAACTACTATTTGTCACAAGGAGTTGCCAAGGAGACCTACTCCCCCAACCCCCCCACTCCCCCTTCGCTTCATGGTTGGTCCCGTCTGCTTGACGCCTTATTGTATTTCCGCACAGAAGGTGAAAGCAAGTCCTTCAAACTCACTCGTCTCATTACCGAGCTCTTTGCTTGGTGAATAAAACTACCAGGTTTGTGCTCTTAAACATACATAGGAGTTTATGGTGCCCAGATGTACAATTCAGTCACGTGATCCATCCAAGGAAATATCTCAACAAACAACAACATGGCCTCGTTATGAATATTGCCCCGACATCAGATGATTAGAAACCAAGATATACACAGATCCCCCGTCGCCCAGATAGTTTGGTGTCACGAGTGAAATGATCAGTGCTCCCTCATCGTCATCCTTAATAATCAAATATCTGTTATTATATCGTAAAGAAGCAAGACTTCAAATACATACGCTTTCAATCTTGGATATTGAAGTCGTTGTTCCCCGAAATTTCACTTCATAGTAACTGAATATAGCATTTTAATATGTGCGTGTGGCATAATATGTGCTAATGTGGGCCACCCAGAAAGACGAAAGCCAATTAATTCGTCAACAAGGCAGCAGCCGAATATATTAAAGGCTATATATCAATGTGGCACCTCCTGTCACACTATGATTTCCTGGAATTTATATAATAACCACAAATCATGAATGTATATATGTATAGGGAGCCCCACCCCTGGTGTTTATTTCTTATACATAGGCCAACACGAACATGTGGAGCGTCGACGTTGAAGTGATAAATTGGCCGTACGCTGGCTGAGCCCTAAAATGTTTGGCTGAGCTGTCGAAAGGCAACCCATCTACATTCATACCTGCTTCGAAGGGAACGTTTGGGGTGCGTTCTGGGTCAATTTACGTTGTTTGGTGCGCTTTGGTTAGTCTGATTTTGCGGGTGCGTTCTAGTTGATTGAGAACGCATGTTACGTTCTGATGCATTTGACGATAAGACGAGCGTTGGAATGCCCATAGACTACCAAGCCTCTGACTTCATGCATTTACTGTGGAATTTAACGGCTGAATATAGTTTTCCTACTAATTAAACTTTTTAATTCACATTTCTGAAAACGAATTCCTTTAGGAAAACCACCACCCAACGGATAGGCAATTTATATCAATTATGAGTATTCGAATTCGATCGGGGTCAAACAGAGGACGCGGTTACTAGGAATAAATTCTGACTATGTCCAAAGCATTTCTATTTTACGAGAACTTTATGTATATTAAAGTCTTAAGTATTCGATAACTAACTTCATCAATGAAGCGTTATGACGTTTAATGAGTCAGGACGCTTTAGTCTGAGTTTAGACCCGATCAATAGGCCGCGGTTTGCGGAGGATTTAATTGTAAACGGTAGAATGATTGACGTACAGGCATTGTCATTGCAAGCATTCGTATTGGCCGCTGGGAGACATTTGGTTGTATATACGGTCATTATAATCACATACACTAGGTTGCCCGATGCCAAGGTTAGTATCCGATCACCTAGCGACTAGATCTTTTAGTTTACGCCTAACTAATAAGCCATGCAATGGCTCGCTGCCGCCGCGACATCCTTCCATTATTAAAACTCGAAATATGTATATCATTTCCCCGGGACATCTTATATAGGGATGATGGCGATTGTAATGTCCAGTGTCGATGGAAATGTCTATACTACAACTGTGTGTTTTGTCATGAACAGATCTGTTGGATTGCCATAGATACTTTGTATAAAGATCCAGCGGCTCTCGGCGCTCTAGAGCTGGGCATCGGGAACAGAGCACCTGCATAAATAAGAATTCGAGCACGTTTAATCGCTCATCATGCCACCCAACTCGGCATGCGAAATGGCGACAAAAGCGGTTCAATAAAGGGCAGACAATCAGACTGATTCATATCCGGTGTGGTCGCATACAATTACAAGCAGCTGTCGGTGTGGTTTCCGTTTGCATGTGATTCTTTCTCTCGTGGGTGCTCCATGCCTTTTCTCCCTCATCAAATACAGTAATTCGAAATGGGAAGGCCTCTGTCCTTGACCGTTGTCATCAACGACGCACCAACTTGTACATCTTAACCACGCTCTCTGTGGTTCCAAATTTGCGTGGGCGAGTCATGTTGCGGCCATCTTATAGCAAAATGTGCAACTTCAAGCACAAACAACTCTGCCCTAATAGACCCGATGACTTGCGCAGATAAAATGCTTGTTGTAACCGCAAACCCAATTACAACAGAATTTTTTTTCTCTCACAAAGGTCGGATATTCGCTTGCGGTTCGGTAAAGAATTTCAGTCTCAAGTCTCTCGATATTTTTACAAACGTAAAGATTTTTTATTTATGAAATAATTATGAAGCAAGCTAGCGATATTTACCTAGCCGTTGTAAATGAGTTCAGGAATCTCCCTTCGATTTTAAATAACATCAGATATAAGTGGAATATGGCGGGACATATTGGCCAAGTTAACTACCACAGGACGAGCGTGTTTCAGGTATTAAACCACACATCTAGCCTTATAAACACCGGGTAAAAACCTAACACACACACACAAAATCATCTCGTATCGCACCTCCACACCTTCCCCAGCCACCGAACACACACCCAAACACACACGCACACACTCACACACACACACACGCGCCAATGGTATCTCCCTGCCCGTTTTCTTCTTTATCCCGTCTCTTCCTCTCTCCCACTCCCAAACCGCACCCCCAACCCTACTGCACCCATCGCCTCTCCTACGGCAGCTCAACCCATTTCATTAGAAATAAGACGACACCTGCTTATACCAACGCAGGTACAAACCTACATCTTAATCAGTCCACGCGACCTCCTCGAACAAATCTATGCGTCGACTCCCATTTGACCACTCGTTCGGGGAGATTCTTCTTTTAAAAGGGTGACCGCGAGTGGCAAACCACAAAAGAAAAGCCACAAGTATCAGGAAAAAGTGTCTGAGACCCTCCCGCTTGCCTTTATTCCACCTATGACGCACCACGTGCTTTGGACTGAGAGGGCCAGCGGGGAGGGAGGGTGTGAGGCATGAAGGAAGGAGGATGAGAGCCGCAGAACTACCTCAGACGAAGAGGCACAACTGGTCAGCGATATAGAGACTCTTCTTTCGACAAAACGGATTTCAAAACGACAACGGTTACTCTCATCTAGGCTCTCAGAAACGGGCTATTTATTTGCTTATCATTTGATGGTTTATTTAAATCAAGGTAAACCCAGATTTTATGGACAATTTGACTTGGTTTCGCCTCGTCAAATAGGCCCTGATCATTGGACGCACGGATTTTGATATAGACATTAAACACCTGAAATGACAAAGTTGTCATTTTCACTGCTTCGTCCAGCACGACTCCTCGCCTTGGGCATGTTAGTGATGACATAATTCGATTAACATCAACCACGTCACATAAAGACCGATTCGTGATGACAGATGCAGTTGCTATGGTTATTGGTAAGTCTGAATCCGATACTGTCTCACGCAGTTATTGTCTGTCATGATTTGATATGGATGCGTAGCCTATTCGAACTCTTCACCGCCTTATGCCTATTTTGGGGAACAATTTAATTTACTTTCTGCTGGCAATAAATTACCGTTGAATGCGGGGAATTCATAAATAAGAATTGTTAATGTCACCATCAATTCCGAAAGTATTTCTCCCGGGAACGAAAACCACTTCATAAAAGGGACATGCGTATCCATTGTAGACGAGTGTGTGTTCACAACACTGGTGGTTCGCGGCCGTTCTGAACAACGACTTTTTACGTCCGTTCAGCTAAGCTGTTCACAAATGCAGGTTTGACTGCGCATGTAGTTGACAAACAAAGGTTTAATGAAAGTTAAGGCTTGGCGCATGCCACATTCTAATTGAGGTACGTTGCTATATTATTACACTTTTTCATGTCTATCGAATTAAAACCTTATTTACTGAATACATTTTCATAACGTGAAATAAGGGCAATTGTTGTCTCATAAAAGATCGTTATGAACACCACATAATTTATCATTGCGTTATGATCTAATGTATAGAGGACGGAAATACGGCTAACACAAATTTAATCGATGACTCAATTGCGAAAAGTTGCAATAAAAAGAAAAATAATCCGACGGGGGAAAGAGCAAGTATGTGGGAAGAGAACTTACGCCTCTTTTAAAAATTATTGTGCGTATTAACCTCTGCATAGTCTATCATAGACCTTAAACCCGCCACTAACCGCAACTCGATTAGTCACACTAAAAAGCTTTAGGCGGTGTAACAGAGAGTATATGCATTTGTCGTCACGTGACTTGCAACAAGATTGTGAACTCAGGTTTATATTAAGTCACAACAAGGCCCCGTCTCAAAATAGGAATTGCGTTACAGAATAAATGGATGATGCGCAGTTGCATTCTGTATGTTGATACGGCTCATTATTACTCACTCGAAATAATAATCCCACACCAGCTACCAATAACTTATTGCTTCGTACTTTTCCCAGCGGAAGAGTAGATTATATATATATATATATATATATATATATATATATATATATATATATATATATATATATATATATATATATATATATATATATATATATATATATATATATATATATATATATATATATATATCCATATATATATTGTATATTGTATATATATATATCCATATATGTTCATATTAGATATATATATATATATATTTATATATAAATATATGTATATATATATCCATATATATTTATATTGAAATATATATATACATGCATGTATATATTATACACTCACACGCTATTATATATATAAATGTATATATATATATATATATATATATTTATATCGATACATATATATACATATTCATATATATATGTAAATTTGTTTATTTATATATATAGTGTGTGTGTATTTGAGTGTGTGTTTATATACATTCGCGCCATGCTTTACCTTTTGTTGAATATCACCTACAAGACCTTCATGAATACTACCAGCAGTTTTATATGTAATACGTTTGCTGATAGCTTCTCTATCTACTCCATTGAACCATTCGGTGACTTGGCAAGCAGAGTAAAATAAACAACCTTGTGCGCGGTATGAATAGTGGAAAATTGCAAAGCGTGATCGATGCGTGTCGCTCAAGATATATTCGTAATTTTCCTTTAAACTACGCTTAAAGTTAATGGATCATATTTAACAATATTTCCCTCTTCTCTCTCCCTGCGATTATGTTTCACCATTGCCTCTGAATACTTTATTTGTTGTTTGTTATAATTATTGGTCAATTATTGTTGTTCAAGAACACTTACTACACGCCTCAACACTTCTGTGGTTATAATTTTTTTTCTTTGCGAATCAAGATATGCCAATCTATTATGGATGACTAACATGTGATTATGAATGTTTAGAAATGGCGATGCCTCTGTATGCGTTACCATGTGATACAGTGTTACAGATGAGGATATAATGTTGTTCGTTTATTAAGTTCGCATCCAGTATTCAGGTATTTGTACTATATATGTACACCTTCCACGCGATACTAAATGTCTGATACATTTGTTCCCCTCCAATATATATATATATTTGCGAACCAGATTGTTTGTGTACATGCCATGGAAATGATTCATTGAACTGAATATTCTCACTGAATTGGAACATAAGCAAGTCAAAGTGAAGTGGTTTAAACAGCCATATATCTCCTCACGTTCTCGTCATCATACGTGCGAAGTATTATAAGTATGACTCTTATCTTATCCCGAAATCTCTATTAATGCGGGTTTGTCTGATTGGTTTGATATCATTTGATTTGGGAAAGTACCCCCACCAGACACAGCAGCGTACAACCGCCAGTGCGCTAAATGTATTCCTCCGCTTGAGGTTACGCCCTCTAACAATTAACTCCTCCTCTTTTGGCTTGTTGTCAGAATGACAAGTCGGTAAATATGTTTTCAAAGTGATGTTATGTTAATGTCCTCAAGGCATACCCACTCCTCTCTCTCTCTCTCTCTCTCTCTCCTCGCTCCTCTCTCGCGCTCGCGCGCTCGCGCGCTCGCGCTCTCTCTCTCTCTCTCCTCTCGCGATCGCGACACACACACAACACAACACACACACACAAAAACCACGGGGCGCGCGGCCACCGGGAGCGCGCCCGGGAGGGCCCAGGCAAACTCGCGCCCGAAAAGGGCGGGCCCAAAGAAAGAGCCTCTCCCCCCCCTCTCTCTCTCGCGCGCGCCTCGCGCTCTCTCTCTCTCTCTCGCGCTCTCTCTCTCTCTCGCTCGCTCTCGCGCGCTCTCTCTCTCTCTCTCTCTCTCTCTCTCTCTATAGATAGATATATATAGATATATATATATATATATATATATATATATATATATATATATATATATATATATATATATATATATATATATATATATATATATATATATATATATATATATATATATATATATATATATATATATATATATCACTCGCCTTCTCCTTTTGTGGTTTGACCATAGGTATAATTATCAGCAAACATTCACCCCAAGCAAAAGTCAGGGGACAGCTATATTTTTTTACAGGGGTTGTCTGATTGTCAGGGGATAGGGTTCCCTTTGGAAATACTGCGTTTGGGATATCCTTCAAGTTAGCATTTACACTCGGAGTTTTATTTAGAAAGAAACTGAAGCATGACAGAAGGTAGTGTACCGCGTAGTGAGAGACAGTAGTCTGCTAGTACCAGGCTCCGAGCTGTGATTGGTGAACATTGGCTGCGTTAAGTGGACATCGCTAGAACGACCCACTTCGAGCAGTCCAGGGATGAATGCTTCACAGATAGCTAGGGTTGTAGGATTTTTGTTTAACTATCACGCAGCAAAGAAGCTTTTTTTCGTTGCTAAAGTAGACAATGGTGATTTGTTGCAGCAAGTGAAATCAATATGTAGTGAAAATATATGGGTTAAACGACATACCACCCCCTCCCCATATTGCCTGTATAACCCCTGTATAACCCCTGTATAACCCCTGTATAACCCCTGTATAACCCCTGTATTACCCCCTGCATTATCCCTGTATTGCTATGCATTACGCCCTTTTTTATGCTACTTATTATCCCATGTATCACACTCTGTAGTATCTCCTCTAAAAACCACTAACCTTTATCGTGCTATCTATTACCCCTGTATTACCCCCTATGTTACCCCTTATGTTGCATTTCCACCTGTACAATCCACCTGTTAAACCCTCATTCATAGGAAGAAATCAAAAGGGTTTTTTTAACATCATGCATGTGATAAGCATAAAGGGAATCTGGTCCATATAACCATTTTCGTTTTGTTTTCAAGAGCGTTGTCAGTGAATACCCTTATTCTTTATTAATCTGGTGATTCATTATTTTTAAGGGCTGTATTTTTGAAAGGAAAACATCCAAATATGCTTGACATATGTTACAGCTCCATATAATCAATTCCGAATATCTTCAGATTCCTAAAGTATTTATTATTTTTATATTTCCCTTTCTTGGTCTTTAGAGCACCTAATCATAGAAAATTGATCGGTATCGGCGATTTGAAAATAACCTTCGAAAGTTGTTTACATAACGATGGAAAATAATAGCGGACAGGTGGAGCAGCAACATGTGCGCAATTCCATTTGTTCACTCCTCATTAGGCATGTGATTTTCATAGGTTACAAGGAATCAGTCTACTTAAGAGCAGAATTTGGATAGTATTTTTAAAATGAAATGCAGTTTTAACAAATATGCTAAATATTCATGCTGTTCCAACGCAAATTAATAACGCTATGATTTTACTTTGAACCGTTATGATGAAAAATGCTGCGGCGTAATGACTTAGACACATTTTTTCTGTCCCATAATTTTTCAGAAATCAAAGATATTCAAATTTATTTAAAGACGGACAGTGAATGCGTTTTGTATGGTTTGTTTTAGAATCAAGTCTTGTTTTTATAGTTTGTTATTGTTGGGTTATGTTTGTTTTAGAATTTAGTGTGAGAGGCATCCGCGATCTTAAAAAAATATATTAACTGTATCAATTACGGCTGGCACCTGGTGCTTTCCCACCTGAGAGTTGCCGCGGTGAATACATATTAACCACCGAGTATCGAGCGAGATAAAAGACAGCGAAACTAATTCAACCCTCAGCGAATTCTTCTTTCCTATTTTCTCACGACAATGTACAATATAGGTGTATACTCCTTAGCACATATATATATATATATATATATATATATATATATATATATATATATATGCATATATATATATATATATATATATATATATATATATATATATATATATGCATATATATATATATATATATATATATATATATATATATATATATATATATATATATATATATATATATATATATATATATATATATATATATATATATATATATATATACATATATCTGTATAAATCATAGGTGATGTGAGGGGACATGGGATGTAAGGCAAAAATGAAAAGAGCTTCAAAATTTTTGAAGGATTAACTAAGGGATCGGCACCGAGTATCGAGCGAGATAAAAGACAGCGAAACTAATTCAACCCTCAGCGAATTCTTCTTTCCTATTTTCTCACGACAATGTACAATATAGGTGTATACTCCTTAGCACATATATATATATATATATATATATATATATATATATATATATATATATATATATATATATATATATATATATATATAGATATATATATATATATATATATATATATATATATATATATATATATATATATATATATATATATATATATATATATATATATATATATATATATATATATATATATATATATATATATATATATATATATATATATATATATATATATATATAAGTCTTCGTATAGCTTTATAGACTGCTCGTGTCACTCCTTAAGGGTCTCTGGGCAGATTCAGGAAAAACCGAATACTCTCGGGTCTCGCAACGCAAGTATAGAATACGATGATTTATCGTCATGCAATTTGCTCCCGCATTGCTGACGACAGGCAATGATTAATTAACAATCCTTAATGCTAATAACCGTCAAGGAAGAGCTAACTCAGCATCATTTTCTGAAGGTCTTGGTCTATAAATTATATATAATTATTAAAATATGTCATCAAAAACGTGTTGAAATGAATAACCATTTGACATTTATCGCACAGAAATATTTGAAGCAGGGTCTTTTGAAAGGTCCCCCTTTGCAGCATGTTAGGGTCACCAGTTTTTACCGCAAACAGATGTTTGGGGTTTGATGTGTTTTATGATAACTAGCCCTGGCGAATTTGTAGCTGTCATGTTCTAAATTCAAACCGTCCTGCGATCATCATTCGTCTCGCTTTACACACCAACACATAACTTATCCTGGAAAAAAAGCACTATCACTGTAGCTATTCAGCTGAGATATTACATCGGTCTTTTTGTAATATCCTGTCACTTGGACGCCACTCGTATTCTGGCACCACGCCAGTCGCTTACTGAAATTATGCATGCGATATGCATAAACATATCTTGCTTTAAGTATCCCACATAAAATACAATGTGCGTTGTGATTGGCTGTCATGCTCCGAGCTGAAGATGTGCCAATACATACTGAAGTGAAGTGTTGAAGTACAGGACAGAAAGTAAACACGCGCTGCGGAGAGCGAGTGCCTGTAGTACAGTTGAACCAAATGGACGAATTAGAGAAGGAACTCTGTGAAGTTCATTTTGTTGCGAACACAGAGAGGCAAACTTGGAGGGGCAACAAACTAGATTTGACGCGGTGTTAGTGTATGTGTGTGTTATCGATATCGACTCATTACAGCCTCCGCAATTTGTTTACAAAAATATGCAAATGTGTAAACCGGAACGGGAAACTTGCGGAATTGCATTATTGCTAGATATTATCGCTTAAACACCACTCGTTTTCAGCTTCAGATGTCTTGCAGCGTCCACTGATCGGACTAGGTTTGAGGGACAAGACTTCCAAATAGATAGGAAATCAGTCAATGAAGTTTTTTTCACAACAGAATTGTGTTGATAAACATCTTCAAGTGCCTTCGACTACCTGGTAATAACCCTTCACCAAAACTAACTGTGAAAACCACGCCGCTGGCACGAAGATTTATCATGATACCATTGAGCAAACTTGGAAACGGGACGGTAATTCAATGTGACCATCCGAGTCACGATTAACCAGTTTATCCATCACACCTTGGGATCGAACCCGCTACCTATGGGTCGAAAGGCGAAGCTGTGTTGACCGCTTCGCCAAGCGGACCAGCTGCCGATCGAAACGTGAATAATTGAGTTAAACGTCCAATGCTTGATATAAACGTGAATAATTGAGTTAAATGTCCCGTACCACGCCGTCATGGAGTTGGGGGCAAATGATTGTGTGGTAATGAATTGCAGTTGAAATGAAAGATCCTTGCACCTAATCAACTAATTAAGTATCAAACAAACGACTATTGTTATTATTGTAAGTTTAGCTTGTAATTTTATTTGACGTCAAATGCCAAGGATCGTGCCAGTGTAAGTGCCAAACATATGGCCGGGTTAGAATAGGAGTTATAGTGGTCAGAGCTTCATATCCGCGGATCCAGCATCGATTCGCTATCATATTAGGCGGATCCCGATTCATTCATCCATTCTTCTCTCGATCAAAGTGGCGGTTTTTGGAATGTCCTTATTCTGTGACAACGCTGATGTCAATAAAATCTGCAAAAAGAGTTACCCCTCCGAGTGATAGGCGGATCATTAAAGCAAACGATGTAAAGCAAAGTCAAAGTACGACGTGTCTGTATCGCGCCAGTGGAAAGAATGACAACGCAGAATGCATACGAAACCTTCACCCGCCCGAAGTGACGACGTCGGAAATGCATTAAATTGGCCAAGACCCAAGTTGGTTTGCATGGCCTTGGCAAGGTCATTCTCAGTGGGCTCGGCCTGGATGAATTTGTTGCCGCGGCTATGAGAGTGGCCGGGATAGCTTGGTGGGTGTGGGGTGGGGGGACTCAATCATTGATGAAGTGAGACGCACTTGAGTCCACCAGTCAGCGACGCGCATCAATATCAGCATTAGTTTACTCCCCACTCGTGTATCTGGACCGTACTGCCCTGGATTCAGCCTAGACCACGGCCTTCTTAGTGTTGGATACTGAACATCCGTTCCCATTGGAAATCAGTGCTCGGTTTTTTTCTCTCTCTTACAACCATGGAGTTTTTCATTAATTCAGGAAGTGTTATATATATTGTGTCGTTCACATAGTGCAAACTCAGCAGATATCACATAACGTCATCGGCAGTACAGCTAAAGCGAATATCATTGATGATCGTCTTCGGTCTCCGCAATTGAAATTTTTACACTAACTGTGACACTAAAGCCCTCAGCATTGACACTAAAGGCCTCAGCATTGATACTTAAGACACCAGCATTGACACTAAAGCCAACAGCATTGATACTAAAGCCTCTAGTATTGATGCTTAAGCCATCTGCATTGATACTTAAGGCGCCTGATACGGATATTAATCCACTAGCATTGATACAACAGTCGCCATCACTCTCAGCTGATCCGAGGAGGAATTCATTGGCTGTCTCACCTCCGAGCAGACGACAGTTGAACCATATCACAGACACAAGATGTTTTTTTCTCCTGATGCTTCGACTTGCTTACACTGCTTATCTACACGCTGATCCAGCCGGCACCCCAACGACTCCTCCATCTACCACCTCCATCCATCCATCCATCCATCCATCCATCTAATTCACAGCTTCACTCACACATACACACATACCCAACCCAGGCTTCTGGATAGCATCCGCGGCCAAGACACTCTTTGATTCCTTTCCAGCCATTCATCAATGACATTGCTCGTAGTCTGGCTAAGCCAAGGTTCTGGCCCTTCATGTTACCTCGCCTAACCCTCGTCGGTGGAATCCCAAACCCTCTTATTCTCCTTCACTCCGTCCATCCTCTTGCAGTAGTGATCGTATGAAGAGGACGTTCAGCGTTCAGGGGTTCTGCTGAATGCGCTCCCTTCTTCTGTGCACTACGCGCGGACAACTACCCACAATCGATGTGCTACTTTTATATAAATTATGCATGCATGAAGCGAGCAATTCGTCCTCCTATTGGTTGGATCTCTTCGGCAAGTCCATTGATTGATATTTACAATATAACGGAGTAAAGCGACTGCGTGTAATTCCTCGGGTCACGTGTCCTACGTACAAGGCTGAAGGAGCGAGGTCAGTTTACTTGGAGGTAGTTTGTATGCAAACAGAAGACGTCGAGATTAAAGTCTTCATTTGCGTGTGTTGGTGAGGAGTGAAAAGCACGGCGGGGCGCGACAGGACAAGCTGCTTAGTGGAGTGAGGCGCTTTAGAGGCAGTGCATACAGTCAGGCGTACACGCTGGATCCTCACGGAGCACGGTGAGGCAACCCTGAACGCCACCCGGCAGCTGTGAGGGCCTCCTCGCCAACAGATCAGGGTTCCGCCGTCCCGCTGCCCTCCCCCGCCTTCCCATCGGCATGGCATCTGCAGGTGCTTGTCAAATTCATTCTTTCTTTTTTTTTTGGAGAGAAAAAACACCCTTAAGTCATGTTTCATGTGTCTTTGAGAGTTCGATAGATACTGCTTTGTCGGACGTGCGGGTTAATATTACGCGGGATAGGCGGACTGAATCCCTGCTGCTGATGGCCGCATCAGCTGGCGTACGCAGGGGACGGGGGTTCCAGGAGACATGAGGGTTTCCTAGGGTCATGGCCGCCACAAGCTCAAGGACGTTTTGGCCTGTTGGTAAGCAGCAAGATACCGACCTACATTTGACCCCACGTCTCGGGTCCTGGCCACGTCCTTCTGACCACACACGCACACACACATCGCTCTAGTCGACCACGTTATCAAATCCGATTCGTGTTTACTGTGATGTTTCGCTGACCCGGCCTGTGCACGGCTGGGGTCACCGAGGACAAAATGACCTGGGTTTTTTTTCGCCCAGGCGTTGACCTACAATCGTCGCCAGCTAATTCAGTGAGGGTTTTATGTTGGTTCATGGTCGAGGTTAAGGGTGAAGCGGGGTAGCTTCTCGTAGCAATGAAATTGACAAGATAGAAAAAGGGCTGGAATCCAAACAATTCTATGTTTCATTAGCATGGTTGCATGGCTGGGAAAATTCGTCCGTTTGATAGTTATATATAGCAATAATTGAGGTTTGTGTTGGAGGTAAATCATTATTACTAACTTCTCCGCATGTAAACGCTTGTATGTCTGTTGATGTAGGGTTTTCGGGTTAACGTCAGCCCTGCATTCCTTGTTGTGTGAGGATATTTTGGGTTGAGTGGGGGTGACTGACTGGCACTGGTGATATATCAGCGTTATGTATGCAATCAAACAATTTCAAAATTTCAATTGTTGACCGCTTTGATAACATTGTATGTAACGGGTGGTGAACGTGGTTCCATCTCACCCCTCCTCTGGTTCCCGCACACTCCTCCTCCGGTTCCACCTCACCCCTCCGGTTCCAGCTCATCCCGCCTCCGGTTCCACCTCACCCCTCCGGTTCCAGCTCATCCCGCCTCCGGTTCCACCTCATCCCTCCGGTTCCACCTCACCCCTCCGGTTCCACCTCACCCCGCCTCTGGTTCCACCTCACCCCTCCGGTTCCACCTCACCCCGCCTCTGGTTCAACCTCACTCCTCCTACGGTTCCTAGCCATAAGTAGTGAAGTATGGCACCGCAACATGAAGATGTTCACGCTCAAACCCTGTACAGCAAGGAATTAATGAAATTCTAATTGGTTTGTACGGAGCCGCAAGAAATTTAAGAAAAACAGCATTTTCTTCACTATTTCATCGGGTGATGATAACCTCTAAACTATCTTTAATTGCGTATGCGTCAAAGTCGGGGACCAGGGTACATTGTCCTGACATGACCTACTTGTATGCTTGTGGATGGTATGTAATGGACCTTAACAATGCCCGGTGATGATATGCCGGTCAGTACACAACCCCATTGGATCCCCCGGCCGACGAGATTAAGGTAATGGTGTGTATGTGTGCGTGCGTACGTTCGTTCGTGTTTGTGTGTATGTGTGTGTGTGTGTCTTTATTTGTGCGGGGATGCATGTGTGTGTGCGTTTGTGTGTGTGTGTGTGCGTTGGGGGCCTGGTGGTTGTTTGTGTATGTGTGTGTGTGTGAGAGAGAGAGAGAGAGAGAGAGAGAGAGAGAGAGAGAGAGAGAGGGAGGGAGAGAGAGGGGAGACGTGTGTGGATGTGTGTGTACGTGTGGATGTATGTTTGTGTGTGTGTGAACATGTGGATGTGTGTGGGTGTGTGTGGGTGCGTGTGTGTACGTGTGAGTACGTGTGGGTGCATGTGGGTATGTTTGAGTGCGTATGGGTATTGCAGCAGGGGATGGGGTGTTGTTGTGCATACGTTTGATTGGATGCATGAGAAATCGCATTTTCGTTTCGTGCTAACCGCTAATTGTTGATTTGCGTTCGTATCCATATACAATCTCCCATTGCCTTCCTGTTCAATTATTGGGCAATTGTGCTATTCACGAGAGTCACAGAAAGATTAGTGTGTTTGGGTTGTAGGTGACAATACTGGGGTTAGCGAAGAATACACATTCTTTTACATAATGATTCGTCCCATCTTTAGTGTTCTGTCGGGGTATGTAAATCTTCGTTTTCCATCAATCTTTGTAACTGAGCTCTACTGAAGATAGAGGTCTTATAATCATCACAAATAACCCAGCTAGATCGACTGAAGAGTACTATGCCCCCACAACGGCAATACCTGTTGGGCATGGAAATAACTCCTCATCGGATATCATCTAAATACTCTTGTCATGGTCTCCCATGCATCAGCATTGTTCTCATCGTGGTCTCCCATGCATCAGCATTATTCTTACCATGGTCTCCCATGCATCAGCATTATTCTTACCATGGTCTCCCATGCATCAGCATTGTTCTTACCATGGTCTCCCATGCATCAGGATTGTTCTTACCATGGTCTCCCATGCATCAGCATTATTCTTACCATGGTCTCCCATGCATCAGCATTATTCTTACCATAGTCTCCCATGCATCAGCATTATTCTTACCATGGTCTCCCATGCACCAGGATTGTTCTTACCATGGTCTCCCATGCACCAGGATTGTTCTTACCATGGTCTCCCATGCATCAGCATTATTCTTACCATGGTCTCCCATGCACCAGGATTGTTCTTACCATGGTCTCCCATGCATCAGCATTATTCTTACCATGGTCTCCCATGCATCAGCATTATTCTTACCATAGTCTCCCATGCATCAGGATTGTTCTTACCATGGTCTCCCATGCATCAGCATTATTCTTACCATGGTCTCCCATGCACCAGGATTGTTCTTACCATGGTCTCCCATGCATCAGCATTATTCTTACCATAGTCTCCCATGCACCAGGATTGTTCTTACCATGGTCTCCCATGCATCAGCATTGTTCTCGCCATAGTCTCCCTTCCATCAATATTACACTAACCATTGTATCCCATTCCTTGACATTATCCTCACTCCATTCAATCACATTCCTCCGAAAATTCTCACTATCGTATGCTTGCGGCAAAACTGTTCTCATTAATCTGGCTCTGACGTAAACAATGTTTCAATATTATCGACTCTTTTCACCATACTCCATGCATTAACTTTCCTTGCTTATATAATCCATGCATTAACTTTCCTCGCTTATATTATCCCTACATTAACTTTCCTCACTTATATAATCCATACATTGACTTTCCTCACTTATATAATCCATACATTAACTTTCCTCACTCATATAATCCATACATTAACTTTTCTCACTAATATAATCTATGCATTAACTTTCCTCACTTATATGATCTATGCATGAACTTTTCTTGATAATGCATGCGTCAACTTTTACTAACAATGACCATTCTAGCATTTTAATATTAACCCTTTTTTATCATGAAATTTGTTCTCATCATTGCAATATCCATTAACCTATTCTACCGACAGTAACTAAGAAAATTCCTCCTCGTCAGAATATCGCACTTTGCCCGCCTACGCATATTATCCTTCTGCAGGATCTCCTTGCTTCTGCGCAGACTAGGATTCGCCTCTGCACCACATAGATCGCTTTGGGGTCAAATTCTTGCCATTACGCGAGGAAATATTGATGCGAATAATCAACCCTCAAATGTTACAAAAATATGTTCTTGTGTGTTCGATGAGAAGAAACATAGTTCTGCGGCCGTTTCATGGCCGTGAAACGTTTCTAAAAATGGCGGCAGTCAGATGTGAAAATGAATTCGTTATCGAAAATCGACTGAAAAAAAGCAATACAGAGTTATAAGCCTGATAAAACATTTGCTCCCAGACATGCTGCCCTCCCCCGACGGGATTTCACGGTTTTATGGAAAAATGTTGAGACAAAAGTGACCAGTGACAGCCAATTCAATTGGTAATTTAACTTAAAATAACACTGCTAAAAAGACACGCAACCAAGAAAACTAGTGTTGAAAATAAGATATGCCAAAATTTAATACTTGTGACTGCAGGGCCTTGGTACTATAACCTAAATAACTGCAGCGTTAAAAGCGAAGAAAGTTGATCATCAGAGACATCAAAATGCTGCCTTTGTGACCAGTAAACACAGCCTTATTTCTAAGTAACTGGTTGTGGTTATCCTACGCCTAAAGTGTTCGATACACCAAGAAATAGGTAACTTCAACCGGCAAACCAATGGTTGACAGCCATTTGTATTTTGCAAAGCTGCGTACCGAAGGGTTTACTTCCGAGCTACCCCGATAAGCTCCATTCATGTTGACCATTCATGTTTGTTTATGTTTGACGCGTGCTGCTTGTTATCGCCCGGTCATAGGTCAAAACCGGGTCAAATCGGTTGCGCTCCGTTACATATTGCGGAAATGTTATGTGAGCGTAGCGTCAAACATGTCTGCCATGGAGAGTGCCTGCTGCTATTAGCAGGAGATCTTCATCACACGCCCGCACATTGTTCTCTTTTGCCGTCCTTAACACAGGTTCCCCGCGGTTATTACATCCTGTATTTACCTGTATATAACGCTCATCCTTCCACCGCGTTTAACACTCATCCCTCGCTCGTCCTTGGAGTCATAAACTGTAACGTATAAACATTACCCTCAAACTATATGTGTAAATATCGCAAATCCTTCATCCCTCGCTCGTCCTTGGAGTCATAAACTGTAACGTATAAACATTACCCTCAAACTATATGTGTAAATATCGCAAATGCTTCAACCACTATCAAGAACCCACCCGCCCCGCACACGCACTCGACCTTAACATTGACCGTGAATGGACCCTTAACAATTGACCTCAACGTGACCCATCCACAAGTGTATGAACATATATTTCAGTTGTCATGTCCAACAATCCATCGGCAAACATCTCTCCTGAACTCTGGCCTACTGTGTACATCTCATACAACTAGGTAAATGGTTTTTTTTTTATTAGGGTTCATCTATCTGTAGGTGGTTGTCCATATTGTCTGTGAGTTATGTTCAATTGTTTTTTGTTTGTCAGGTACTTATAAGAGATTCCTCTTACAAAAACGTGAGACGTTTTCTACTGACAAGACTTTACATAACCATATATATAAAAGTCTATGTATTTCATCTCGGTTAAGAGGAGTTCATTCGTATTTTATTATGCGTAGTAATTCATCCTTAATATCTTTTGCACTGTTCCTTTCCAGTTAAATGATTACCTCTATCTGCTGAATGCTCGGGACTTATGGTCTAAAATATGAGTAGAGATAACGTCGGTGCCAGTTAGTATCTGAGTATCAGAATATATATATATATATATATATATATATATATATATATATATATATATATATATATATATATATATATATATATATATATATATATAGATATATATATATATATATATATATATATATATATATATATATATATATATATATATATATATATATATATATATATATATATATATATATATATATATATATATATATTAAAGGTTGACTGATTCATTTCGAAATGAATAATGCCGGATATATTTGGCGTATTTGGTTAGACACGTCGCGTTATGGCTCGGTTTGTGCCAATGACAGCTCGTTTACTCATTACCGTCTAGGTTTGTTTTGAAACCTCGTTGTGGAGAAGAAGACAAGTTAAACGTTTAACCGTAAAGCCCCGTCGCCGCCTTCCACAGCCGATGTACCGACTTGCAAACCTTTTGAAGTTGGAATACCATATATTAAATATGCCAACATCTCTGGTCAACGTTTTTTTTCTTCGTTCAACGAACCCTGTGAATTAAGGCGGCGCTTTCTCCAGTAAGGAATGTTGGACTGTCTCTGTCTGCGTGGTTGCCGTCAATTGATGGGTGCCTTCATTCAGGCCATCAGGGTATGATTTATAACCACATGCCTCTCCTCTCACTTACGCTACCTCATAGGCACCATAGCCTCAAAACTGTAGGGTGGGGGGAATGGGGAGGCTTTTTCCAGGTTTTTAAATAGCAAACCTCCGTTGATTCTTGTGAACTATATGGCTAAAATCGCAAACGCACGTTAGTTTTTTTATTGTTTGTATGTCATTCAAGAATTTGCGGGCTTTAATAGCTGTCGAAACTTAGGCTCTGCGTATCCGACAGGCAGTGATCATATATGTCCACGCTTGTTTGCCTTCATATCTGTAGTAAACGTTGCTTATGGTAATGTTTATAGTATTATAAGGTAGGACTTAATTGTCGTCATTATGCGCTATCTATTTCGGTTTTGTTTTCTCGGGCCCCCATCCTCTCCCTTTCTCGCCCTCTCTGTTTCGCCTTTTCCCTTTCTGCGTTGCATTCATTGCTCAATCAAGCTTTCTCATGACCTACCTGTCGGCAATGTTTTATTGGGCTACTTAGCTTGGAGGTATATAACTGAAAACGTATGCTTCCATGTATTTATTAAGGTTGTGAGTGTTGGCAAAATCTGCCCTTCACTGACCCCAGCCGCTACCCTCTAAAACTAGCCCAGCAGACCAACGTCAGGTTTTATCACCTTGTTGGTCTAACAACCGCTTAGTTTGTTGTCGATTCAGACACATACTGACAGAACACAGCACTTTGTTTCACGAAATATGCATGTTCAGTTGAGTTTCAGGCGATCAGTGTCGAAAGTGATAATTTAGTTTTGATCAAGATAATGTTTCATATTTCTATCGCCAGCCGAAAAAAATATATTTGCGATAACTTTCCAATTTGACCGGTGATATTTCCTTCCGAAATACAAGCGTGGAGAACGGTATCACTGAGAGCCCCAGAATCTTCCGATGTAAATATGGCGGTGAGAACATTGGCAAAAACTATAGCCGATCGTTCCTGTCGCCTTTCCCCCAAGTTTTCGTTGTTTTCATCGTGATTCGGTGTGATATTTGTGCGACACTGGCCTTTTCTTCATGTTAGACAAGAGCTTTTTTGTCTAGGTTCCAATTGGTGAAAGCTTCCGCTGGTCAGTTGCCGCCTCGCCGCCATGTTGGCAAGTCGGGCCCGGATATTACCGCTTGGTTTGATTTTAGGCCGAGATACTCATTGTTGAAACTCGCCTTAATTTCAAATAAATGTTCGGTGATTTGATTTTATTAGATAAAACTATATAAAACATGTGAACACAGATCATTCCGTTGAAACTAAATTGTGGTAAGACGCCAGAACTGAGAGGGAGTGAAGCAGCGTCTCCCGTACTTGGTTCTAAAGAGATAACTAAAACGGTTGAAATTCCAGTTGAAATCGCAAAGTGAATTAACACCCTAACGTTATGAATCGATTCGAAAGTATGGTAGAAACGTTATGATCATTTGATATATCCGCGCTTTGCTAAACAATTATTTTAAATAAACTCAACGTTTTTTTGGTATCAACAAAATGTGATTGCGCTGCTTATTATAAGCAGGCGAGAGGGATTCATTAAATCTAATGCAGACTTAATAGGCCACTATGGTGGAGATTGCATTGCTAACTTATTCATTCAAGGGCTGCATATATTACTAATTCACAATATGCAATAACTAACCTCCCTTACAGCAGATATATTTCCGGCAAGTTAATTATTGACATGTTGAATGAGTAAGTATTTCACTCCGCGTGACATCTGCCTTCATCAAGTCAAACTCTCCATTTTTTTGGCATAATGGTCCATGGGGCGCGTGTTCCTTGTCGAGTTCGGTTTGTGTTCGAGCGTTGATAGAGAAAAACACATTGGCACGACTCAATACGTTTGATTGTGTTTGGGGTGGGGTGGGGGGGGGGGGGGGGGCTATACAAATGACTCAATTCCTTGATTCTTTGTGGTGCTACCACGCTAACCCTTTGTCGTCGTAATACCTCCATAAATTACAGATAGGAAAATTTGTACCTCCTGAAAAAGAAAACCCGTTTATTGTGAGGGAGGGGTCACTTCCGCATGACGTTTATTGCCGCTAGAATGTATTAGTTTTCAATGTCGTATGTATTTATTCTTTTACTTTCACGATAGAACTGTGTGTTTGTTCTGGGAAAGTGTACCATGCGTTGGTTTAATCGCTGCGTGTTTTGATAAATGTCCATGGGAGTTAAAATAAAAATATTACATTGTTAAATTAAGTAATGTCCGGCTTAGATATCGTTGGTAAACTAATGGCGGCAGAATGATGACGACGACGACGGTTATTTTTTATCTAATCTGTCAAAAAACAAACGTCCTGGACAGATCTCATTCTAATGAGCGTCCCCCATCCAAGCTACCCACCACCAACTCTTGCCCCCCCCCCCCCTCTACCCCACCCCTCTCCGTCCACCTCATTGCTCTCGTCGGAACAATGCCCAGTTCGCGTGACGCTGCGATATTAGGGGAGGTTGCAGCTTTATCCAACTGTCAGGTTATTGGTTCAATATTCTATAGGTCTGTTTAGAAAAAGCCAAATGATTAGGCTTTCAGTGAGTTTAACTTTTTAGATGTTATGCGGCTTGCCTCTGAACCTTCTCACAATGGTTAAACGGAGCTTTAGAAATATGTTCTTATAAACACTGATATCTCCATCTTGAAAGAAGTCAATCTCATGCGTCGGTTTATAGGCTGTCGTTACGAGGCTCTCATGCCAACTTGGTTTGGCTCATTCTGACGGTGTAAAAGTATATATTTTGTACGCTTGTCCCAACTTTGGAGTAACGTAGATAAAGACATTTGTAGTCTCTACTCGGCATCTACAACGACGCGGGTTTTATGTGGATAATTTCCAATATTGTCGTTCACCAAATGTTTACAAAATCGTCAGAAGTGTGTAAGAAAAGAAGTAAAAATTGCTGGAATACTAGTTTGTCATACCCTGAATCCCTTTTCCCGTCGGACGCTTACGGAAATCACGTATCCTAGTGTCTGCATAGCACGAATCACGAACAATCTGTTTAATTTCGCGGAATTGAATTACACTGAACCGTCAGTCTGATACTCTGTTCTCATTTCTAGCGGGGCGTTAAATTGAATTAGCTTTGGTCCACTACTGTATCATGATTCTGAAAATGAATGAATACATCAAGCAGATGAATCAATCCTTTGCTTGATTTATTCACTGAATGAATATAATTGTCGTCAGGTGATCACTTAAGCTACTTATTTCTTTGAATTATATTATTATAACCTTTTTTAAGCAGTACATTACCGTGTTCCGATGAATAATGATATAGACATTCTTGCTTTGTCGATTTATGTTATTGTTTTATTTCTTGATAGAGCAAAATACATAAGCACGACTCAATTCGTTTGATTGTGTTTGGGGTGGGGACCTATAAAAATAACTCAATTCCCTAATCCCCTAATAAATATTATTACCCTAAATGTTTTATTAAGCTGCGAGTGCAGAAGAGAAGTTTACAGGTATCTCCGTATTGCGTCAATGGTATCCGCGCTAACCAAAGCCATCAGCTCATCAGTTTAAATGTAGACTTACCGGATTTTGTGGAGGTCAAGGTCGATTTAAACTGTGACATTTTCGGAGAACGAGGACGTAGTTGAATACCCTCTTTAGGCAGGGAGAGATTTATTGCGACCTTCAACAATTATTTCGTCGACTTTCTGCGCCGCCAGCGTGAGAATTTCTGACTCGATTATCACGGATATTACAACTGTGAAATCAGTTAATATGCGTCGGTAATTTAATGCTTGTCTCGACGTGAGAACAGATGGGAATATCGTATTTAGCAGCCTCCAGAAACAAACAATCCTCCTTGTCAAGCAGTGTGTTCAGTAATGTGATACACGTTACATGGTTGCAGATCATCTGTTCTTAAGGCGGAACCAAATGACAGCGTCGCCCGTCGGCGATTTCATGTGGTTTTGTGACTTTTTCCCTTCCGAGGTCACAGTCCGGGGTGAGGAGGTCAACGGTGGGCCATGGTGGTACAATTGTTGCTTCGCCCATTAAGTGAATTCAGTGGCAGTGTGTTCCAAAATCTTTGGCGGTTGCTAGGAGATACCAACAAACAGAAGTCGAGTGCTTGGACCAATCGATACATGTTGTTTACTTTACTAGCTTAAAATGGTCATCTCAAGTATATTCACAATTTGTCTTCTGTACACCGGCATAAATGGATTTTTATCTGAATGTGTAGTATTCAATCTGGAAGAATAGTTTTCAACAAACTCTTTTTGGTTTGAATAAGTCTCAAACTTCACTTTGCTTAGCTATAAATTTAATTGTCATTATTTTCTGGTAACGAAGACCAACAAATTCAGATGTCTTGGTATGCTAAAACCCCCGAAACAAGACCGCCAAATTAGACGCCAAACGCCAAACGCGGCTACAATTCCGCTGAGGAATTTACGCCCTCGTGTTTCCATATACTTTTCACTTACTGAAAATATCATGACAAGAATATATCAGAAAAAAACGACATATTTTCAGAAGAAAGTGGAGAAGACCTATATTGGATAATAACTTAATTATAATTCAGCATTCTCTTCGGTGTTATCCAATGAGGTCTATTGAATTTCCGAACGGACCAAATCAGGCAAAATCTTTTCTAAAATATTCATGCATTCGTATATATCAATTATTTATGGACAAATTGTTGTCCGAATGTCAAGCAATGGTCCCGTTAGTGGTATTGCGCATCAAAAGTTCATTGGAGGACTCTACTAATCGGAATACCGTGTATATTTATTAAATAAAAACGAATGCCATCTTATTTTGGATGTTGATATTCCCACTGAATACTCGGCATCACGAAGTTCCGGTAAGTCGAATTCATGGGTTTTTTTTGTGATTGAAGTTGTCGCTTCTCTTCTGAGTGAGTTGTCATCATCACGCTGCAGAATTGAGTGAGTTGTTATCATCACGCTGAAGATCTGAGTGTGACAGACGCAGGGATTTTCATATTGCTCTATCATTGGGTATATATATGCACGTGATATATTTTAGAGAAAATGATTGGTCGGCTCCTACGTATCGCTCAGACCCTCATCGCACGTATGTCCAGTCATAATACTGCGCCTTCTGCGAACCAAGCCAATCACTAGTATTAAATTCAGCCACCGACAATTGAACCAACTTCATATTGAACTTCGATGATTCTCATGAGGAGTATATTCAGTGCTATAAGGTGGTAGGTAAGTATCTCTTTACGAAATCCTGGACTGCATAACCTAAATACTCCCATCCGCTCCCAGTTAGATTTCATGAGAACATTTCCCCCATGTAGGTATTGGGATGTATTTTGCTGCAACTGGATTCTGGAAACAGGAGTATTCTTTTGTGCAAAATATATTTATGAAAATTAGTTACTTTGCTCGGGTGGAAAAATTATTTAGCGTCGAATACATGTACATATATATATATATATATATATATATATATATATATATATATATATATATATATATATATATATATATATATATATATATATATATATATATATATATTTATATATATATTTATATATATATATATAAACATATATTTATCTGTGTATGTATATAAGCATATATATATGTATATATAAATATATATATATATAAAACATATATATATATAAAACATATATCTATATATAATTTTATATATATTTCTATGTGTATAGTTTTATATATATATATATATATGTATACATATGCAAATATATATAAACATACATATAAATATGAATAGGTATATTTATTCATATACATGTTTATATATATTTATAGATATATATTGATATGTGATTATAAATATATCTATACGTATATATATGCATATATATATATATAGATATATAAACATACATATATATATATAAACATACATATATAAATACGTATATTTATACACGTATATGTACATTAATATATATATATATATATATATATATATATATATATATAAATATATATATATATATATATATATATATATATATATATATATATATATATATATATATATATATATATATATATATATACATGTAAAATAGATCGAATATTAATATGCAGTAGCCTCTTACAAAGAGAATGGAAACAATTATCAAGAATGATCAACAGAATAAGAAGCCCGAACACAAGGGCGATAACTGAGAGAATGGTTGCGTGAAAAGAGAAACGAACAAGAGGCAGAACCAGCCGCTCCTCACACACACACACACACATAAATATATATATATATATATGTATAATATATATATATATATATATATATATATATATATATATATATAT
The DNA here is from genome assembly GCA_034190875.2 of Urechis unicinctus. NCBI lineage: Eukaryota > Metazoa > Annelida > Polychaeta > Xenopneusta > Urechidae > Urechis > Urechis unicinctus. The sequence goes on along the minus strand of CM067345.1, from coordinate 23,928,021 downwards.
ATATATATATATATATATATATATATATATATATATATATATATATATATATATATATATCCTCTACAGCTACGCGTTCAGCAGCCCTGCATACTTGTAAGGGTGGTGGGTGATTTGTTTGCCGACGAACGTCACCCAAATCAGTTCACTTTGTTAAGGTCAAAATCACAACTGCCCTGAGAGTTCCTGGACCAATTTGATAGTGGTTACGTCACACAAATGGCGATATGTGATTGCGTAATGAGCAGCTCCTTTGGCGGGATGGGGTCGAGCGACGGTTATTTGCTTCGAAGGTTCTCGCGGCGGGGTGGCTTAAGGCTTCTTCCCCCACCCCACACACTTCACCACCTGCTATAACCTACCTCCCACCCACCCGATACACACAAACTCATACTCACCTCCCCTTCAACTCAACCTTCATTGGCCTAGCCTTGGGGTGGAGGCGGTCGCTTTCGCATCTGTGTGACCTTGTATTTGTTGTATGCGATGGCTGGCCGCTTTCCAAACCGGAGCGGTCAAGCCTCCCTTTCGGCCTGCGCCGTGCCTCAAATGACGACGCTGTCCTTACCGGGTTACCATACACATAACGTCACGGGTGCAGAACGCAGCACGGATACCTTATTTAGGAATCCTCATCGATGACGTTATCCAGTATTGCCAACAATAATCCTGGCATTTCATGCAGTTAAATCTGAATTCCGGATAGCTTCAGAAAGCGGATTTCAACCTATCGTCATGACATCTGTGATTCCAGATACGCCGACGGAAGAGGAGGCCTTACGCCCCGGACGCTGCAAATGGTTTAACATTGTCAAGGGATATGGCTTTATCACCCCTGACGATGGAGGGCCCGATGTATTTGTTCATCAGGTATGAATTATAATTGTTGTCATTTTGCGATATTTACCTTTTAAATCCCAGCTTAGACCCCAGCCATCTTCGGCAGCTATTTGCATACTTATGGGTTTTTTTCTGATTGGCTGTTGTTCTTGAGTGTATTTCACCACAAATATCCTTGATCAGTTTATTTGCTGTCAACTTACCAGTTTCTATATCCGACTGACGACCTTTTGGCTACATTTGTGTTTCATTATGGATGGAAGCTGTAATGATTGGGGCACCTATACCGTTTCTGCCAATTTTTCATTCTCTCTCTCTCTCTCTCTCTCTTTCTCTCTCTCTCTCTCTCTTCTCTCTCTCTCTCTCTCTCTCTCTCTCTCTCTCTCTCTCTCTCTCTCTCTCTCTCTCTCTCTCTCTCTCTCTCTCTCTCTCTCTCTCTCTCTCTCTCTCTCTCTCTCTTTCTCTCTCTTTGATATCTTTATATAACGATTTCAATGAAGCCGAATATTTGATGCAATTGTTCACGATGCCATGTATATGCTATTGTCTTGGGTGTATAGTGGAACCAAGATAATAAGAATCGCGTGAGTAGTGATCAAGACGAACTGACATTAACACTGACAATATGAAGAGAACATGTAAGCTAATTATTCGTAGGACAACATAATCCATCTAATCTGGGCCTTCATCTACAGGTGCCCTCTCGGCCCTCTTCTACATGTGCCCATATGTACAGAATCGAACATATTACTCGGTCTTAGGCAATATTTATTTGGGTCTGTCGAAAAGAAAAGTGAACTGTTTATTTCGATCGGAATTACTTGTATGATTTGTGATCGTCGGCGATAATAAACATGATCAAAAGGCATGATCTGCAACAAAGCAGACTGAATCTTGGTCAGTCGCAAGTTATCTACGAGTACGCTGTTGATGTCACGATGAAATGAGTGTACTGTGTCTGTTTCCAAACCCCTAAGCTCCGGATCCCCAAGGCGGTTATATCCAAGGGTTCTGAATGCATGTAAGACCGCACCAGATATTCACTTGCCAACCTGACTATACAAACCCCTGCGATGTAACTCGTCTCCCAGTTCACTATTTAACTACTTCACTCTCTTATCAATAATGTATTTCGATTTCACGTGATCGCTTTCTTAAATTGATTGCTATCGCCCCAGTTTTATTACGATTTCACGACGAAGGCAGTTGTTGAGACTGTATCTTGTGAATCAATGACCAGTTGTGAAAGCTTCTCGTTCGATACAAAATACGTGGACATTCGAAAGGAGTCTTTCAATGCGTTGCCTATGTAGTGTTCGCCACCCCCCCCCCCCCCCCCCCCACTTATATCTGAATTCATTTGATCAGTAAATATTTGTGACAACCTGGTGTTAATACGACAATGCTGAATACTTGGGCGCGAGTGTTCGATATGTATTGAAGGTAGTACATCGAGTTTTGTGTTGGCTTGTGGTAAGTATTGGAGACCGTGGCATCTCGTCGCGGTGACCTGAATTAAACTAATGAAGCGTGTCCCCACGCTGACCATCACTGAAACAGCTGTCACCCATTCCCCCTTTCATTGTCAGTGGTTATCCAACACCGCCAAACCCGATTGGCACCCCAGTTTATATGCCTTACCTTCTCAGCTAACGCCCCATCCCCTTCTTCATCATCTCTGTACCCCTTGCCCACGCACGACCACCACCCACTCAATACCAATGGTGCAATGTGATGACTAACCTTGTGCCACCCTCAACCATCTCCCCGCTCCGCCCCGCCACCACCAACAGCCCACATATTTTTTACAAAAAAGTATTTTCTTGGGTCTCTCTTCTGAATTACTCACATTTCGGTCGCCATTTAAGGGCGACTTTAATGGTTTGACTGCCTCGTTGTTTGTCAAACGCCAGACGAGTGCGTTTGTCTGACATCCGGATATCTGAGTCGTTAACTGCAAAGTCTTCCTCTCCATTTACAGAATATACCCTGTGTGGGCATGCATGAAAGTAGCGGAGTGGGGTGGGGTGGGCGTCTGGGCTGGGGCTGGGATAGCAGTAAGGTTATATGTCCATCCTCCTCCTGCTCTTGTTTTGTGGCGTATGTTAGTGTCGTTGGAAAAGCTTTCTTTCATCACGCTTATTTCGCATTATCGCCTTGGACCCGCTTTGAAAACGTTTCATCATTTGACCTGTTGTATAACAACAGTTTGCTTGAGCAGTTCGACGGGTATTTATGAGAACAAAGTCAGTCTAACCCTGTAGGCCGCAACATCTATTCCAACTATTCCCTCGCACTGCTCACTCGCGACTGTAAGCGCACATTTCGTTACTGAATCATTCTAAATTTTCCGTCATCGAGTCGATGTTGACTATGTCATGACGGAAGTGGACAAGACCATGTTACCATTGAAAAGCGTTTTGTTGTGGCAAAGGTTTGAGCTCTACGTTATGATTAACACGTATATATGTGTATGCGATGGGAAACGCAACGCTGATAAACGTTTCGTCTGCATGAACGAGACAAGGACGGAAGCTGGATAAAATGATGGGGTGGCCTCGGGAAGGTTTTAAATAAACGTTTTGAACTGACATATTACTACGTTAATATTTAGTTGGTCAGAAAATATGTTTCTGTGCGTCAATTCCATTTTGGTCCGTTGTGGATATTTATTAACGGCGTTGCATATCTTAACATACGGCAGCAATTCCTATACGGCTTATAGACTAATGTGAACCGGTTGCAGTCACACCCAGTGTGACTAACCTAGAGGTTCTCTGCATCAAGCTTTCTCTTAATTTGGAGTCATCAGTCATTGGCGCTCGGTTCTCTCTCTCTCTCTCTCTCTCTCTCTCTCTCTCTCTCTCTCTCTCTCTCTCTCTCTCTCTCTCTCTCTCTCTCTCTCTCTCTCTCTGTATATATATATATATATATATATATATATATATATATATATATATATATATATATATATATATATATATATATATATATATATAACAAGTATAAGAACCGAGCGCCTGTGGACTGAGTTACTGGTTTAGCTCTACCCTTCCTTTCGACATCAAGCTGAGAGGACGCCCCTAGCAAGTAGGCCTCTGTGCCCGGGGTTGACCTGCTTGCAAGACTCTCTTACATAATTGCGGTATTACCCGCCAACATTGCGTAAGACTCCACCAGTGACCCCCGGAAGTGACACTAAATAGGCACAGATTTAATCCCTGGTTGGTCCGGAGCACAGGAGCTTGTATAATAGAGTTTGAATAGCACCGGTGTCTATGTCTGACTGGTCCTGGTACCTGAACATCAGTTGACTGGTGTATTTTGTTCCTCTCCTTTGTGGTTCTCTTCGGCGATGCGTTATGAGTGACAACGAGTGCGAAATTACTGAAATAATAGCATCCATGTGTTGGTTAAGGTTGTTAAAGACTGTTTCCGATCATGTTAATAATTTCAGCAAAATGTAGGGAAGTTGCTGTGAAAGTATGCGTGAGTTAAAGTAGACGGCCCCCGATGAATATATTTGTGGTACCTTATTTGGGTTAACTTATTTATTCATTGTACATACAAATGCATATATATATATATATATATATATATATATATATATATATATATATATATATATATATATATATATATATATATATATATATATATATATATATATATATATATATATGTGTGTGTGTGTGTGTGTGTGTGTGTGTGTGTGTGTGTTTGTATTAATTCATTCATCCATTTTCGGAATGTGATATGTGTATTGACAGACAGCCATACGTATGCAAGGGTTCAGGAGTTTGGGGGAAGGAGAAGAAATTTTGTTCGAATCACGAACGTCAGGCAAAGGCGTGGAAGCGACTATAGTATGTGGTGTGGCTGGGGGAGATTGCCGGGGCTCTGAACGAAGACCTGTGTCGCGGAAAAAGTTCCGTAAGATCCGGTAAGTTGCGTTTCCGTATTGTTTGTTTTTGTTCATGAATATAAATTATTACGCACTTGGAGATAATCGAAAGGTAAATGTGAAATTTGAAAAAATAAATGAATTACTGACTTTATTCGTGTGACTTGTCAACAGGTGCTATAATTGTGGTGACTTTGCAAACCATATAGCTGCCAAATGCCCCCACGGACCACTACCCAAACGATGTCATGGCTGCAAATCGTCAGACCATCTCATAGCAGATTGCCCGTCAAGGAAACCCGGCGACAGCGGCAGTAACCGTAGTAGTAATAGCTCTGGAAGTAGCGGGGAAAGTATTGCTGGTTCTCCGTCTCACTCGGCTGCTGAAGAAAGTGAGGCATCTCCTCCAGCAGCCCTAACGCCAGGGCGTCATCAAGGCTTTGGGTCGTCGCCTTCATCTTCATCCCAGCAGCCGGGATCGGGCAAGTCTTGACCCTAAAGGTTGAAGCCGTAATCAAAGTGGTTATCTTTGGGATGCCTTTTATCGAGTCCTTTAAAGTAGGTGCCAGTTTGGGAGATGGGGTGGAGAGTGGCACCCTGACCCTTCACTTAATCCATTTACCTCAGCGCGATTAAGACATTGCACAACCATGGAAAAATCGGGAATATAAACCCCTTTCTCCCAACGATTGTATTAATCAAGCTAGAAAGAGTGTTGGGGATGAGAGGGGTTGCTTGATATATATATATATATATATATATATATATATATATATATATATATATATATATATATATATATATATATATATATATATATATATATATATATATATATATATATATGTATGTATATATGACATGTATCAATACATAACAGAGATAGCTGGCTCAAATTGTTTTCAAGTGCCACAAACTGTGCTGACCTGCATTAGTCCAGCCAGGCACATCACACACACGGCCTGTATCTAGTTATTATCAAGGTCATTGCAGGTAATGCTCATATTTTTCTCCATTTGCTGTGGTTGACGAGCATCAACAAACTACCTCATCCAAGACGAGACTTACTCCGATAACTGATCGCACACTGACATCACTTAGAGGATGTCACCCTATACTTTATATATATATATATATATATATATATATATATATATATATATATATATATATATATATATATATATATATATATGTGTGTTTTTATGTATAAATATATATATAAATATACATGATACATATATGTATATGTTGATATATATATATATAGTATATACACATATATATATATATATATATATATATATATATATATATATATATATATATATATATATATATATATATATATATATATATATATATATATATATATATATATATATATATATAATATAGATTAACATAACATGCTCATTGTGAGCAAATGTAATAGGTTTGGGGGCTGGTCAAATTTATATATTCTTTCTGTTTGTTGTGATTCCAAGAGAATTGGTCTGTGCCTATTTTCATGTTGTTTATGTGAGATGTGCAATGGCGTATTGTTGGCCAAGATTATTTAGGTCCTACAGTTTATAAGTTTGTACAAGCTTCCAATTTATATAACCCAGCCAGCTTGAAAAGTCATTTGTGTGCAAGTTTTCTGTCAGTTTTAATTGTTAACTGATGTTGAGGTATTTATTAGCTAGAATAGGTTGAATAAGTTGTTCATCTCAGGTCGTTCAGTGTTTGAAAAGTATTTGTGTTGTCAATACACAAATTTGTACACGGAGGTCTGTTGTAGGGCCTCTTGTTTGTCGAGCTGCTCTCCTTTTTCTATGGCTTGGTTGTGTTCAACATGGTAACTTGTAACAATGGCTTAGATAGCGTTGTACGGGACTTCGGGTAGATTGGAAGCAGTGAAGTCCCCACTTATTAATGACTTATTCAATATGTTGACCCTGAATGGGGTTTTCCGCCAATTGTAAGGTGCTCTAGTTTGTTTGGCGTAATGCTGACTCCTCCAAAATACACACAGGCACATTAAGCTATACTCCAGCGCGCTAAACACCTCGTTTCCCTCGCCAAACGTAACTACTGTATTATTTGTTAAACGAAGCACTTTCTCGTCTTTTATGTCCGATGCTCATTAACCATCACACACTCCGCCAATGTAGAATTTGTTCTGTGTGTTTAACTTAAGACCATACTTTTTTCGAATTTTATAGTCCTTCTGTTTCATCCTATGGCACACACCCAAACGAATCACTTCCCGCACTCACACACTCATTAAAAAAACTTTCCTTCCTCAAGTATAAGTGTATTAACCTTTGATACTGGCATTCCACGATGAATTATCATTGCTAAATACGTGATCATGATGCTCAAGAGATGGCCATGACCTCATTTGCTTAAGCAAACCAAACCGAGTCCGTTTGACCTTCTTCCGGTTCCCGCCATTTTTGAGGAACGCGGTCGTTTCGATACCTCAGTGTTCCATTATATACCTCGCGTTCTCTTCTAGTTTAATTGCTACTACCTCTTGTATATCCGAGCCTGGGTGTTTTCAGGTGTAAGGCTATATCAGGTATGCGCGCGTTGGTCCATTCAGAGGAACATTATTCATAGTGGTCATTTAAGGTGGTCTTGTGGGGAAGACATTATATCACCGAAATACCCGCATCTTTTTCTGGGTGATATTGTAATGCTGTGTGTTGTAATTTGATGCTAAATGAAAGACTTAGTTAGTCCTACAATGAGCTTACGTCTGTGTTGTTCCTTTTTTATAAATAATTATTGCCCTACATTCATTCGAGGATAAGTTGCGAAAGAACAAAATAAGATAACGAAAATATCCATCACAATATTCGAGTGTATGTTACTTACCGAATTGTGAAAATGACATCCTCTATGTAATTCCTGGTCAAGCGAGTTATACTGAATCAACTTAACAGATATTTGTCATGTATGCGAGATATGTTGAAGGGAGTGTGGTTATCCCTCCCCTCTCTTACACGTTATGCACGTGAAAAACCGAATGTACACTGTATGCAAATCGTGAGTACAACTATTCTTGCAGGCAGGGAATTAAAGCTTTAAGGGTGCTTGGGATGATTGCGCCTTTAATACCAAAGACCATGTTGTACTTGTGGTTCGGAGTCATATCATGAGACGGGCTATGGCTGACTTACAGTGACGGACGCGCTGTTGTTGCTGAGCCATAGATCCAAGCGTCTTAGCTTTCGTTCCTTTTGTCACGTGATACACCTGGTCCGTACTCTAGCTTCTTCGGTTGCTAATTTTAGATGTTGAATGCAACGGCGCATGCATGCACGTGCTTTTGAGGGACAAATCCATTGAGAAATTGCTTGTTTGTGATTCTCATCCGCTGCATACATTTGAGCTATGAATGGACGTGAAATACTGAGTGAAATGTAAAGGAGTTGCATTGTACGCATTCCCAGTGATAGAATGTTGAAAACAGAATAACATTCGCTTATGTCATGCTGAGAAGTGATACTTGAATGGATCCGTTTTGTTTGAAATCATTGATATATTTGTGCTTCTCATGGAAATGTGTACGTTTATTCATGGCATTTGTACGTTAATCCTGAAAGTTATAGTGTGATTCGGTCCTGTCAGTGAGTAGTCACGTGTCACATATTCTTTTGTGTTTCACATTTTGGTGCTAGCTGCATTTGCTAGAAATGGAGCATGTTTTCTTGTAGAAGTTTGTATTTGTAAGAACGCAACAATGTTGTATTGAACGAACAATGGTATGATTGATGGAACATATGTGTAGCGGACACACAGGAAGATGGTGCTCCGTGAGGCACACTTGGTGTAATCAGATGATGATGTTCCTTTAAGTCTTACTTGTTAGTGAAGCTAGCTGATGCTATTCATTTTGTTGGTCAAATCCCTTATTTGCAGCAAAGCTCCCTTCGCTAGCGTTTGTCGTCAGTATCATTTCGTTCACGTTAGCTGTCTCGCTTTCGGTCTTTATCAACAATATATGGATTTGAAAAACAAAATGCTATGGCATGAACATCGGTATATCTTTCGTAAGTTTATACCATGTGTCGATGTATTTGTAACACCTCACAATTACAGTAAATGTCACGCAGATGTTCATACTTATAGGAATGAGCAGATTATATTCTTTAGATCATTATTCTGCTGGGTTCATATTCTCAGGGAACTAGGGCCAATCACTTTTTTGTGTATTATCAAAAGGAATATTGCTTGTACTTTTTATGTTATATTTTGAACGGAGTATTATTATTTACGTGAAGTAATGTTTTATACTAATCGAGAGTTCATGCCAGGTAGCCATTAGTTTGGCACTGAGAAAGCTTTGGTGGATCTAAAAATATCACAAATTTCACAACAAACACGCTTTGATGTCATCCTGTCGTTTTATTGTTCAGGTAAATAATCTAACAACAAATAGGTGCATTATTCCGAAGTAAGTTTAGTTCAAATTAAATTGATGATTTTGACCAATTTTTATTTTATTTGGATGTCACGATTAGATATCGATTGTGGTCGACTATTTATGATGTATTTGGTGGTGAGCTAATGGATTTGTGTATCTCGATATCTGGCCGAGTTGTGACGGTGTTCCGTCTTTTCATGTTGATCATTTTGCTCTGTTGAGCTTGTGTTCAGGTCTGCAGGAACTAGTCTTACGCCTCCAATAGTTTGTCACCAATGACTGCGTTTGAAATCGGAAACTGGTGGCAAACTAATGGCCTCGAGGAGTAAGACTGTGCCCTATCATGTTGTATTAAGACGTTTGTTCATGAAATGATTAAAGTAGATTCTATCATCAAGTCTTGCTTTTATTGTGTTGGAATTGGGTTTCTTTTACGAATGCACACTCTCTCACACAAAAGTAACTCATATATGCAGTTTCGTTTCATATTATTAAAATGTCTAGGTAGTAATATACCTATGAGGATTTCACATTTACATCGACAAATAAACCTGTCATCAAAGTATAAAAATGATGCTGATTTTATAGCTCAGATATGAGAGGTATTGTCTGTCTGTCTGTCTGTCTCTCTCGCTTTCTCAACCTCTGTCGTTTCTCTCCCCTTCCCTTTCTCACTCCTGCACTTAGAACGTTTGTCTTTTTCATCTCCCTCCCTCAATCCCTTGCGCTATCTCCAAGCATATTTAATGTTGCTATTTTGTATGACTATATAATATTTTCCTTGTATTAAGTTATTTCACAACCACCGTGCTATTGTTAATCTCTAATCATAATAATGACTTCGCCAACAGCTCATCGATACATGTTGCAAGAGAAAAGCGTCCGAGTACCTTTGCAGACCACAAGTGTACGACTTGAATTTTTCAGCACGCTCGACTGGAACACTCGCCGGTCTATGATCCAATTGAGGCGATTGAGTTTTTTTCTTATTGTTTCCATTCTTGACTTGTTTCAAGGAACACTAAATTATTGGCGCCATGAAAACTGCCTTCGAACTATCTTTTGTAAAACAAGTGACAAACGGGCTTATTTACCTAGCCCGCGCGATTCTTTTTTGTTGTTTTTTACCCCCTCCTAGTATTGCACCAATTACGCGTATTATTAGCCTCGGGTGTCTTTAAGTGTCGACCACTTGCCAGATTTGGTGTATTAATCGTGATTAATCACACCAAAGAGTCACAGACAAACGCCTTAAGCAGCTAAGAGTGGTCAACGATTGGACTCGATTTTACGGATATCATTCCCGGAAGTTGTACGGAATCAGTTAGTGCACTTTTTTTAACCCGGGCAGAATTTTGATGATTTTCAATGAAGTACGCCTGTAATCCTACCACTTTGTCCACATATAGGCTTAAAAAAAACACCCCTAGATACTTCCACGTGTATATAAAAACTGACTCCCGCTTAACTGGTATTTGGGCGGCCTTGAGAATAGAAAATAATAAGCCATGGGTTCTATGCTTCAAAGTGAAATCAGCATGACAGATGTTCTTAGTCAATGTGGAAATTAATAAAGAAAATAGTATAAATCTGGATTATTTCCAATTTCGCAAATGTTTTAGATAATGAATCTAGATTATTTCTAGTTTCGTAAATGTTTTAGATAATCTACTCGTTTCATTTTCAACTTAAGCTCAGACTGATTGTCAATTTTGGTCATACTACCTTGTCCTACGTCACAGTGTTACCCTAGTTACCAATTGCTATATATATATATATATATATATATATATATATATATATATATAACATCTTCCGATACCTGTGGGGCGTTTTATTGGCTTCATATTCAGCCGTTGACTGCATTTATCCGCTGGTGGCTATATTCGAGTTTTCTCATTATATTAAAGGGACAATAATTTTTTATATTTCCTGCTATTTATCGTAATATGATCTTGCGAATCTCAGTAGGTTGTCTCTTCGGTAGTAGCTTAGGACAGGAAATCATACGACAATAGTGGACAAGACCATTGCGTGGAGTTTCATCAAGGTGGTAATTAAGTGAATTAAGTTTTATCTCCCATCCATAGGCGCACAATAACAATGCACACACGCCATTGTCGACCGTGATGTAACGTCATGAACGTTATGATGCATTATTTGACTCCCAAGATATTCGCCCCAGGACTGTTAAGACCCAACTTGAAATCCGGCCAATTTTAAAATTGTCCTGACCTTACTGGAAATTTCAAGATGGGTTGACCCACTTTCAAATTGGACAGACGAATGCCTCGAATGCGTCCGTTGAAGAAATCTCGTATGTACACAGCCTATTTTCCCTGACCGATCTTTATAATCATTATTTCACTTATATTCACTTTCTTACCGCCTCAGCCTTTTCTGACAATGCTGCTTTTCAATTCTAATACCACACATGAATCGCGATTTCCCCATGGTGAAGCTTATATGGACTACCGTAGTAGTCCTAAACAAAATACTTATTTGGAGTGGGAACTATGTGTGTATATGCGTGTAATTCAATTATTTATTCTTGTTAAGTACTAATCATATATCAAGGGTGGCTGGTACCTAAAATAAAGACATTAACCTTACCAATCACAATATGGCTAAAGTGCTGCATAACGCATCTAGAAAATAACATATATCAAGAGCCTGTACAAAAAAACTCCATCATTTGGGTATGTTTGGTGTTTGGTAGTTGTCTGGATCGATCTCAATTTTTTTCTTTGCTTAGTTTTCAGAAAGAGTAAGACGTCTACTCAGACGTCTTATAGTGCTATCTCATGACTAGTTTGACACTGGCCGTAATTTGGCGCGAGTGTAGGCATCGCTGCATTAGGTAAAAAAATCACAGATTTGCCCCTGGTAAGAAATCATAGATTTGCACCAGGAAATAAAATCGGGGAGGGAGAACGCAACAGATAACTCTTGTCTGGTACCAAGTACCAACTAGGCTGCCCAAAACTGTATTCAGTACACCCCCATCGGCGTTATAACTATCTAGGACCATTTAGTGGAAGCTATGTATATTGAGTTAACATTGTGTCAAAATCATAGATCGGAAAACATTGCACAGAAATAAGACGAGGGACCCATTTGGATGGGAGGGAACCCATTACGATCTAATTGCAAATGTATATTGCAATTTACATGGAATATTTTAAGTTGTGTCAGCCATTTACTTGCCACAATTTAAAATAATGGTCAAGGTCACATCTAGATCTTTCAGTATATCGATTTTTTCTCCCGGGATTTCCCACCGATTGATGACAGTGCAAATGCAATGAATGTCCCTGTTTGACGCGCCGAGAATCACACGCTCGACCGTGCAAGCGCGCGAAGCTGTTACTGCATGTAATCAGTAATCAGCTGATCAGATTTCGAGATTTTTCCGACACTTTTATCCTGCCTACGACTCACGACGGGTTATACATTGCATAATACCTTGTACGACAGGGTACTCTTTTTTGCCATTTTCACCTTGTACAGCGGGTTATCAATCGCCAAATACCTTGTGCGACGGGGTATGCTTTATGTACCACCTTGTACGAAGGGTACGGGTTTTCGAAGTCCCGCGGCACACCCCCACCTGGACAGCCCCCCCCCCCCTAGGTAAAATATACGTCGTGCATATTTGCACACACATATCGAAAATGCAGATAGAAATATATTTGCGATTTCTGTACTGCAAGCTGTTGTATCGAACGTGTTGCTTTGTGCTTTTCATATATTATCTCAAATTTGTTTCAGCCTTTGCCCAGTCTTTGCTGCGTATCGCAATATCTCGACATGCAAAATACCTGGGTGTATAATTAGTCTTTGAAACCAGTAGTCTGACAACGTTGGCAGTTTTCCAACACGTGATTGTTATTATATCCAACAATGCGATCCACAATTAAAAAGGCATTATCATATTCGATTGCCCCAAATTTATAACGCATGAAACGGAGTGGGAAAATTATACATCAATAGGGGCTTATTGAGTAATAAACCGAATATACTAATATCCCAAAGACCTGTGCTATGCTCAGCTACGGTGATACCGCGAAACTGGTAAAATATCTTTGTCTACAAGCTGCCATTAAGTCGGTTAGAGCTGGTTGTGAAGGTTGGCTGTTATATTTAGACGCTGTCAGTTATATCTGTGAAAGACAGGGTCCTGAAACTCTTGCCCATGTCCTGGTCAGAATTTACCATTTGCAGGGGACACACGTGTGGGGTTTTGTTTATCTGTGTATTGTCGTGCTGTTATTGCGAAATCATAAAGATATTATATCAGCAAATTCTATTTTTTCCCTTGAAAAATGAGCTGTCATTTGATTGCACTCTACCAGAGCTGACAATTAGGAAAACCAGCATCTCAGACAGTGAGTTGTTGGGATATTAACAAGTGGCCGTATTATTCCTTTCTGGTAACCAATCTCCCCCTACCACACTTACCAAGGTAGTCGGTCCACGTATACCGGTCTCACTGCATGGTAGGTTTGATCACAGCACGTGTGTTCTCTTACGGCACTGTCACAGTATAGAGGCACCCCTAGTTCTTTTAAAAAAGATAATAGGGTAACCGTCTATTGTCATTTTATGCATGCAAGTAGGAGGGTAATTACCAGACATAGTAACTTTCTATCTGTTTAGCGCCTAACAATACTTACAAGTAAGATAGAGTTATCCCAGCAAACAATTTACATACTATAACGTTGTAATAACGTAGTCGTTTGGTAGTGATTACGTAGTGTTTCTACGTAATGATTACGTTAAAGTGGTGAAGTTGTCATTCCACGACCTATTTTATGCTACCTATGCTACATTCTCTTTGCGTTATTATTCACAGCAAAAATGCAAAACGGAATAAAAAAAACCAAAATGTTTTTATTGCATCATTGTCTACATCCCTCGATGCTCTTTAGCCGCGTTCTCGCGTGGCTTCCCACCACTTCAGCGTAACAAAGATGGCGGAGCAACAATATGCGTTTCTCCGGATTTAGCCAAACGCGTTTGCAAGGCGAGCTCCAATTGACCAATTTGTTACGGCGGTTTTGATTCGAGCGGCCAGAAACCTGGCTGCAATTCCTGCCGTCACATTCTCGGGTTTCCGTCGCGGCCGCCAGACGGCGATACTGATTTACTGGAAGTAGGGGCATGTTTTTCCAAAACACAAACGCAATACACGACGCGGAACGTAGAGGTTTAAGCTGTGCTGAATATTCGTTGTTTTATGTTTGATATCGGTGTTATTGTGGGGAAATTGTTTAAGAACATCGTTCTATAGACTATATAGACTGCGCGGAAGAAACCATGCCCAGGTTTACTTGCGACGTAGTTGACTGCAAGGCCGATGTTCGCAAGAAAACGAAGAAACACCTGTGGATGACACCAAACCACAACACCACATAAAACATAACACAAAGTTAATATTGTACAAGCAAGTCTTCATAGGTTTTTATACATATTTATAAGATGTGTGAGATATCTGTATTCAACTTTCTTAAGTTAAATATTCTAATTATATAGATTAAAAATTACCCTATGCACTCACATCCAGCAGACTCTATGGTACCAGATGGGGAGAGGAGAAGCCATACATTGTATGGTTGCTCGGACTGGGACTGCTCCCTAACACATTTGCCCCTCAGATAAAACCTACAATGATTCAGGGATTTATATTTAACTGGATGTATGTGTCTGTTGAGGAACAGCTGATATCCCCTTTCGCTTTCAAATGAAAAATCTGGGAAATTGACTTGCTGACCCTCTATGCTAATAGTTCTTCATTCATTGTAAATATTCTCCCCATCAACTTCCCCGACAAAGTCCACAATATTTACGGTGGTGCAGGCATTTCTTACTAATTCTACGAGCTCAGTTTTCTTATAACTCAGCAAGGGATTCCCCTATCTTTGAAGAAGGTTTTCAGCTGGGGTACTTTCCACTTAGAAGGGGACAGTGATGACATGGTGTAGCAACAGTCACGCAAGCTAACTTCGAAGAGATATCGGGTGAATACTGATGTACTTGCAGAATACTTCCCAGACGACGCTTGATATCTTCGGTGACGTCTTTGATGTCCTTTACAGCTAGAGAAACACGAAACAAGAATGCTCGCAACAACGAGGGAATTTAAAACAGCAACTGGTAATGCGCGAACAAAGCGCTGACAGATTGACAGGCAGTGAAACATGCCCCCAGTTCCGGTCAAAATCGCTGTGCGCGACGGTGGCCCTCCTAGCGCCCGCGACGGAAACCCGAGAATGTGAAGGCAGTTGTGCGCAGTTTTCTGGGTGATCTGTCCCAAGACCCTTGAGCCAGTCGGGGTGTTGGGGCTCGAGGGAATGGGGACCTAGACTAAACTGCATCATATGACAGGTTAATTTGGCCGGGTATCTTCAGAATCCGAATGATCAATGACAGGAAGAGAGGGGTGGGTTATTCTCATCGCTGGTGCAGTAGTTCGTTCCTGTCAACACATAGGTTACGAGATTATGCCATGAGTTGATGTATTTTACGGATTAATAAAATAACATGATGCTGTTATTCAATTTACAATAATGTTAAAAACGAGAAATATATAAGACAGGGCCAAAACAAGGGCAATGATATGCGCTCAAGATTTGATAATCTCAACTATTCAACTGTGTAACAGACAATTCCAAGAAACATACATAATGTTTCGATGGTGGATTTACATACCGCTTATGTTAGTCATGATATATTTTCAATGCACCTTAGAATAACGAGAAAATAAGACGATGACTTCAGATATGTACTTATTCCTTTTCAAAACAGAAACACAACAAAGGAGAATACGAATTGAGACAGTAGTATAGAGACTGGGGGTACGAGCACAGCTACCAAACTGGACTAACATGAGCCAGCGAACCGCTCGCACCTCCCCCCTCCATACCAGGAGCCCTTCCAGCCCCCCATGGTCCAGGGCCACACTAAAGAGGGCGATCACCAGGACCCTGAGGAATAAGCTCTTCTAAACGACTCACGCGCTCCAAAAGGTCCTCATACTTTGATTCCAAATCCCTCACCTCAATCTCAAGGTCCACCTTCTTCTCTCATATATGTTCCACATCTGCCCGTAGCCCTACAAGACGTCTGAGTAGACGTCTTACTTTCTCAGAAAACGACGCAATGAAAAATAATTGAGATCGATTCAGACAACTACCAAACACCAAACATACCCAAGTGATGAGTTATAGAATGCAATGATGTTTTACGGACAATTTTATCCCTTTTCGGCGGGGGATTTCATTCATGGTAATTTTTTATAGTTCGATTAATTTGGGAAGCGGTAAAAAGTCCGAAACACAGCAACATGTTTGTTTTCAAGTTCAAGACCACGTACATCGCGCATGCTCAGAATGACGACTAATGCTAAACCCGGGGGGGGGGGGGGCACTTAAGTGTATAGAGGTAGTATACATGTGCCGCGCGACCGGAGTATGTTTTTTCGGCCTCTCGTCTTGTACGACGGTTTATACATTCGCATAATACCTTGTACGACGGGGTATACTTTTGCCATTCTCAACTTGTACAACAGGTACGGGTTTTCGAGGTCCCGCGGCACACCCCTATCCGAGTTAGGGCCAAGTGCCCCCCCGGGATGCTAAGGCAATGCAAATGAGGCGGCGGTAAAATCACGCGACACAATATTTTTTCAAAATGGCGATCATGGTAGCTCGACTTTTCGGAAATGATGTATCGATGGCATTTCTTGAAGAATAGCGTCGAGTTGGTATAATTATTTTGGACCGTGAAGAGTGTTTGTTGTACAGGCTCTTGATATATGTTATTTTTTGGATGCGTAATGGAGCACCCAAAACCGTGAAGACCAAAACGTGTGCTTTAATGAAGCGCGAAAACCGTCGTATCGTAACGGTATAAATTCATGTTACCGTTACGACCGGAGCTAATCTACCCGCAGCTCGGCCACCACCATATGTTCATCAGTGCTCATTCTATACCTCAGCCCTCATCTGTTCAATAGATGGTCACAGCAAAGGCATCTGGCTTGTTAGCAGACACCAGCTTATCAAGCGAGGCCAGGAGGAACTGTGCACTGTCAATGAAGTGCAACTGTCCAAGCGACAGGGAAATATATTTCTCCATGTTGTTGGGGATACAGTTGATATTCCCCTCCACTTTGCGTATACCCTGCATCAAGAGATGGGGATCATAGCCCCGCAGGTTATGGAACACCACAGGGTTGGGTGTTGTCTTGTGACTCAGCCGAAGTATCAGGTTACACACCTTATGGGCTGGCCCTCTGTACAAGCCTGTTATATGGCAGTGATCGCGGACAGAGTCACAGCCCAGTTTTTCCTGCACACATGACAGTGGGTTGCAGCCTTATGTGCCCATCTATCCTCCTGAGTCATCCGCATAGTGACGGGCTTGGACAGAACTGCTTTGATCTTTTGCTCCTCCTGCTGCAGAGCCTGTAAGAACTTCTCCACAGCATCGCTTCTTCTGTAAACCACAGGGGGTTCGGTCTTACCGTCACAACGAACAACCACATAGCCGTAGCCGCATCCTTGGTGTTCCTGCGTTCTCTGCGTGTTGCTCTTACCAGGATTAAGCGCAGGACCCAGAAGCTTCACTGTGAGCGCTTCAAAGTCAGCATAGATGACGTAGGGTGCAGCAAGCTGTTTCTGCCAGTTCTGGAAGGATAATATGTTCTTCCCTTAACTACTGCAGTTACGAACATATGAATTATATGGTTGTAACAAGTAATTATCGTAGCATGGAATAGGCGAAAAAAATACTTATTTTCACCTTTTGTACTTTGTATAATGACATGTATTTTAGAGTACCTATCGCGATTTTTGCTACGAGTTCTCTCCTCGCTGATATCTCTGAAACGGCTGTATTTACGGACATGAAATTTTGTCAGCAATTGAAACTTGGCCTCGTGATAATGATTGTAACAGTATTTTAAGCATTCACAGTAAAAGAAAACAGTAAAAAAACGTTTAGTGTGAATGTTTTCTACTGCAGCAGCTTAGCAGCAGGCTATCTGCAGTTCGTGTCTAAGTAGGCCAAACCTTACGTAATCGACCAGAGCCATTCATCGCTTACCTTGGCTGGCTTTTAGGGGTCATGTCAAAACAGGCCAAACCTTACGTAATCAATCAGCGGCATTCATCGCTTGCGCCGTGTATTGACTTGGTTTAGGGGTCATGTCAACGCATCTAAGTGGCAGCAGCTATTGATCTTATAATAGTGCGCGTTACCAGCTCTTCTCGTTCGGTGTATATACTGTCTTTATGTCTCAGCGACAGTGTGCACTGGATGTCCCGGTGCAATCAAAGCGGGTATATATACACAAACACGCATACACGCACATATATATATATATGTATACACACGGTTTCCGATGCCAAGTTTCCGAGCGCCGAGCAGCTATCTATAAATAGCATATATATGTGTATATTTATAAGTGTGTGTGTTTATATACGTATATATCTATATATATATATATATCTATATCTATATATATATATATATATATATATATATATATATATATATATATATATATATATATATATATATATATATACATATATATATATATATATATATCTATATATTTATATATATACACATATATATATATATATATATTTATATGTATAAACACATATATGTATATATACATATATATATATACGACGCATGCCCTTTAAGAACATCATTAGGTCCAAGCTAAGGGGGTGAGACATCACCCATCCACACAAATAGTTTTTAACAGCCCACTTAGCCTTCTTGAACTCAAGACGCACTGTGGGGACTGGGGACTGGGTTGCGGGGACAGGTCTGCGTGGGGCAGGGACAGGTCTGCATGGGGCAGGGACTGGTCTGCGTGGGGCGGCGGTTGGGACAGGGGTGTGAGCCATCCCAGCCCTGAATCTAGCCAACATCTTCTTGTATGTACGGTCATATTTATCACGCACTTGGAGTGCTTTGAGTGCAACCTTAGAGCGTGGATAAGGAGGCTTAAAACCATGAATTGAAACATAATCGTTTGGGTTTCTCGTGCTGATTATGAGTCATGTTTACTATACAGTTCCATTAGTCTAAAAGGGATTTTTTTTGATACACAAAAGACAACAACTATACAGCGGACTTTGACCTTGCTGACAGCGCCACAGGATTTCTATTTTTATTCAGTGGGGAATCCCCGTTCAGTGGCGCCGGCTGCAGTCTTTTGTGAAGCAATTTTTTTCTTTTGACGAAGACGACTGTGGTTGACTTTATTGAACCCACAATCCATACACAATCCTACCTTATTATTTTTTATAGCCTTTTGACAACCCGTACAAAGACGATTAACGACACCATGTTTTATCTCATATCTGTGTAAGTTGCAAAACTCTTGCGTACAGGGCCTGTTACAGGGGACTTTCTTTCCGAGTAATATCCACGGGCACTTATTGTCATATACTACCATTGTTATATCTATAGATCACTAATGTCTAATTGGTAATACCGTCTGGCGGCAACTGGGTATCGGACGGCACCACAAGCAACTCCTCCTTTACAAAGCCACGGAGGGGTCCATCCAACAAATAGTAAAGTACAGGCTCACCAGATTTAGTGACAGAGCTTCCAATCCGGTAAACATTGAGTGACTTCACAGGGTCAGTGGCCCGCCGGCGCTGGTCTTGCTCTGCCTCACAGGCTGGTAGAGGCAGCGAACGCCAACACCAGAGGGAATCTTTTGCTCTTTAACCCCCAGCGGGCGCCCTGGTACGACTGCAGAGGGCTTTTGTGCAACTCGTTTTGCCTTTATAGCATCTTTAGGTTTTTTTCCAGTCAAGCGGGTCACCTCATTATTTATCGCAGAGACAACAGCCTGTAGTCGAGAAACCCACTCAATAGATCGTTTTCCAGTATCCCTTAACTCTACGCATACTGGTGACCAAAGAGTTGCTCAGCCAGTGTTCGGTTAAAGCGTTCCACTATAGCCTGATCTCGATGGATATTCACACGGCCACGCCTGACTGATACTCCATGTTTTACTAACAGCTGATTCGCTGCACCCATAAACTCCTGTCCGGGGTCAACTTGAAGTAGTTTGGGCCACCCAGCGGTCCTCGCTTGTATATCCTCTCCAGTACACCTGCGACCTCCTTAGCCTACTTTGTAGTCAATGGCTCAGCCGCCATGTAGCGCGAGGCCACATCAACCAATGTTAGGGCATACTTGTAAGTCCGGCGCTTCACAACGTCATGAGGAAGAAATAAGAGATCGGCTTGGTGAAGCTCATTAGAGACAGGGACATCAAACTTTGGCCTGGGAATGTGTTTTGGCACTGGCAGGTAGATTTGCCATATAGCTTGCTTTGTTAGCCACCCTGTGGCAACTTCCTCAGAAACCCTTGCTTCTGTTGCAAGCTTCTTGATAGCTGTTATGCCTTTCCAGTAGCCCTTAGGACTATAGTATATTTTCTGCATGCGACGATCCATACAAAGTAAACGCCCGAGTCTCCAAATGACCTACTTGGCAAGCCTGTATGCAACCAGCCCAGTCGCAGCCATACCCAGTATAATGAACGCCACCTCACGCCCTTTTTGACCATCTGAGAGCTCGTAGAAGTCTGAAAGCTGCGGCACAGAGCCCAGCGGATCGATGGTTTTATTCGTGATCAGGGAGTACTCACGCATAGCCTCGTCCGCATCCCTAAAAGTATGCTCGGCATGTCCCTGGCGGCGCAGTTGCTCATTGATGAAGTCTAAACGCTCAGTTTCTTCTTGGCCCATGCTGCCTAAGCAGATTGAAGCTGCTCGATTGCCATATCATGGCTTAAACGTTCCGCGTCAACTTGGCTGCCTCGTAATTTAGAGAATAAAAAGTTGCTCCCAGAGAATGCAAGGGCGTTAATAAGAGCGCCTCCAACAAGCAGCGCTAGTGTGGCCATTACTTCAGTATATCAACTGGTAAGATTCCTTGTTTAATTAGCATATCCTTTGTGGCCATAGCTAGTGATACATCGGCAACAGCCATAGCCAGGTCGCGTGGGGTGAAATCAAGACGTGGCACCCAGAGCCATTTTAGCAAGCTTGGCATAACCTATTGATATACCGGAAACAACTGCACCATGGTACAGAACGTTAACAAGCATTTTTCCATCTGTAATTGGTGTTGTCATCTTATTTCATATAAAAAGGATCCTTTAAATGAGCATCCAGAGGCTTTTGTACCACAACCTGTTTAGGGTGTGAGGCTACCATCTGGTGCCTGTAGCAATACAATGCGAGTCCAAACACCCCAACAACCAAATAGGCGCAGCCCATCTTCCCCACGCCCACCTTTCTGCAGGCTTGCTGGTTAATATTGGCTCGACAGCTTCGTCTCTAGCATCTGTAAGCGCGGCCTTAGCCTCTCGGAGCTCTCTCAGAAGCTTATTTTGATTGGCTTTCCGAGCTGCAGCACCCTTTCGTCCTGCCGCAACCCTTTTAGCTTTTTTCGTAGTGGTCACTGATCTTATCTCAACCGGTGTTGTCTCTCCTTGATTCGTGTTCGTTTCTTTCATGATTACTTACTAAATTTATTTGTCCAATTGACAGCTCTTAGTAAGCACCTGTAATAGCGTAGTTAAGCTTATGCTATAGCGGAGTTAAGCACATGCTATAGCGGAGTTAAACACATACTATAGAGCGCAAGTGTCTTACTCTCCCCCGGCCCCTGTTGATTCAGTGCTTGTTTTTCCAAATTGACAGTGCTTAACTGTTGTTAAAGCCGCGGCTAATGGAGCTAAAAACATACCATAGCGATGACATAGCTCACAAGTGGCAGTGCTTAGCGCGTGGCCAACAAACGGATCAGTCTCGAGGTCTGTAATTAGCTCTGGCTGGTGTTCTGGTGGGATTGGTAGAAACATACAAGCAATACCTGAGTATAGCTGCAGCAATGATTGACCTAGAGTGCGCGTCATGCTAGCACCTAGCCGAGCCTCGTATCTCACATACAGCTTTATGATATCTTCATCAGACATTGATTCAACCTGGTCAATTGTAAGGCGCTCCAAACCAAGGTACTGACGGGCCTGACCGCCAGCTATGACGGCAGCAAGCCTATCTCTCTTAGAAGACATATCTACACCAGGGGTGCAACTAGGTTCCGCTCCGCCAGACTTTGTCTCCACTAAGCTAGTCGTGTCCTGTTCAAGGGGTTTATCAATAATGGTATCAGGATCCATGAATATACGTATACGCCTTCGAGCTTCAAAATACTGCACCGCTACCCAGATGAAGAAACCTAAATTGGTTACTGAGGCAGCAGCTGCTATCAAGGCCAATATCACTTCAATCGACGCCATATGCAGTAGGATGATCAGTCTTCAGCAGCAGTTTTGCGTGCTTGGTCTTTGCTAGTAGTTGGCGTACTGTGGCACGTTCCTCCTTTGCTGGAATTACATCATTTTCACCAAAGGCGTCTTCAAACGAGTCACGGTCCTTGGTGTGAAAGAGCACCATCCAGCGAGTCTGCTCACGTAAGTCCTTCAGGACAGAGTTGTACTTTTGGGTGAGGACCCAGACACTTTGCTGCGCATGGCGGCCGCTAAAGGCTAGTTCGGATAACATGTCTTTCTTCTTGGTTAGGGCCTTTGTTGCCGAACAGTCATCAATAATGTAGAGGGTAGGCTCGCTCTTGAAGCAGTGGTAGAAAGCCCTCAGGTGGTCATGGAGCCGCTCCCCTGGATCAACAACATAGACCTCTGAATCAACCCACACCCATGACCGGGACTGATAGGCCTTGTTGTAACGTATGGTAGGGCAGAGGATAACAATATGCTCGAAGGCACCGAAGAAGGGCCTTTCAAGTAGGTCGAGGATGAATGCGGTTTTTCCACATCCTGTCTGCCCACAAACAATTGCCGAACAGGGATCATCTGGAAATGTAAACTCAGTTTTTGGTTTCATCAAAACCTTGTTAGTAGACTGCGCTGACGAGCCTGCCATCTTTAATTTTAAGCTGTGCATCCATTACAATATACATATAAGCGTTCAATGCACCGGCCGCCTGTGATTTTTTCGTGATCTGTATGGTGATACCCTCAGACGCATTCTCCACGGCCCTGCCACTACCGTGCAGCTGGTCGTCATCACTCGTCCTTAAGTCGAGCCTTAGAGCATACTTGGTGGTTAGGTACTCTCCTAGGGACACGTCCGACAATGCCAAGTCTTTTGCAGCTATTGCTACACTGGGTCTCGTTTACTCGTAGCTGCAAAGGCCTTCTTCACTTCATCCCACTGCTGGTAGGCACGCATACCTTGGGCATAGAGTTGGTTGGGGATGCCCTCAATGTTCACCTCAACTTTTGTAATCTTTGGGTTGTAGAACGACTCTGTCTCCCTGGCAAATGAGGCATTGGCTGGGTCTTCAAAGAGTAGTAGGATGCCCTTCATGCTGCGAGCAGGCACGTTCAAGTTGATGTTCCACATCTTTTATTGTATACAAGCTTCCTGTGACGAAGAACACGGTATATACAGAATCGAGAGCCGACCTGTGTACTGGGTGCGTATCATGCGGCCCAACTCTGTTTGGGTAACCATGTCATACTCAAGCGAGATGCCATCAATTTTGTAGCTGGCAGCGGTGTTGCCTGTTGCGTGAATTACACGGTTGTAGTCGTTGAACGTGAGCTCGTACTCCAGTCTGTCATTAAGCGCGCTCTGGTAGAATGGCATGTGACCCTCGAGGAGTTCAAAGTCAAGCGGAACGTAGAACCTATTACCATACACATCGGCTATGGCCAGGTCCTCTTTCTCAGTCTCATCCTTGTCTCCTGTCCCCATTCGTATCTTAGTTGTGTTTCTGTCATCTGATGTGACAGTGCCCTGATACTGGAGGCCCTGTCTCTCCTGTGCAGCCCGCCACAAGTCGTGGTAACAATGGTACACATCGCTGTTATCAATAGACATGACCTCATTGCCAGAAATCTTGATTGTCATTTTTTTTACCAAGGCGCGGCCCAGGTTTTGCACAACGCTGCGGTTACGATAAGTCGAGGTCAGTGTGATTGTAAAGGCCAGCCGTGCTGTCCCTGGAACAATGACGTCGCCTGCGCCTAGACTGGGGAAGCGAACCAGCAGTTGTTGGTTCTGGTCAATAGTGCTTGGATTGTTTGTAATGACTACAGACTGTCGCACGCCCTTTACCCCGAGCGGTTCGCGTATCCGGCGGTGTGGGTTTAGTTTGCGTCCGTAAGTACTTGTTGAATTCTTAATTACACTTATATCTTTAACACACAAACATGGAGTTTGATAACCCAGCATTTGACGACCTAGATGAGGAGGGGGCTATTGGAGGGGAGAGGAATGAGACTAACTTTGATGATGAGGAGCCTTACCTCATTGACAAAACTTTAGATACGTTGAGTACGACTAGTCCACCATGGGCTATTACTGAAATGCCTGCTGGGTTAACAGAAGATCAGGTGGGATCCCCAGAAGAAACTGAAGTCTTAGTTACGAGGTGGGAGAAGGCTGTCTAAGCATGGGCTGCAGGCCACTCTGGAGTTTAGATCGTCTCAACAAGGTGACCTTTGGGTTAAGTGGGGCCGAGAATGGAAGCTTCTGACATGGAAAAACAATCCCAACAAATTCCTTTCTCCTTGGAGTATCCTAGATTACGGTGGTACACAGCTTGCTCGGGCTCTTGGGATGACACCTGAACTATCTACAAAGGCAGTTAAAGGCGTTGACCAAGCTGCTGCTAAAGCGGAAGCTGGAGAGTTTGAAATGAGTGCCCTCGACCCTGAAGCCATGACAGAGCAAGGTGGTGTGGAAGAAACAAGATTAATAGAGGACATTCAAAACACCATACAAGACCTAGGTACACAAACAGACAACGAACTTCCACTCAGAGAGCTTGTAGGGCTTGACAAGGCTATGCAGACCCAGAGGGGTGAGCTGGTGAACAACCTAGCTAAGATAACTGAGATAGAAAGGGATATAGCCCGACGGGGAGCTAAAATGGCAAACCTGGAGGAGGAAGGGAGGGGTGAAAGTGGAGCATGGAGATTCCAAACAAATGAGCTTGTAGAGCTGCAGGACCTGTGGCGTGTCCGTGTTGAGGCTGCCTCTGTAAACCGCGAACGTCTGCGAACCCAAATTAACCGCATCAGGGAAACGATCAACAGACTTCTTAATGAGGACACAACGCTAACTGAGCGTGTACGCACCCTGTTCCGGGAGCAGGGCATAACAATCGCCTCCATCCTCACTGCGATTGGATTGGCAATCTAGACCCTGGTAGTTGCTTTGACGGGAGGAGGGAGCACTAGTCCACCCCGGCACCAACGCCGACACCAGCTGATAAGCCCAGTGTAAAGGAATGGATTAAAAAACAGCTGAACTCCTTGGCAAACGTCCTGAAGGGCCTAGCCGGTAAGACAGCAGCTGCCCTTCCAGGAATTATTGGGTCCATCGTATCATGGCTGCTTAAGTCAGCTGCAAAGGTGGCTGGTTGGATGGCAGAACATGTATGGGCCGCAGCTGGGGGGAGTTATCCTCCTGGTACTACGTAGCAAACCAAAGCACAGCTAAGCCTATAGCGATTCCGCCTACAATAAGAGCTGTTTTCTCATCCTCGTGCACCCCACGCAGACCGGTCTCGGCCATAGGGGCCGGCCCTGGAGAGGGGAGTTCCATATCTGTATCTGGCGGAAGGTCAAAGCTTCCTCTATCTGGAACCACCGGAACCAAGTTGACATCAGCATTGCTGCCTATCTGCTGCTCCTCAGTCGCGATGGTAATCAGATTGTTGTACCCAGCAATTTCCAATGTCGAGGCTCATATCAGACGGAGCCATGTACAGGCTCGTTCCAAATACATAATCAACCTTTGAAGAGGCATTCTGGAGGCCATTCTGATACCGTCCGATGGATGAAGGAATGTCCACTGGGGAGTTGATGGCATCCTCAACGTTGGCCTGAAATTGCTTTTGAGCATCAAAGGACGTTCCAACACCTAGTATCTTTGAGCGGGTCTGTGCCTGAGCACTAAGAATGGCCCAGACATAGGTCCGAATGCTGTCGTTGATCCGTGAGATACCTGTGGATGTGAACCCCTCCGATTTGTCCAGGATGAATGTGCTCCAGGCGATGTTTGCCCGCTCATGGTCTTGCTTTATGAAATCAATGTGCAGCTTGCCACCCTGGAATGTTGGTAGCCGACCATGTGGCGTCATCCGGCCGTGCTATTCTCATTTTGTCTAAAAGTCTCCGGATTGTGTAGTAGACGTGAAACCTGTAGAGGTTACTTAGTGCTGGGGAGTCAGATCTGAGGTGGTCAAGGGCAGAAACTCTCCAGCCTCTGATTTCGCACCATACAACAAAGTTTACCTGGTTCTGCCAGTATTGCATGTGGTTGGTTCTCCAGCCAACTACAAGGCTGTCGTCGCTTATGTTTGGCACCACGTATTTATCAAACAGGTTGGAGAACTCTACACCAAACGCATATGTGATATTATCCGATTTTACCTGGATGAGGGCAATATGGGGTAGGTATACCGGCCCGGTTTTGTAGGTTTTATTCGTATTGAATGTAAAGTCTTGTTTATTCATAGTGCTTTGTATCACACTCTGTCTAATGTTCAAAGCGGCGACACTGTGTCCCTGCAACATCCTATTGACAACACTGCTGGCAATCTATGTGTTGGCCTAAGGTCAATCACGTATACTGTGGGCTGGCACAGTCTCGAAACAGACGAGAACATTGCGCCGCGGTCTGAAATTGCTGGAAAAGGAGGAAGAATCCAACTAAAACCCGGCCAAGGAAGTTTCAGTCTTCTTTAGCAGCAAATTACATCATTAGGTCTTGGTTTAGAAGTTGATTCTGTAAATGGGGTTATTGCCCTCAAAAATCCTGATGGGACTGTGAGTATATCAGACGGAGTGTTAACAATGTTGGGTCTTGATGACGGTCTCGGTAGGCGGTGGATTTATTCAGGTACTTACACTGGTGACCGGCCCCTCAACTTTAGCATCTTTAACAAAATTTATGTTCACCTCGATCAAGTCAGCACCACACACAACATGCTTGATGGTGCGCCCACTACGCTTCTTGAAGTTGTTGGCTTAGAGGGTGCTCTTTTGGTGATATTATAACCACGAACATCGCTAATCCTGTATGTAAGCGTGTCACCAGCGGAACTGTGCATGAGTTGAAGGTTCAGTTACGTGATAATAAAGGAAGGCTATTGGATAACCACGACTGTTAGCGTTGTTCTTGAATTTACAAGATGTCAATAAAACGAGTATTTATGGACCTAGGCAAAAACCGGCAAGCACTGTTCAAGGCGCCGACCTCTCGGAATATGCCACAAAGACCTATGTATCTATTGGTGACTCACAAAAAATGGATAAAAGTGGCGGTACTATGGCTAGAGACCTTGAAATGGGAGATAATAAAATCGTTCAGTTGGGAGACCCAATATCGCCTAAAGATGCTGCTAATAAAAAGTATGTCGATGCACAACACAGACAGCATCACAGGGACCTGAGAAACCACATAAACTCCCAAACAAAACATCTCATTACTATATGGGCAGTAGCAAGTGGTGCTCTTTGCAGAGGATATGAGTGGTCGTTTGGCCATGGGGCTAGGGGTCGAGACTCACAAGACTCAAGCTGTGGATATACCATGTTATCCAATGGTAGGATCATTCGTATGGGGTTGGTGCTGATACTGGTCCTATAGCAGTCGTTCCTGTTATTAATGGAACGAATCAAGTGGAAGCCTGCTGACCAACGGGCTGTTGTTATATCTTTAGACCCGCCTTTACAGATAGAACAAGGCAACGTTATTAACTTTTATACAACCACACAAAACAGAGGGGCGACTTGGTTTGTAGCTTCACTCCTAATTGAACTTGACTTGTAGACGTATAAAGCAGCAGTATGAAACAACAACCAACGACTGCACCGTTAAATCGGGAGCTGCCTCCATGAGGTCTAGGGCAATCCTATCGGTTGAATGAGATCAGTCTCAAGAAGCAATACCTTGAGAAAGAAACTGAAAAATATGGTGCTATGTACAAAAAATGTAGGTGTGCAGTAAACTCAGTGGACGCTGTAGACACTGCTTTAGTTGCTGTGGGTATGTGTCTTGGCGCAAGTGGTGCGGGTCTGATGTCTACGGCGGTTGCTGCCCCCATTGCTACAGTCTTGGGTGCTACGGGGGCTGTGTGCGGGCTGGTTGCGATAGCAGGAAAGGTCATCAGCCAGCGACTGTCGGCGAAGGTAAAAAGCACGACCAGATTCAAATTCTGGCACAGAGCAAACTACACACTGTTACAGATATTATTTCGGCGGCGCTTGAAGATGGTTTTATCTCAGACGATGAGTTTAAGCTCGTTTCGGCCGAGATATACTCGAATAAAAAGCGACATTAAGGCTAAGATGTTGGCTCGGACATCTCCACCCCCCGAGGTGCCTAGGTCGACCATCCCCACAATTGGCTGACTGTCCATTTAAAGAGTGGATTTGTTGGGTATAATGGAGGCGTTGATAAAATCTTTCTGCAACGATTATATCGGAGTCAAACAAAATACAGACCAGTGGGAGACCACGAGGAAGGGTCACGTTGGAGGAAGTGACTTCTCCGCTATCATAGGGCAAAACTACTTCAGCAGCTAAAGCAAGAAGCTAACTGAAAAAACTAGCAACGAGGGGGTTTGCTTTAGCCAGCCCTGCCTCTGGGGTACGACTTTCGAGGAGGTTGCAATTGCGGTATTGGAGAAGGTGTACGACATCAAAGTCTACGGAAATAATATCTATATTCAGGGTGGTGCAACGTCCTACTCTCCAGAAGGCTTGTGGCCGGGGGGTTGGAGTGGATGCTGTCTGTCTGGGGCATCCTGAGGAGGTTTTGCTGCTCGAGATCAAGTGCCACTACACTCGGAGTCCTGGGAGGATAATTCCGAATATGTATAAGCCTCAGGTTTTGTTGGGGCTGCACCTTAGTCCGGTGGCGACCATCGGGGTGTTTGTCGACTGCGTTTTCAGGTTGTGCTCCTTTGAGGACCTAAGGAGGGCTGAGGTGTATAACCAGGTGTATCACAAGGATTGGAAGAAGTATAAGGAGACGGTGGCTTGTAGGGCGTTGGTGGAGCTGCTTGAAGACGGCGACTATGACTCTAACAGGAGTTTTAATAATTGCCTGGGCTTGGAACAGGAGCATCACCGTCCTTGGTTGGGGAGACCGAGTGGGACCACGGAGAGGCCGACGGGGGCTTTCTACTGTTGGAAGCTCTTTACGATGAGATTGATAACCGCTCGTCCTGATCCTGAATTCATCGAGAAGAACGACGCTAAGGTTGCCCAGTTTATACATGACCTCGACGGCATGCAAAATGGAACTTACAGTGACGGTCGCAGATATTTCTTACTCGATGACCTCTAGGGTGACTTACTACTAGTGTGATCCTGGACCATGGGGGGCTGGAAGGGCTCCTGGTATGGAGGGGGGAGGTGCGAGCGGTTCGCTGGCTCATGTTAGTCCAGTTTGGTAGCTGTGCTCGTACCCCCAGTCTCTATACTACTGGGACTTCCGGTTACGTTCTCCCTCAGAAGTTTGATAAAAAGAAAAAAACGTTGTTAAGATTTAAAATTATCCTTGCTTTGTTATTAAATTTTATGCCAATTTGGTAACAGTTAGTGACTTTCTTTCCTTAGATTTCCATCTTTACTTCAATTGTAAAGATGATGTGTGAGTGAATATATTAAAAAACCTCAAGCAACAACCAGATGGTCATTACGTTTCTTTTGATCGCCCAGGCTACGCTATGACCAAATACGTGGTATAGATTACGTTCGTAACACGTATCTGGAGTTATGTAGCATAATGATATGTATATAAGACGTATTGTCGCTATGTATTTATTACGTAGAGGCACTTCCTAAAAGAGGGGCTTAATTACTACGTTTTAAGTACGCAATTACCTGACATTACCAAACCATTACCTACGAACTACGTTGCACTACGTAGTTTGTACGTTGTGTGGTTGCTGGGTGGTCATCTTCCACAATTTACTTTTTTTTTCATAGATGCATGAATCAAATGGCTTCCAGAGGACGGTCTTTTTGTACCCCGAAGAGCTGAAAACTCAGCAGGACAAAACTGCTCATTTGATACAGCAAATATAAAAAGGTTGCGTCACGTGGAAGTGGTGGAGGATGCACACAAGGAATTTGATAAATATTGCCTGAAGCTTGAGGATCAAGATTTCCTGGAGACACTGATTTGTATTATTTGTGGTGGTTCAGTAAATTTCTCATGTCACAGTAACAATGAAACATCATATTAATTAATATCTATAAATTACCCTCCCTTGTGACATTTAAATCAATATGAACTTTCGGTCCTATGCAATTATGCACAGATAATGTGCTGATTTAAACAATTAATGCCTGAAAGAGGAATGCTTAATCAAAACTCATCTGTATATGTTATGAATGTGACATTGCCCAGGGTGGCCACAATGTGAGCGACACAGTGCGAAGAATGTTGAAGATAAATGGAACATATAATCTGTGGTCGGGCTTCAACATGAAGGGGAGGAAAGACAAGAGATCCTACGAGGCATTGCCATTGAACCGAATCATCAATAGCATGTACATACGCCATAACCCATTATCGATAACTTTACTGATGTAGGGCTCCAATTTTTATATTTCTTCTTTCATTTTGAAACAATCTTTGGAAATATCTGGGGGAGGGGCTAACAACAAATGACTTGTTTTGTAAGTCTACATATATTAGCCTTGAACAATTTGTAAATGATTTAAAGTTCAATGATGAACTGTATTCAAGTAAAGTGGATACAAAATTGAACCATAACGTTTAAATATAGAGGCAAATATTAAGCTAGCTCCGGTCGAACAGTAACATGAATATATACCATTCTGCTTCAACATTTTCCGCGCGTCCAAGAAAACGCGTTTGGCTAATGTGCTACATAACGCATCTAGATACTAGCATATGTCAAGAGCCTGTACAAAAAAAGTCCTAACGCACCAAAACTTAACCCCACTCGACGCTAATCTTTTCTGAAAAATCGCGATACGATGACCGCCATTTTGGAAAATATTGGGTCGCGTGATTTCCCGCGATATCCCGCCGCCTCATCTGCATTGCCTTAGCATTAGTCGTCGATGGGTCACGTCATTCTGAGCATGCGCGATGCACGTGGTCTTGAACTTAAAAAGCAAACATGTTGCTGTGTTTCGGACTTTTACCACTTCCCAAATTGATCGAACTATAAATAATTACCATGGATGAAATCCCCCGCCGAAAAGGGATAAAATTGTCCGTGAACATCATTGCATTCTAAAACTCCATCACTTGGGTATGTTTGGTGTTTGGTAGTTGTTTGAATCGATTTCAAATTTTTTACATTGCGTCGGCTTAAGAGAAACTAAGACGTCTACTCAGACGCCCGAGGGGTGAGGGGTTGGGTTCTCATTATGTGGAGGTTAGTGGGGATGTGCCGCCAAATTGGGTCGGTTTTTGGGCATTTTGTATACAAATGGGTCTGTTTTGTGATGGGTATCCAATATGATGCTCAATATTGGGTGTTTTCTCAAGTCCCCTGGGTCAATGGTGGCCAGCCCTATCAGTCAGCGTGGTTGCGGTGTTTCAGAGACAAGTTTTATGGCATGATAAGCAAACAGAAAGGTCTCCTTCTACGGTTTCCTGCAATATCGTCGACCTTATGGTCCGGACATCCTGGGGCGCTCGTTGATAGCTTGCGGGTCCGAGTCACAAATCTGTTGATTTAGTGGCCGCTATTTAATTAACTGCCTTGCCATTACGAACCAGAGCATCGTTGGGACTGAGCACGGTATCAGCAAAGTTTTTTGGAAGTTGCGAAGCTTAATAAACGTACTTTTTCTTTCTGAATCGTTAGTTTGGTATAAGGATGGGTTCCTTGTAGCTCGTCGAGAGGGTCTAAATATGATTTGGGATCATTAATTTTGGTATAAGTATTGGTGACCCTTTTAAAAATTTTGTATATGAATAGATCTTTTTTCAGAGGATTTGGTATGTAAATGGTTCCCTTTTCTCACATTGGCTTGGTATAGGTAGGGCATTGTTGATGAATTTTGGGATGCTGAATCGAATGGATGAGAATGCAAAAGAGTATTCTACTCTTGGGATGAAAAGATTATTGTGATTTCTGGTATTGTGATTATGAATGTCAGCTGTTCGATTTATTAAGTTTATGTTATTGTAATATGAGGGTAGATTGTTGTGACAGTAATTATAATATAATCTATATCTGGACAGTGAAAATAGATCTTCAATTTTCAAGATTTGTAATTCTTTAAAGAGGGGATCAGTGTGAGCATTGTAGGGGCTGCAGGAAATGTAGTTGTAGAGCAATTTTTTTAATATCTAAGGGGAGGGGGTGTTTTAGTTTATTTATAATGCCCATTGTTTCACTAGGTTTGCTATGGATTTTATCAGTATGACTTTTCCAGCTGAGGTGCTGATCGATGTTGAGACCCAGGAAGTTGAAATGATGCACTTGTTCGATTTCTGTGTTATTTATATGGAATTTTTTTTGTGGTTTATGAAAAATCAATGAATTTGGTCTGGCTTGTGTTAAGGGACAGCTTGTAGCGAATAAGCCAGTTGTTGACGTTATCAAGTTCATTCAATAAGGACGGTCACACTTGTACAAATTACGCAGCAATATTATATTTTACTTTATCTGGACTGTATAACTTAGGGGCTTTAATATTACCAATGTTTTATTCGACAGCAATATCGTATAAGGAATGTGGCGATTGTAAAATTGCAGCTGCCTTTCTCGATATAACTTTTCAGACTATTGCGTACTAAATATATTTTGATAATCTATTTGTCTGCAGGCTCATGGAACCAGTAACGAGGGAAATTCCGCTTTTTTCTTGCCTGGCCAACATCGGGCTTGATTTTCGTTTCTGATATTGACTAATGATTTGTTTGTGATAGATGTATGACAAAATATCTGTTGTGTGTTTTTAAAACTTGATATGCATTTGAAGGGTAGTGGAGAGGTTACGGTGTACGGTAACATGCTGGTTGTACAAAGGTAAATTCAATAGTAGTTTCACTATGTGCTGAATACATATCTGGTAGTCCGTGTTTTGACGTAGTAGTTACCAAAATTAGTTACGTAACTACAACCACACTACTACGTTTTTAATACTATTAATATTTCTGTTTACTGGCAATATGCAATGTCGTTTTTCACAGAATCACTGATTTGGATAGCCTCACATAGTGAACAAAAATACTCAAAAATTTATAAACAGATGTACAAACCTTGAATTTTGGATGCATGCCGAAATTCCTCGTCTTAAAATTATACACAAAAATTCCATCAATATGGAAAACTATGAACATCAACAGTAAGAAAATACAAGGAACATATTATAACTTTCAATTTACCCTACAGAGTTAATAGATTCAGATGGGCCTGATGATATATATTTTATATCTTTGAAACACCTGCACGGGATTGTTGGGGGGTGGGCCTGTGATTTTTCCACATCCTCTGGTTATCAAAACCAGGAGATGGGGGTCACACATGGAAGCATTTTGTCTGTCACACGCTTTAATATTGCAATCAATAGTATAGTTAATGTTTTTGTAATGTTGATGACTATTAAATTTGTTTTAGATGGGGAATTATTGAAAGGCAGCTTCAACTTATCTTGAATAAAAAATGGACTGATCAAAACAGTTTCACAAACAAAAACAGTCTACAGGTATTCTGTAACAAAAGATCCTGATCTAGATCTTACTCTGTACGGCAATGTTTTACTAGCTAGGCTTCTAATCCCACATTTCTTGCAGGACCTTGAGGAGACACGTGGAAAAGGACATAATGTGTCAAGGTGCGACGGCTTCACAGATGCTCCAGTTGTATACAGACGGCCAGAAGCAGAGGATGATATTCTGTGAATAGACCAACAGACCAACAGTCTATCGGGTACTCCTTTGCGCAAGCTCCACTTGGTTCGAAAGAGCTATATGTGAACCTACAAAGCCAAACACGTGTGTATGTAACAAGCCATTGATGGTTAGGGAAAATCCAGACTCGGCAACTTCTGCTGACCATCTCGCCACAGATACCGTATACGGTTAAAGTCTACTAAGGGATGGCTTTCACTGACGAAGAAGGCCGAATTCACCCTTCTTCGGCAGACGCGGACCTGGTGTTCCATGCACCAACTCCCTCGACAACGGATCAACCTGCCGGAAGCTCGTGTCCCAAGTAAATGTCACTTATTCGAGATTCGAACAGCACGCTGTCAACATTGCTCATTACACAGTCGAGCCAGCCACTTTACAGCGCTACTTGGCAGATTTTACAGTCGCTGTCCGAGATAGGTACTCGAACAATGAATCTATGTTCGCAGATTTATTAGCACTCCTTTATTGCCATATCCCAAGCCTCATTTAACCCGTTGCAAGCTATGGTCTCAGCATACATCACTTTGATGCACCAAGCAACCCTACGGGTCAGCGCTCTTCAGTTGATAGACCGAGGTTACCTCTTTGAAACGATAGTTTCAACTGACCAATGCAAGGAAGCCTTGTCTCAGTTGGAAAAGCAACTTATTTCTGTTTTATACACGGGTCCACCGATGTATATTAACACTATTCGCATAAAGTTTGATATTTTGCTGTTATTGGTATCTGGGGGTAGAATAGGCCCACTGTATCCTCCCTCCCCCTGTGGGTATGGGGGTAGAATAGACCCACTGTAACCTCCTTACCCCTGTGTGTCTGGGGGTAGAATAGGATCACTGTATCCTTCTTCCCCTTGTGGGTCCGGGGGTAGAACAGACCCACTGTAACCTCCTTCCCCCTGTGGGTCTGGGGGTAGAATAGGACCACTGTATTCTCCTTCCCCCTGTGGGTCCGGGGGTAGAATAGGCCCACTGTATCCTCCTTCCCCCTTGTGGGTCTGGGGGTAGAATAGGACCACTGTATCCTCCTTCCCCCTGTGTGTCTGGGGTAGAATAGGCCCACTGTATTCTCCTTCCCCCTGTGGGTCCGGGGGTAGAATAGGCCCACTGTATCCTCCTTCCCCCTGTGGGTCTTGGGTTAGAATAGACCCACTGTACCCCCCTGCATGTCGTAACAGGTGACTAATAGGAGGCAACCTGTTGGCCGTGGGTTGAGATGGTTAAGTGGGGAGGTCTTTGCGAGGGCCATATATCTGCAACACGCCACTTTGGCCCGGATTTCACCTAGACGAGAAGCTGGTGGTGACTGGGTTAATCGATTTCATTTATATCTTTTTATTGTCATTCATGTTTTTTCCGTCTTTTTTCCATTTGATCCTAGTAGGCGGCTGTTTAATCAGGTCAAACTTATCTATCTACCTTTGGAGGCGCCATATAACACATTAGTGTTGGTGTGCCGTTAAACCCTGTATTCACTCACTCACTTACTCGGACCATCCTCCAGTTGCCGAGCTTAGTTCTGTCGACTTTGGGTGCGTGGTGGATGAAAAACACAAGCGACGTTTTAGGGCCCGAAAAATGTATTTTATTTTCTTGATAACTAGATATCTTCTTTATTGATCAAAGGGCCAACAAGCATAATACTTAATGAAGCGGGAGAGATGTCTGGTTTTGGTGGGTGATCTTGAGCCCCATGTGAGCGTGTGCTCATTCCCCTGTATTGCGTTACTTTAGCAGTCTGCACCCATCGGCGAATGCTATTGGCTGAGAGGCTTCTTGCAGATTCACCAATGAGGTCGCCCTTAATCGAGATAGCTAATTTGGGTTTACGAGTTACTGACAGTTAGAGAGGGTAAAATAGAGTAAAAAATCGTTTACGACAGAACCATCCCACAATGCATGGAACTTAAGAATACGGTTAAAAGCAGTGTGATTCTTTCCGGCGGATTCTTGTATTCTCTCGTGGAAGCCATAAGCTAAGTGTAGGCTAACTAACGTCAATTGCACCTAAAACAACATCTCACGATCAAAAGTTAAGTTGCGCTTTATTGGAAGCACGCCTCACAGACTGGCTAAAGCGAATGAGCCAAAAGCGTTCAGTCTAATTAATAAATAAATATGTCTATGCCTGTTCTGTAAGAGGACACCCTCTTCTGGCATCTAAACTTTTATCGCTGTTTGTCATATGCATTGACACCCATGTCTAGACCTGGTGCCTGCATGTCTGTTTGCGGTTGTTTTAATCTTTCACATCTTTGTCCGACATTTTCGACCACCAGGTTTTCTGTAATTAGTTTAGGTGATGTTAACATATCCGAGTTTCCGAACAGCATTGTTGCCTCAAGTAACTTGGACAATTTAGAAAATATGCCAATCCCCCACCAGCCCACTCACTTAACAACTCAAGCAATGTTTCCAACGGATAAATGATCATGATAGGGCAGGTTCTGGGAAGGTTTCCGGTACCTCTCACCAAAATACCGAACAGCTCGAACAACACCAAAAACAACACGACATCAACTACGTCATACCAAGCGAATGAACATAAGTATCGAAAGCTTTAGTACTTATTTCTAAATGTCATCTGACCCAAATGACTTCCCTTAAAGTTCACTAATATCCGTTTTTCCGTCGTAGAAAAACACACTCTGTCAGGACAAATAGAGTCACAGAGATAAACATGACATTGGATGGTATGTTGAAGAACAATATAAATTTGAAGCGATTATGAACGGCCATGAATGTCAGCTTGGCGTGGATTATACTCAAGAGTTCAACCGTCCCACTAAAATGACTGAATTCCGGTGGTATTACCCATAAAATCAAATGGTCTACAATTGAGCAGTTTATGTCAATATACGTTCTGATAGAACGGTCCTTGCCAAAGCAGATTAACAGGGCGGTATAAGTGCGCAAATTGCAGCTCCAACAATATGTAATTGTCCAATTACAGTCAACTGGTTTGAAACTGCCGCTGCTTGATAACTTCACGCGGTGGTATAACTTCACGCGGTGGTATAACTTCGTCCAGTCTGTCGTCGCAAGGTATACCTACGGACAGATACACTCGGCATGAATACTAGATTCGGCGTGTTCGTGTTGGTGCTGGCGTTGTACTCTACAGCCGAGAGTTTGCCTGCTTCCCCTCATGACGCCCCCTCAAGAAATAGCTGCACAGGGGTTTTTTGTCCGACACCACGGTGCATAGACCCTACATACGACGAGGAAGCTTGCTGCCCAGCTTGTCCTGACGGTGAGCATCTCCGAAATGTTGGTGTTTGCAAGATTTACGTTGAAATATTTGCAATTTTCGGCGATTTGGTGAAATTATTATTCGGGTCTTATTTTCGTGTAGTTGCTAAAATGACTGGTTTATAATCCTTTAATGTTATCGATAGTTAATCGATAAACGCGCATTGAAAACAACCTCCGAATTTGTTTTTCATAGATATTAAAATGGATAGTGACCTAGACCAGTAACTACGCATGCACAACTCTACGCTTTTTAGGATGTATTGTGGCGTCTACAGGGTGCTATATTTGGTTTTAAAATTCACGTCCTTTAAAAAATAAGAAATCGAACATTGTAAAGGCCATGGAAATAGCCGAGGTCACCGATTGGACTTGTGTTTTGTTGCAAATCATTTGGTCGTGTTCGCAATAACTTTGATTTTCAACCGAAGTGAGATTTCCTCTGTAGCTGTATATTACTTTGTTTATAATTAAATGTGATTGTACCAATAAGAAACAGGTCAATATATATGGTTTAAGGTAATTTTCTGAACGAGATTATGAAGAATGGAGTGATGATAGTTCTGAATTGTTGAAGAAATTTACTGAAGATCATTGCAATAACTGTCATTGATTACAGTCGCAAGTCTGTTCAGTGTCAGTTTATCGAATCTCAAATGATGAAATACGAATTAAGTGTGATCTTCTTTGCTGAATTTTCAGGCTTTAACTGTTGGTTGGAAGATTCCGTTTTGACTAATGGCCAGGCTGTGATTCGGTCGAGTGGAGAACCGTCATGTCCCATTTACTGTCGGTGCCCCATGTCTGCACTGGAATACGAGATAGATGGCGTGATGACCCACGCTATTTGCACATACACTTGTACTGGTCATCAATTGGAGACGGGGCCTGGACAAAAGGTTGGCATATTTAAACGGATGCTGAGGCAGATGTCTGCTCCGCGCATGGCACCAGAAGAGTAATTTGCTGCTATATGTACTTTCATTAATCAACCAACATTGTAACTCGATTTTAGCTGTGGTGAATTCGGTTTAATTTGAAGCGGTAGCGACTTCCTGTTGTCGAAGTTTCGAAAGCTGTAGATTTTGAGATGAATACTTCCAATTTGTGTTTGACTTCTTTCCGATTCCTAACTGTACGAAGGATATCTGCTGTTTGATAAAAACAAGTCGTTTAATATGTATTATGTATATTTGATGGTATTCCAGTATGTTGAGTTAAGCTGCACCAAGGCACGCTATGAATTACAGAAAATGTCATTGACATCTCGATAATTTGCCCTGTGTCATTTCATTATACTAATGATGCATTGTTCGGGGTTTTTGGTGCAATTTTTATTTTGCATCCGTTTTTGTGTAGTTTCTGAAATGACTCGATTGTAATCCTTTCATGTTATTGAGTACTTCAAATAATCGATTATTAATCCATAATGACGAATTGAAAACAGCCTCCGAACTTTTTTTACAAAACTCAAACGAATAGCTACCTTGACCCCAACTACTCATGCGCTAATCTATCATTTTCCTGTTATGATCGTCCCGCCCGTTTTCTGCTTCGGATGTATTGTAGCGTTTTTATACCGTGTGCCATATTTGGATTAAAATTCACGTACCGTGAAAAATGTGAAATCGCACTTTACAAAGGCTATCAAAATAGCCGAGATCACCGACAGAGCTTTATTATTTCACAACTAAGCATAAAAGAGGATCGGCTTATGAAGTTTTTTTCATAACAGAATTTTGAAGATTTTTGATGAAATGCAACTTTATCAATTTGCTATTATCAACGCCCATCGACGCTCTGTGGGGCTGCGCATAGATAATTTGGTTTTAGCTTGAAAATTAATGAAGCCATAACGTATAGTAAAGGGGCTATAGCAAAGTATGCGCTAGTCTGATAATATCAATCATTTGAAAAGATAGGGCAAGGAATTAGTTTATGCATTAAAACTCTATTACTGAGTTTGCTAGACACTGGCCCGTTTAGCTGGGTGCAATGTTGGAAAACTCCAACAACCCTCCTAATAATAATGTGAAATTATCAAAACTAGATATTTCAAATATCACGAACTTGACATAAAGTAGCCGGATTATGTGATGAAAATACATGGAAGAATACAATTTTCGTTTTAAGGAAATCTATATCATTATTTATATCAAATAGCTTATAGCTACGCTAAGAAGGTTATCTCTAATATAATTTTGTGGTGAGCGTTTCTAGCACCCCGACGCTAACAGCAAATAGACAATAGCACAACGGACTGTGGCTTATGTTGAAGCAGATGAGTCATCTTATTGGTTAACGCGAACACGCCTCCAAATTTCCATGTAGTTAGTAAAGACGTTATAACAAACTAAGCACTGGCACACGGGTGGTAGTTTCACGTATTATGATACACATTTATATTTGCTGGGAACATTCAAGAACACAGCTAGAGTGTGGGTAAATATGTAAATATTTTTGTTTTAAACTGCTGCTCTTGCTGAAGAAATTCCATAGAAGTAGAGTAAAGAGTGAAAAAGGTGTGGTACATGGTATAGCAGCTTGAAATAATGACATAAAAGTAGTATGTGAATGATAATAACATATTGAGATAAATGATATATTGTGCTAGCTACAGATGATAGGCATGTTGACATATGATTGACAGTGAAACTGTACAAATATAAGACATTATGCATTAAATGCATATACATCAATGTAACATAATATTATATAATGAAATGATATAAAATATGCTACCTAGCAATAATAATTTGGACGCTCTCAAAAAGCGCTAAGAATGAGCAAGTCAGATGAGGAAAATTGCGAGAGGCATCCAAAAAAATAAGCTGACTCCATCAGAGAGCGGAAATGATGTGTGTGGCAGTGAAAACTGACTCCACTCGTACAGGGGACTGTATGAAAGTATGGGCCGACTGACAGGTAAAAGCTGACTCCTGTTTTGATCGTTGTGATATTGAGGCAAGTGGAGAAGGAGCAGCAAAAGCTGACTCCTGATTTGGTTGTTGTGATATTGAGGCAAGTGGAGGAGCAGCAAAAGCTGACTACTGTTTTGGTTGTTGTGATGTTGAGGCAAGTGGAGAAGCAGCAAAAGCTGACTCCTGTTTTGGTTGTTGTGATATTGAGGCAAGTGGAGGAGCAGCAATAGCTGACTCCTGTTTTGGTTGTTGTGATATTGAGGCAAGTGGAGGAGCAGCAAAAGCTGACTCCTGTTTTGGTTGTTGTGATATTGAGGCAAGTGGAGGAGCAGCAAAAGCTGACTACTGTTTTGGTTGTTGTGATGTTGAGGCAAGTGGAGGAGCAGCAATAGCTGACTCCTGTTTTGGTTGTTGTGATATTGAGGCAAGTGGAGGAGCAGCAATAGCTGACTCCTGTTTTGGTTGTTGTGATATTGAGGCAAGTGGAGGAGCAGCAAAAGCTGACTCCTGTTTTGGTTGTTGTGATATCGCTGTCAACGAATTTAGATATATTTGTTAGCTGTGTAAAGTTAAATGGTTTGGTCGAATGTATTTTAGAAAGGCAATACTTTTCCAACGATCATGAATAATATCATCCGGATGCCAGTCGGCCGCCATTTGAGTTGCATGTCCGATTCGAAAGGAATTTGTGATGTATAAATGTAATGGGAACTTGCAGAATGATAGACAGGCCTTTAGGAAAGAAAGAAAGTGCCCACAGTTAAGGGGGTTGTTAGATTGAACCATGAAAAGCGGACAATTAACTGGGCCTAGTTTACTGATGTTAATGGAAAAAACTATTACAGGGCAGAAGACAGTAGCGAATTGTGCAGTGATCAGGATTTGAGGAGAATGGTTAGGCTATGTTATGAGGTTCCCTGACTAGTTACTTGAAAGTTGTTGATATTGTAGTGTTTGAGAGTGGATGTTTGTGTGTACGGCCTCCCTAACCCGTAGACAGGCATATTAAGTGAGTAGGAATAGAGCTTTGTTCAATGTGCGCTGGTTAGGGCATGTAGCGCAAAAGGGGATAGCGTCGAATAACCTGTGTAGAAGAATTTTTGCAATGGGGAGTAATAGATTTAGCTGAAGACATGTTATGTTCTGAGCCCCTTGTAACACCTTAGCCACTTGTAATAATATAGTTGGGTCAGATACCCCGAAAGTTTATGAAAGAAGGAAATTGCAGACATGTTTGATCTAATGGTTGATAATTTCAGACCTGACCGATGTAGGTGAGTAATAAACAGGGTGATTATCTCTGAGTAAATGGGAATGGTGATGTTCACATTAAGGTGAGTCTAAGCAAAAGGTATTAAGGAATTTCAATGGTGAAGGTATGCTTTATTAGTGGATTGTTTCAGAGAAGATCTTGTGAGGGGTTGGAGTTCTAAGGCAGAAGAAGAGGTGGTATTCGAGTGGGCTTAGATTTCATCCCAAATCGACATAGCGAAGACCATGCTACCTGTTGACGAGAAATTGCATCACATAAATTATTATCGACACCTGAAACATGAACTCCTGAGAAAGAGATGTGATGCTTAAGTATGATAAGAATGAAAGGCCCCAGAATGAGCATGATGTGAAGACACTTAGAAGATTGTGTGTTGATGATAGTAAATATTGCTTGGTTATCACAGTGAAATGTGATAGAGGAGTGAGAGACTGTAGATGCAAACGTAGAAAGGAGGATGCAAATTGGGTAGAATTCTAGAAAGGTGATGTCATACTCCTTCTAAGAATCAGGTCACAGCCCCTGAATCCATGCTGTCCCATATGATGCCTCCTGATTTTGAGGCATCCGAGAAAAAATTGTATAGACCGAGAATCGACCACAGAAGGACGTTTGATGAGCGTTCGGCCATTGTGAAATTGGAGAAAGGAAAGCCACATTTCAAGGCCCAATTTTGTTCCTTTGATGGGGAGCAATGGGGACACCTAACTGAGTACAGATACGTTTGAATGTATTGAGGTCAGCTTGACACTGTGAAGGGGAACTTGAAACAAAAAGAAAATCATCTAGAACCTCAACAACATTTTTAGCTCGTTTTGTAATATCCACTTAATTGCAGAGGAGAAAGTGTCAAATATTTGATCACCCATGCGCGCGATGTTTTCTTCGTCTTCTTTGTAATTGCAATGCGCTCTATTGCTATGAACGACTAAAGTGACGTCATACGAGCGGGTTGTCTTCCACGTCGTCGGTAAGCAAGCCTTTATAATGGCATGCGATTTTTTTAGCATGCAATTTCTGAAGATGTCTATGTGCCGTTATGTTCAGGGTACTAAACCACCGTTGCCTAAGAAGCGCAAATTTAGAGAGAATGAAAAAGCTCAGAGAGCACTCACTGTATGATAAAGAGAATCGCTGCAGACGCTGGAATACTGTCTGGTGAAAGAAGAGAAAATTGTGAAGTTGAATAATTGACTGCTTTTTGTGTTTTAGAATGACATGTTATGTTTGTAGATGTTGAAATAAATGTTGTATCTATGAAAATAATGAAATATATAAAGAACAATAAGAACGTGTTGTACATTGGTGTTTTTTACCATTATTTATAACTCAAAAGTAGGGCCGGTAGAAAATATGTAGGAACGGCAGAATTTAAATGTCACCAGCCCGTCTGGCCGGTGAACAATCTGGCTATATGGCTGTATATATATATATATATATATGTATATATATATATGCATACGTGTATACTACTGTGCCTGTGTGTCTATGTGTACACCGGTGACTGACAACTGTCTGGAAAAGATATACCTTAACATCCATGCATTGTTCCACAGAATGGCAGATTAAATCCATGCCATTTGATCACAAAGAACACTATACTGTCATCGCATTTTTGATACACATCAGCAGACATTGAATGTAACCAATCCTGTGGTCGAAAAACTTTTTATTACCTCAACTGGCAGACATTTAAGTACTTTATTCAATCCAATGACATACGAGATCGCAACACGGAAGGGTAACTATATAGAACGCCACTAGGTGGCCGCCGCAACATCATCCTGCTGACTAGTATTTACAGTTTAAAGTCTGATCCACACACAGGCACGCAAACAATCATGCACACATC
The DNA here is from genome assembly GCA_034190875.2 of Urechis unicinctus. Lineage (NCBI taxonomy): Eukaryota > Metazoa > Annelida > Polychaeta > Xenopneusta > Urechidae > Urechis > Urechis unicinctus. The sequence continues at coordinate 23,884,556 of CM067345.1, read as the reverse complement.
TACACACACTTCTATTTAATCACACATATCATCAATGCAAATTCACACCCACACATACAGCCACATTAATTTACACACACTTTCACAAATATCTACATTTATTCACACACACTCATGTGCGGAATCTCTTATGCACTAACATAACTGCACACTATGTCCAGCGAAGAATTACTGACTCAGTCACATTCTAGTCAAGTAACCAAGATGTTTTTTTTACTGCATCAACCAAACATCTATGACAATTACAATAAAATCATCCAACAACACAAATACTCCATTCTGGTCATTCAATGACAGCCCCCCGCCCCACAAAAAAATCCCCACTAAATTTGTTGACCTCAGCAAAACAATTAGTAAATTGGATATTGCACACATAGAGAATTTTTATACACAGCTATGTTTCGTGGAGAGATTCATATATGAGATTAAATTGATAAGACACTCAAAAATCTGCAGTTATCCACGAAGGGGTAAGATAATGAAGTATCCCCTTGTGACTGATAGAATACATGGCTGAGAAACTATTCATACATCGTATAAGTTTCCACTGATAAGTGATCTAAATCGATAAATCACTAAATGATGTACTAACAATTCACCTAAATGGATATCACAATTCAGAACTGTTCCCTTATATTATTGAGTTCACATTTAACATGCACCAAGTTACTTGTTTTATTTATACTTATTTTAATGATTCTAAGAATAATTGCGACCTTCACACTTAGATAATTATTCATATATTTTGTAGCTTAAAATAAGAATATAATGATCCTCATAAAATAATAAGTGTAACATGGGGTGCTGAGCACTTCACACTGAATACATTCAATGACAACTATTAATTTCCAGCTCACCACACCTAGGAGAGTACCAAAGAGATTATAAATAGAATCCCTACCAAACAACCACCTCCCCCATGTCTTTGAGAACAGCCATTCAACACATGCATTATATTCCCAAATTGACCCTCAAAAACACAAACAAACAACAACTCATGCACTTAAACGTGATCTAAGTCATAAGCAGGGCAAATACAATTGATAAACACATGCATTGACTAGTGGCAGTTTGCTTGGCACAATCATATTTCAAACACCAGGCATTCTTCAAAACACTGAATTTTAAAAGAAATGCAAGGTTTTCATAACTAACTATACAATGAATAACATTATTAAATTACAAAATACCACAAGCTAAAGGCCTGTAAAACACAATTTCCATATTTAAAGAACAAAAATTCCAACATTTATTCATGATAGAATTTAAAGCTATTCATATTTGAATATCGGACACTCTTTATAATATACAGGGAAGGTTATCATATTATTTGTGACATCTTAAAATGACCTGTTGGTTTGCAACATTAATAATGCTTATAATAAGTCAAAATTGCACAGAATGCTTTTATGGGAAATTCACCGATTCATCTTCTGCAGAATGTTCTCTGCAATCAACCTACCATTAACAATTGACATTAACCTGTTAAGCATGTGTATGTCCTGGGTGTGGTTAACCCAGTTTGGAATGACCTTACTGGGTTAACAAAACATTATTTCACTAAGGTTTTTGTAATTTGTAAACAATGTTTTCTCTCTCTGAGACGTCCATCTACATGTTGAGAAGGAAATGGAGGAGGGATTTGGGAAGCGGGAGACGGGGACAGCGTTTGGCCAACTGCCATTCCAGGTTATCAGCTATGGCTACTCGACACAGGTCTTTAAGACTCCTAGGGGTTGAGGCTAGTTGTCTCAGACGACTCTCAGTTTCCGGGAGTAAAGGCACTGCTTTAAAGTCAGTGGCGACAAAGTGCAACATACTATCCATGAGTTCGGCAAGTTTAGGTTGAACAAGTGTGCTTGCAAACAGCTGTAGAACTTCTAAAACTGCTGATAACGTCACATGGTCGGATTGAATGAAGATAGCACGAGTGAGGAGGAAGGATAAACTTGCATCCTTGGGGATTTGTTTGGTGAGGATGTAGGGCGTGCCGTACACTGGGGTGAAAATGAGGAGGTTGGGGTTTCCTCCCCGCTGCATAAGCCTCAACAAGAGAACACGGACATTATCATAATATTGAGGGTCGTCATCAACTTGCAAGTTGCAAAAAATAATCACCTCTTTAAAGTAGTTTGATTCAATGGCCTCATCCATGCGACGGGTCCAGTAGGTCAAGGTCACATTAGGGTCAAGGCCACGCTTCAAGAAATGCAGGAGAATGTCTGCCAGAAAGGGAAGGATGGTTTTGCAGAAGGTGGAATTGGACATGTTGTTGGAGATCCACTTGAAAGACGTGTTGAAGAGGAGTAGCATCGGGGTAACACCATAAGAATCCATGGCGTTTACATTGCAGTTCTCTTGACACAGAAGCACAAAAAGCTGCTTCAATGCAGTCTTCACCACGACCACCATATCTGGCTGCAGTGACTGGAAAATGCGGATTGCATAGTAGAGCGGGGAGATGGAGAGGGGGCAGGAACGCTGGGTGGGGTCGGCACCATGTGCCAAGAGAATCTTCACCACGTTGCAGATCTCTTGTAGGATGGGTTTGAGCCGGCGTACCTGGCCGTGTCTGCTGACATAGAGTGGGCGGTTCTGGTTGTCTGAGAGCACAGCATGTAAAGCAGCTTCCCCAACATGGTTGGCGATGTTAGGATTAGCACCATGCACCAAGAGTAGCTTGATGCATTCTTGAAATTCTTGATCGTACTCTGACTGAATGGGGCTCCTGACAGTGCGACCAACGTGTCTTAGAAGCACATACAGAGCAGTGTTTCCTTCCTGATCGCGAACGTTAATGTGTGAACGAAAGCCATGCTCCAGGGCAAATTTGGTAGCTTTCACTAGTCCTAGAGTTAGTTTACGCTTGTACAACTCGTGAAGTGTTGACCCACCTTCAGTTAAGAAAACCGTGTCAGTGAACTCAGCACCATTATCACGCAGAAACATAGCTATTTCTGCATCCATGACTAGACTGATTTGTAATGGTGTTCTCCCATCTGTATTTTCTTGAGACATCTGTTCCGAATAACGCTGTATTAAATATCTTGAGCACTCATGGGCTCCCATCTTACAGGCCTCGTGCAGCAGGAAGTCAGTTCTGACAAGTTGACGTGAGTTCTCGTGGTGGAGGAGAAGACTTAAAACTTGTTCATGGTCTCCACTTAAGGCATACATAACAGGGGTATACACTGGTTGATATGCCAAGCAATAGATCTGATCAGGATAGGTTTTGAGTGTGTGTTCTTCTGGGAAACACACAGTGCATTCCACGTCAGCCCGAGCCCCATGAGTCAGTAAAAGCTGAGCGACATGCACATGCCCCCATTTGCAAGCTAGATGTAAAGGCAGGCTACATATCCCAGCATTGACATCACAACCCCTCTTCAACAAGAGCTTCACCACAGAGAGATGATTCCCGATGACGGCTCTTTGGAGCATGGTGAATCCATCCCAGTTGACAACGTTAAAGATGTTTCTGACATCAGTACGTGGACTGTCCTCGATAATATGCTTCATTTCATCGAGATCAGCAGCTGAGAGTTCAGTTTCCTGACATAACAAATCAAAGACCCGTTTGGCATGGGTCCGTGTGTTTTCGGACACAAAGCATAATGGGTAGAGGCGATGTGCCCGATGAGGCCTCAATAGGTCCAATGCTTTTTGAACTATCTGGCTCATGTTGATAAACAGTTGTTGGACTATGATCTAGGAGCCTCATTGAGCCAGTATCCAGAGGTTCATCAATACAAGTAGATGTCTTGTAGGAAGCCTATTCTGAAAATAAATCAGAAGTTCTGAATGCCATTGCTGTAAATGTCATGTGAATCTTCAGCTTCAATATAAGGGCAATAATATATACAATCGGATCATAAATCTAACAATTACCTGAGCCCCCTATAAATGTGAAATGCCCAGGAATGTAAATGGGAAAGGAAGCTTTTGAAGAAGCATACAGAGGAAGATTCAGAAATAGAAAAAAAAGAAAGAGGGAAAACCATGTGGATGAAAATTAATAAGAAGGTGGAAAATAGATGCAAACGATTATCCTAGGGCAAGTCACCACCAACCAATTGACTGGACCAGGCCATTCAACTGTTCAAGCCTCCCATCCAATAGCTGCAGTAGAACGGTAATATAAATATATACCGTTCTGCTCCAATATTTTGGGCGCACATTAAAACATGCGTTTGACAATATCGCTGGGTTTGGCATCTAGAAAACAACATATATCAAGAGCCTGTGAACAAATGTGTCGTATCACCCTGAAAGCTTACCACCGATCAATGCAATACTTGAAGAAATGTCATCTATATATTATTTCCGAAAAATCGCGATGACCGCCATTTTGGAAAATATTGGGTCGCATAAGTTCCCGTGAATTCCCGCCACCTCATCCGCATTGCCTCCCTGCTAAGCTTGCAAAGCACGTTGACGCACTTTGAATACAATCTGCTGTATCTTTTCGAGTTCAGATGCAGCGAGCAATAGTCGTCGATGGTCACGTCATTCTGAGCAGGCGCGATATCTGTGGGCTTGAACTTGAAAACAAACATGTTGCTGTGTTTCGGAATTTCTACTGCTTCCAAATTTATCAACCTATAACTAATTACCATGGATGAAATCCCCCGCCACAAAGGGATAAAATTTTCCGTGAACATCATTGCATTCTAAAACTCTATCACTTGGGTATGTTTGGTGTTTGGTAGTTGTGTGAATCGATCACAAAATTTATAACATTGCGTCGTTTTCAAAAAAAAAATAAGGCGTCTACTCAGACGTCTTTTAGCCTAATTTTTAGGGCTACCCATCCAGTTGAAAATGAAATCCACCAACACGAGTCGCAACCCACGACAAACAGTTTTTTCCCCCACAAGACACCTCATATGACATGCAGGGGGATACAGTGGACCTATCTAGCCAAAAACACATAGAGGGAGCGTCCTGTAATAATAATCAGCTAATGGTTAGATGAACAGACAGACGATGATAATCTGATAATGACGATGATTTTCCAAAGTGTTCGCCGGTAAGCAATATCAATTTTCAAGCCGTCCTGCACATCTTGACAGATATTTTTGGAAAATATAACGAAGCTTTAATACGAAAACCACGTACTCGAACGCAATAAATTAATGCATGCGGACTTGTATTAAGACAGGTTTGATTTGACGTTTGAGGTGTTTACGGTTTTCTGTCAAAACCAGTCGGAAGTGTGTCACTGGGCTAAAACGTCGGTTGGATATTTGACAGGATGCTTTTCTTCCACAAGTGGCGCCATAATCGCCGAGTGCAACGTTTAACTTGTGAAACATGGCTGGTCTGTTGATTGTAGTGTTTCTTATAAGTGCCATTTTCGGAATTCTTTCGTTATGTACGAACATAATCGCTAGAAAGGTTTGTGATTTTACACCACAATTCATATAGTCGTCTGACTGCTGTGCCTTATGACGTAAATAACTTCAGTCAGCGGTAAAAATGTTGCGGACTCTGTAATCAGAGTAAAATTTTGTGAAGAGTGCTGGACTGGCTAGACCGGAGAGAGACATACTATCAGTGGCTATGAATATTACAGAAGCGGTTTGCACTGGTTCGAGCCAAAGGTGCTATATCAACATCAATCCTTCATCTTGCTGCTGCTTTGTCCTATTGGCTTTGTTATCAGGTTATTAGCCCTGCAGGACGTCGGTATATACAGATATCTGTACATTACCGTCCGACTGGGGCTACTTTGACATAGGCCCGACAGGGCATATCATAACCTTTAGCAGACCAACAATCGGCCTCTATGTCTGACTGAAAGTGGATGATAGTTAGGTCTGGTGACACCAGGAAAATCTATAGATGAGGCTCTCCCTTAGCCCGGTTAACAGACCTATCTACTACCTGTTAGGTCTGGCGTTTGTCCTAGTCAAAATGTGGTTGACAACCAAAGATTGATCTCACTGCCTTTCATAGTTAAACAAATACAAAGATGAAACATATCTGATTATTCTTAAACATATAACGGTGCTCACTGAAAAATCCACATCGTCATTTATCTTCAATAAATGCATAAATGAATCAAAAACATATCGCACACATTAATGCTGCTGCTTTTATCGCCATTTTTGTCTCGGCTAACAAAGTACGTTATGGCGAAATTGCTTTGTTTTCACATAGACTTGAGCAGACACATTTGTGGATGATATTCCGCTTCGAATTTGTTTTCCACGGATATTTACAAGTGCTATGTATTACAGTTTTCCTACAACTTCAGCGAACAAGGTAATCAACAATTGAATCGAACAAAATGACATCCGTATGGCTATTTCAAATGGATAAAAAGTAGGTCGAAGAAATATTTTCATGAAGCACCAGTCCACCACATTTGGCTTGGCATGAGGTAGGCCTCTACTGCAGGCATAGAGGCCTACTGTAGGTCTAGCTCTCCCTTAGTCATCAACTTGATTGTACCTGACATTTGCTATAGTCATTTGGAAGAGGTGACTTCTACTCCAGTGCAACTCCTTATACCATGTAAATATCCACAGAAGGCAAATTCGATGTGTATAACATCGTACTCTTCAACCAAAATGCTGATAACTTGTAGAGATGAGCCACGAAAGTGTAACAGAACAATACTTTTCATGTTGTGCATATAATTATGGAAAATGATTAGTGGTGATATTGATACATTAGTTATAGTTAGATATAACTAGTGATGGAAAGTCAGGGTAAAGTTTGTTGGCCCATCTTCTGGCTTGGCTTAGTACCAGACGTAAGAGTAAGTCTTGTGCAGGTCTAGGCTGACAATTGCAGACAGTATGGAGTGCCAAATGACTCAACAAGTGCTAAGTTTTGGGCTGCATTGTTTGTTCCTGGGTCTGACATGTGCACTCAACATGACTGACAGTGCATGCTTCATAAATTACACTGTTGTTTTTGATAATTGCTTCGTGAATGTTCCTGATTTATATGAACATCTTCAACACGTTAAATACCATCTGTGTTGGTCATTGGACCAATTGCAATTTTAATAATTGACATGTTCACCATTGCTACCAAGTGTCACAAAATTTAACCATTACCAAGTCCCACTTGGATTGATTGTGTTCAACTGTTCATGAAGGTATCAGTCATTGTGGCAAGCCCAATTGGTCAAAGCCTTCACAACCCTTTGATGGCAAATTTTGACTTCTACTGATAACACAGCCTAGTAATTGTTTTATAGCTCAGACAGGATCATAACACTAGTGTTGGTGTGGTGTTAAACCCTATACTAACCAGACAGGATCATAACGGTTGGTTGGTTTTCAGCTCAGACGGGATCATAACGGTTGAATGTTTTCAATAACAGTAATATCAATATACGTTCATTTAATATCACAAGCAATATGAATATATACCATGAATAATGTCTGGTTACAATACAGAGAATTTCATGCAGCTCCCTGTTATATTTTTGATTAGATAGAATATATTGACACTCAGTATGTTCACATTTGTTAATCATTGTGCTTCTTATAAACTGGTGAATGTTTCAACCAAGGGATGAGTGAAAATATTTTAAGATGAATAAAATTAGATGGAGAGGAATGGGAAAATTATCCAAAACATGTGATAGAGAATCAAGAGTGAAGCAATGATTAACAGTACAAAGACAAATATGAATATTGCAGTCTCATCTGCTAATAGGTCATGTGATCTTACTCTGTATAACCTAAACAGGTCATGAATGGGTGGTTGTGTGGGGATATGGGTTACCGGGTATCTTTCTTTGAGTTTCCGGGCATTGAATTTCAAGTGCTGATCATTTCCAGATAACAATCATAATGTCAGACACAGCCAAGGATAAAGCAATGAGAGAAGAACTTCTTGAACTCTCAAAACAGTTGAAATCCATCCAAATGATGGATGAGTTCGCTAAATATGCACGAGTGGAACGGAAAGTCAACCGCCTTAAGGACGAGCTCCACACCAATAGTGAGTTCATCCACCATCTGAGATTATTAATCTCCAATGACCCATATAATATGATTTTTTTTCAACATTTGTAATTGAATATACACTATGTTAAAAATAGGGAAAACATTATCATCCTTCCACTTCAAAATCAAAACAGCCGTAGTCGGAGTTTTCCATGTATTAAGGGTGAGTCAAATTATTTTAATTATAATTTAATTATATTGTATATCTCTCTTATTTCACTGCAGCAGCCCCACCTCCCCCTGCCTAGAGGACGGGGTGGATTCTTGACTTGTATAGATTAAATGTTTATATTGGTGTTTTGTTTGTGGTCTTTTTTTTAGGGTCTGTGTTTTATATATCTGGTATATAACTATCGCAGCGAAGAAGTGTTGAATGTTGAGATAGATTGGCTGTTCCCTGGTGCATACATCCTGTCTCTTCCATCAGGAATCTCAGGCAAGTCAAAATTAAATTTCATGTTGCTTATGAAATAACCCACTTCTGGATGCGTCTGGCAAGTTAACACGAGTGCACATCACTTAAATTGCAGACACTTTTTTGTTTCTCATATTATAGAATTTATCCGAATAAATTTGTATTTAATTGTGGTCATATGGTTGAACTGGATTCTGAATAAATATCTCCATCCTTTATTGTGGTGATTCGTTTACAGGTGCAGTCAGTTGTTTCATCTGGCTCTGTGTCTGTCGGTCTGTGGTCAACACAACCCTAGAACTTCTTCCCTCGCTACCAACATGACTCTCGACTCGGACCCCTGTTACGGGACCTTTTCGCTCTTAATACAAAAGGCAGCTTTGCTTGGTTCTGGGGCCTATCTCAGACTGTGTGTAATGTGCCTTACTCCTATTACGGTGGCATTTGATCTTGTAGTTGCTTGCTGGTACTTGCTGGTATTTATTCAGTGTTGAAGTAGTGCTGGCGGGATGTATGTAACGAAGGATTTCATTCAAGCAAAACTTGAGTCTGATGGTGTGTGGTGTCTTCTAATAAAAGGTGCAAAATTGTTGTGAGAACTTTGATTGGTGAGACATTGTATACAAAAAAAAGGTAAACCAATCTACCTGGCCCATGTTACATGTGAAGAGGATTCACAATGAATATTGCTTTCCCCTGTTTGAGCTCGGTACAATTTCATCAATGAATACCTATTCACTTTACAGTCTTTTATTGAGAATAACAATATTTTCGAGCACAGCTTTTTGATTTTGACCACTATCTCCCTTTATAAAATAACAAATTTTATTGGGATTCAGAACAAAATCATGAAAATGAAAAAAACTATGATTTGAGATTCTGGCGCTATTTGATACGGTCCCATCTCCACACTGTTGAGTCATCACAAACACAAATGAGAATGCTGCCATCTTGATTGAGGTTGGTCTGCCTGACTGCAGATATGCACTTGGCATGGGTCAAGATGCTACACCTGTTAACAGACACAACTGAAATAAAATCTGTTGGAACTCCAGTCATAAATTTGCATGTACCTTACTAATATACAGTTAACATTTCAAATAGAAGTAAATTCCTGCCCCCCCCCCCCTGTCAAACAAAGATAACCCAAAATTGCATGCTCAGTTCTCTTACGATTTACCATCGTTACCTGGCCAGAGGAGGATCATCCACGTCTATATCCCACAGGTACACCCGACCATACTGGGTACCCATCGCTAGAATCTGCACATGATGAGCAAAAATTAAGCTCCCAGAAAAAATTTAGATTTAAATTACGGTCAGTAATTTGTTCACAACCCAAAATTAAAATTATTTCTTTAACAAATGGACAGTTATTTTTAGGAAAAAATCATAAGTATTTAAGTTCTCACTTTCTGCCAGGGATCCATTGAAAAACGCATAAACCAAATATCACATTCCCGGAAATCAAACTGGTGAAGTATAGATATGGTGTTGTCTGTGGGTTTCAACTCGAAGTCGAGATCATTTATGCGACCAGGTTTCCAGCAGACTATCCGGTTCTCACACGACTGAAATGGAAATGAACGTAATTCTGAAAAATATCTATTTTACAAATGTATTTGTAATACTGGGGTAACACCTAATAATATCAATTAACAGCTGTAATGACCTGAAAAACTAGATTATGTAAAGTAATAATGACCTTAGACAGGACCAACTTTCCCATCCACTTCACACAATCCACATAGTTTCTGTGGATATCTCTAGTTGAAAAATCAGGGTAGTGTTGAGGGAAGGTAGCAAAGGGCCTGGAACAGCATGTTATGTCACAGAGAAGTGAACCCAGGCTACTGGAGAAATAAATATATTTCAAATATATCTATGCTTGCATAAATTGCTGAACATAAGAACTTTCAAAGTTATTCTCAACAACAAAGGCTTGGAGGTGAAGTGACTGCATACTTGGAACTTTTGTTGGCATCGTGAAGATAGGATTCTCTGATGGTGGTTTCCACACGGGGTTTGTCCAGACGCCAGATCTTCAGGGAATGGTCCATGCCACAAGAGATGATGAGGTTACCTTCCATGTTGATATCCTGGGAGCAACAATCATAGCTAGGTATTCAAGGGTGCAGCAGCTAAGTAAGGGACTAAAATGTAGTAAAATGTTGATTCAAGAAATGCTAAATGAAACATTGGTAAATAATATCATGATTGGTATCAAAGGTCCTATCATAACAGTGATGAGTGAGAATGATAGTGTACTTGGACACACTGGTGGATTCTCATTCTCGAGACATTTATTAGAGGTGCAGGTTCTCTGGTATCAGTAAGAGATGGAGCCAGCTGGAAGAAAACTGGTTGAAATGCATCTCTTTGTATTATTTCTAAAAAATCATTCAAGTCAGACTTCCTGAATGTAACTGTTGCCTGCAACACATCACTATAAGCACATCAGTCACCTTGTTCCCTCACAAACTATGCACACCCTCACCGCTACATGATTATAGAGGTCACTCACCCCACTCAATACTTCATCCCTATGGCCATCAACTCCACCAAATATACAGATACACACATCAGTCTTGATGTTCCACAGCCGCAGCGCATGATCTTTACAAAGGATATAGGGGAAAATTAAGGCATAAAACCAATGAAGAATCACACCTAATGCAATTATATTAAATATAATTTGGAGAAGATATCTGGGAAAAATCATGTTATGTACAATTTCTTTCTTACAGGTATATAATATGCACAAGACTCTAAAGATATCTTTATTTGAAAATATGCAATCAAGTGAAATTGAAGAAACAGCTTCCATCCCTGCCAAAAATAGCCATCCCTCATCACATTCAAGTCAAAAGTGGAAATGAGAAATGCATGCAGTCACTTGCCTTTGCTAATGGACAGCAGAAGGTTGGGGTCCGAGGATGGAATTTGAGCTCATTGATGGACTGACCGTGACCTACCAAGTGCTACAGGCAAAATGACATCAGATAATCAATCAATAACTTGTGTCCAAATTGAAATTAAAAATCAGGAAACTATCTTGTGACTCGAGCGTTATTGAGGAAGAACCTTGATACACTGCATCGTGGTTGGACAGATCACACGGATGACTCCTCGAGCCCCAGCCGCTGTCAGGAGTGGGGCACCTGTCTCAGAGTTGTACGTCCATGCACATGTGTAGAAGCTCTCATCAGAGTCAGTGTCAGCATAAGCCTGGAGTAGCTTAATACGACCATCGTCAAGACATTCAAATAATGTCACCTCAAAGACAGAAATCAACATGGGTTATTTATTCTGTGAAATCAAGAGTAAAGAAAGCATATTCAAATGATCAATGAGGAGATTGGTATTTTGACTGTAGCGAGGTCTTACTCTGTTACTCCCTACTGTTGCAAATACTCTTGAATCACCAGTTCTTGTGAAATTATTGAACTGAACTCCAAACACTGGCTGACCATGGTCTTCCTGCAAAGTGAAACATAAGCACAATCAGACAATTGAGTGGGAATGGGGACGACAATAGCTGCTACGGCAAATATACAGATAAAGGTTTTCCTTACCTTAAAATAACTTGAGCATTTAAACTGGATTTTGCTCTTTTTGAATTTATTCTTTGCCCCTCTTCTTCTTGAGCCACCGAGCTGCGTTGTTGGTGTTTCACTGCGAGAACTGTCATCAGCAAAGCTCCCAGTGCCTACACTGACAGAGTCATCCTGCAAGCAAACAGCTCACTATACTTGACAAGTATGCAGGGGATAGACTCAATGGCATTAGATCAACTCCACCTTATTACATTGCAAACCATGACTCAAGGACCAACTTGACCATTCAACCATGCCACTGCATGGAGGGTGCAGTCACCGTGACATACTTAGAGATCAATGCACTGCCTAACTTAACCATAGCATGCCACAGGGTATGCAATTCAATGTGGGACATTAAAAACAAATGCCTCTGTGCATGTGCAATACATATAAGGTCAGGCATGCACATCCCATTGTTGGTGGTGGCTTTTTTCAATTAGAGAACCCAACAAACTCAACGCTGATCTGCTTACTAATCTCCTGGTGTATATGCGTTTCTATTTTTTTGCATGAACGTGTAATGATGATTTGCAGCTGGTCGGGCAGAAATTTCTCTTTGGGACCATTTCAATTGAGGAAGCACATAAGAAAAAGAACTGTGTTTTTTTTATCTGTGTGATACTAAACAGGTAGAAAAAACTTGCATGAAGAAAGCTTTGTAAAAAGAGGAACAGCTGAAATATACACAGGGCTTCTTTGAATGGCAGAATACACCAGGGCTTATTGGTACAGCAGGTAACCTCCTGGGTGTATTTGAAAGGCAGAAATAGAACAGGGCTTACATGCACAGCGGAAATATATGTACACAGTGCTTATTCTTATGACAGAAATATTCCTGGGCTTATTTGTACGACAGGAATATTTCTGCAATATGGAAAAGCCCTGCTCTATATTTCTGCCACACAAATAAAACCGGTAAATATATTTGCCATACATATCGAGTTCTCCTGCATGGTGGTCAGACAACCTCATTATTGGCCTCAACCCACTTGAATTCCTTTTCCAAGTGAGCTAGGAACTGATATGTTTCGCGACAATTTGTTCTTACATGACCCCCCATCCCTTGACTGAAGTCTGCTGCTTCCATACTGAGATGGAGTGAAACTTGTCAGCTGATATGCTGCTTATATATTGAGCTCAGTTCATGGTTTAGACAAGCGCAACGTTGACTGTTGACGAACAAGCCATCGTCGAGAAATATCCTGGGAGGCGAAATATTGCACTAGCCTGATCGGGCGCGCTCATAAGAAAAACCACTAGCCCGAACAGCTGGCTAACTGGCCCGGGGCCATCAGGATATCTAACTGGTCGAGCCCTGACAATATTTGTTAACCATCTGATCATGTCCAATACCAACTGTAACCAAGTTGCCCCCACCCCACACACCACTCCCCCACCCCCCCCCCCCCCCCCGCCCCAACAATCTTGTTCTTGGGTTTATTATCCAGCGATTTCAAGTCGAACAAAATAAGTACAGAGCAGGGCTGGTCGCCCGGGTGGCGAGTCAACAAATTGCCTGTATTAAGTTTTTATGATGCGCCCGCTCGCAGCACGTTCTGAAGAGCCCGACCTTTAATTTAACGCGCACTTAAGCCCCGAACCCCGACTGAGATCACCAGTGATTGTTTACTCCAAACGCAGCGAGCATTAATTTAGAGGGTCTCTGGTCTTTATTGTAGTATTAAATATACAGATTCGGACACCTTATACGACTTTATCGGATGTCCCGTTGGTATTGTTAATTGGGCGCTAATATACTGTCGCTCACTTAGCTGACGACTTGTTCACATAATAACTTACGCAGCAATGTGACGGTTATACTTACATGATGCATCCTCATTCATATGATTTCTGGCCTTTTATGTATAATATAACTGTGTTTGTTTTATTCAAACAATATCATTCTTCCATTACCATATCCGAAATCGGAAAAACAACCCTCACGAGCAGCCGTGAATTTGTTGTGCTAGAATTGTATTCGAGTGCTTGTTTATCTTTGCATGTGCCGCTGTTAGCCGGGATGTGCCAATTTATTGTTGTTGTTTCAGGTAATAATGTAAGTAGGTGCACGGATGTATGACTCCAAGGTTAGGGTCGGATTTTGAGAAGCTGTGACTGGAGCTTGCGCTTTCACCTGGTCAGCGCATCACGATGCGGCGCGTGCTGTCAACGTGTCACGTCATGACACGGGCGAAACGTCGGTCGCTGCATAGCGTCGCGCGTTGCGTTTGGGTCTCGGCGAACTTTGGATAAATAAGGCTTCGTTTGATCATGATTAATCATCAAGCTCTGTTCTACGAGTCGACCAAGTCAAATCGTCAGCGTCCAAATCCCCAATTTTTCTACACTATGTGGCATTTCGTTGAAGGGGCCAAGCCTCCCCAGCCGAGTAAGCGCAAGCTACCAGAAGAGCTAAGGCTTCAAAGTAAAGATTATGAGAAAAAAAGAGGAAGGAAATGGAATTCTAGCTGGCTGAAAACAGACTGCGGAGAAGAAAAAGGTTGGCTGCGACACGATGAAAAGCAAGATGTAATGTTTTGCGATTGCTGCAGAACATATGCAACCAAAGATATACAGCTGTCTGAATATGCTTTCAGATTTTGGTGATCAGACAGCAGCCAAACTCGTTGAACATTTCAGTGTTGTACTCTCTGGTGCAGGTGTTGACACTGCATATATCCCAGACCAGTGGGCAATGCTTAAAGCACCGGTGAGCTGATGCTGAATAAACCTATTTATCATTTGTGTTATGTAAATAATCATTGCCTATAGCATGCTCATATGTCTTGTGCAGATTCTCACCGACAGCAGCAGAGGTCCAGGAATTGACTAGATGTCCTGGGCAAGCATCAACAGGGCACATAGGACAGACAGTTGTGATGTATTAGCCCTCATGGACCTCATTCTGACCCTTCCTGCCTCTACAGCTGAGTGAAAGAGGATTCAACATAAAAAATGACTGGAGGTCCAGTCTTGGCGCAGACTCCCTCAACGACCTGATGACTGTGCCTCTTGTGTCACCCCCTACCGCTGACTGCAACCCTGAGCATGCTATAGAACTGTTATAGAATACTGGGACCTGGTATCGACGCTCCAGTTACAAGGAAAACATTCGATGTGAAAGTGAGGAGGAGGATGGACCAGAAGAGGACTTTGTTTGCATTGGTTTGTCCAGGGCACTCGAGGCCATATACCAGAAAGACTGTTGTTAAGTAGGGTGTTATTGTTGTGTGTATTATGTGTTCTTACCCGAGTGTCATGTTTTTCTTGATGCGTTTATCAAGTGATTGAATGTGGTGCAATTTTATTTTATTTTTTTGCTTGTGTATATTTTGAGTTATATTATGCGGGTTATGGGTAAAAAAAAATAAAGTATTCATAAATATGCATAAACTTGTGTTGAATTTTGTTGGCTGGTGGAATTTTTTCTGGGCCGGTGGATTTTGGGAACTACCAGCCAAGTTGGCCGGTGGCAAATTTTCTTAGTTTCATGCCCTGCAGAGCCTAACAACAATAATTAGATGGTTTGATATGTATGTTATTGTGAGCGATAAACGAGAGATAATTTGAACAAAAGTGACCATAGAGTCAAATGGATGCGCGTTTTTAGCAAATTATCATACTAATCAAAGCAGTTTACTATTTCGTCTCCCGATCCTTCTGTGTTTATTGAATCGTCAAGTCTAATTGCAGACAGTCGCGATTTCTTCGGAGGTTCAACCATCTTTGTTTGGAACAGGCGGGAAGAGCGTTCTTGATGGGAGTACTCGTTATTTCGTTTTGGGAATGCTGGCGCGGGCAATAAGTAAACGCGCGGGTATTTGATTTTCTGATTCAAATCATGTTTACACCCTGCCATCAGATCTGTATACACCATCAAGGGCGAAGTAATTCAATGGTATTGTAATATAGATATGTATTCTTGCCACTTATATGGATTGAGTATTGAGGTATCTTAAAGTGTCATATATAACGATACCTGTTGCTCGAGTATTCATGGATAAAATGCATTTTGTTGAAGGATTTAGCTAAACACGAACATCGTAGGTTCGCAGTCCTTCTGGTGCCACTGTTTTGCCGCAAGAGCTCAGGGGTATGGAGGAATTGACATCCTCTATTTCCAAGCAAACCAACGCAACCTTCCTCATAACATACCCCGCACCTTGTCAACCACAGTGCTTTGCAAAGACTTAATTAATTCTTCAGCATTGCATCACCTGTTACAGAATTTCTTTCAGGCTAGCGATAGAATTAGTACTTTTGCCATGTTTGAGACTGCTGATGATAAAATAAGATGACCTGATGCTTATTTTTTGTATATTACAACCGACGACATATGCAGCTGTTGATTTTTTTCTGTCAAATAGATAGACTATTCAACACAACCCTATAAACTCTCTCTATATATGGCTTTATCAAATCTGTTTTTCGCAATGTCAACGGCAAATCCAACAGTATATATATCACTTTTTTGTGATAATGCAAGTTATTTCCCTTGACTACAAAACAGTGTATTGGCAGATACAATGCATATTTCGAAAAGTCGTATTATTTAATTAGAATTCTGTTCGTAAAAAAAGAGCTGTCCTCTCATACAAACCGTCAATCTTGGAGAAAAATGCATGCTTATATCAATGACCGGTTATCATAGTAGGTACTTTGTTTTGTTGTAAAACATTCGACGATATATTGCTCGCGTTACAGTGTAGAATAGTCTCGTTTGATGTGATCAATAACCTGGTTTATCGCTCGCTAGTGCATCACCACGATTTCTGTACGATTTTCCATGTCGCAGAATCACCTTGTCATTTCTCCTTTGTAACGTGTTTTGGTGAATTTATCTCATGTAAGTATATATTCTCTTTGACATTGGCTTCCGTTCAATTGAAATAGAGTACTTGACATGTCATAGGTATGTTAAAAGCGGCGGCGCCGAAAATGACACGGGATGTATAATCCCAACGGTAGGGGTGTCAGCCGAACCTCGCCGCAGGCTGCCGCGCTTGTGCCTCAATGTTAATTCCAATTTTTTTCAACTTGCTCTAACTGGCATTTAAATTTAAGATACATGGACGAATGATACATCAAACGAGAGCTAACGTATTGAATTTCAATAATATTGCTTTACTTTTCGCATTTTACCCCGTTTGATCCATAAAAGTGTGTGTTTGTGGAGCAATACGTTAAAATTCTTGGCGAGCATTTTTTACTTTTCGAGATTCAGCCCGTTTCGAATTCTCTAGATCGGTTCGCATTCGTTACTCGTATCGTTTTTATTGTTTAGTAGATGACAAGATGACATTCTAATGTTCATGTTCATATAAAATCTAAAAAAAATGGCCTAAGTGAAAATAATATTATTTACTTACGAAATGTTACGGTGTAAACAAATGTATTTTTTTCCCAATTTCATCAGATGGCCGCTACATATGTACACACTTTTAACAAATTTAAGTATGATGTTACAAGTTTTTTTTCTTATTTAACGGACCGGAATGGTCGTATTTTGCACAACAAAACGTTGTCCAATCATCTCATGCTCGCCGCGTGAGCCCGTATCAGGGTCAACTTTGCCTTCACTCAACACGGCTTCGCACTCTCGCAACCACCGCTGAACGTGCTCCGTTAAACAAAGTCGATTTGCGTTCATTTATCAATCCGAGCCCTAATATCCATCTATATACAGGGGTAATTCAAGTATAGTGGAATACTTTGGTCAAGTTTATTTTCGTATCAAATGGACCGGAATTGTCGTATTTTAGACTTTAAAATGTTCGATTTTGTCATTCCCGCGCCGGGAGAGCGTATAGCATGCCTTCACACGGCCTACTCAAGATCGCTTATGCGACTGATCGCTTGGGGTCATACAAAGTCGATTTTCGTTCATTTATCAATCTGAACCCTAATATCCATCTATTTACAGGGGTAATTCAAGTATAGTGGAATACTTTGGTCAAGTTTATTTTCGTATCAAATGGACCGGAATTGTCGTATTTTAGACTTTAAAATGTTCGATTTTGTCATTCCCGCGCCGGGAGAGCGTATAGCATGCCTTCACACGGCCGACTCAAGATCGCTTATGCGACTGATCGCTTGGGGTCATACAAAGTCGATTTTCGTTCATTTATCAATCTGAACCCTAATATCCATCTATATACAGGGGTAATTCAAGTATAGTGGAATACTTTGATCAAGTTTATTTTCTTATTGAATGGACCGGAATTGTCGTATTTTAGACTTTAAAATGTTCGATTTTGTCATTCCCGCGCCGGGAGAGCGTATAGCTTGCCTTATCAGCATTATGTGATTTCGATTCTTGAACTTAATATGGTACTTAATTTATTTATTTGGGGTTGTGGATTTAAAAAATTATCCGTTACAGGCCAGTACCTTCAAAGGCAATATGCCGCTTGCGCTAGCGCGTGGAATTCGGCAGTTAGGGTTCGCAGAGTAGATGTTGAGCTGCCGACAGTTACTGCGACGGTTGCGCGAGCTGCTCGTCGCCAAGGGCACCACCCAGATTTAACACATCAAAGAGATTCTGTTAACCACGTTTTGTGTCAGATTCGTTCACGGAGTACATCCCGAGTATATCATGAGTTCACTCCAGCCTTATATAAGTTGCGTATTGGCAAGTCAATATTCATAACCATTGCGGTTAAACAATTCGCATTTGAATCTCTCTCTGACAAAATTTTTGCGTGAAGACACGAGTGACCACTGACTTTAAACCATCACTGGTTTAATCGAACCATATATGTCTCATCTTACTTGACGCGGTGTATATATATTTCACCAATCTTATAAAGGGTGTGACAAATAAGTTGTACTGCCCTAGTCTGGCCCTGAGGATTTTTATTGGTCTTGGTAGACCGCTAGAACATTTTATTATAACCTAGAAAAACTTGTTCTGTCACGAAAACAACTAGGGGAAGTTTTCAGTAAAGAAGAAAACACTACGCTGTTGTCCGATGAAACCAGCAAATTTGGGCGGAAGTTTATGGGGTATGAAGCTGCTGATGAAAAAGGGAATCTTTGGGTGCTGGGTTTGCGGGACATTTAAACTTAGTCTGCGCAGGACACCCTTAAGGTATATATAGAGAAATACTTCAAGATCTAGATGATGCTGCAAATGCCTCTCAAAATGAAGTGTCTAAGTTGGTTCTACAACACATACTCGTACAATGTCTGACCGTGCAGCAATAGAAATCAAATTCAACCAGCTCTTAGAGAATTACCTTGTTTGGCAATTTCAGACAGGTGTCTGGTTGCCTTGTTTGACGATTTCAGACAGGTGTCTGGTTGCAATACTTTAAGCCTTGTTTGGCAATTTCAGACAGGTGTCTGGTTGCAATAGTTAAAGCCTTGTTTGGCAATTTCAGACAGGTGTTTGGTTGCAATAGTTTAAGCCTTGTTTGGCAATTTCAGACAGGTGTCTGGTTGCAATAGATTAGCATTGTGAAAAGTGGCTGTCATCCTGTCAATTCTGACACAAAACCAAGCAATTCCATGGAATTTGAAACCTCATTAACTTTTTTACTAATTGATTTAAAAAAATGAAACAGCTTTTAAGAATCCTCTACATTGTACATTTCTTTTCACTATGATATTCAAAATATAAGACATGAAAAGTGGCTGTTATCCCTTACCGTGGAATTCTGGCACAAAACCGAGCAATTCCGTGGAATTTGAAACCTCATTAACTTTTTTACTAATTGATTTAAAAAAATGAAACATAGCTTTTTAGAATCCTCTACATTGTACATTTCTTTTAGTATAATTTCACTAGGATATTCAAAATATAAGACATGAAAAGTGACTTATCCCTTACCTTAGAATTCTGGCACAAAACCGAGCAATACCATAGCATTTGAAACCTCTATAACTTTTTTTCTGATTGACTTAAAAAAATGAAACATAGCTTTTTATAATCCTCATAAGTATATCTATCTTCATGTATAATTTCAACGAGATACAATGAATTTGAAAAAAAATCCCTGACAGCCTTACCAACGGGTTCGGATGTAGCGTGTGTAGTGCATTTGACAGCGTTCGCGTTTGTTTACTACTCTCGATCTCTCATATCCGCATTTATGATAAAATGAATGATTATACCACAAAATGACTCAGCTTAAGTACAGATAAATGTTCAGCGAGTGGATTTTATTGGATAAATCTCATGGACATTGTGGGGGTAACATCATTTTGTATCGTGAATGTTTTTCTACTTTCATACGGCTAGCCGTGAGAACATCAAATGTTTTCTACTTTCATACGGCTAGCCGTGAGAACCAAATGGAAGTGCAGCAGCAGCTCCCGTAATTCGTTTGATAGGGCTACTTAAAAAAATGAACCTCAGTTGAGCTGGTGCATGAGAAAAAAACATAATTTTCTGATTACCTAAACATGAAATGTGTTAGTTCACTATCCCAAGATCCCAATGCACAAATCATCTACAAATTATAACGTTGCATAGTTGTTGATGATAACAAAATGACATGAGCTCTAACCTGGTCAAGGAAGCGTTTGGTTCTCAATAAAAATGGTGATAGCTTAAACATGAAGTCATAGTGGCGAAAGTGTTAACAATTTTTTTTCCTTAAATAGTGCATATAATGAGAAACGTCAATCTTAATATATCATGGAGCAGAGTAAGGTGTTTTAGAATACCCACGGTGGTTCATCTTTGGATGTCATTCACTTGAAAAGTGAGGTGAAAGTTTGAACGTCCACTGGTTTTTGGGAGAGACAACAGTAGTTGGTTCTGGTGCTGGGCTAGTGCTTATACCAAAGGGCTTATAGCTATGCTAAGATGGTTCACTCCGACTAGCTGTGCAGCGATCATGAAAAAAAGTGAAACACACCCCTCATCAGGTGATGCTGCTATGAAATCAACAAAGCACATGGGACTGTTGATCCAAAGTGTCGGGGCTCAGTGTCTATGTAAGATGTGGAGTCTTCTGATTGGTCGAGGTGACTATGCCTCTGAATTAATCAAAGAATTCCACAGAGTTTTACTCCTGACACATTGTGTGGTATCGATGAATTATTTGTGCAACGTAAGGAAAGAATAGGTCCACTAAATCCTCCTTCATGTCGTAAGAGGCGACTAATTGATTATGGGTTGTGGTTTGCAACTCATGTCAGTAGACAATGGGATCGTGGTGGTTGTTAATCTTATCTATTCACCTTACTAGGCCCTGTATAACACATTAGGTAAGGTAAGTATAGGGTTTAACGGCACACCAACACTGATATGTTATATGGTGCCAAGAAAGGTCAATAGATAAGGTCTGATTGACCTGATTAAGCAGCTGCCTTCTAGGATAAATGAAAATGGATATGGAAAAGACAAAAATGGAAACGTTTATCCTTGGGCAAGTCACCACCAGCCGGTGGACTGGACCAGGCCATTCCAGCCTCTCGTCTAGGTGAAAACAGGGCCATAGTAGTGTGTTGCAGATACGGCCCTCAAAAGGATCACTCCGCTCAACCACCTGGATCCCATTGTCCACCGACACAAGTCGCAACCCACGGCCAACAGGTTGCCCCCTATTAGTCGCTTCTTACGACATGCAGGAGGATACAGTGGGCCTATTCTTCCCTCGGACCCACAGGGGTGTATAACACATTAGTGTTGGTGTGCTGTTAAACCCTATACTTGTTTACTTACCTACTCTTTTTAGGATTGGATCATTATTGATTTCCTCTCATCTCTTTTCCCCTCAGTCAATGTTGAAGCTCTTATTAATTATTGAAGCAATTCATTTGGCTATCAGATTGACTGGCGTCACACAGCTTGCATCGTCATGGTTGTACTGACACCTGCTGTAGTCCCCAATGTGGGCATCCGTCACAAACAGGAGAATACTACCCCTCAAGTACAGAATGAAAGTCTCAGCAGTGGAACTCTCTACATTGCTGAAAGGTATTTGTATGACCAAAACATACATCTGTATTGGCTTGTGTATAGGCTACATTGTAAATACCACGATCAGCCAACTTCATACAGTTATAATCTGGCCTCTCATTGGACAATAGGGCAGTCCAAATACTTGTTTCTTAACGACAGCACCGTTACCATGAACTCTGTATGCGTCATGTGATGAAGGTATTAGCTTTTCATTAGTGGTGCTCATAATAGCGCTTGGAAAAATGATATCCATCATAACGTTCACAAACTGACGCAGTCTTAAAACGTATTTCTTGGTTTTGATCCTAACGTTGGTGCATGCTTTCCGACGATTCAGTACGGGATTACCTTCCAATAAACCTGATCATTATTTTACAAAGATGATTTGTATATATCAGGCACACACAAACTGAGAGATTAAAATGTATTGTTTTGTGTGCCATGCTATTGACATTTAAATTAGTCACAATATTAGCATCTATTTCATATTCTAACATTATAAATTAAACGTATTTCTGCTGCAGCCACGTGTGTTGGATTGGAGCAGAGGGGAAAGGGTTCACTTTGCAGTATCCCTCTATTTCCCTGCACGCTATATCTCGCGACACAACCACATTCCCTCAGCCCTGTCTCTATCTCATGGTCGATGGTTCTCCCTTTGGTAAACCTTCCTCTGTTCATTATTCATTTGATTCTAGACTTTATTCCTTTGAGCAGCCATTATTAATGGAGGTCTATAATGAGTTACAGAAGTGGCCGGGATGGAGGAAGATGAGGACGAGAATGACCCAGACGACTCCCCGGTGACAGAAATCCGATTCATACCCGACTCTAGTGATGCCTGTACGCTTCTTTTTCACTATTAGTTTTCCACAAGGATAAAGTTAATTCCGCTAAACCTGTCTGAAGCAGACTCAGGATTTGACCAACTTCAGAATAGTGACTGATTAATGATAGTGTCGGCTTTGTAGGGATTGTTGTCACTGGTTTGGATTTGGGGCACCTGTATGCACTGGTATCCATTAGATGTGGTGCCAGTAGCATACCACTGTCCATTACATATCTGTTGGTGTACAAGTATGTTTCATCCATTAATAGAACTTGTGTCTGTTGCAGTGGATGCTATGTTCAACGCGATGTCTGACTGTCAGGCTCTCCACCCTGATGAAGACGACTCTCTCTCAGACTGTAAGTCTTCTACCACAACTACTCTACTGACATCAAAACAGTTACTAGTTACTTTGTTTGTGATTAAACTACATGTTTGTATTGGGTAGTCTTCTGTGATAGCTTTTCAAAACCTGATCTGGTTTTTCTTCTGTTTAACCTTGCTTTGACCTTTGCTGAATTCATTGTACTTGTTTACTCCAACATTGTCCTATATCCAGGATCCTTTTTGTTGAGCTTACTTTAACATTTGTCTTGCCATGTTTACTTGTGTTGTGTGGCTCAGTTGACGAGGAGGATGAAGGTCAAGGGTACTCTATGGAGGCTGGTGGGGGTGATGGGGGCATGGTGTATACGCGCGAGGCGGATGTCGAGGTGCTTACACCACAGGGCCGAGCTACGCTACAACACCTGGAGAATCTCCTCATCTCATCCCAAACTCCAACATCCAACGGTGAGTGTATCAAGTGAAAGTTGGCTTTACATGGACGGTATGCATTGGCGCATTTTCAAGTAGAAATTTTGCATCTTTATTACTGGTAAACCTCTATCATGATGATGCTTAATAAATTGTGTGGGAATGAATTATTCTTTGAAAATTATTTGGGCAGATTCAAAGCAGCATTATTTGCTCTTCACTTTGTTGACACTTATATGACAATAGTTATATTTTTCAATATTTGCTCACTATTGTAGAGATGGATTATTTACAATTGTGTAAATTAGTTAATGTTATTATGAAGTGCAGCTGAACTCATTAGAAACATCTGAAGTAAGCCTTGTATTCTATAATTGGACTATCTGTATTGGCATACTTCACAATTAGGAAGGAATTGAAACGTATTAAACATCACTTAAATACAGAAGGTTGTGCCAGTACCACTAGTGAATATGACTTTTTAGCACTATTTGGTATTGATAGTTTATTCCACAAGCTCTATAAGTGGTGGCTGTAAATTCACAGTTGACAAGACCCTAGTCTGGAACACTCAGAGCAAAGATTATTGAAGTTCTGATGGAGGCAGAAAGAAAACAAACCATAAGTGCCAGGAATAATGATCCTTGGCTTTCTATTTGATTCCCTGAACTCAATATGTTTGTGTACCAGGTGATGTCAATGAACCCATGGATGCTGAACAATTTGACGATGCTGATACCTAATGTTTGATGCTCCACCCTCCAGATCATTTGCATTTATAACAAGCCTTTTATAGTAATGCCATGTCCACCTCATCCTCTACAGCTCATCTCAGACAGCAGCAGGATTCCTTTATCAGTGATGAGCATGTTGTGATCTGAGCAATGTGCGAATCCAAATCCTCCCCAAACAGTTGTCAGCATCATATTCAATATTGTCATACATCTGCATCTGTAATTTGTGGAATAAATCTGTACTCTATAATTCAGTGACTCGCCTTTTGTGGGAGTAAAATTGTTCCAGATAATATGAATCCCTACAATAAAATAAACAGAACACTCTTTTTGGAAGCAACCATAATATATTTCTTTCAGTTACTCCAAATGTACGTTTCTTCTCTTGTGTGGAAATAAATGAGACGCTGGTCATGTTGGAAAAGTTTACTACAACTGTTTAAAATCACTAACAATGACAAAATCATATCCATATACAGACTATTACTTGACTTCTCAAATTTAAAATGTACTATATTAGTCACTAGCAGCAACTAATCAGTTTATGAAAGTCCAAACTTAGGTGACTATATACAAATATAATATCTAATGTGATGAAGATTACCCAATAAATGTATATGTACAAAGACAAGATAACAATACTTGTTAACCTAGGATATAATCCTTACGAAATGATTCAAGCAAGCGAAGGGATTGGTTTAGCTTCAAAAGCAGTACCTGGTTACAACACAGCTGCAACATCATGGAAGAGTTAATAATGTCCCTCAACACACACTTGAATGGTTAATTAGAGTAATATATCTGCACAACAGATCTTAAAGAAGAAAGTTATAACATGGACAAACATCAGTCTATTGACACTCATGTAATACTCAACTAAGATAGGTTTGTCTAGTCCACGACGGGACCAATCCTGTAAGAAATAATATACCACGAGATTTTAGCCGACAAGAATGGTTAATTTGAGATATCTGAAGAGCAACATGGTTTAATTTTATGAGAAATGGGTGAATTATATTAAACTAGTGTACTCCTCTGGGTAAGACTAGTTAAGAAGATGGAGAGAATTATTCCTAATCTACATATTGTTTGCATATTCACACCAGGTGAATGCAACGTAGTGATGTTATCATGTGAGGTAGGGAGATATTTGGGTACTGACAAAAACAGTCATTAACAGATTATATTTATACAGATGTTGTTTGTATGGACATGTGAATCTTGTACCTTCTCTTTATGAAGCGCTGTGTCATATTTACAAGAGCTGGTTGACACTATACGTACATGTTTATCTATATTTAGATTACATCATCAGCAAAAAGCACCTGCCAATCTAATCAACAATATCACACATCTGTAGCACTGACAACAAATGGTTACCAATCAATCACTCAGTGATCATAATAATATCATTAAAATAATCTAGATATATCATTAACATACTGCATTCATATCACTAACAAAATGCATTCATATCATTAACACAAACCAGAAACAACTGATATAGTTTGCAATAGTTTAACAAATTGGTGGAGCAAGCACCCGGTTATTTTCAAGTGACTACAAGAAGCCGTATAGCAGTCTACAGGCCTTTATGCATGAAACACCTGCCATATTACTAACATGAAGATTTCCAATGGGACCTTTAACATGTGACTAAATTTTAACAACAGGGCGCATTACATGAAAGCTACCATTTATCAACTATATCATTTCTACTCCATGCCAAGTTTATCCCTTTCTCTGAAAGATTTTGTCGACTTGGATTGAACAGAAACTGTTATTTTGCTTAGACCAAATAGGAACACAGGAGCTGGGCATCGTTTACAGTAGGGTGCTGCATCATAACTTGAGAAACTTGCTCCCTTGGAAAAATCGCACATAATTTAGTAAACACTTGCTCTCTGGGGTCATGTGGCTTGGGGCACAAGGGTTGGGGATGACTGGTAAACAGGGTTTGTTGATTGTCAGGTTGGTGAGACTCGTGAGTAGCAACATATTGACGAGGAAACACTTCATAGCGGTCACTATCTGGTTGTTGTTGTTGTTGTGAAGAAACTGGTGGAGGATGGGATTGAAAACATCTGGTCTTGCTTGATGGAATATGCATTGGAATTTGAGGCTGCAGCTGCTGTGGATGTTGATGATGATGGAGATTGAGGTGATGATTCTGTTGCTGAGGCTCATGATGCTGTTGTTGCTGTGGTAACATACCAGGCTGCATTTCATGCATGGTGCCTTGTCGAGTCAGATTTGACGGCTCTCTTATGAACATCTGTGAGGCAGGCATACTGTATGTAGCCAATGCTTGCTGGTGTAGACCCAAACTTGCCTCGCCATTTCCCACATGCATTGACATACCACCACCGGTTCCAGGCTGAAGTGGGTAAGCCACCGGGTGGAAGGCCACTTTAACATGGGATGGTGTCTTCCTTCTCTCATCTTGATTGACATTTTGAGAATGTTGTGAGTTAATGGGCAGGATGATTTGATTGGGAGGGGCAGAGTCAGCTCCCTGCGACCATTTCTGAGCTTGCATTTCACTAGGATGGTTGGCTAAACCTGGTCTGATGAAGGGAATATGAGGTTCATTTCCTGGGATGAGGTTGAGCTGAGGATCAGAAGAGCTGTTTTGGCGTCTGATGCTGGGAGGCTGAGCATTGTGAGGGAATTGAGCAGCAGATCTGGTGTTGTAAGAGAGGGGAGCACTTGCCATACGAGTGACAGGAACGTGGTGGTCCAATGACAGTCTCTGCTGAAAATCATCTATACCAAGCTGTTGTTGCATTGACAGACAGCTTGAGGGGGATATGATTGCATCATGCCCGTGGGAATGGTCAGACGTTTCTCCCATAGCATTGCCGCTATAATAGGATTGCAGTCTAGGGTCGTGGGCCCCTTGTAATGAAAACTGACGATTTAATTTAGCATGCATGGTTTCCACATCGGGAATACCAATTGGCTGATTGTGTAAATGTTGCTGCTGCTGGAAACACTGTTGAAAGGCAGTATCTTGGCAAGCCACTCTGTCCTGTTGCACGCATTCATCGGACAACTTCTGGGCCAGAGCCAAATGTCCCCCGCTTGAACCACTCTGCAATCTACTGGGGTCTGAGCGGATTTCCCGGAGGGACTTGTGTTCCATTTTTAGCATCATGGGGGGAGTCAAACAGTTTCTGCATGACTTATTTTCAAATTCAGAGGACACAGACAAGTGGTGTTGAGCAGTGTCTTGCAGTGTTTCACGATAGGGCTTTTCCTCTGCAGACTTCTCTGGAGCATTGGATGGAGTTTTTGTCAAGGTGGGACGAAGAGATCTGGTTCGGGTCAATGACATCTTGGGGGCTGGGGTAGATTTTGTTTTTGACAAGGGAGTTTTCTTGACAGTCGTTTCCCTTCCCTGATCTGATTTCTCTATGACACCTAGGTATGTGAAAATGATGACTGTTAAAAGTTACTTTAAACAAATTGAAAAAGATGAAGGATGAAAAATAATGATGATTACAAATAAGCATCTGGAATAAAATGACAATGTGGGTTGTAATAGCGAGAACTTGACTATACACATCAACTAGAGGGAATTGCAAGTCACGATCCAAATAATACACAATGGTTTACCTGCAGATGATGTTTGAGTGAGTTGGCGCTTCTTGATGTTGATCCTGGCCGATTCAGCCAGGCGGTCAGAGACCATTCGGTGGGGTTGCTGTCCCCTCTCCGGATGATAATACTTGCATTTGTTGCCGAACGTACAGCGGTTTAGATAAGGGCAGTTGGGTGGCCTGGGTTCCCTCTGGAGGAATGTTTCAAGGCTTGGACCATGTCTTCCCAGGGGATCATCAGGGGGCATAAATCTGTGGACACGTAAAGCACAAACACAGGGGGTCATCAGGGGGCATGAATCTGTCGACACGTGAAGCACAAACACAGGGGGTCATCAGGGGGCATGAATCTGTCGACACGTGAAGCACAAACACAGTGGGTCATCAGGGGGCATGAATCTGTGGACACGTGAAGCACAAACACAGGGGGTCATCAGGGGGCATGAATCTGTCGACACGTGAAGCACAAACACAGGGGGTCATCAGGGGGCATGAATCTGAGGACACGTAAAGCACAAACACAGGGGGTCATCAGGGGGCATGAATCTGTCGACAAACGTGAAGCACAAACACAGGGGGTCATCAGGGGGCATGAATCTGTCGACACGTGAAGCACAAACACAGGGGGTCATCAGGGGGCATGAATCTGAGGACACGTGAAGCACAAACACAGGGGGTCATCAGGGGGCATGAATCTGAGGACATGTGAAGCACAAACACTGTGGTGATCGAGAGGATCATTGAATATTGGAATAACAGACACACACATTTACCTACAGCAAATACACAACATCACACAGCACCACACTACAGAACACATCATACAGCACCACACTACAGAACACATCATACAGCACCACACTACAGAACACATCATACAGCACCACACTACAGAACACATACAGCACCAGGCTACAGAACACAACATCATACAGCACCACACTACAGAACACATCATACAGCACCACACTACAGAACAAATCATCATACAGCACCACACTACAGAACACATCATCATACAGCACCACACTACAGAACCCAATATCATACAGTACCAGGCTACAGAACCCAACATCACACAGCACCACACTACAGAACCCAACATCATACAGCACCACACTACAGAACCCAATATCATACAGTACCAGGCTACAGAACCCAACATCACACAGCACCAGGCTACAGAACACAACATACAGCACCAGGCTACAGAACACATCATACAGCACCACACTACAGAACACAACATCACACAGCACCACACTACAGAACCCAACATCATACACACACCACACTACAGAACCCAACATCACACAGCACCACACTACAGAACCCACATCACACAGCACCACACTACAGAACACAACATCATACAGTACCAGGCTACAGAACAGAGGAAAACTTATCAATCAACAACAAAGAGCAACATTGCAGGTTTTTAAAAACTCACCTATCATTCACGAATGTGTACATCAAGAGACGTTGTTCAATGACTTTCTTGTATTCCGGATCCTCGTTGATCAAGTCACGGTAGTTGTCATTAGAAACAACAATGCCGCCGTTCTTCGAAGCCAACTTGATGATGTAGCGATCATCGTAACACACCACCCGTTTACCATTGACTCGTCGGGCAGGAGTAAACACCAAGATGCGGTCATTCTCAAGTTGCATCAGGATTTCTTGGCCTACTCCGGAAAAGTATGGAGTTTAAAGTCACTTTCAAACCAGAAAAGGATTCCTGGGTATAAAAACTTAAGAGATCAGAGGTTAAATAAAATGTCACTGTCGATGTAGGAGGCAACTGGTGAGGATTTCTTGGTTTTTAGGATAGAAAATATAAAAGGCAGACAACCTGGTTGCTTGCAAATGGTCATGCAAGCACCTAATATACATTGGAAGTAGGTGCTGCTCTGCCTCATTGACAACAAGGCTGCTTATAACTGCACAATAAGCCTGCTTATAACTTCATGACAAGCCTGCTTATAACTGCACAACAAGCCAGCTTATAACTGCATAAAATGGGGCTGATTTTGTCAAGTTCATTGATGTGTTACCTCCCTTCTCTGTACTGAGAAGACTCGAGCTTTAACTTGAGTTCCTACTCAAACGGGTTGATATTTACTTGGATTAAATAGTCGTGGAGCCCTCTCCCGACACCTTTAACATGTGTTGATGGGGCCCACCAAATAACCCAGACACTCTCACATGAGCATAAAGCAGACCATGAAGTGCAATAAACACTACCTGGTGCGATGCCTGGGAGCCACTCACAAATAAGGCCAGACATAAATGAACCAGGAAGTAGTAAGTCAAAAGCTTGATCGATCTATATTTGATCTAATATCAGCAATTCTCTTTACCAAGCAAGAGAAAACCAAAGGACATGCAGTTTTCAAGGGGCATGGAGACCTATTCTTAGATAGCAGAATCAGACAAACTCCAAACCAACCGACGGTAAAATGGTGACGTATTACAAAGTTACCTCTCATGTAAAATACACAGTACTTATGACAGAGGTTTCAAATTAGTCACCTGTAATGGGTGTCTCAAATTTGGACGCCTCTTTCCTCCACTGAGGGACAAAGACAGTAATGTCTTCATGTCCGCATTCACGGAACCAGTTTACAGCCAGCTCAATGCCACGACAGGAAAACACCTGTTTGTTACCATGGCTGCATACACAGAATTACAACAAGGTGTAAAAAATCAGAGATTTTACATGTAGACATATTGAAAAAATATTGTTTCTGAAATTGAAATTCTAGTTCAGACATTTAACACCTGCTTGCAATTTGCTGCTGTTATTTTAAGATCAGTTACTTATTCCCATTGATGGTACATACATCACCAATTAAAGAGCACACAGTATTATAAAGACCAGGTCAAAAACATGAATTATGCCTGCATGGTAAAACTTAATAAAAAAAAATTGAGTGAATGGCCATAATTATATGAACTGAAGTGGAACAATACTACAGTGACATCATTTTCCTGGCTTGAAGTTCCTCATCAGAATATGAAAAGAGATATTGAAATGTACCACTGACCTCATGGCTACATTGCTTCCATCAATGACCACTGGGCGGAGTCCAGTCTCCTCATCTCTCATGCTTGGGCTCAGTTTTAGCATCTCTGTTGTAGCAGCAGCAGCAGCATCTGAAGCTCTGTTTGAAGCAGCAACATGCTGCCCCCCATCTTTTCCTAGCGTCAGCAGCTCCTGAAGTATACTATCTTCACATGCATCAGACCCTAATTTATGCAAGACAGTTTTCAGTTGTTTCTCTGTGAATCCTAATTTCAAATAAAGTTCCACTTTGGCCTCATAATTCACTTGGTGTTTGACCTGCAAATCACTGAGTTGATTCTGGTGTGCCACTTGTTGCACGGAGCCTCCTCCATCAGTGTCTGTGAGCTCTGCATCGAGCGTGTCTGAAGTTGTCCTCGTCACGTCTGTATGCCAGTCACTGTCTACTTTGTGACACTGTCGACTGCTCTCCGAAGACCCGTCTGAATCGTAACAAGAATCCGGGTTACTTTCCAAACTTGGAGACAAGGTTAGAACAGGCACCTGCAAGGACTCCTCACCTGTCTGATTTGTCCCTGATTGATCAGCACAGGAAGATGTTATCACCTGTAGTTCCTCACACCAGCCATTCTGTAGGATATGAGCCATGAGTGATTTGGCCTGGTTTACACTATGCTCAGTGCCCCATATACATATGACTCGTTCCCGATCAAGCACAGAGAGCACAGCTTGGCTCTGACGCTCAATCGAGTCGATGTGTTTGGCGAGAAGTTTGAGGGAATCACTGGATTGCTGCTCCCAACAGACATGTTTTTCTGATCCGCTGGCAACTACTGACTCCACATAAGACTGTGACAAACAAACCACACTGCCAGTTAAGAACATATTCCAGCACAACAATAAGAACATATATCAAAACATGATATTAGGCACCTAAATTTAGTATCTAGAGCAGATACACGCCAGTTGTTTCAGATGCACACCGATTCATAAAAAAATCTTAAGATATCAAGAACAAGTTATGCAATGCCAGCACCATTCAATACTAAGTGTCAATCCAGTAAAGCAATCAGCAATCACTTACACCCAGCACTATTACACATCAAACCAGCACTATTTACATAAAACAAGTACATCAAACCAGTACTCATTTATTTACACATCAAACAAGTACCTATTCATATCAAACAAGTACTCATCAACATGAAAATGGTACTCATTCACATCAAACAAGTACTCATTCATATCAAACCAGTACTTATTCACATCTAACAAGTACCTATTGATATGAATGAGTTCTTGTTTGATGTGAATAAAGAAGATATGAATGAGTACCATTTTCATGTTAATGAATACTTGTTTGATATGAATAAGTATTGGTTTGATGTGAATAAGTACTTAAACATCAACAAGAACACATTTACATCACAGCAAGTTCTCAGCCAAACATTTACCAGTACTTTCACACATCAGCTGGTCTTCAACTAGCCCAGGTCGGACGGTGATATACTTAAAGACCGTCCGGCATCTTCATTTTCCGCGCGAATGGTTAATATGTTTAGAATGTCACGGGGGATTTAGTATCTAGAAAACAACATCTATCAAGAGCTTGTGAAAAAATATGAGGTACCGGGCCAAAAGCTGATCCCGTATTTATGCGGTCCCTTAATAAATGCCATTTAACATATATTTCCAGTGACTGGATGACGATTTCTAACCCACAACCTTTCGAGGCATCCAATGATTAGCTCTGCGTAATTGATAGCCTAAGTCTTAACTGTACCTGCCAGACGTATGTCAGAACAGCAACTGTACCTGCCAGACGTATGTCAGAACAGCAACTGTACCTGCCAGACGTATGTCAGAACAGCAACTTGGACAAACTACTGCATGAAAAAACATCATGAAGGACAACAAATGAAAGTCAAATCTTATTTGAATCCGAGAGAATTGTGTTTTAGGACGAAAGCAGTGAGTCTTTAATTTATACAATTGGTCTAGAAATCACCAAAATCGATATATTTCGCAAATAAATACAATCACCACAGATAACGTGTATTAAGGAACCAAATTTATCGGACGCATACTGATATTAAGTGTTTAATTCTTTGGTTTACCTGTTTATGGCGCTCGTTTCGACGGCAAGTCGTGACAGCAACTGGAATGGTTGACGCAAGGAGTATACGTAACTCTTTGGTTGACGTAATATAAATAATTAGTGCACGATACACCATCATCTAAAATGATACGCGTTAAGTTGTCAGAAGCGAAAATTCGTTTGCATTAATTAATAAGCTTCATTTAAGGGGTGTGGTGTGAGAGGGTTTGAGCGATTAGTAGATCACGACGAAGCATTCGAATAAAGGAAACAATTACAAGCTAGAACGCTCCGCAAAAACAAATGCGCGACTCGCACCAGATGACACGGTTAACCAGATTGTAACAGTATCAAGTCATTCTTCAAAAGAATTCTTCGTCACTTGACCCGAACACGACAGGAAACGGTTGCCCGATACCCGATGGTAACATGAGAAACTCCCGAATGTCACAGCTATAACACTGACAACCTCATACACGAGTTACAGTGATACACGAAAAGCACCGTCATCCCATTTCTGGACTCTTCTCTTGCAAACGATATCAACCTCAGGTGACACGCCCACATTACAAGTTATATCTGTCTACATTGCTCATTTAAGTTGTTCGCGAGGACTCGTATCCTTAACCAAGAGAAGTCCTCATAACAATCTTAGTCACGCCAAGATTCCACTGCTTATAAAAGCAGGATCGTCTTGAAAGGCTATTCTATTATTGAAGTATGGGTCATCCGGCCAAACACGGACGTTCATATCGGAAATTTCGATCGGCAATTTTTATAGATTTAATATTACTATCGCAAATGATATGATCACGTACCCTCCTCGCTCCCACCCCCCCCCCCCCCCACACACACACACACACAACCCTTAATCCTACCAACCACACACCCTTCCCCACCTGCGCTCCCATGACTGCAAATATGCCATGGAAGATGGACATGAACTTGACGATTGATTTTCGTGGTGAGCACAGAAAAAGTGTCACCCCAGGCAGACCACACGCACCACACGTATGAGCTGCTATTGATGCCACGCTGACAGGTTCACATGTACCACTTCCCCCGGGATCTTATCTTATGGTAGACTTACACCACACAGACACATGCACGCACGCACGCACACACACACATACATATATATATATATTATATATATATATATGTATGTATACATGTATATATGAATATATATATACATGTATATATATACACACACATACATACATACATATATATATATATATATATATATATATATATTATATATATATATGTGTATACATAAATATACATATATATGCATATATATATATATATTTATATATATATGTATGCATATATATATATATATATATATATATATATATATATATATATATATATATATATATATATATATATATATATATATATATATATATATATATATATTGATCGGCCACAATGCATTGGTTCTGTGCGTTCCGAGTATATGTATATGTGCGTTAAATCAAGGAGTTACATAGCTATTGGTTATAACTCCTTGGTTTAATGTAACCAGTAACACAGAAGAGGTATCGATGTCTTTTTCACCAAACAATATCGTGACTTTCTTATAACATGTTGCTATGTCACTGCACCACAAAAAAATGTATTTCTAGAGAGAATTTCCTTAAATAGCATTGTCATGATTCTTAGCTGTGCATACAATGATACATCACGCGTGATAGGCGCACGATTGCGATTAATTGCCCCATGTTTATCGACAGAGCATCGATTTCACTCGAGGAAAATTATCAGTGCCACATCGACAACGGAATTTTTAGTTGAATCTGTTACAGAACCATGCTTCAAACAAGACAACCATATCGCCCAAATCATGACGAAACATCAGTGCCACAACCAGTGCTGGATATATTAGTACCAATCAAGGACGTCGAAGGTTTTCCTGTTGCTATTCTGCCTGTAGCTATTTTGGGTGCATTAACCTGACCCCAGAAATACTATACTCAATAATATACCGATCGAGGCTGTGGGGGACATGTACAGCTCATATAATTGTTCATTTTATAACGTGTATTTTTGAGCGGGCTTAATATGAATGAGCTTTTACAGTTCGTCACGGTCGGACGGTAATATACATATATACCAATACGACGTCCTGCAAGGCTAGGTCGTAGGACATTCAAACACGTTTTTCACGGGAGGGGTGCACAAGCTACAAAGAACGAAATGACACACGACCTTTGAGGTTTTTTGGCGAAGTGTCTTCAACAAAGAATTGGTGGAAATGGGGTGTGGGATCAAGACACGAATCGTGTGTTAAAAGGCAAGATGTCGTGAGCTCAACATGTCCACAACAATCCCGCCCCGCTAACTCACAAGCTGAATTGTTCCAAATTTGACCGCAATCAGACCGACTCCGGATCTCCAAGTCAGGCTTCCGAGCGCCGAGCGGGAAGATTTATATATTTATACCTGTTATAAATAGTTCCAATCGTTCAAGGCGTATGCTCGGATACCGAGCTACCCTGCATGCAATAATAGACATACATGATCCACGCTCGAGGCGCTTACCAGATCCGAGCGCCAGTGACCACATCTACTAGGCGCTAATTAATACATTGCACAACTACATGAGTCAGAAATCGGGCTTGACTGAGTGAACTCGAAGATTATACCGACAATGAGGTGGTGTCAGAATCAGCATCTCACACGTGACCTCTGGCATATCAACATACGGAAGTGTGATGGTTCAAGAGTCAGACGCCTAGAATGGGGAAGTTCAACAGGAATCGAGCT
The DNA here is from genome assembly GCA_034190875.2 of Urechis unicinctus. Classification (NCBI taxonomy): domain Eukaryota; kingdom Metazoa; phylum Annelida; class Polychaeta; order Xenopneusta; family Urechidae; genus Urechis; species Urechis unicinctus. The sequence continues at coordinate 23,848,834 of CM067345.1, read as the reverse complement.
GCAATTACAACGCATGCAATTACAAATAAATATGCAATAAGTTGGATTGCGTGTGTTTTAGGGTGTGCCGCCTTATTCATGGAAAATGACACCATTAAAGCCCGAATGCTGAGCAGGCTATGTTGCACAATCGAAAATTAACTTAATTGATATGATTTGGCAGCAGCGCTCACGGGTGTTAGGTAACCTATTGTGTCGAGGTCGCTGTTCGATTCCGACGCGTTCCGAAAACATAATGATGCCATCGATCGCCATCCACTTAAGCCTTCTCCACGCATCAACAACTCGACATTATGAGTTTTGTTTTGAAGAAGAGAAACGTTCAGTTGAGATGAGAAAAATGGTCGGCGCACATCGCAGGAAATGATGAAGTCGACGAAACAGACAAATAGGGGTTGTGGAGAGAGGGGGGGGGGCTAAAGTATATGAACCATATAGAAGAGCGGTCGCGTTTATGATTCGAATTGCAACGTACCGAGATACTAAGGCTAATGGGTGTCTCTAAATAGGTTATTATAATGAAACATCGTATGGCCACAGGGGTTCGTATCATATGGATGACGAGCTCCTATATGCGTATAATGTGCATCCTCCAACCTTACAAAGCATATCCCTGTGTATATGGCAGCTCATATCTCGTACAGCCCGTTATTAAAAGGGAACTGTGACTTACCTCAGAATAACGCACATTCCTATCCCCATAAACGATTTGGATATCCATCAAAACCAAGGGTGTGAAAGAGAGAGTCTCTTTGAATGTATTGTTAATATAATTTCATCATGGAAGTGTTTCATCGTGGATGTCAGCATTACAACGGTACTGGTCCATCCACTATAACGGGAATCAGCCGACACGCTGAACACGCCCAATGCGACGTGCCATAATCGTGTCCAACTTCACCTTCTAATGTCCTGTTAGGTTAACGCCGCAGCCATGTCCAACCTTCTGAGCGTTGCTGCAGCAACACGACCACGTTTTTATTCTCCCCACTTTTCAAAACATGACGCGTTACGTAGAGTGGAGCCGTCACGATACGCGGCAATTGCCTCGACAAGTCGACACGACCGTCCGCTGTCATGATCACACGGTCACGATCATACATACACGATCTCGTTGCCATCAGGTATAGATTGCTCCCCCACCTCAACTTCCACGCCAAATAAACTACCACGATTGACACCCCGATCCCATCACTGCTTATTATCATAACCACTGCCCCTCACTCCACCATCATTTCAAAAATGCCACCCTCCACGATCTGGCCAAACCAAGAAATATTTATACCATATATCTTTGACACAACAAAAACATTCATCTACGTTTCTATAGAAACACTGATAGAATTATTGTTGCTATAAAATAAAATTGCCATCTTTGTCTATCCCTATATGTACCATACTGTACCACTGCCGTACCTAACCCGTGTTTAACCGCCATGTACCATACTGTACCACTGCCGTACCTGACCCGTGTTTAACCGCCATGTACCATACTGTACCACAGCCGTACCTGACCCGTGTTTAACCGCCATGTACCATACTGTACCACTGCCGTACCTAACCCGTGTGTAACCGCCATGTTCCATACTGTACCAACGCAGTACCTGACCCGTGTGTAACCGCCATGTATCAACTCATGCACCTAGCCATTACCAGATTACAAAACAGGATTCATCACTTTGCACATAACCGTCATGCTAAAAAATCCAACACCTTGTGTATCAGATATCCCATATAAATAAATGAAAATAACTCCTATCATATGAAAATACACTGATCCCAATAATTGGACGTGGTAATGCTCCTGTTCGTATGCGATGTTTGTTGTCATGAAGTCGTGCGCTTTGTAACCGATATCTCCATCTAATAACCAAGTGCCTTGTATCAGCTAGCAAACTTATGAACCATCGAATAAACAAAACCCTTGTGCCAGGTTGGCAGAATGTCCTCGGGTTATTTTTGTATTATGCCGGCTCGGGATAAGCAATGTTTTCTTAAGCTTATGTCATTCCCAGAATTATCTTCGTCATCAGGTCATAGGTGGACCCGGAAGTTTAAATTCCCAGAGACGTAAATAAAAGGAGAAGATAAGTCGAAAGGTAGTGATAACAAGAAACGATGCATTCGACTTTGGAAAGTTTATCGAAGCAATGGATTAAGTCGGATAAAATATCAGCGATAAATTAAGAGGAATGACAGATCGAACTTCTCGTCCTGTTCGAGGGCCATGCTACAGTATAAGTTATAATGATATTCACTGGCTGAACAGAGAAATTTTCTAATTTACATCCTACCTTAGCGTTCTCGAGAAGGGTTCTACTCTCATTTGCTGTCACGAGTCGCACACGAAACGAGTTTGTGTCCGCCGATAGTTCACCTCCATTTTCGTCCGATTGAGCTGTCACTTTCACTTGGAAAAGCTGTTCAATTCTGGGGATATAATCCAGAAGCGAACTCCACTGCGCGCTAGTTAGAAGTAGCCCCTCTTCTTCCATGACTGTTCATCAAAAACGCCAGCCACGATTTAGTTTGTGTCGCTAATTTCACCAAATCACGATTGTCGAGAGAAAACTTGTCAACTTCCCAAGTGTTAAAAGCCCAGTCATGAACACGAACTTTAACCCGACCCATTAACTTAAGCTGGCGCCCACGTGACGTGGTGTTATTGATAAACACTCCCCTAGGCCTTTCGCACTTCAAGAGCTCACGATCCAGTTGTCATTGGGCTAATGGCGGGTCGGGCTCGGACTTGCGTCATTTATTAGGGCTAAATATATCCTTTTCGCAACCTAATAAAAGAATGCGTTCAATAACTCGTTTAAAGATATACACTATTTGAACCAGGAAGTTTAAGGTTGTGTCGAGACTGTAAAAAGAGGTGCTCGATAGTTACGACTCGCCGTTTCGCTTGCCAACTAGCTACTGGCCAATTTGCAGCGCGTCGAATTTTCACCGTGAAAATCGGCACTGTTTATGGTCGTAGTAATGAAGACGAGACGCCAATTGAATGGTAACTGGAAAACGGATGTTTATTTCTGAATGTTGGGGTACGGATTCCACCTCAAATAAATCTCTTTGGAGATTTTTAAATTTCTAAATATTCAATATGTTTTTGGAATTACACCTTGCTTTATCTTGGCTTTTACTGCCATGGACAGGCCCACATCTAGAACCACGTTAGCAATCAAGCATCGTGTTGCCAAGAACTATTGCAGATTGAAAGACTGGGCGCTTTGGCTATTATTTAACCAAAACCTGAGTGTTTGGTGTAGACGGTTCAAAAGGTGAGACTTCCCAGGCTTCAGTTGGTAGTCTGGCGGTCGTAAGGACGAGCTACTGGCTGCACTACGTGTCTTTCCTGAGCAGTGCTAGAACGGAGAAGATAAAGGAAGGGGGATAAACGTTAATTAACAAGAATCTAACGCCAGCCAGTCACATGGTAGTCTGGTGCTTTAACGCAGCCTGGTGTTATGGTACAGTCAGGTGCTATGATGCAGTCTGGTGCTATGATGCAGTCTGGTGTTATGGTGCAATCTGGTGCTATGGTCATACTGATAAAATTCATAGCAAACTTAGTCGAACAATGGGCATTATAAGTAAACTAAAACACATCCTCCCCTTAGATATTAAACAATTGCTCTACAACTCACTAATATTACCACATCTAAACTACAACTTGTTACTTTGGGGTCAACATGGTAATAGAATTGCAAAACTTCAAAAAAAGATCACTCGAATCATTACCTGCAGCTCCTACAATGCTCACACTGATCCTCTTTTTAAAGAACTACAGATCTTGAAAATTGAAGATCTATTTTCACTGAAAGAAGTAATTAAGACGAGGTTCGTGGAGGCTCCAAAAACCCTGTCAAGATGACGAAACGTCGTGGCTACTACTGATATTTCTTAGGCGTCATTGACACCCTTAACACTTTCCCTTATCCCAGTCTTAGATTTGGAAGTGCATGTAATTATAACTATATATATCTATATATCCGCAGTTGAGAAGAGCTTCTCATGTACCTTTGTTCCGGCACCCTTCCGTCAAACCGTAAAGTTCGAAAGCATATTTTGTTATTAAGTTAAGTAGCAGCTTCAGAAAAAATCTCATGAGGAGTAGGAACTTCAATTTGATAGCAATCTGATTATACACCTCTTCCAGGATTTAAATATGGGATGTTATCCGTGACCAATTTGACGCAAAAATATGGTCAACGTAGCATCATTTTAGGAGAGTTTAAGCACTGTTTTGCTATAGAAGTGCAATTGAACTAGAATTCCGAAATCCTTACAATGAATTCCGATCTTTCTTTAAATCTGCAAACTCTGTCTTATGAATCAAAAAATGGCTTAACCACGAGGCGACTTAAAGATGCATTCTTCAGCGATTCGACCAATTGTTCCCTTATTTTGTCTGGTTGATAAAATGTCTCGATTGTATCCCTTTACTAGTATTAGGAACACAAAATCAGTCTTCAACCTTTGTTTCCAAAAATATACAACCAAATAGCGAACGGGTCGAAGTACGCTGAAAAAGGGGCGGAGTTGGAAGGATAATACAAGAAGGAGATGCAACTACACATGCGTAGTTACTTGACCCGGTCGCCACTCATTTGCAAATCAAATCCAAATTGAACCTGGCACAAATAAAATGCATTTATAAGGGCCATCGTGTCATATAAGGTCTATATTTCACGTCCTATGAAATGTAAGGAACGGGACTGAACACAAGTCATACAAATCGAAGATTTTCCGTTCACTTCTCCCTGCGTTCTTCCCTTTGTGTCATCGGCAAATATAATCAGTCAACGGCGCTCAAAATACAACTCATACAGTTTAAGACAAACACTTAGACTGACCCTCGAGGGTATGTGATTCATACGTTTCGTATTACACAGCAGCCCCAATTACAGATACCCCCAATTGGTAATCCTAATGCGAGCCACAATGAGAGCCTCAGTCCGCAAGATGGTAAAATCAATTCCCAAAGTCAATTAAGTAACACAGAAGGATCACTCTGTGACTTGCAAATTTATTGTTTGAAACCCACGCGTGAGCATATTTCTTATGTAATTCAACGTTAACCTCACTTTCTTTCTGCTTTCATCTTTGCCATTGGCGTAACGTAATTGACGCGTCGCCGGAAATGCTCCCCTTCCCGACATAATTCGATAGGTAACAATGGGAGGGGGTACTCACCTTTCTTGCAGGGCTGTCTGTAGTGTGCGGAAGAAGCACTTACCAGTCTTTGAGAGAGATCTGGTACGAATTCTGAAGAGGCTGCTTAACGGGATTCAGGCAATTTGCTTTTATATAAGAGTATGATATATGATTTCACGAACCTACCATCTGCTAACATTCGCCAATCTTCACATCAGCTACACTCGGCTAGCCATCCAGTCTGCAATTAAATACAAAGGAAGTTGACTAAGTTCTTTTCCTGAAGCTATTTTCTCACGACCATGTGACTAAACACCTATCCAGTTCGCTCATAATTTAAATCATGAAAACGATCCCTCATAGAACTCAGATCTCCACATCTCCCAAACACGCCCCACCCTTACAGACCATGCCTCAAACACCCCTCTCCGTTATCCTCGCTTCGCCCATGCACGGTTGTTGTTAGGAGAGCAGCGCGTTCCGCTGACCTTTAACCCCACCCTGCCGGGCTGATAGACGACTATTTTTGGAGGCGCATGCCTAAGATGAGTGGTTTCTATAGCAACCAGTGGTTACGTTTCTAGACACTCCTGGAAGTTGCCAGATAGTTTAGTCCATCAGTACACGCACATGGAAGCGGCCATTTAAAAAAAAATAGGAGTTTCTGGTTCATCTCGACGTCATATTCGCATAGGCTGTTGTAAGGTATGTGAGTATCGTACATTCAATAGATATATTATTGATATATTGTGTATTTCTGTGCTCTGATGCATTGCGAGAAAGAACCCACGTTCCTTTATCGAATAGTCGGCAATTATGTATCGACTGAAATGTCCATTCATTGCAGAAGATCTGTCATCTTGCGCAATAGGGGAAGGCGAATTCTCGGAAACGGATTCTTACACCTGCTTAGCATCATCAGATAATCACACTATCATATCATCATCATCATCATCATCATCATCATCATCATCATCTTTATCATCATCATCTTTATCATCATCATTATTATTTTCCCTATTTTAATAACCCCCGTTATTGCTCTCATAATCATCATCATCTTTTTCATGTAAGAATGTTTTGTAATTTAACACAAAGAATGTATTTATCAAACATTCGATCAAGCTATGATGTACGCCTGGTAACAGGACTGCTTGTTCCGTGCAGCCAAGAGCCATCATGATCTGGTGCGATACTTACGTGATCATGACGGTACGGTCATTATGATCTACCCTTCCCTCCTGTGCTCATAATGACCCCTCATAGAGCGTGCATAACCTCACCACATACCTTACACGGCCACACCCCTTCGCTCTTTAATAATCTTCCGGGGACATTGACAAATTTCAGCCTGTCCATCGAGATATGAGCATAGCTCGCAGAACAAATGATTTGTGTTGGAAAACTCTGGGCATCCATCATATTCAAATTTTATTCGTGCGTCATCTGATCTCATTTTATGGAAATTTCTCAGATGTATAATTGCACTTTCGCCCAAATGATGGCGCTGTCATTGGCTACTGGTGAATCGTGTATGACAAAAGCAGAACTTTATTCTGACAAATGGAAATGTTTGTATTCCCAACCATGGAATTTGAGGCTGTACCTCTACTCATGACAGACGAATTATCAAATAAGATCAGATGCTTACCAAAATCATAAACACTTCAGACAATCAATACTTGATCAATGCATCTGAACCCATATATAACACTGAAAGTTATGTTACCCCTAAAAGACACTATTATTTATCGGGGTCATCTACGTTAATTTTTACGGTATCGGTCATAAGTGGAAATTGGAGCGATGGACGAAGATGAAGTGTTTACTGTCTCTGCTCCCAAAGACTTCCTACTCTTAAACAACAGTACACACCACCCCGGTGGAAGCTGGATGAGGTGTGATAACGTGAGCGGGGTGAGGGAGGGGTGGTGGTGATTGTGAATTGGATGTCATCAGGTAAAGGATTAATTTTGCAACGGCCTCACAGCGTCTCATATTTTATATCTTAAGTTGGCTGCTGAATGTGTTACTTTATGACTGTAGAAGTGCCCTTTGTGTCTGGAATTAGGTACAGGTGTAGTCAACATGGCAGCTTCCGGAGACGCCATCACCAAGCGCATGGGCCAACTGGTGCAGGTCGTCAAGGCGAACGCAAAGGAAGACTTCCTGACGCAATTTGCTGACCTGAAATCAGACGAAGACAGAGTCAAATTCATTTGGAAAGAGGAAGCCTTCCATGGGGTAACAGAATTAGAGCCTGAGTACTGCGCCAAATCTACGATGGATGCCAGGGAGTTTAGACAGAAGGGAAACGCTTATTTCCAGAAGAAGGCATATTTAAGCGCGGTTGGCGAGTACAACCGTAGCATTGTGAAAGCGCCAGCAGGGTGCACCTCTGACGTGGAGGAGAATGAACTGGCTCTAGCCTACGCCAACAGATCCGCCGCGTTGTTTCACCTCAATAAGTTAAGAGCGTGTCTTGTGGATATTGAAATGGGTTTCACGGAAGGTTATCCCAAAAATATGGCCTATAAATTATATGACAGAATGGGAAAGTGTCATGCGCAATTGGGACAGAAAGAAGAATGTATTAGCAGCTTCACAAAAGCACAGTCTAGTCTCTCGGATGCCACGCTGGAGGAGAAGTATCTTGCGATCTGGCAGAAGAACTTGAAAAACCAGCTGGAAATCAGTGCAGGAATGGAAGAAAAGAGAACTGAGGTGGTCAACCAAAGTACAGTGCCTGCAGTCCGTGGTAAAGTGAACGAAAATTACCCGAAATCATCAGCAAGTGTATCGGTGAGGTATAGTGAGAAACAGGGTCGCCATGTTGTTGCTGCTGATGATGTCCGTCTTGGTGACGTCATTATGGTGGATTCCCCCTACGCGTCTGTGGTCTTCCCCGATTTCTACTCGTCTCATTGCTATCGGTGTGCGGAGCGCGTTTCCATTCCTTACCCATGTCCAAGCTGTTCATCCGTCGTATTCTGCAGCCCTTCCTGTAGGCAGTGTGCTCTGGAGAAATACCACAAGCTGGAATGTCAATACCAGGCAGTCCTCGACCAAACACTCAATGGCAAGTTTGGTCACCTTGCACTGAGGCTTGTCATGGATCAAGGGTTGGAGAGAGTTATGGAGATGGCCAACGAGTGGATTCAAGAGCCGGATGAGACAATCAAGGCTCAAGTCGAGCAGTCCAAGGGTAACATCTACATGGGTCAACATAAAGATGTGTGGAGTTTAGATACTGGCTCTCAAAGACGATCCCCGTCTAATCTCCTCGACATGACTGTATTTGCTGGCTTTCTCCTGAAGGTTCTTAAGGCTACCGGATTCATCAAGTGTAATAATTTTGAGGAACTTGTTGGTCGATTAGGGGCTGTGGTCATGAAGCATTTGCAGGTGGTTCAGTGCAATGCCTTCAGGATTACTGAGCTGCAGAAACCGTCTTGTTTTGATGACCCCAAGCCTGAGCATGTCGGGATAGCCATTTACCCCACCGCTGCTATGCTCAATCACTCCTGTGACCCCGTAGCTGATGTCAGTTACTATGGTAATAAATTAGTTGTCAGAGCCCTACGTAACATTGAGACTGGCAAAGAAGTCACGTGTTCATACGGACCTATATTTTATGATATGACGAAAGCTAAGCGGGCTCCAGTCCTCCTAGAAAATTACTTCTTCCCATGCAAGTGTCAAGCTTGCCTGGAGTTTTGGCCATGTTGGCAAGAACTGGAGAACATGCAACCCGAATGGCTTTGTGAGGCTTGTGGGCGCAAATTGATCTGCGATGACATCGAAGAGACGAGATATGCTAAATGTAAAGCTTGTTCTCACCGACAAAATCTGGAAGAATCCATCAACCTACTAGGCATTTCCCACGACGAATATTCCAAGTGTATGGCCGAGGCTTTGTCTGGCCACATTGAAAACGCACTGCCGGGTCTAGCACGGCATATGATGTTACTTCAGAAGTATATGATGCAGCCTTGGAGAGATTTCACAGCCTGTCAAGTTGCTATTAAACAATGCTTCCAGTTGATGGGCAACAAGAAACCATGAAGATACTTTTGATAATCTCTTGGTTGAATCTTGGCTCATTTACAGAGTTCTGTAAACAAAATTCGTAGGATATTTTCGAAGCGTAGATTTTGACGAATTATCCATGATTTGGTATTCCAAATACGAAAAAATGATTACATTTGTACCATTTTAACAACAAAAATAAAACGGAAACAAATAATAAAATTGAACTTCGACATCGACTAAATGAATCCTTAAGACCAGCCAAACAGCCTCTTGACCACTCTTGGGTGACAGGATGGGGGCGTAACATGTGAGAGACGTCGCTGCGACCAACCATTTAATAACTGTCATTTTTGAATCATTGTTCAAACGATGTGGACGCTTGAAAATAAAGAACGTGTCATAAGGTCACTAATCCCATCAATCCAGTGTATCATAGTGTTGGTTGAGGAATCCCACTGCTGTTAACTAACGCCGGTCTACATCGGACTAGCCGCGAACGACGGTAATATAAATATATACCGTCGTGATTGAGGATATGTGGGTCGTGTGGCAATTTTTGTATTTCGCGTGCATATAGCTTCTCATCAATGTTGTGTACTTACGTAAATATATATGTCGACAAATGAGATGAATATCCGCTTCTCCGCACTATTTTGGTTATCCACTGGCTCGTGATTATTTAGCAATTGTCAAATGAACATTTAGAATCACAATTTTCATTCACGGCAGCCCCAGTTTTGGAGATATGACGTCACATTACGCAGTTTCATTTTCACTCGCCATGTGGCTGCAGGTCACGGAGGAGGGGGCACTTAAGTATAACAGAGGTAGTATACATGTGTCGGGGTAGGTTTTTTTCGGCCTCCCGACGGGTTTTGTTGACCTCATAATTGTAGGATGGGGTATGCTCTTGCCATTTCTACCTTGTATGACGGGTACAGGTTTTTGAGATCCCGGGGCACAACCCTACGTAGGACAAGGCCAAGTGCCCCCTCCAGACTACGGGAATCAATAAGTGTTATCTTTTTTTAAATGTCAATGTGATATCGTTGAATACATATCGCCCTTCAAAGTAGATATTTCCAAAAGATAATCATTGACAAAATGACACATATACTCAAATAATAAAATTCAAAAAGAAAAAGTTCGCTTGCGAGGAACCTTGTCTGCGCATGCGCCCAGAAACCGATCTTGTCGTTCAAAATAAACATATGAACTTTTCAGAATTTGTGTGGCCGGATTAAATCGCCTTTGACGAAATCTCACACGTAAACTAACTCAACTTGTTAATAAACATTCATTTATGTGAAAAATTATTCTTCATATGTACATTTGTGTAATTATCGTGTATAATTGGAACTCATGTATCGTTCACGCGCATTCGGTTACGATCTTTGCACGACGTTAATAAACGTCGTGCACGGCTACATCGGACAAATTTGTTGACACGTTGAGTGTACAATACAATACACAGACGTGCACCAACACGCGATCACACTCATTTAAGTATATGTGAAGCTGGTTAACTCCGTGTCGGTAGTAGCACAGCATTGCGCAGTCCCATCAGCTGATGTCAACTATTCTGTCATAATACCACCGACACTCATTAACATCGAGTGCAATGCTCCCGTTCTCCTGACACTATCTAATGAACGAAAACGAAAATAACATCAACATCGACACCATTCGGGGCGCAGTGTCTGAACAGCTTCATGTTCACCATGACTACGGTTGTTTTGAAAGCAGAAAATATCTCATGGCGTGAGTTCAGTTAGGCGTCTCGTGGAACAAACTTACTCGTAACGCGTATGCGCAGACTGTGACTTCCGTGCGTTGAAGTATATATATATATATATATGCATATATATATATATATATATATATATATATATATATATATATATATATATATATATATATATATATATATATATATATATATATATATATATATATATATATATAATATATATATATATATATATATATATATATATATATATATATATATATATATATATATATATATATATATATATATATATATATATATATCTATATTTACTCTGGTTAAAGTATTACTAGTTATTATTAATGAAGACCTCGAGAACAGATTCTAATCAACGAAAAGTGTCCATTTGACCATGGCTCCGTATAGGCTGCAATATCTCAAAGGAAGCGGACCATTATTCTTGACACCTAGAAATCGTAGGTTGCGCGATAAGAAATAATAATGGTACGGCGCTCTTTGCGGTGTCTGTGCGTTTGGTCGCCGCGTTGGCCGCAAACAGTGAAGTAAGAAGTCCAAATCTGTCCGGTGAGATGTTAGTTGGAGTTGCTAACAAACCAGCGTTGTTTACTATGTATCTAAGCACGATAGCACCGAATCCTAATCTCTATTAAAGATCAATCGTCAGCATCACATCTAAAACAGTGACGGACGACCTCACCAAAATTTCAATCAAAGACAGTAACTTAAAATGCTCTTAATTCTGTTAAGCAATCGCTATATTTATTATGGAGCAGCAATAGACAACAGTGTCTGCAATGGCGATATTTCGAGCTCTGAGACGCAATACCAGCTTTCCGCGTTCGCGCTGACGCCGTGTTGAACTCGCACCTAGAAATATGTCTCACCCCATCTCTTAAACCACTCTCTGCGACCATTACTGGGCTCATTACAGAGAAAGAATGAGTGACACCGAAGACTTGCAGCCGGCGATAGCCTTGCCGTTGCCTTGTTTGGTGTGCATGCGGGATACCCCGGTGAATGCATGTTCACTTCAATGTCAGCACGTCTTCTGTAAAGCCTGCCTCAAGCTTTATCTTATCATGTTTGAACCGGGCCATAGAGTCACTTGCACTCTTTGTCCGACATGTGGTCTTGTCACGAATCAACAAATTGAAAATTTGCCAGAACTCAGTTTGATCATATCACCCAACCTTCAAAAGCCGTCGGAAATCAACGACAAGAACACAGCCTATAGCCAAGAATGTCACGTCTGTGGGGGTGGATCAGCAGATGCCTCTGAGTTCTTCTGCAGTAAATGTTCCATGAATCTGTGTAACAGCTGCAAATCTTGTCACGACGATCACCCGCTGATGAAGAGTCATACAACCGTTTTGATTTCTACCATGGAGATGCTCCATACGTATTGCCAGCGACACAGGTGCCGTCAGAACAGCTATTTCTGCACAGACTGCCAGTTGCCCCTTTGTCCAGTTTGTGTGCTTCAGGATCACAGCCAACACAAAACGGTGAAATTGCGAGAAGCTGTCAGCGCGTACCGAGAGAAACTCAAGGTACACTTAACCTTTCTGAGGCCAGTTTTAAACAAGGTAGAAACTTTGTTGAAAGAATCCAATGCTATGCAAAATGGCAATCTTTCTGGCTGTTCATGCTCGCTAGCTCATCAAGGGGAGCGAGACTCACCTACAGGTTGCAATCCGCAGAGATATAAAGGCGACGTGTCGATGAGTCTCATCACATTCCACGTACAGCACATCAGGAAATTGTACGACTGGTCAGTAAAGGCACTGGAAATGAGCTGCTCTTCCAAATTTCATCACATCTGCTCCATACTCCTGTCACGACTGAAAATCCTGCATGAACATGATATAGGTGTGTTAGAGAAATCATTACGTTTAGACAAAATTGCCAGGAAATGCCTAGATGTTGAAACGTACAAATTTCGATGTTCGTCGTCAACAGTGGGTCATAATTCGTTATCTATGATCTCGATTGAGCCCCCGGAAATCGAGGAGGAGCCAAATATGTTGATCCATCCTTCGCAATTATGGAAAACAGAGAAAGGTGTTCACGAATCAAACGAAATACGAAATCCATGCGCTGCTTCTTTCTTCCCGAACGGGAACTTAGTTGTGGCCGAATACGACGGAAACAACGAAAAGAACAATCATCTTCGAATATTTGATCGAGATGGTGAAGTGTTGGAATGTTACTCCGACTTGGGGATTCGACCTTTGGGGGTCGCTGTCAATCGCGAAGGTCAAATGTTGGTCACAGATTGCTGCTCGAAGCGGGTCAAAGTCTACACAGAAACTGGACAACTGTTCGCCGAAATGGGGAAAGGTATGTTTGGGTGGTGCCATGGTATCTGTGTCAGCTCCAAGGGCCAAGTGATTGTATCGGATGTGTTTAATGACACCATTACCATATTCAAGCCTGATGGCAAAAAATATAAGCAAATCGGATCGTCTGGTTTCCGCTCAACTCAATTCAACAACCCCTTCTACGTCACAGTTGACCTCAATGACAATATTCTAGTGTCAGACAATGGCAATACATGCGTGAAAATATTCAGTGCTGATGGTCAGTTTATTCGAAAGATTCGGAAATTCCCGAACTCCGATGTTGGGGCTCCTAAAGGCAAGTCTTGGGGACCGCGTGGAATATGTACCACTCAGCAGGGCTATGTATTGGTTGCGGAGCAAAATCGGGGTGTGTCTATATTTTCCCCTTCTTATGAATTTACGCGGCGCCTTCTTTCCCCCAATGACCACGCGAGGTCACCTGAGGCGGTTTGTTGCAGCAGCTCGGGGCGCCTAGCTGTAACAGAGTGCGGCGACACAAATGCAGTTAGCGTTTTCAATTTGTTTTAGCAGGTATATCAGACAAATGCATTTCTTTGGGATTTTTTCCCATCGCAACAGGTTGGTGTAGTTGCATGAATAGTATTATTAGTGCTTCTTCGCGCCGACATCAGCAATGAGGTTTCCGTATGCAGCGAGCGCTTCTTCAGCATTGGCCGGATGGTGATTCCTGTCTGCTCTGCGACCAGGAATTACACTCATACGGTCATGCTTCTTGTATAGTATAACGCACATCCGATGAATAATTGCGTGTAATTTCCTTTGTCAAGGACAAACTTTGGAAATGTGGTCCACCCCTCTGATTTGATCTTTCCAGTACTCACACAATTATGGATTATCGTTGATGTTAATGTTATTGCTTGGAAGGGAGCTGGGCGGCAATCAATGTACAGATCTCGCGTATTGTGTTTGGATGCTCACAAACCTCGATGAGAAAAGGGGATAATACGGTATATTTAGACATTTGAAGTATATTTCTGACAATCAACGTTTTAAATTTCCCATATTCTGAAATGAACCGTGAGTAAAAATAGCGACCGTCAATCCCATTTCTTGCCGTGCGTTTGGTTTTGATATGTCCCTGTGTTGTGCGGAAATGTCACTGTGTTATGCGGACAAACCAGCTTGAGAAAATATTTTGGCATTTGGCGCTAAAAGACTTGATTGCGTCCCGACTTGACGAATTATGTTATAAGCAGGCGGAAACTTGTTATCTTTAGTTCAGTATGCATTTCGCAAACGTATATTAAATGGGAATTGGGAAAGACATTGATATTACCGACCAGAGTCAGAGGAAACACAGTGCTATTTTGTCAATTTTGAATAATTACTAGAATTCTGAAAAGCCTTCTGCAAGGTTTGTTGATATGTGTGGACTTCACGCTAATCTTGAGCAGCATGTTCAACAAATGCATAAGGTTTCCTGTTCGATAATAGTTCGACGAATATAGTTTATCTTGTGAAATATATTTTTTGTTTAATGTGTCTTATTGCCTTGTCATGCAATTGCTAGTGATTAACTAGTTTGTTGCAAGGTTTATATATTTAGATGTGCTAACAGTAATAAATACGATTGCATGAAAATTAATCTTTGTCTTGAATTTTGCGTAAGTAACACAGCTTAGAATAGGTCCTGAAATGTTATTTAGTGAATATGAAGTGAACGTTATCTGAATTATTCAGACAAAATTAGTACAAAATTCCATACCAAAACATTCATACCGAACACCATTGAAAGTCCCTTTGATCGATGACGTCATAAGAGTAAAGAGGATGATCTACACTCATTCCTGCATCAATAGGGAACAGTACAAACGTCGGCATTAACAGTCCATTAAAATGGTAACATTAAGAGTAGCATCTAAAAGCAAAACTACAACGTTTAATTTGCAAAACCATATATTGCAGTAGTTTATTCTATCATGGTTTCCACGTGGTTTATTATGTACATATTTAGTATCGATTAATCAAGCGCTATTCACAACATCACGACAAACGTTTAGACCAAAACAGATGATCTGGTCAGCAATGCCTTCAATATAGTGATCAACCGTAGAATATGCAGCAGGCGCTTTGGGTAGCCCACTGCCACCCGCCATTATGATCGTATGCTACGATCACGTGATGGTCATAATGGTAACGACTTGTTCAGGTGAAAACAGAGGCTTTTGACTGCATGTTTGTCCTACACAAGTACCATATATATATATATATATATATATATATATATATATATATATATATATATATATATATATATATATATATATATATATATATATATATATATATATATGGTACTTGTGTAGGACAGATATATAAATATATAGAGATATATTGAATCTTTATGGAACAATAAATGTCACCCATGTCGAAGTATACATATATATATATAGATATTTATGTATATATAAATATAGATATATATATGTATATATATGTAAATGTATATATACATATATATATATACAATTATGCTTATGGATTTTGATTTATTCTTGTTTTGTGCTTCAATACGAAAATACCAAATGTAACTTTGTAAACATAAAATTTAGGAGAAAATTATCCGCAAAGGGTTCTGACCCAACTGCAGATTAGGAACTAATTACAAACATTTATCAGATATTTATCTATTTCCGTTATGTACAACATAATGTACGAGAATTTGTGACGTAGTGCCAAATTCTAAGAAACACAGAGAAAACATAATATAGAAAAAAATAATCTGCAGATGGTTCTGATCCATCCGCAGATGGGTCAGAACTATCTGAAAATGGGTCAGACCCATTTGCAAATGGGTTGGATTCATCAGAATTTTTGCCCATCAAATCTGTGCAAACCACATCAAGAAAAGAAAGCTATTGTGTCAAATAAAAGCACAACATAGTACGTGAAAAGATTATCATAATCATAAGTAATAGAAATCAACAAAAGATATCATTGACAGGAAACAGTGCAAGCAAAGTGACTTAAGAATGTACGGTGTCCGCATTACTATGCTAGATTGGAATGGAGGCAATTCACCAGCTGGCAGTGAATTCGCAAGGTGTTGTCTGGGGTAGACATAGCTTTGGTTGCAGTAATTGTGTGCTGCTAGCAGTGTCTTGGCAAACGCGATGGCAAATACTCCACAATCGCTCCCGTTGGTCTGACGGTGAACATTCATCACAGCAATTGTTAAATCTTTGGCCCTGACGTTCACATACTTGGCAATCAAATCCACGTTACGGTTTGAGGGCTTCATACACAAAGATTCATACACGCCAACAGTATTCTCAGGGTGGCCAATGTTTTAGATGGAAATCCAGTGGTTTTTGTCTACATGCGAAATTTTGACAAATCGCCAGTTGGAACATCTCATGAATTATTCTGTTGGAGTACAGTGTCTTGCATACCAAACACACCAGGGTGATCTTTAAGCAAAATTGTGTTAACCAGCCAGTTGGACGTTTCAGACATCGAATCTCTCTTTCTGACAGCTTGGTGGCTGGGTGTGAGGAATCGTTGTTAACTATTTCCTTATTTGTGCATGCATGTTGCGGATGACAGTGAGTTGAGCAAGCGATTCCATTCTGAAGGCAACTACATTTTTTAGTTGACTGACATGGTCCAGAGCAACAGCATGAGCTCTTGACAAATCTTTTGTCACAATTTTCTTTCCTAGCTGCGTTCCATAAGGAAATGCGTTTTGACAGGTCAGACACCAAACTCCCCGAAAACTCCATCAGATCTCCTGCTCTATACTTACTGTTCAGAATTCCGTGTCTACAGGCTAGTGCGTAAGACTTGAACTTCTGACCATGTACATCGGTTATAACGCAAGGCAGGCGGGGAAAATCCGCCGATGCACGATCAATGTTTGGTACAGCTACTGACACAGTGTCACCCAAATTAAACTCGCGTGCTGTAGTACGCTTCTTATAGTGGTCAGCCATTTTGCTGACAGACATGTATGTACGATCACGTGCCTTGTCTCTGAAACTCTCATGCTTCATTTGTTTGGGTATTGATGAGACGGAATCGTCAACTGAAGGTCGCTTTTGGCTGGCTGATTTTGTTGGTGTGTGTTCTGGAGTTGAACTTGAATGATCTTCTTGAGAAATATTTTCATCTTAAGTTTCTATGGAAATGTAATTCAGTTCCACTGTATGTTTCCGAACACTGTCTGGGATTACAATTTGATTTTCACATTCTTCTTCGTCAGCAACGTGGATCTTGGACACAGGAACCATGGCATACTTGTGTGTGACCTCCTACAACGCTTTTATTCAGAATCTCCAGAATCTCCAGCTGGGGCACGGCAGCGTTCGTGACGTGTGGGCGACCCATCTGCGGATATGTAAACGGGCCAGACCCATCTGCAGATGGGTCAGATCGGCAAATGGTACTTTACACACACACACACACACACACACACACACACACACACACACACACACACACACACACACACACACACATATATATATATATATAGATATATATATATATATATATATATATATATATATATATATATATATATATATATATATATATATATATATATATATATATATATATATATATATATATATATATATATATATATATATTTGGTTTCTTGCCACAAGAGCTGCCCCTAGATGTTATAGTCCTACAAAGCGTCTCGGTAGACGTCTTACTTTCTCTGAAAACGACGCAATGAAAAAAAATTGAGATCGATTCAGACAACTACCAAACACCAAACATACCCAAGTGATGGAGTTTAAGAATGCAATGATGTTCACGGACAATTTTATCCTTTTTCTGCGGGGGATTTCATCCATGGTAATTAGTTATAGTTCGATCAATTTGGGAAGCGGTAAAAAGTCCGAAACACAGCAACATTTTTTGTTCAAGTTCAAGACCACGTGCATCGCGCATGCTCAGAATGATGTGACCCATCGACGACTTATGCTGAGCCCGGGGGGTGGGGGGTGCACTTAAGAAGTGTATAGAGGTAGTATACATGTGCCGCGCGACAGGGTATGTTTTTATCGGCCTCTCGACTTGTACGACGGGTTATACATTCGCATAATACCTTGTACGACAGGGTATATTTTTTGCCATTCTCAACCTGTACAACAGGTACGGGTTTTCGAGGTCCCGTGGCACACCCCTATCCGAGTTAAGGCCAAGTGCCCCCCACCCCCCCGGGATGCTTAGGCAATGCGGATGAGGCGGCTGAAAATCGCGGGAAATCACGCGATGCAATATTTTCCAAAATGGCGGACATCGTATCGCGATTTTTCGGAAACGATACATCGAGTGGGGTTAATTTTTTTGGTGCGTGAGGTCTTTTTTTGGTACAGGCTCTTGATATATGTTATTTTCTAGATGCGCGGAAAATGTTGAATCAGAACGGTATATATTCATATTACCGTTCGACCGGAGCTACCCCTATAGCTCATGTAAGGAAATCTGCTATCTAAGTCTGGAAACACGCATTCAAGGTCGCGTTTATATCGCATTGCATCTGGCAAATCTTTGTTGCACAGATTATCTCGAATAATCAACATTGATTCACATTGTGAATACGAACACCACACTAAAGTTTGCAATCACCACCCCTCCGTTTCGAAATCTGTCCCGTCCCAGGCCAGAGCTCTCTTTGTCACTTCGCCACTTTCGTTCGCATTTCTCTGCTTTTATTTTTGGAACTGATAGTCCTGATGTTTGGCTCAAAAGTCCCAAATTTTCAAATCGCAACATGGTGCATAAAATGGGATTTGAACAAGCCACAGTCTGCGGAAATTGATAATGAAAAGCGGAAACTTTCACAAAGCGCACCCGATACGGAGCGGATGCTGGTAAGACGCCCATGTCGATGCGTAACCTTGGCGACCGACTGTATTTTCACCGTGAATGTCGTAGTCTTTATGGTCGCAGTGATGAAGATGAGACGTCAGTTGAATGGTAACTAGAAAAAGGAGGTTTATTTCTGAATGATGGGGTACGGATTGACCAATGTCCTCACAGCATACCTCGCATGTTTTCAAGTTCAATTTGGGCGTCTAGTAATTGGTCTTTCAATCCGTCAATCTCACTCGCCAGGTCACGTTCTTTCTTGTGTTGTCTTGGAGTATCTCTTTAATGATGCATTCTTGGGGCGCTTGTATTTACGCATTCCATCCAGTCGGATGCCGGGACTGAATGGAATGGTAGGCTGATCTCACTTTTCTTCTTCGTCAAGAACGTTTCCAGGCGGGCTTGATCCCGTCGGTGTTGACTTGGCGACTTGTTCTTTGTCGGGGCTGTTTTAGGGCATGGTGTCGCACTTGGGGGTTTCTGCGATGAGGTAGCCGGTGTCAGGTAGTAGGGCATAGGACCTGGCCAGGGTTGTCCGTGGCGTCGGTAGCCTAAACGTCCAGACATACCTTTGTTTTTGAAGATGACTTTCCTGTGATCAGCCAAAAGGTGATCACTCCGGATTTTCCACCAATTTTCACCGTGAACGTCGGCACTGTTTATGGTCGCAGTGATGAAGATGAGACGTCAATTGAATGGTAACTAGAAAAAGGAGGTTTATTTCTGAATGCTGGGGTACGGATTCCGTATCCCGCAAGTCCGAATATATATATTACAAAACTGTGATATGGAGGCTACTGCTGAGCTGGAATTCCAAACTACTATGTGCCGTACGGAGTTGGCCTTCCAACTAGGTCCGTACGACGGTGACTGTTTCGTTGCCCCAATGCTGAATGTGTTTTTAACTTCTGGGGACGGAGGTATTTATACAAATGTGTGGCGTCGTCAGCAAGCGAGGAGGTACAATCACCTTTAGCTTTAATTAAAGATCAAACGGGCTGATGTTAATTGTAATGTGAATTGACGGGTTGGGAACGTTTACTTCAAAGGGCTCTACTTGCTACACCGGTGTAAACAATTCAAGTTACCCCCTCATTCAAGTTACCCTTCGGTAACTTGAAATCGATTTCAGATTACCCCCGGAGGTAGTCGGAAATCGATTTCAGATTACCCCCCACAATTCAGATTACCCCCATCCCTAAAACCATCTCGTAACTATACGAAATTGATAAAAATTTCACGCGGACTTGTATAAATTAAATTGATATAATTATGTACATTTGAATGTATATGCATGTCACAGACAAGGGAGATTTATGCCGCAGAATGACGGTAGTTTTGATTGTTTAAACTTTAATATATTGACCTTATTTTGGACAACATAACTCGAAGTGTTGACAAATATGAAATATATAACACAAAAATAACCAAATCTGTACAACTTTTACAAGATTCTACCCTTTTTTTAACCAAATTGTTACAATGTTTGTCTTACTGGGTTGCATTTTACTGGGACGCGTCTTACTGGGATGCATTTTATTAGAGCTAAACCACAGAGGTGACGTTCAATTACCAGTGCAGGCCTTTGAAGTGAACGCTATGTCGCAAATTTGTATTGTTTTAACATTTTCTGAATTTTATCATTCGTCCATATTCTTTGTTTGATTAAATGTAGTTTTTATGACATTATATTAAGTATGTGAATTGATTAATGGCAACATATAAGTAAATGTGAATCATTAAAGTAACACATGGGGGAATCTCAAATCGCATTCAGATTACCCCCCGGTAATCTGAATGCGATTTCAGGTTACCGGGGGGTAATGTGAATGGAGGGTAATTTGAAATCGGCACACCGGGACTATTTAATTTGGATAGTGGCCGTTTACTTCAGATATCACGGTTAGGTATTTAAGGGGGGTGGGGGTGTTGCATTATGACTCCACACTGGTTGACGACGCTTTCTGCAGTTATTACATAATATCTAATTGATAAAGACGGTCACAGTATGATCGCCAAGTATGAACTTCCGCTGCCATATGACACAGAAATAATTACAACGATACATATCTGTCATGATATTGCTTTTCTGTTATCATGCTCAGCATAACTATTCTGTGGTGTCGATATGTGAGTAAATAAATTGTCATGATATTAGATATGTCCTTAACGCACCCTTATATGAAGCACACGCACCTAAGCTGTATTTCTTTCATGCTTGTCGACGATTTAACGCATTGTGTTCTCGGAAATTTCGTCGTTTTAACTTGGCTCGAAAGATCCCTGTTTTATATATTGTTCATGTTTCTGTCCAGTGCCCGCTACATTAACCATACAACTGTAAACGACAACGAGATGTAGTTATTGGCTGTTATTGGTTAGTTTTATCAGATTTTTTGCACGAATAATCAGGACGAGACGCCTTTTAATTGGATTCAATAATATCACTGTGCGGGTCAATCGAACACGCGTCGATATAGATTTAATATTTCTTTTCTCGCCTCGTCTTCAACTGTTTCATCTTGACCTCTCCGTAAGCGCGTTGTGGATCTGGGCGAGTTTTGTGATGCTTGTAGCTTCTTCGCGATTGAGTTTTGTTACTTCAAAAGCAAACTGCCATGTCATGTTGTTGCACGCGTAGCTTCCTCGTGAGTGGCATTTTAGTTGTTTAACCACGATACCGCCAGTGCGCCAATCTGTGACGTTATGAAAACTATCAAGGGGGCAGTGACTTTGTAATATCTTGACTTTCAAACACTATTTGTGTCAAAACTTATATCACGATACGTGCTAGTTATATATAGATAGGCAATTTGACAAAATCAGTTCCTATTTGAATGGAACCATTTTGAAAAGGGACTATGGACGCAGCATATTAGTGTCAACTGACAAATTACAAACCTACTTTTTTATTGAATAAGAGACGCAACAAGGAATAAACAGACCTTCAGGTTTATGTTACTTACATGTGTTGCTTATTTCGTGCTCCGTTGTAGTTACACTCATCTAAGAGGATCGATGTTGGTGCGGTTAAAGCCTCTTTCGATGCTGCAAGTATAGTAAGAAGTTCTTGGTAGGGAAGTTATTCAGACAAACTCAGAGGCGACTTACTTCTCCAGAGAAGCCTGGTCGATAAGAATTTTCATTGAATCATCGCAGTATTTTTTATGTATTCTTTATCAGGCGTTTAGATAGAACAACAGCAGTGAATCATTTGTGAAGAGAGTTTTGGGGTATAGTTGTTATTACTACACACGCATCAATAACTATCATTCATTCAAAGAAAGATATATTCCAGACTTATGGCATCGCTCGTTGCCACGCAGTTGGTAAGTTGTTTTAAGTGTTAAATGTCTGCGGAAGACTGCAGGAATAAAATGAAGAAAGGGGAATACAGTAAAGGTTGTTGATAACGATGAGTTCCCGTTCGTTCTGCATTCTCAACATAGCTTTCAGAGCGACACAGAACTCGTGTCCTGTTTTTTTCGCACCTTCAATCCTGGAAAGTGGATCATATTTAGCCGAGCGTGTGGATGATTCCCTGGTAACCAGCATCTCAAAAAATCAGCATCGTCACCGGGGAGCTGTGCACATTGGCAGGGTATACTTGTTCTTTCTGTGCCGCTATAAATCGCAGAAATTCAAGAAAGAGGGAGGAGAATCTTCCCTTTTTTCGTTTTACCAGGAATCCCAAAAGGCCATTAAGTTTTCTTTATGCATTCATTTAATGTAAAATGAGTTGTTTTTTTATCGGTGTACCATGCTGTTTTATTTTACTTTTGTGAGCGATAATACTGTTGATCACCCCCTAAAGAGTCTCGACAATGTTTTTTTAATCACAAAATTTACACTATTTTAAGTAATTTTGTAAGTTGACAGTTACCTTTGATTTATATTTTAACGTGGCAGGTGATCTACATTCGGCCCCTATGGTTTGCAGTGACGGATAAACAATGTCATAGTCGTTAGTCTGGTTTGCTCTTTTGAACTAATGAGTTACATATACCAGTATACCAGGAGCGGAAACAAAGCCAATATCCAAACGCCGGAAATGACCGGAAGCGCCTCGGTTGGCTAGTTCGAAGCGCATTATTCGAAAGTCGACATCTTGCTGATTTTTTATCGTTCAACATCTTTGTCATTATATCATTTTTCTTCCAATAATATAATTACTTGTATATTTATTATCATCTCTGAAAAATAATGTTTCAGACTGGCACCAACAGTATCGAGTTGGCTTGTACGTATTTTAACAAATGGTCGTTTTTCAAAATTATTGCCTTATTTTGTCACGATATGTCTAAATATAGTGCAGTTTATGGTTTTCCATCTGGAAATATCTGTGGTTGATAAAATTACCGTTTTACTTCTTAGTAGTGATATTGGGCAGTTTTGACGAAAATCCTCGGAAAAGTGTAAATCAACATATTTCAAATAAAATTTGTTTCGAAGGATATTTGAACGAATGCACGAACGGAAATTGGTATGAAGAGGCCGGTGTGGGCAATAATTGAATGTTTGTTGATTTACCTGACAGTCTTATATATTTGTCCGCCATATATATTTGTGAATTAAGTTTGTATGACCTGTCCGTAGTTTTGTATATTATAATTGATAAAGCAATACAGCTGCAGTGCATGTGAAAGTTGTACATATGTTTTCCGCTTGTTTCAGATAGGTAAATGTAGAAAAAGGGTACCAAAAACAAAAAACAAAAACAAAACTGCGCTTCAGTACAAGGATATATCAGTGGCGTATTCTTTGATGTCCCAGCCCCTACAGCCACTCATCTCATGATGAAGGTGCGCCAATCAATGCAATATCACAGCTCCCGGGAAACATAAGCTATCCTCAAAGTGCGTTTCTTGGTATAGGTCAGGTAGGTACTCCACCAAAGATAAGATTTAGTCAGGAAAATTTCTATACAGAAGTTCATCCAGGCATCCCTCTCTGTCCGAACAATTCTTATGGACCACAGCCCGCCAACACTCCGTCGCGTGCCCCACCTTCTCCCTGGGTCATGCTGCCAGTTGTGGGCCAACCAGTTTGGCCACCTTCAGTCATGAACAGGTCTGACAGAGAGGGTGACTTGATGTGGTGTGGTTGTTGGAATTACTGAAAGGCCCCCTCGGCTAGGATTCCAATCAGATAGCTATGTCCCAACGACAGGACAGGTCCGTAGGGGACAAAAACACGCACCAACGTTTGATGGAAAATCTAGTTTTCGAGATTATCTTGCTCAGTTTTAACTTATTGCAAAAATAAATGGTTGGTCTTCTCAGGATTGTGCTCTCGAATTGGCAACAAGCTTGCGAGTTCAGGCTCAAATATAGATACGTAAGTATACAACATTGATGAGAAGGTACGGATACTTAAAATATAGATATCACTGCACAACGATTGTGCGCAGGACGGTATGTATGTACACTACCGTCCGACCGGGGCTAACTCATGTCCAGGTTTGAACCAGAAAAGTAGGCAGAAGTTTACAGAGCTCAGTTGAAGTACAGGGTCAGGCGGGGAGTTGACTATCTCTATAAATACAATCTCTGGTATATCAGCGTCTATGTGGGGTAGAATGAATTGGTTCATCGGAGGGCTAAGGGCTGAATATTTGACCAATCGAAAGGCTGTAAAACCCAGTATAGCCTACATCTGAGGATGTAGATCAGAGCACTTTTCTGAGGGGATCGTGATATTGTGGGGGAGGTTTGGATACTGAAAACGTACACGTAAAAGTGTGCCCGCGAAGGCTTTATACTATTGGGTACCCTTCATCAATTTCTGATATTTCTTTATCACTCCAGACATATAGCTAAATAAAGTTTTGGCTGGTCTCTGGGTTGTTGAGAGACAAGAAAGTTAAATGCAGCTTTCCTCCCTCCCGCTTTCCACGACTGTATGATTTCCCTGATATGCACAGTAAACCAAATCCCAACACACGCTACCAAGTCACAAACTCACCAGCTACATATTCACTACACACCAAGTCACAATACACCAGCCACTAATGCACAACCCGCCATTTCACATCACTCCAGCAAGAAAATCCTAATACTCCTTCTATCGCAAACACAAAACCAACTCAGCTATGAGCTACTAAGTGAGTCTTGACGCATTGTGCGCGACATGACGAATTGCGCTTCTGATGTTGTCCGCCACGGTAGACGACTATAATGTCCGTAGGTTTGAATTATCCGCTTCTGACAACAGCATCAACGATAATTGATATTTTGATACGTTGTTTTTATTATTCTTAAATCAAAAACTAAACAAGATAAGCACTCCACTGGAACTATCTGAATTATTCTCTTGGGTGTCAGCGCCGAGATTGCGCTAAAATAAGACAAAATAAGAAATAGGAAAAATGTTCGTTTTCCGTTTTTCTATTTGTATATATCAAATAGAACTAACGGTAGATACCCTGATTTACCGGGTTGGGTACATTCCCTTTTAACGTGATCATCCGAGTCTCGAGTAACCACACAGGTTTTCATAAATTGGGATTGAACCAAAGAGATTATAGTTACGCTAAGAGGGCTCACTCTGACAAACTGTGTGGAGATTCTGAAAAGAAGTGAATTTCACGCCCGTCATCAGGTGAGGCTACCATGACATCAACAAAAACACATGTGACTGTTGATCCAACGTCTAGGGGCTCGGCGTCTTTTAAATATATGGAGTATTCTGGTTGGTCAAGGCGACCACGCCTCTGAATTCATCAGAGAATTCCACTTGGCGTTAAGAGACGCTATGACAAAGCAACACGCGGCTCACAAGTGGCTTCTTCGCATATTTTCTCGGGCGATGGTGAGAGTGAACCCTCTAAGCGATGCTATAAGGTCTTTGAATGAACCCACAACTTGCGGGTCGAAAGGAGATGCAGCCTAAACATTAACCTTAACCATGAGAATGTGTCTTTCTCAATTGATGGCCTTAGTGAAACGTGGTACACCTGATATTCCGTGATGAACTAGTTATACAGCCATATCGTTAGATCTTCTATTTTCCATGTCCTTAGTACAGCTCATTGTCATACCTGTCAGAATGAATCGTCCTTCATGCATACCATATTCTGTAACGACCTGAATTAACTACAAAACAAGGAATTATTTACACACCCATTAAAGACTACAGCCTTTGTGTTGTTACCAACACAGGCACTCAAGTCAATTAATTCAACGGGCGCCAATATTTAAACACTGCAGCATTGTTTTTGAAAGTCATTGGATATGTCGCCATTTTAAACGGAAAACGTACATTGAACGGTACCAGTTAAAGGGCCAAAAATACACTTGAAATCAACACGCAACATGGCCAAATCAACCACTAATTCTTTCAAATGCAAATTGCGGGATTTGGCGCGCAGACAATTATTGCCAACATATTTGTTCGATATAAGCATTAAAAAGTCATCGTCTGAACCCGTACCGCTTCAGACGATCAATAAAAGCTCGCATAAATAGTAACATTGATCATGAGAATCTCGCTACGGATGTTTCATTGAAATATTTTTCATTGTCAACCCTGTTGCCATGAAAACGAAACACGAGTTCCATGATGGCCTGTACATTTTGCTTGAACGTCCTTCTTGTCACGGACTTTACAGAGACTAGAAGAACACCCACAAAGAAATCCGTATACATATCGCGGTGTTAGGGGACTCAAATCTGATTTCTCAAGTTTGCACTGAGAATTATTTCTAGAACATTTTCCCCACGACAATGTAACTGAACTTGCCAAATGAACGTTATGATTTTAAAAAGATAAACGAATTGTGCAGTCATAACGAATCGCATATGCATTTGATGTTATTCGCAGTCATTGAAAGGAGGTGGG
The DNA here is from genome assembly GCA_034190875.2 of Urechis unicinctus. Lineage (NCBI taxonomy): Eukaryota > Metazoa > Annelida > Polychaeta > Xenopneusta > Urechidae > Urechis > Urechis unicinctus. Next base: position 23,821,861 of record CM067345.1, on the reverse strand, counting down.
AAGAGAACAAAACATAAAATTTCGGGGTTTTTCCTTACGAGTTGATATCGTGATGGTTACAACAGTAAAATCACACGCTCTTTCAAAATACAGGAGAAAATAAATCTAAACCTCGCATGTGCGTACGTCATTTATTTGCCGAGACAATCGAGTTATTGTACACAATTGATCAAATAATGTTGGTATTTGTATTGTTGATATTATAGAATTGATTTGATAATGTATGTACCACCATTTTAATACAATCGCCACCACTATCATTACTACCATCTGTATGACCATCGTCGGTACCTTTGCGCTGTACTATTTGTATCGTATCTGCTGAATTGCAATTGTGATGTTGCCGAGACTGGAAATTTATGCTTGCATACCACTCAAACTCCTGATGTATGGTAGTGTCTGCGGCGTGCCACCTAAGGTGTATTTTACACGTTCCGTCCAAAATTTGAAACGGGGTTTTACTAAAGCCAAAATAAGGCGGGATCACTAATTGCCAGTTCAATAAGTAGCGGTCGCATTCGTAAGTGAAGTTCCTTTTTACACCACAATTGTAGGGGGTATCAAATGCGCCTTTATGAGAAACTGGAAAAAATAGATTCACTGACATTCTGAATGTGTCTCTGGTTATGAAGAACATGTATCGTTAATAAAGCATTAATTGAATGCATATTGTAAAGTGACAAATGATCACGCCCCTTGGTTCTCACCCTAAGTTTATAGGACACATGCCCATATAGCGGATATTGTAGCCGAGTTCCGGTAGTATAAGAAGAGCTATTGTGTGTATCTGCATCGAAAGCAGAACCATCCCCATTGTTGACTTATATTGATAACAAACCTCGTAAGGATGACTAAAAAAACCGTTTGTCTAACATGGAATATATATCCTTTTCAAATATTGCCTTTCTACTGCCTATATAGGAGCCGCTTATCCACAAGAGGAGAAAGAAACAGAGAGAGAACCCGTATTGTCAGAAACGGCCGAAGGACATCAAATATCCATTTGCAAACCGTCCGTAGCTGGTGACAGAATTACGGAGCAGATCAGGGCGAACATACACAATGAAATCGACTCCAGCGAATAGTCCTCAGTCCTGCACCCTTCCTTACCAAATAGGGGTTATTTTTCGAGGAAACATTCTTACATTAGCGATGGTTTTCAAAGCTTCTTGAGTGTTTATTTTGTGAACATAATGGGTCCGACATCAGGAGACCGGATACATTCGCGGTGTCCTGGACGACTCATTTGCATATAAGATGCTGAAGAGGGGTGAGGATTTTCTAAGATAAGCACCTGACAGATGTTACCAATTTCCCATGTCTTAAAAGGGATAGCTACACATGTCCATTGCTTTCACTTTTCCAACCGACCTCTTCACGTGTAAGTACTGTCATCCAATTATGTTTTTGTCATTACGAGTGCGTCTAATGAACTTTTCCGCGATTCTTAAGGTCCACCATGCCACAATCCTATATTGCCCAGATAAGATTGAGTCAATCAGGGTCAGTATTTGATGGTCAATATTGGCGCATGCGTATTGAAAGGGAAGGCCCTTGCAGTGGCTATTGTGAGTATCAGCTGACATGAAGACGCTATCCTCCAATTACCGAACGAATTCCAGTAATTATGGAAACCCGAATATGTTGGTATGGCAATTGATGCACTGATAATTCCTGGGCCTGAATTTTCGCACACCATCATCCAATGTATTCATATAAAGATAGCTATTAATTATGTCTTTATAAATTTTGCATATCATGTGGTGCAATATTTGTAAATAATTTCATCCATAGGATAATTCTGAATAGTGGTTACGAGATAGCAATGAAAGTTCCACCAAACCCTCTAACAAATTAATCATATTTAGTTTACTCCCTGTAATGTTGTTTGATAATCGCGCATCACGTCATAATCAGCTTATCGATCTAACTGACCCAACAGTCGAGGTAGATACTTCAACATTAGGCGAACGCTGTGACTTTATCACTTGACAAGTTTTGCATACCTCTAAATCGAGACGTGAGGAAGAACAATATATATATATATATATATATATATATATATATATATATATATATATATATATATATATATATATATATATATATATATATATATTTGGTTTCTTCCTCACGTCTCGATTTTATATATATATATATATATATATATATATATATATATATATATATATATATATGTGTGTGTGTGTGTGTGTGTGTGTGTGTGTGTGTGTGTGTGTGTGTACGCCTGTGTCTGTGAGTATGTGTGTGTATGCACGCGGATGTGTGCTTAAAATATGCTCACTTGGTCAAGGGGCTTGAACATGTAGACGCCATCGAGCAGATCACGTCGAGTCCTGGGTTTGCTTCATCTCTATTCAACTATAATCAACTCAAGTCGTATACTGTCGTTCTTCTCATATTTCATGCACATTAGATGCATGATATCGGTTTTAATGTGAATTAATACAGAAAGAAATCAAACCTCGTTTTTGGCGCCTTGAATACAACCCTCCAACCTTGTTTACAACAATATGCAAATGAGGAGCGTTTGGGGGTCGAGTAACTGCGCAAGCGCAATTCATTGTTTTTCTGGTATCATCGCTCTTATCCTGTCTACTACCACTATAAAATTCACGTCGCATTAAAAATAAGCAACTGGACTACAAATACCATAACAATATCCGGGATCAACGAACGGACATGATTGTACGAATATCATTTCCAAAAATAGCAGGGAATCTGTCAATGATGTTTTTCCGAACATAATTTTGACATTGCACCTGTGAGACCTATTATAGCCCGAAGCTCTTCTGTCATGGGCAGCAAACAGCCTCGAACTCGCCGCTCTACCTTCAGATAAGACTGACTCAAAGACAACCCAAACGCCGCAAATCTCATCGAATCACAATAGATGACATTGATTCGGAAATGATGGCAACAGAGAAAAAAACACCTAAAGTTTGCTACGTAAACAAATTCTCTTTGATCTTAACAACATACAATAATGGGTTTTAGATCTGGTTTCACTTGTGAACGCTCTTTAGTAATCCGTTCATCAAATAAAAGAACGATTTTTTGACACATCTTGACATAGTGGTGTTAAATTCATTCTAAACCGTCTGGGTAAATAGGGAAAACAATGTGTTTATAAGGTGTGGACGTGGCAAAAACATCTGCCACGACGAATAGAGGCACCATTCAGTTTAGGGGTATCACTTTCTTGAAGAAATAGCAATGTATTCTTGACTTCGCTCATCCGTTGTGTTACTAAGCATTTATGCCTATGCAATGAAGAAAACTGCAAAAGTTTTCCACATCATGCAAACATACAGCACGGGAAAGGAATGCAGAATGGTGCATGACAAACCAGAACACCATTCAATATCGAAGGAAGCGTGTTTTTATTAGATAGATACACTTTTTCACTAAATCCCTGCCCTGTATATTGTATTGGACCACCCAATGCGTCACATTTTCATGCCCCCACGCCATATTCCATACTGGGGCCAAAGCTATTTCGCCCCAAATCCCATGCCCTATAAAGCCATGTTGACTCAGCCCAGGCCCTCTGTGGGTCTCTCTACAAGACCTCAAAGCTCGAGACACAATAGAGCGCCATGATAGTGTTTAAACAAGTACCCATGTACAATAGCACCCTGTCAACACCGATGTCTTCTATTTCAAACCCTTCCCTCCAACTTCATTCTTTGCTCAGTCCCTTTTTATCTAAATCCCTAGCTTTAATTTTACAGCGGTGTTTTTATGAAATGTGGTTCGTTGAGTGAGAATCAGCAAAGGCCTGAAGAAGCGCTCTCACATGAAAGACCGCATGGCTACAGCCACCGATGCTTAAACAAATACTGAGCTATAGACGAGGTAATGGAAGAAAGGGATTAGGGGTAGAAGGACTGAGGTTTACACAACATTTATTGTTAATAGTCAAGCCTTTCCAGAGTAGTGTTCATCTCCATGTGTTATTCCGACCACTGCAATGTCACCCGACCAGTTTCTGATTAACCTCTAATTTAACCCACCAGGTTACACAGTCTGTGTTGGACTGTCGGGTAGGACTATTGTTTCGTGTCTAAGCGTATCTCGCATGACGTCATTAATGGCTTGAAATATAGATACATCGTTTTAGAAGAATATAAATCAACATAGGGAAATCAATTGCCTTCATTCATTCAAAGAAATTCAGAGTTTACAGAATGTGCAAATCCTTACATTAAAAACGGGGACAAATATTAAACACCAAAGATGGATTGCAATCGCCCTTCATCGTTTACTTCAAATAATTTTCAAAGTGTGGAAATGACGAAAATGACAGAAACGATAATGCACAAGACATGTAGTCAATATCAGAACTGTACAATATTGTCTATTACAAGGTTTTCAATGCATCTTGGAATGAAAAAGTATTCTATATCACACGATTATCACAAAATGGTTCAATGGAGTTTTTACAACAAATACTGGTTTTCTTCTTTTCTGTTCTACAATATGGTATCCTGAGGATAAGCTGTTCCCTGATTATTTCATAAATGCCATTTGTATGAGATAGCATTTATCGCACAAATATCAAGCAAGTGGCAGAAAACTCCTCAATGAATTATACAAGTATAAATGGTACATAACATACACTACATTGGCACATTATTAATTTTGATGTAAATACATTCAATAAGAACAGGTTTCTCCGAATAAATAATTTTCTAAATTACTATGCTAATTGCAACGTCAGATACCAAAGACAAAGCCATCAAAGAGCAAGAATGACAAAATAAACTACGAACCTCACCAATCATAATCTTGTAACATCCACGTGGAATATACGGATATATGCACGATATTGTCGTCATTAACAACGATGTCCTCACCATAATTAGAACACCACATTCATATTACAGATTAATCAGGCATAGCCTGAAAAATACAATACGTTTGACGACTCCTACATAAGCTCGTTTGAGCTTAACAACGAAAAAGGAAATGATGTCGGTTAAATATTGAGAAGAAAACCTCGAAGATATAGATTTGATATTCTTCAAAACAAAATAGAATTAGCGAATGTATATAATGTGACAAAATGATTACACAAAACCATAAGAACAAAAGTGAAGAGAAAGCCCTCACTATATTCCACTGTGGAGATACAATAAAGACGTATCATAACAAACTGGGTTTGCAAATCGCGGCATGAGGATGAAACAAGCATTACATTTCATTGATATATGCTGTTCAGTATTGAACACCTGCAATTAGGAGATTGAACTGAAGACAAACATGCTTTCATTAAATACATTACTATTTAACAGACATCTATATAATGACAAGGAACAAGATCATAAATATCATTGTATAGTTGAACGTTTGGATGATAATCCAACATAGCTGTAGAATTGTAAATTTAGCAACATTCTACCAATCCATTCTTAATCAGCCAAAATAACCACTCACAACAAATATGTTATATCAGCAATAATCAAAAACACATATTTACTATATAATTGACAACGCCATGATCACATTAGTACAAATACAAGAAAGGCTTTACATTAATAAATTTAACAGTGGACAAAAGATAATCAATAAGGAGTGAAGTGTACCTAAATAAATTGCACACTTCAAATTAATTACCAAGGACGAAATATTTCTTTCACCTGAAACTGCTAGCAACATATGATATTTGTAAACCATATAAGCTTAACGAGTCACTGAGTTCTGTAAACCTAGTTATGATAGGTTTTGCGCTTTAATTACAAATATATACTTAGTGCCTCTCCAAAAAATAACTATTTGCTTTTAACAATCTCTCTACCGACTAATGCTTTCTGGAACGATAATGCAATGATTCACATTTATGGCGCCAAACAACACGAGCGTAAAACAAATATTTGCCCTTATCGTGTGCCTCAAACAGTGAGGGCGTATGTTGATTTTATGATCGTGTTTCTTTACGCAAAGTCAGTTCTTAATGTCGAGGAGAGAAGTACGATGATGAAAATTCACATACAGCTTTTACAATACATATATTGGAAAGATGGTTCTAAAATCAAACCGAATCGTTTTCTGCCAAACTCATGTTCACGAGAACGTACACGATAATCAACGATGCAATGAAAACAAGCTGTTTTGTTCTATGGGTTTATGCCAAGGGGACCATGGTACACTGTGGGTGCTGTCAAAGCATCATTAATTAAACGCATTTAACCGGCGGTATCTTCATTTCTAACTGAAATGATATGACACAGGTGTATGCTTTACACAGGTACCCGTTATACACAGGTATCCACTACATTAGCCATCTTATGTGGAAGCTACACCCATCTCAATCTATCTTGTGCCTAGTTTTTCTTTACGTCCAACCCCACCTCTCTTTATTCTCCAACCCCGGCATTACAAATACAAACCCTTCTCATTTCTGACACCCTACCTTTCGTAATTTGGTCATCAGAAAACTAGGCATATTTCGCTTTGCATTATATAGAAGAAAGCACTATGCGGAATCACGTTCACCGGGGTCGGTAAAGCTGACCCTGTAGTCACGTATAACCCAACGCATCCACACCAACTTACAGCACACACAAAACTATTTCATACGTAAAGAAAAACACACACACATATGAAGCTATATGCGGCTGCTACCGCGAATAATTAGACGCATCCAAGTCAGGTCACATCAGCTAATTACATTTAATTCAATCCATCCAATTTGTTGAAAATCATTTTTGTATCTCTTGTTTTGCAGAATGACAGACGTATAAATAATGCCCAGTAAGTATGGTGAATTTGGCGGTCAATAATTGAAAACAGAATGATCATTTTAAAGACTTCACTATTAAACAGCTCGTTCTGAATAAGGATTGTTGATTTGTTTAAAGAGATGTGGCAGAGTTTCTGTGTAGGGCTGTTTGCGTGTCGCTGTGTTTGTTTGTTTGTCTGTATCCGTGCGTGTATCTGTGCCTCTGGTTGTGCATCGTGGTTTTTGATAATCAGTTTCTGTGCGTGTATCTGTGTGTAGTTTGTGTTTTGTGCATATCGTGGATACCCTACTGTACAAATATGATAGTCACCCTTGTCTTCCCTCGAACCACGTGACCACCTGTCGTTCTTTAGCCCGATTTTGTATACATTGCAGTTGCATGCTTTTCCATAGTTTGTCACCAAGCGTGTAACTTACCCTGATAAACGATCCCATCCAATTCTTCTTTGTTGCCAATTTGAAGCACGTTATCCCCAAATTACAGACACGCCATGTTCAGAGTTAACCAAATCGAAACCTTACCCCCAGTTTACTTGAAACTCTACCCGACGCAATCTGTTTCGACGCATTGCTCACCAAACGCGTGCCATGAGTTAATCGCTATGTCGTTATTCAGAAAGCTTTCTTGTTAAGATGAGTTTGATCTCAGCTGATACACTTGATAAGTAGGTTGTGTTAGCGAGACTCGTGAATATATAGAGACGACATGTTCGTCCATTTATGTGTTTCTAATACAATTTAGGGGTATATATAATGTTCTTGTTTCAGAAGTAGGCATGGTAACGAAAACATGAAAACTAAAGGAGGTAGGAATTTAAAGGTACGAGAATTGATTTCAACCCGTTTACGATGAACAACATCTGCGTCTTCTTGGATACCGCAAGAAAAATCGACACTAAAAGTCCTCGTTTTAAGCATAAATTGACAAGATGATGGTGACAACAAATAGATTTAAGTTGCCATTGCCCAGATGAAAAGTTGCATGATAGACTTGAACTTGGAACCGCTTGGTATAAGGTAGGTAAAGGTTGGATCGCAACAGGGTCGGAACCATGCCGTATGCACTCATTTTGTACAAGTATATTTCTTTAGTATAACGGTGATAAAATATATATTATCAGGTATATGAAGTTTAATTCCATAAAGATCTATTCAAGCGCTCGTGCATCGTCGCTTATGAGAATTTATATACATTGTTACAAAACATCGAAATAATCACCTCCAACCCCTCCTAGGTGTTGTACTTACATATTTAAATGCACGCAAACAAGCGAGTACGTTTTTCTGTAGACGTATAAGTTGACTGTATATGTTACTTGGGTACTGTACTTGTAATGTCTGCATTGTGAGGAGAATTAATGTCGCATCTGTGACGGATTATACCCGGTTCAGAATGAATCGTTGTACTTGGTTGCATCCCTAAAATCCGGGCGGGTGAGGGCTGTTGAAGGGGGTAGGGATAGGTAGTGTCGTAATGTGAGTCTCAACAGAAAACGTAATCTGTGGGATTCGTAAGATTAAGGTTTACGATTCATGGGTGATTCAACTTAACACGCAACGCACGAATTCGGCGCTGACGTTTTCAGTACAGTATGTACAGACGGCCCAGTAATATCTGCATCCTTCAATAGAACTTTTACATATTGCCATAAATCGAGGTAATTTATGTATATATATATATATATATATATATATATATATATATATATATATATATATATATATATATATATATATATATATATATATATATATATATATATATATATATATATATATATATCTCTCTATATATATATATATATATATATATATATATATATATATATATATATATATATATATATATATAAATATATATATATACTGATTTATGTTCCCTTGCTGTGCGCTTAACGCGAACGTAAACTGTTCAGGTTTTTCAACCAGCGTCTGCGGCCATTTCATCATTTCTTATAGTAATACTAATAAGTAATATCATATACAAATTATTATATATTTCTTATAATAACCGTAGGTCAGTGGGTATCTCCATTAGTTGCCATGCAACTGAAATATTCAATATGATGTGTCTTAAATTATCATGACATGGTCAAGTCATAGGCCGCTGATAACAATGCCGCGACGTTTCACAGCGTGGCTCGGGAAACACGGGGGAAATGCAGCGATACAGCTGTACTCTGGGAAGTCGCTTCGCGGCGAGGATTAATTGGGTTGTTAGAGTTGGTGTATCATGCCTCTAACGTGCAGCTAGTTATTTAGCAAGACATCGGCAGCATATAATTGCCTCTATTCATATTCAGCATTTATAAATTTCAAATCTAATGTTCGACGCCAACGTATTCGTATCTGTACATTATCTTGCAAATGAACCAAAATGACCCCAATAATGATCTCGCTAGAAGTAATCACATGATTTGAGTTACGTATCTCAGTCTAAACCCTAATTGAGAATGTGATATATCAGTTTTCGTGTATATGCATGAATGATATTGAATCGACAATTCTGTCATACTTTATCGGAATTCGTCCCCAAAATCTAATTACTATAGCACTGTCTCTTGATGATGAAATAAGATCAAAATAACGGCGTGTCAGCGATTTCTGATTGATGCTGGCGTGTCGGGCGGCTATGATATGTTGGTCGGAGCAGGACGTTTAATTCACCTGTCATCTATCAAATATCAATGCAAAGAACCTGTTATTGGCGAGCTGTCGTCAGCGCGATCTGTCTCCTTTTCGGCTGGCTCCCTGACGACACACCGACGATGACATCTTAAGAACAGATAAGTGAAAAGAGACGATCGCTATCTGCGGCGTTGTCAAGATAACGCCGACATTTTCTCGGGCTCACTGTCTGTATATATTTCAAACAGAAAATGGCGAATCTTCGATAACGAATCGATGCTAGGCCACCCCAAAAAGCATATTATTAGACAAATTCTAACATAAGATATTTATTGTTAATTTATACATATAGGTTAACAGCGGAAACTAGTAGGTATATATCATTTCAGGCCTTCCGATAATTAGGTAAACTTGATTTCGTTATAGTTACAACACACCAGAACCAGTTAGAGTGATAAATAGTTGAACGTTTGACTCACCTGAATGGCTTCATTAACGGAGGAGTACGTGACTTATCTCTTCTCGCTGATGAGATTGTAAGCTTGTCACCTGAGCAAGTCACATGGTGAACATACACTGAAGTCCTCGACTTGACACTAAACCGCGCCAAAGCTAACCTTCCCTTCGTCCCCGCTATACAGACATATAAACATACCTGCTGTAAACTTCTACAGGTAACAATTACATATATATATAGGATACTCAAAGGTTAATGACCCCGTCTTAGGGAGCGCTATTAAATTAATGATAGGAACGTGATCTCGCGCAATTCATAGCAATACCACCTGATAATTATATTTGCATTAAGAAGGCATCGGTAACTCGGCGCTGATAAGGCGTGATGTAAGACGTCACGGCTTGTCATATGCAATGAAGCAGGAAGAAAGTAACTGAAAATCTGCCCAGAGATGATTTATGCTTTTGTGCCAGGCATATGCTGTTGTTTTCGTTTCGGCATTTACCAAATTCCGCGGGCTCTGGACATATTCATAAGTAACTTTATATGTTTTATTCACCAGGTTTACAATTTGTGCCATACTCTATTCTCATGGAAACTTATAGATGTTTTTTTTCGTATTCATTCTCCCGCGAGCCTAAACATCTCCCTCAGTCCACACATGGGCTGATCAAATATTGAACGAATCGTCTTTGTAGTTTTAAAGATAAGTTCGCATATATTGATGATTGTGCGAATGATAGGGATCCGACATGTTTATAGCCGTAAAATATCCTGATTTATATCGGCGATATGTGCAATTTTTGCTATATTATATACAGTGCTATCATTCAGGAAAACAATTTAACAAAACGAATCCCCCACATAACGCCTTATCACGATTATAAAAATAGCGTCACAAAAGATTAAAAACCTTTCTTTAAACGTTTCTTTAAAAGCTTTTAAACTTTTAGTCTTTCAAAATACATAAAAACTACCTTGCAAGTTTGACAGGTCATGAATGGGTAGGAATTAACCATCGGTTTTTATGCACGATGATGTATTAAAGTTTCTTAAACTTTTCTCCGTTAACTTTACCATCTTTTAAAATCAATTCGGAGCAACTTGATTGATGTATGAATTTGCACCAGTCATTCGAGTTCAAATTCAATCATTAGTCATATATACATTTAAATATATGTACCAAGACACGCAGCGACTGCAGTTAGATTTAAAGAAGCTATTTATATATAATTAGTTATGTAACCAATTCACTGAGGCGAAATTTGATAATTTTCCCCAATTTTTCCTTATCGAGATTAGATTGATTTTTACCACTGCCTATATAACGGTAATAATAAAATTGACCTTACAATTGAAGTATATATTGCCCTGTTAGCCGATTTTAGCCCGACTTTCTAAGAACTGATCCAGTGTGTGTGTTGAAACTTCTCCCATCGACGCCACCAAGCCGGGGTGTGCCCAGTAAGTTCCGTTGAGGTGGTTGGTAATAAGTGAAATCAAATACCCTGGTATCAATGAGGCTTTGATCTCGATAGGGTCTTGATTTCGCTGCCAATATTGCCTCTTAATA
>CM067345.1:23725437-23805437 GCA_034190875.2 Urechis unicinctus | reverse complement strand
GTCTTCTTCGTCGATATGACAATGTCCAGCAGGCCAGTAGGTCACGTTAAGCCCAATACCCGCCTGCGTATCCGTATAAAATCGCGCGGACACGGGTTGCTTGGATGCTTTCCCCACTTGCGCGATTTTACCCAGTTGACCAAATTTGCATCTTCTTACATTGGTGTTAGACTGCAGCTCCGCCCCTACCCTGCCAACCCCACCAAAAAGACCCCATAATCCACCTCTCCCAATGGCTCGTCAGTGGCCCCAACTTCTCAACACCCCCCAACCTACTTCCCACCCCAATTCCCACTGCCTGATCAATACACATATACACAAAGTATTGCGACCACTGACGTCACTCTAACATATTGACCTGCATGCGAACCAACGGGTGACGACGCCGCGACCATAAACATGGAAAAAGACGACGATGACGTCAAACTCTAACATATTGACCTGCATGCGAACCAGACAACGGGTGCCCACGCGCGCAGTCCAGAATGAGCGTTGACGCATGCGCATACGTCGTTGGCGATATTGGGGCATGTTGATCAGATGAGCGTTAAATAAAGTACGTGTGAACATAAAACCTTACCACGAATGGAATTATAAGTATTTAGGCCAAAGTCAAAGACTATCCACCTGTCCTTAATTGCAGGTGCATATGATATAAAAGGAGACCTGCGCCTCAAAATGACTTCTGTGCTTTATTAGCACCATATTAATGGTTATCATCATGCTGGTAATTTCTCAAGTACCGGCGTCATATTGATTACTCTACTCTAATGTGGAGATCTGAACATGTTTGGGATATATTCAATTTGTTATCTATATCACTTCTGGACCCTTGTATAACGGAAATTAACACCCATTTCATATCGGTGGCGACTGGCTGCTTTCCCTGTCGTATGCGTACACTTGTGACGTACATGTGAGCAAATTAGTCTCAATTGTCAGCTAATGACGTATTTACTCCATCTGAGGTAAACTTGTCGCGGCTTGATTGAATTTGAGGTGTCGTAAGTACATGACGATCGGTCAATAATGTTTGATGCAACTGTTAAGTTATAATTGTTATACACGAAGGCGTCTTTATATGCAGGAACTTTATTGGGACGGATCTAGGCATGGACTTTGATTGATTCAGGATTTTGACAAGAGTCAAGGGATGCTTTCTGTGTATAGACTATATAGAGGTGTCTCCCGGGTGTGGATTAGGGTAGCCTCCCGGGTGTGGATTAGGGTAGCCTCCCGGGTGTGGATTAGGGTAGCCTCCCGGGTGTGAATTAGTGGAGCCTCCCGGGTGTGGATTAGGGTAGCCTCCCGGGTGTGGATTAGGGGAGCCTCCCGGGTGTGTATTAGGGTAGCCTTCCGGGTATGGCTTATTAGGGGAGCCTCCCGGGTGTTGATGAGGGGAGCCTCCTGGGTGTGGATTAGGGGAGCCTCCCGGGTGTGGATTAGGGGAGCCTCCCAGGTGTGGATTAGGGTAGCCTCCCGGGTGTGGATTAGGGGAGCCTCCCGGGTGTGGATTAGGGTAGCCTCCCGGGTGTGGATTAGGAGAGCCTCCCAGGTGTGTATTAGGGGAGCCTCCCGGGTGTGGATTAGGGGAGCCTCCTGGGTGTGGTATTAGGGTAGCCTCCCGGGTGTGGATTAGGAGAGCCTCCCAGGTGTGTATTAGGGGAGCCTCCCGGGTGTGGATTAGGGGAGCCTCCTGGGTGTGTATTAGGGTAGCCTCCCGGGTGTGGATTAGGAGAGCCTCCCAGGTGTGTATTAAGAGAGCCTCCTGGGTGTGTATTAGGGTAGCCTTCCGGGTATGGGCTAGGGGTGGAACCCGAGTATAGACTTGAGGCGCTTCCCGGTATGATGCATCTTGCTATGAGCTTTATTTGTATGGTTGATCTAGCGTAAACGTATATCGAAATTTGGTTAAATCTATGGCACCAACTTTTATTTTTAACAGAAGGTCTATACAATGCTTAACTGAGATAGCTGTCCTCTATATCTTTGGGGTATTTGTGGCCAAGATAGCTTTTTGTCCATATCATTTCAAAGATAGAATGTGGGGAAAATGTATACTTCAATCAGTGATAAACAAACAATGTGTTCACATCAATCAACTTAACAATATTTAAGAAGAAGAAAATTTGATGGAGGCTTTTTAATTAGAAATCTATTCAAATCCGTAGTTTATATGGGTTGTTAGGCGGGTGTAGAAAGACAGGCATCGAATTTGGCACGCTTGCATTCTCCCATGCTGATGTATATTGTGATGGAAATTGTTTGAGTTTGACCAATGATTCACCAAGCATGGGGATACATACGCCATTGTATCACACACAAGGCTTTCATATTTGTTTTGTTATTAAGTAGATGCTAAGTACAGCATATGCAAGTAACAACCCGGTGATGTGTGAGCTCAGGGCGAAGTATGGGGCCCAGGCGTACCTTTCAACATCTGATCTGGTAATTCAGGGTTCAATATCAAAGAAACATGCTTACCTAGCAATTACCACAATGGAAGCCTGTCATTATAATTTCCGATGCGTTTGAATCCAAATAGTAATATGAGACTGCTGTAAAAACTACGCCCTTCGTTGAGGTCTCTCACTCGAACATATATCTTTATACATAGTTAACATATTATCCAATTGACACACGAACAAGTATATAAATTGCTAGTTACTTTGTGTTACCTAGACAACATACCATAACTGCACCTCCTCATCGCCATGCGTCTCCTTTGTTGAGGGATAATGAGGTGGAAAATTGACCAGCAATTACGAATGTGACCTCCCATGGAGGTCCCTCTTTGTGAGGGCGTGTGTCGGAGTTGTGCCTCGGGTGAGATCCTCCCAATACCTGCTCCCTGGTTATTGTGAACTTCTCTGACATTACCTCCGTTTACGAGGAGGTCATGGAGGAGCCTCGGTACGGGCCCTCCTGCAGCAGCCGTCTGCAGAGAGGAACCATACAGCCTCCTTCGTCATCCTCCCCCTCCCCTGTAAGCTATTTATGGCACTCTCTAATTCGTATTTTTCTCCGCCTGACAAGTTACCGTCATAATGCCAACTCTAAAGGAAGTCCCTCTTTTGTCAATAAGGAGTCTTTAATTAGGGTGTCGCGGGAAGACCACAAGCCCTCATCACCGAGTCACCTACGCAAACATGGCTCTGAGTTTTTAATTGACAAGTTCCCTTAGCCCCTTTTATCGTAGATTGTGGTGCCCTGTTGGGTGATGATGTCATATCCGGAAGAGTCTTTCTCTTTCTTCGTCGTAATGGTTTTTGAGTTTTTCAATGCGTGGATGCCGTTTCTAATATGACATCGTCAATTTGTATTTCTATTTCAGACACAATCCTTCATTTTAAGGAGATATATCAAGAAGTCCATTCCCTCTAATGTTATATGCGTCAGCCTTTCACACATTTACAAACGAATAACATCGCTAATGATTAGCTATTGTGACGTATTGTAAGCATGACGGTTTTCCTAAACTATGTCGGTCAAAAGTCAAGGTGACACATAGATCACTTGATTGTGGCTTTGATCCCCGTATATGCTAAACAATACCACGGCTTTTATTTTCCTTTAAACTGACCTATATTCTTGTGCAACTCCCCAAACATTGTGATAGTCTCATTCATAAAGAAAAAGATCTATATGTGATGAACATTAAAATGCAGCGTACTCCTAGCATTGTCATATATCATTGCGGAGACTCGAACTCGCGACCTAATAGATGGTGAAGAATGTGATATATCTAAGCAACCAAGGCTAAACCATTGAATACTTACCTTCTTTAAAGGAACATTTATTTGTGCCTTAGTCATGGAGACTACCAATTGCGCAAGCTGGCATATTTTGCTCTATACGAATAATTTCGCGATAATTAATTGATGATAGTGCGAACAAGTCAATGGCAGAAAGCTCATGGTTACCGATACAGCTGATAACCACGTCATTGGCGGCACGCTCATGGTTATTCATACAGCTGATAACCACGTCATTGTCGGCACGCTCATGGTTATCGATACAGCTGATAACCATGTCATTGGCGGCACGCTCATGGTTATTGATATAGCTGATAACCACGTCATTGGCGACACGCTCATGGTGGCGGCACGCTCATGGTTATCGATACAACCACGTCAGATGATAACCACGTCATACAGCTGATAACCACGTCATTGGCGGCACGCTCATGGTTATCGATACAGCTGATAACCACGTCATTGGCGGCACGCTCATGGTTATTCATACAGCTGATTACCACGTCATTGGCGGCACGCTCATGGTTATAGATATAGCTGATAACCACGTCATTGGCGGCACGCTCATGGTTATTGATATAGCTGATAACCACGTCATTGGTGGCACGCTCATGGTTATTGATATAGCTGATAACCACGTCATTGGCGGCACGCTCATGGTTATTGATACAGCTGATAACCACGTCATTGGCGGCACGCTCATGGTTATTCATATAGCTGATAACCACGTCATTGGCGGCACGCTCATGGTTATTGATATAGCTGATAACCACGTCATTGGCGGCATGCTCATGGTTATTGATACAGCTGATACTCACGTTGGATAAGTACATGAAAGTTAGTCTAGTTTCGGTTGCGTCCGTTCAGCGACAGCACCTTCGAAGCAATTTTCCACACAACCAACTATGCAACCCCATCTTAGCGGTTGAGACTTACAGTCAGAATCAGCACTTACCCCGACTCCCTCTCTAGAGCCACCCACTAATATCTCAACTTACGTGACATACCCAGCACCGCAGTTTAAGGCTTGTAGGTTTAGCGACACAGCTCAGTCTAAATAAAGACTGATTCTCTCTCGACCCTTTTTAACCAATGCCGACTTGGAAGCGCTCGCTGATAAAAACAATGCGCAAATAACACAGCCTTACTACGCGGATTATTGCTGGCAAATAGTAAGCCGTGCATAGTGCAAACAAGGCGCGGTGTATTAACTCCAAATTGATCGCGAGCTCCCTCGTGAGATTTGCGGGGAGTAAGCGAGAGATCGGCAGCGAACATGGTTGGGGGCGGAGAGTGTCGTAGTGGGTGAGAGTGGGTGAGAGTAGGAGAGAGAGAGAGAGAGAGAGAGACAGAGAGAGAGGAAGTGAGAGAATGAGAGAGTGGAGAAAGAGGTTAGAAAGAACGGAGAGAGAGAGAGGATGGTGAGAAAGAAAAAAGACAGGGAGAGAAATAGAGGAGATAGAGTAGTGAAAGAGAGTGGAGAGAGAGATACACACACACACACACACACACACACACACACACACACACACACACACACACACACACACACAGAGGCAGACAGTACCCTTATCAGACGTAGACACTTACACGGACAGTAGGGAGACGAATCCGGTTGTCAGCCGAAATATATTCAGCAGGGCACTCCATTTTCATACGATTACCTCCGAGG
Organism: Urechis unicinctus; assembly: GCA_034190875.2. Taxonomy (NCBI): domain Eukaryota; kingdom Metazoa; phylum Annelida; class Polychaeta; order Xenopneusta; family Urechidae; genus Urechis; species Urechis unicinctus. The sequence continues at coordinate 23,800,010 of CM067345.1, read as the reverse complement.
TGGCTGGGTAAAGTGGCGAGATAGGAGGCGGCCGCTGTACTACACTGCTTGTTTATATAGGCGAAAAAAACATAGGGGTTTGCTGTAGTTGTTCTCGATGAGTGGCCGACGAGTGTGTGCGGATGTGTGTAATGGGAGGGGGTGGTGTTAGGGGGGGGGGCGTTAGGGAGAGAGACGGTTACGAGTAGCCATGATAAACCAGAGCCGAGGGGGTCGTGGCTTGGCAGGGAAGACGGTGCGATAGGGACTAGGTACGGTTTCAGGATTTAGTTGGATTTAGGAAATGGTTTGTGGGAAATCTGTGTGTGTCATCTGCCCCCTAATAGTTACTGATGTCCCGGTATTGACGTCACCTCACTCTTCGCTGCATAAACATCTCTCCTTCCATTGTTCCTCACCATCAGCACTCTTCCCCTTCCATTGTTATTCACTATCAGTACTCTTCCCTTCCATTGTTCTTCATCATCAGCACCTTCCTCCTTCCATTGTTCTTCACCATCAGTACTCTTATCCTTCCATTGTTCTTCACCATCAGTACTCTTATCCTTCCATTGTTCTTCACCATCAATACTCTCATCCTTCCATTGTTCTTCACCATCAGCAATCTTCCCCTTCCATTGTTCTTCACCATCAGCACTCTTCCCCTTCCATTGTTCTTCACCATCAGCACTCTCACCCTTCCATTGTTCTTCACCATCACCATCACCCTCACCCTTCTACTGTTATTCACCATAAGCAATCTCACCCTTCAGCTTTTCAATTCCGTATAGAAGGCTGTTGCATTATCTAGGAGGGTAAATTGTAAGTTTTTTCCCCATTCGTTTGTGGGTGCAGATGTCTTTGAGTGTATCTTTGCCGGCCGCAATACCCAATTCGTTATAATTTATGACATCTGTGGCCCTCTCAGCCTACGATTTAAGAGAGACTGTGCAAGCAACAGCGCCATTTACATTATAGCAAATTAGTCAGTAACATTTCCCAGGTCATACAGTTCAACGAGGGGACAATGTATCAATCTGTCGCACCTGTATACCATAGTTGTGGAGTAATCAATCCCCAACCCTTTCACTAAGATATACCTGGCCGACAATTCGCAATGTCTTTTACGGCCAGGAACTTCGACTTTAAGTTCATACGATTGGCTTTGATGTAATAATGTGTCTTTGTTATATCTCCGTGAGAACCCATGTCGTGAATCACTAATACTCAGGTATATAAAAAAAACTGGAGAGCTTACTTGAACTGAGAAAAAACAATTTGACTCACGGTAATGTGTCAGGTAGCTTGCTAATCCATTAACGAATGTCTTGTTGACTTCTGCCAGAGAACCCACAAGTTGCGAAAAACAAACGGCAAGGGAAAAAATGCATATTTGCCCAGGTGTTTTATTGCATGCATGAACGTATTGGGTGTGTTAAAGTGTGACAAAACCACAGCTGTCACTTGTCAGTCTTAAGTCTTTGGACTAATATGTGCGTTGTTCTAACTCATAAATTACAGTTAGATTGTATTTCATATGCATAGATAATAGAAGGTTTGGAAAGTGCAAACCTCGTAGATTAATGTGACTGATTTCACTGACTATACCCAAATTTGTTTTATGTACTGTTGGTTCTCATTTGAAAAGGTCGATCATGTTGACCATTTATTCGTAATCACATTGTATTGTCGACACATAGCGTAGTAACCAGCTGTTAGTAATATATATATATATATATATATATATATATATATATATATATATATATATATATATATATATATATATATATATATATATATATATATATATATATATATATATATATATATATATATATATATATATATATATATATATACGTTTACAAGATGTATTAATCGTTTACCTGTAATCAATACCTGTAATCAATACTTTTGAAAACGCATTTCAAGCAGTGTTTTCTCCAAAACATTTCAGACTTTAAACTCCTTCAGCAACATAGATATCACGTGTATAAGCTGGAGGATATTGACATATCACCCTGAAAATTACAATGCAACAAATTATTGTGCTCTGTCATAATCAGCCTGGATGTCATGGCAACGACTTCACTACAAAATAACAACTGCTTTGATGTTAACTGGATGATAACATTGTTGTTGAATTTAACAGAGATATTGATTTCCGATAACTACTGCTGAAGACATGCAGTGTTGGTACTTCGTGATAGATGTTCATGTCAACGTTTGATGGAATGTTCTGTACCGAAAATAATGGAGAAAATTTGGAATGAGGGAGATTTTATCAATATATATAACAGCTTCCCTCAAAAACTGCATCTGCGATACTGTGGTTTGCAATTCGCTTATACTTCATGCCGTTCAGGAAACTTTATCATTCAGTTCCATTAAGTCTTGAAAACACTTACACTGGAGAGTGTGAAAACAAGCTGAATGCCAAATACTCCACACATCACAGCAGGCAGTCCACGAAAATGGACATACTGTGCCTCATATCAGTCCAATATAATTTGTTCTGATGAGGGTTGTTTTTAAGGAAACTCTCATATAACACTCATTGATAAGATCCTATTTATATTATCACCGTCCAAAAATCACTGTCCTGTTGGTTAGATACAATACCAGAGGTTATAGGTATACTGTCTGAAGCAAAAACAATGCAAATAATTGTGGGCTGTTACTGGCTGTTTGAAGCTGAGTCCCAGCTAACGATATACATCCACTGACACAAACATTGAAAAGTTTCATTATAACCAGATACACTCTCTCCAACTGAGTTGGTTCTTATGGAATAGAGAATTACCCTCACCAGTTAACAAAGAAATATCTGTCTAATGTCAGGATCTGTATGTCTGAAAACAAATTCTAGAATTTGTAAATATACCCCTTCGTGATTTTTTTTTTTACATATGATTGAAAGAGTGACCTCTTCGGTCGACACTGGAGCCCCTGTCTACTGTGCGGTGCTTTTTGATTGAAGAAGGGTGTAAAACAAATGGACGAGTTTGTCGATCACCCGGGTCTTCTCACCTATAAGTGTTGACCCACCTCGTTCCTCTCATATACCAGACACCTCTGCGAGGTCATCCGGCTCTCAGAACACCGACCGCCTAGCCACTCAAATAAACTCGAGTGTATAAGAGAGGTCGGGGGAAGGGTGATGAGTTGGTATTTCTCTGTCTGTCGACATGAGGTTGTGGGGTCATGTGGGGGGGTTGGGGGGTTGGGGTGGAAGGGATGAGTGTTTTGGTTTAGTTTGAAGAGAGTCCTCTTTATAGTGATACGAACACGAGGGTCTCTGTGAGGAGGGCCAGGTGTTCGCTGATATATCTTTATATGGGAGATTCTGTACAGGTGCGGAGCGCCAGGCGTTCCAGCGACTCCAGCCTGGACCCAGTATTGTGTGGCCTTTTTATATGCAGCCTTTGAAGCTGTTTTGAAGCCTTGAATGGCGAATGAAACCATTGATATTTCCATATGATTCCCGAGAAAGTGTTCCAATGCCTTTGGTAGAAAAACTCGACTGTATTGTATTATAAATAATTCTATAAAAATCAATTTGCCTTTAGAAGTCAATGTGACAAGGACTCGGTCTTGTTATTTTGTTTTGATAACCTCACAAACCAATCACACGGCTCAACGCCCAGGCATAATAGTGTCGATTTCAGGGTAGAGAAAAGCGCAGATTGAGTTGTTCATTTCCAGGTGGAGGCGGTAGAAGTGAACGGAGATTCATTTCGAGCAAGGAATCAGAAATATCAGAGAATTTTGCCGCTTATCTAGAGTCTCGCTTTGGAATTTGGATTATATATATATTTACCAAACACTCAGTTTAGCGGACATTTGTGTCTAACGTATACCTATGTACAAGGGACATTTTACAAGTCCCAGCTGTGGAGAATGTTTCAGTTTCCGCGGAGCTGTCACTGCTGTAAGCGGGTGCATTAACCGCTATACCCAGTCTTTACTGAGTATTTACATATATCAGCCGGATGTGTATATACGCAGTAGAGTTGTGGCGTTGGTGCGGTTGAGGCAGGTGTGATAGGCGATGTTGTTGACACAGCCACTGATGTTGTACAGATAACCCGAGGCCAGGAAAAACGACCAATCATTGGGCGACAAAAGAGTAATAAGCTTATCTGACCAAGTACCAATTGAGAGATGGTAATCAGCTTTTGTAAAGACACTGTTCACATGCAATCGATTCCAAGTACTTCAAATACTGCAACCCACCAATCATACCGACGGTTTGGAATGCAGTAGTGGCCTGGAAAAAAAAGCAAGCGGTGTTGGGGTAGGGGGTGTCGATATATGCGTCCGTGTATGGGAATATGAGCACAGATTGTGATTCAACGCACCTGACTGAGTGACAGAAGGAAGGACGGGGTTAGGAAGTCATCACTTAAGCGATGAGGCTCTTTGAGCATGTCAAACTGTGCAGTAAATCGCGCGGGAACAAGTTGACGCCAGCGTGTTGCTACCTCCAGCAGAACTCAAACCATACTGTTATAGCAGAGAGATAACCTCACCGGAATCGTTTGTAGGTTGATCAAACCTGTACTTGGATTTTTGTGGATCTAATTTGTGATTTGTGGATTTGCGTTTTCACAGACAGTATAAATTAATTCAGGGCATAACAGGTGAGAGGTACTTCATCAAATCACACGGGAGAAGGCCATGACAGTCGGTGAAGACTTTCCCCTCCGTCCACCACCTTGCAGGTAAATGTTATGCTGTCGATTGATACAATTAATAGGGGAAGATTTCCTCGTTGAGGAGCGATGCCTACTCGGGCTAGCTTGGCGTTATTGTAATCGGTTTTCCGCTAACACGTCGTGTAAAGAGTCTAATCTAATTGAAAACCGAGCCCACTTTAAGCCATAATGAATTTGTCGCCACCGCATAAGTCCCCCAGGGGAGATCAGGCGGGGGGCTCATTGACCCTAGGGTCCGGGACTAAAGGGAGTGTCCGCCCCGTAAATGGCGTTAGGTTCGGACCGTATTTAGACAGAGTAATCAGCCGTGAGAATGAGATCTTGTTGGCTTGTTAAGGCAGTGAAAAGCTTGTCTAACGAGATGATAGGGATCCCTGGCTATGATAGCTTCTTGAAGATTTCCGGTGAGAGTCCCATTAGAGTTAGCAGGGAACGAGGAGGTCTGTGACAAAGCGAGTGGTCATTAGCGAGCGATATATGACGGGAGTAGCGAGGGTGGGGGGGGGGGGGGGGTTTGGGAACGAGCGAGGGAGAGGTTTAGAGCTGATGAGTGAGTGAGTGAGGGAGGGGGGGGTATGAGCAACAGATAGCGAGAGTTGATGAGAGAGCCATATAGAAATGATTAGAAAGAGAGGGAGAGAGAAAGAGACATGGACAGAGGGAGAGAAAATGTGAGAGAGTTAAAGTGAAAGAGAGAAAGAGGAAGTGAGGGATGAGAGGAAGAGAGCGAGAGAATGAGAGAAAAATGGCATGAGAAAAGGAGAGGGAAAGAGAGCTAGAAAATGGGAGAGTGAGAGAGGGGGAAAGAGAAAGGGCGAGAGAGAGAAAGTGAGATACTTAGATAGAGAGAGAGAGAGAGAGAGAGCAAGTGAGACAATGAGAGATAGAAAGCAACTAAGAGAGTGAAAGAGAGGACGAGAGAGAGAGAGAGAGAGAGAGAGAGAGAGAGAGAGAGAGAGAGAGAGAGAGAGAGAGAGAGAGGCAGAAAAGAGAGGGTTATGGAGGGACAGAAAAATAGAGGGAAACACACACGGTTTATTAGGGATAGGCGAGCTGTACAAACTCTTATTGGGACAGATATGATGGTTGCCATCGTCTTAGTATCGGGTTGAAACAGAACCATAAAGTCAGCATTTCTAATGTCAGAATGAAAAAGGGAACTCCATAAAATCAATCCGTGTGTATAGTCCCATTATTTGCCAAATACTTCGGGATAGCGCCAATTTAATATATCTATAGAACACTAGAGGAACGATTGGTGTTCCTAAGACGTGTGTACATCAATAGAAGCTTTCTCTATTTAGCAGGGTATATGACCAAATGCCTGTTGTGGACCTCAGCCCGCTCACGGTCAGGGTGCCTGAACTGGTGATGATACTCATGCGCTTTCGCGAAGCTCATACATTCACTCTGTCCTTAAAACATCAGATCAGATGAAGTCTGCGCCATGGAATGGCACCGCTGTGGCTGTTTTCAACATCGTGTTACGGTACACGACTGGGTAAACGCAAAGGTCTTTCGTTTTACATTTCGTTTTTGTTGTCGGGGATTCCCGGTTAATGGGCGTGGTCAAAAGGGCGGGGAGATGACAGCGGGAGGCGGAGGCTGTAGAAATGGGAGGGACCTGTGTCAGACTCCCGCCAATCAGCGACTTGCTTTCCCTGGCGTTCAATGCCTGATTGATCCAAGTTTGTTTGCACGAAATACAATCTGAAATATGATTCCCTCATGCAGGCAGACCCCACCCACCCATCCAACCACCCCGTCCCCACTCATTTCCCCTTCCCTCCCCAAGTTCCTACCCCCCTCCCCCACCTCTTGTGACATTCATCCCCTGCAAAACCAGGGTCCGTCGCCCCCCAAATAAAACCTGGAAGCGCAGTGGATCGAACAAAACCGACGAGACAGGTCTACGGCAGTCGTTTCGAATGTCCTAGCGGTGCAAACACAGGGTCAAAAAGAGGTACCAGCGAACAACCCTACCTCACCCCCGACATTTCACCTGAGCAGCGCCAACACCCGCTGTATGGAGAGTGAGTTCTGTTGGTATAACCTCTTCCAGTCGAAACTCTATACAAAAAACGCCAGTCCCTCGGGATTTTAACCACCACGTCATCGTCATCGTCACCCAACAGTATCATTGAAAGCAACGAATCATCTGACGTCGGGCTCCATATGTAAACACAGACCGACTATTCAGACACATAGGTTTGGGAGAACCGTTGGATTACTACGAGGTATACGTACATTAACTAAAATAGACGAGAGTCTTGTTTCCGAAACAAGGCGCCTGTATATATGTGCGTCGATGTACAGATTTTCTGACCGCTTGGATTTTTAACAAGTTTAAAGCTACTCGGATTCACCATGGAATCTGCGGCCCGATGAAAGTGCCCGGGAAAAGTGGGCGATATTTGGATTGTTTCAGGTGTCATCTGTCATGACACAGCTCGCCGCTTTGGAAACAGGGTAGGTAAACAAAAAATGCATCGCTTGATAATCACCTTGTATAAAAACCACTTACGAACATTGCGCAAAAATAATCACAAAAACACAGCAACCTTGTCAACCTGTCCGCTTAACTAATGACGCATCGTCCGTGCGATAAATCATGACGCATCGCGCTTCCCCATTGTCGCGCGATTGCATTGCCGCAGATAGCATGAATATATATCTATATTGCCTTAGTTTCCATGACTAATCCACCTCTCGTCATACATATGCGGCAACAGAGTCTTCATATTCTCGCGTTCATCTCGCCAACTTCTCGTCCATCAAACCATGGCGGCCTAATGGCCGTTTTCCCCTGTCAACGTTCTCCAGGAATCGCCTTTCAGTAATTGTCCGTAATAAGATGTCCCCGCTTGCTCCGAAAGCACTCGCTTGCCGCCCCCCATTTTCATCGCGCCGTAGTTTAGCGAAGATACTCATGTCGATTTCAGGCAAGATAGCTTAATGACTGCAAATCATGCTGGTTTTCCTTTTCCATTTTTCTGCATTGTGCATATCTGTCTCTCAAATTCACCCTGTACACGAATGGCTATTATAACCAGATGTATGAATGGCAGTGATTGTCGATGTTTCGTAAATTAGCGATGTATTTTTTAATCCTGTAATCACACAGCGTCGGCTGGCTGCGTATGTCCACCCTGTTCACGTGACAATATAGGAGATGATTGACAGCAGAGTAATGTGGATTTTATATAGCCGCGCATTGTACATGAGCCGATGGTAAACATTGTCTGTGTATTGTGTATAGATGTGGTGGAGACATGACCCAATGCTTCGTTATATGACAACAATTGAACATTTATGTATGTAAAACAGTCATATAAGTTGATTCATTCAGTATGTACGGCCTCAAATCATAAAACTTTGTTATGAATACATATAATATTACACTCACTCTTTATACAAAGGTATATCATTTTAATGGTAATATTTAAAAAGCAGCGATTCAAATCATAATGAATTTTTCGACTGGAAGAATACCTCGATGATTTAACGACGTCTTTGTTGGATGTTCAAAGTTCGTATGACTTCACAGATATCGTAATATCAAAAGCATTTTTTCATGTTCGTCAAAACTTTGATATTATTGTCAACTATTGTAGTTTGGAATTATCTCCCCAACTTTCGAGATGCTAATTAGCATAATAATTATCCTAACAAAAGGTACTGATATATGTGCATTCAATTAACTATGTCATGAAAAGTGCATGGACATTGGTATCTTATTGAATGAAGTCGAAATTCTGTAACTGTTAATATTACTGAATATTTGATTATTGATATCTTCTTCCGCAATTTCTTTTTAAAAGCACAATATCAGATCAAAAGTATGTTATAAGCATTGCTTATAACATACTTACATATATTAATATATATATAAATATAAATCTTAATATATAAATAAATTAATATATATATACATAAATATATATATATATATATATGTGTGTGTGTATACATAATACATTCATGTTAACTACTTCTTATTCTTACTTTTCTTATTCGGCGACGAAGTTAGCATTATTGCTAAATGTCTCGCAATGGAATATAAGCATTTTAAGTTGTATATTTTCCTTTGTCTACTTTTATTTGGTTCATTCATTGAGGTGCTTGAAGTTCTATCCAGTAATCCAATTGGTTTTCCGACTTGAATTCGCTATTTTCGGGGGGTATTCACCGGACGCTGAGTGGACGGTCGAGTGGATCGGAAATCACTGCTTTGTCCAGTCGACCTTGGGACCGGGGCGCAGACTTAGTGTATAATTAACACCCGTCGTGGGGATGAAGTGTTTTTAAAAATACCCAGTATTGACGTGGGTTAATGCCGACGAAGAACTCTATGAGCCTTTGACATTCATTTCAAGCGTTAGGTATATATAAACGGACGTTTAGGGTTGGAACCTAGGGTTCTGGGGTGGTTATGGGTGGGGTGAGTGGGTTGGGTGGTTGGGAGCCCGCGATGTCTGATCTCTCTATCAAACATTGACAGACTTGTATTCTTTGTCCTGCGACCTCTTTTTAAACTTTACTCGGAACCCAATACTCCCGTGTGGTGAAAATACGATTCCGAAGCAAATATAGGAACGGAAGATCAAAGAGGCGGGATGTAGTGTTGAAGGTCATTGCTTATAATGGAAGTAAGGAATACTCGCAGGAGATGGGCAGAAAGGCGCTTTTTTCTATTCAAATATCAAATGTTGATGCGGGTCTACATATAGGTCGCTATATCAGGCCTCGGGAAACGTGGTTGTGGTCATTCAGTTGGTCACGTGACTCGGACATTCAGTGAAAACAGCCTCCACACAATGATCTGTTATGATAATCAACTTCATTCCTTCAATATATCTAAAATGTCCCATTGTTTGACATGCGCATCATGTGGGCTTTACAGGTCGTGTTTGTCCACTTGCCAGTGTTATAATGATCGTGTGAGAATTCGACATCGGTTCCAGCAACCTTTCGCGTGCCACTTATCCATTTCAGTCGTTTCGTTACAATCCTTAACCTCGACCCCTTTGTTCCATCCTAAATTTCATCCCTTCTAAAGCTATCCCTGCCACTTGGACTGCTCCGAATCCAAACAGGATTAATCGCTTAACAGGTAACGGGAGATTTTCGACCATCCCTCTTGTTCCACTGCGTCATATCCCACCGCCTGTAAAACCAGATTACTGCGCGCTCAATACGCAGACGAGATGTATTTAACGTCGCAAGGTTGATTCGAGTGGGGGCTTAGTTTGTAGCTCGAGCGCTTTCAGAGATCACATTACCCGAGCCTTTATCCTCCATGTTTGGCGAATGCAACAAGATTTGGGGGCCATGGATAGGGAAAAAGCGAAAGGGGTTGGGGTAAGGGGAAGGCAATCTATATGGCTAGGTTTAGACATTAATATGGCGCCTCGATCGATTACAAGACGGGTTTTTGTGAATATAGATTTGCGAACTAGGGGTCGATGAGAAAATCTACAGGCAAGCTGCCACGAATTCATGTCAGTTCCCCATATATTCACCCTCCCTATATAAGGGCATATAACATCCTTATAATGAGTTCAGTTCCAGGAGCGTTAAACCAAACCCGATTTCATTTGGGAAGAAATGAACAAATTGAGAGAATTTGTTACATGACACGTGATACAACATGACCCGCCAAACGGATGTTGTAAGTGTTGCCAGGTCTGTGATATTGTGATAGTCATGTAGAGTGGTTCCTGATGGGCGCGCAACATGAATATAGAATGAAGCCGAAAACCAAGTGGAGCTGTTCAATCATTCGTTGGTACATGCAGCAACGAATTTAGGGTTAGAAAATAAATACCACATGCATAACAAGTATGTCAATCATTCGCCATATATATATACCGATAACGCATACGCTTCATCTAACTAACATTAACGATGATGTTGCCCAAATCGTTCTTTTGTCACGTGATCACCCACGTCCCGCTGGCTCGCTTTGTCTCGGTGTCTCGTTTCATCTCCCTGCATGCTTTCCGTACTCAGCCAGCCTCACTGAGAATGACACGCTGAGCAGCCAGTGCTGACCTGGCCAGATACTCCGTCCAGTATATGATATCTGAGATACAGTCAATATCACCAAACTTCGACCTTTCTTCACTTTAAAGCGATATATATATTTGCTTTCATTATGTGTGTATAAACTGGTTCTGTTACATGGTAAGCCTTGGGATGAAATGTAGTCTGAGATAACAACAGTTTCTGAGTCAATAGAGCGATGAAAGAATTGATTTGTTGAACCAAAATCGGTGCTTTTGAGGACGGTTTGAGTTTAGTGACAGCGCTTCTATATGGCTATAGACGGATAGCCATAGAGGCTCCATGTGAGCTGCGCTAGATCAAAGTAGAGAATGGAGTGTGTATTTATGTATGCGTCGGTTAGTCATATTACCTTAAATGTAGAATAGTAAAGCCACTTAGAGAAGAATTGGGAGGACGTGGGCCTGGGTAAGCGAGTTGACTTCCATGTCGTATTGTGAAGTTTTCCATTTCATGCCTCCATTGTTGATTTCAAAGTGATATTGTGACCATTTCACAGTGAGAGGCGGGGCATCCTGCTAAAGTCGCCAACTGGAAGTAGACAACATACATATGCAAATTAGAGGGCGTAGCCATAACCTCCATCGTACGTTGGTTGGTGTTTCTTGACATTTACCCGTCGCATTTCAAGAAACGACAACTGAAGACTTCCCGCGCTCAAGGTTCAGCAAATATGCACCTTTGAGAACCTTTCCCGCAATGATAATTCGTTGTTTATACACACACACACACACACACACACACACACACACACACACACACACACACACACATATATATATATATATATATATATATATATATATATATATATATATATATATATATATATATATATATATATATATATATATATGCGGGGTAGATATTATATATGGTGTAACAGACCCGTACATATGATCATTTACTGTTTGGTTTTTTTCACATAAAATATGCAATTGGTTATGATCTGATTGTGGAAATTCTTAATCAGACGCTAATTTGCTTTGCGTCTGAATTGAAAAAAGGGGATTCCTAAGTGAAGCGATCGATTATTTGTCCTTTTGAGGAAATCGCTTCGGTATGGGTGCATGTTGGTAGTGGGGCGGTGAGGCTGTGTGTGTGGGAGGTGGGGGGGGGGGGGGGAGTGGGGTGAGGCTGGGGTGAGGCTTGGGAGTGGGTGAACATTGAGCTGTTGTCACTATCACCGGGGAGATTTCTTTTTAAGAAATGTAATAACGTCATCGAAGGATTGATAATGTTCGACTTAGAGGAATAATGTGATCAATATCTGATTAAGTGCTGAGTTCTGAGCTCGCATACACAGGACCTTGTTACTTCCCTATGCATCGTCACGTTGCGACTGCGTATCCTCGATAAGGGAATCGGAGGAAATCCTCGGAGGAAGTATTTAGGTGTTAAACGCCTTGATTGTGCAGTTATTAAGTGGCTGATCACAGAATATATAGATGTGAAGCGCCAGACATTCATTTGAGCGACCCTTACAACTCATTTTCATATCCAGCCGAGTTGGAAACAGCGCGGAAACTGCTATTTAGCCCTAATCCTATCATTAACATAAGAACGCCGAGTATCCCGCCCCCTGTCGGTAATAAGAATAAGGTATCTATCAGTGTTAATTCTGTCAAGAGTAGGCGATGATAAGGCATGCTTCTTATAGTGGAGGGCGGGCTTTCAGGCTCGCCATCTCTCTCGGTGCGCCTGCTAAACTCAAGCTCACGCCGTTCCGCGGACAGTACGAGACTTGAAGCGGCCAGCCAGCACGAAGCGCACGCTCGCGACAGCTCCCAAAGCACGTTACCCCGCTCCAGAAGAAGTCCCCTATACAAGAACACGGTAAGCGACTGACGCGTGCCGCGCGGACCGCCGACGGCACGGATGTGACGCGCCACTGCGTGCCGACGCGGCGTTTGTGGCCCAACTTTAGATGTCCGGCGTTTAAGCAAAACTGAGGCATGAGGCTTTAAGTGCGACCTTATAAATAAGATAGGGTTTGACTTCTTTTATCCAGTCATTCGAACGAGAGTCTTTGACTGGGCGTCTTCTTTTAGGAGGCAGTTGACATCATATTCATAGACCTAGACGCAGGAGTGGACTTATACATCCAACTCAAGCTTACGGATACAGTTTCCTTGCTACAACAAATATGCCAAATAGTATTTAAAAAAATATAATTTTAATTGGTTGATACATTGAAGTTATGCACATATAGACACAACTGTATGGATTATGTTGTGCTTAATTGCATGGAATATGGATATGTGTTTGCAAACGGTAAGTGTTAACACTAGCGTGGTCGGATATAGTTTCGGACGAATCACCCAAGCGCTTTACTATGTCATAATTTCATTTGCAGGCATTGCGTTTAGTTAGACCGAGCTAGAGAGTATACGTCTCACACAACTTCATTTTAAGTCGTCTCTCTTGACAAACACATGCGCTCCACTAAAATCAACCGTTTAGTGAAATAAATCCCGCGAGTGTCACCAGCCATATATTACAGCAATTACTTTATATACAGCTTATAAACATTTCGTGTCATCTGTCGGTAATTGCCACGTGGACACCACAAGTGCCCCAAATTATTCGGAGCATGGCAGCGTGTTTTTGGACGGGAAGATGAGATGGTTGCGACAGCAGGCTCAATTACACCTTACACATGTCGTGTTTTCAGATTCGATCTGATGATAGCCAAAAAAGACGAATAATTCTGTGTTCGGAAAAAATATTGGCAATTCCTCCATCGAAGTTTTTTTCGATAACATATGTATTGTAGTGACAATGCCCTTACAAAAGTGTCAAATGCAGAATATTATTCCATATATGCAACAAACAAACAAAAAACCACCTTGACCGCAATTACCCTGAACTGATGACAATACAAGGTCCTAACTTTTCAGAAATTACGCATAATATTTGGAAATTAATTCCTGAATTTTTAGACTTGGTATGGAGCTTTATGTGTATATTTTACAGCTGGGAAGTTATAACGGGAGAAGGCGGCGTCATGAAGGAAAAGTCGAAAAACGCCGCGCGCACGCGACGAGAAAAGGAAAACTCCGAATTCTACGATTTGGCCAAGTTACTTCCGCTTCCAGCAGCCATAACGTCTCAACTGGACAAGGCGTCCATTATTCGCTTGACTACCAGTTATCTGAAAATGCGAGCAGTTTTCCCGGATGGTGAGTCTCTTGTTTTGTGTTCTTATCTGTCTAGCAAGCGTTGATACACATTCCTAACCCAAATTTACTGGAGGTCTTCAAATTATTTCCATATAACTCCCGACATTTCACATGACGGCATATTCATTTTCACACAACGTAATCTAAAATGCAGTGTACAATTAATTTTTGCGCATATCGATGTGTTAAATGTATTATTCTTGAGAAGCTAAGTGACTAAATCGAATGGCGTATAGCCTACATATATTCGTATAACGATGCTGTTATAAACGTAAAAACCCTCTGAACAATATCACTTATAAATAATGAACATTACATGCGTTCCATTCTGCGAATTCTTTCGCTTGCGCATCAACAAAAAAAGGCTGTTTACGTTAAATGCGAATCGTAAAGGCGATATTATGCGTTGTTAATTACCCCATTAATGGAGAGGTGACTTAGACTGTGTGTCCTATCGTCACACAGCCCGCTGTGTGACGGGGTCACGCACATTGTTGCCAGTTGCCCATCACCTTGGTGTTCTCATTGTGAATTTGTCATTTAAAAAAAAAAGAGATAACGTTATCTTACCAGGGTGTGTTTATTTTAACTGGGGCATGGTTTGCTCTGGTTATGAGGGAAGTTTACCTTCGAGGCACTTACTATATATAGGTATAGGTCAGGAACGATGGTCGGGAGCGATGTTTGACTGGTCGACGCGCGAATATCAAATATCGTGGTAACAGATGGAACACAAAATAATTCCTTATTAAGGTGAATTCGCCGACAAGGTGACAAGTCACGTGGGTGACTTGCTCCTATTTGGGTTTTGAATTAAATATATTTATTTACAATTACGAAGTCAAGTCCAAATAAGCACAGCGCTTCCTGGTGGAAACCATTTTGCGTGACGCGGATTGGGGTAGCATCGTACAAAATTTGTCGCCGTAAGAATAATATATTTAAGGCACTGGGTTGAATTTTTTTTCACTTGCCTGACCATATTTGGTAAAATTTCATGCATTGTGTCATTATCAACAAGACAATTAACATTCTTCCATTCAATATTAATTCATCGTGCCATTCCTCCCTTTACGCTCTCTCTCTCTCTCTCTTTTACCAGGCGGTCGGCAGCGCTGTAAAATCGTTTCCTGAATGCAAACATGCATATAATTTGAATAATTGCCACTTGCAGTCGCGATCAAATCGAGTCAATCCAGAAAGCATTTCTAATTAATGAATGCATGTATTAAGCACGGATTAATGGAAAATGCGAAGCCAAACAGACCAATAAGGCGGGGATCGATTGGTGAACTGACCATGCGAAGTAAAGGGTCGATACGTGCTGCAGATGTTATAAATATAACGAGTATACACCCGCGCCAATGGACTCCTCTCGTTGTCTATATGAAAACAATTTCATTGTCCGTTTCATATTTTATAATTATTGATGGAAAGCAAGTGAATAAATCGGAGAAGCACCTGTCGGTGATTCTGTCAATATATGTCGTGTAATTCACCTGCAGTTTTAGATTTATTTATTATCTTATATATACTTGTCAAACATATATATGGTTGTCTAGATTATCACATCTATTTTAGTATACAATTTAAAATAGCCATTTATGATTTTTAAAGCCGATTCGATGGCTAGCAAGATAATGATACTGATAGGGAAAATTCCGCTGTTTGGGTAAGATTATTAGCATTGAGCGTGATCGCCTATAGGGCCAAGATCAGTCGAAGTCTGTTTGACCTCAGAGAGAAAAGAGCCGAACACGATGTGTGATACAGCCACGCGTTAAGGACCTCACAAAATGCCTCCACACCTTTCTCGTCCAACCCTGTGTCTCCTCCTCCGAGGGCGTTAATCGTCCCAATAAAAACCCTCACCGGGACCTCCTTGAACAACCTCCGCACTTCACACCGCGTATGGCCAATTGAAGAAGGCTTTATCACGACTGCAATTTTCCAGTCTATTACGGTCCAGACGGCTTGACTAATTGCGGGTTGGAGGGCTTAGGGCGTCCGGTATGAGTATAAACAAAGGTTGTTGGTGGTATAAAAAGTAGGTTTGGTCAAGCGAGAATCTTGTTAGACTACTGAATGTCGCACGTGTATGTGTACAGAGAGGGCCGCAGATGGGTCAAAACGCGAGCCCACACGTATGCAATACATCGTTTTATTCGATCCTCGTATACCCTTTATTTGAAGACAACATCGATTGTAGATGCAATTGTGAAGGCCAAACAGTGTTCTCGGTTGGCGGTCTGAATGCCTCACTTGCCATGACTTCCTCGCTCACCGGCTGACTTCTCCGCGGATTCATAAGCCTTCATCATCCATTCATTATTTCACTTTGCTCACTCACCCACCCACTCTCTCTCTCTCTCTCTCTCTCTCTCTCTCTCTCTCTCTCTCTCTCTCTCTCTCTCTCTCTCTCACTCTCACTCTCTCACTCACTCACTCTCTCTCTCTCTCTCTCACTCACTCACTCACTCACTCACTCACTCACTCACTCTCACTCACTCACTCACTCACTCACTCACTCACTCACTCACTCACTCACTACTCACTTACTTACTTACTCACTCACTCACTCACTCACTCACTCACTCGCTCACTCACTTACTTACTCACTTACTCACTCACTTACTCACTCACTCACTCGATCAATCACTCTTTTACTTACTCTCTCATTCACTCACTCGATTTATTAATCAACCAATCAATGAATCAATCTCTATCAATCACTCTCTCTGTCGCACAATCACTCTCTCACTTATTCATTCAGCCAATAAATCAATCAATCCTTCAATCACCCTGTATAACTCAATAGCTCACTCACTCTCTCATTCATTCACTCACTCACTCACTCACCTCTCACTCAAATACACCACCTTCTCCTCTTCTTCCTCCTGTGCGCTGCCTCACCCCCCCCCCCCCCCCCACCCCACATCAACAGGTACCGTGGCTTAATGGGCAACGTCATTAATTACGAATCATGGGGCTAAAAGATTCGATAGAGGGAGAGAGTTTTCTCTGATAGGCCGCGGCGAGGGGGCTCAGATTGGCATGTATGGAGCGATTAATGGCATGGTATGCCGCCTTTGACTGAGCTGATGAGGCAGAAACACGCCGCCACACGAGGTGGGATAGCGACGGGTAAGTTGGAGTATCTTTTTTTCCACATTCTATCGCAGCCCCTTTTTATGAGCGATTCTCCCCATCCCTCCCATCTCCCTAGATGGAGTGGCAGAGCGAACCATTTTACCTTCCCTCAATTGGCTTCGTTTAGCTGTTAGTGAACAATGGTTGCATCTTGGCGCAAGTCGCTCATTAAGCAACCGACGGACACATCCGCCGCATATCAGGCGACTGTAGCGACGTCACACGGCGGCCATGCGGAGTGACTTAGTTTGTTTCATCTCATCCGCTGACTCTTGTATTGTTTATGCACCTGCTAGAGAATCCAATTTAACTCCTTAATCAGGCACTGCGAACTGTTTATAATGTATCTATATTCAAACCTGGGACAGAACAACAAAGCGCTAGTTCAGCTACATAAGTGGCATTGATAATCGACTGCACTTATCAATAATTGATATATTGCTATTGTAATTGATGTATATGGTATATGTATATAGACCAGGTACGCACAGGTATTTGTGGTGTGGTGATTACATTGGGAGGCCCAGGTGTAGGCTATCTGAGTCAGGTGTCCAGCAAACGCTTCCCCCTTGATGTCCGCTGGAATGTCTCGCATGGCACGTGCACAGCGTCTCCACCTTCAAAACATGCTGTCATGTTGGTGTTCCGTTAAACCCTATTCTTACCATTATTCATTTTTATCCATGGACAGAGTGGTATGGTATTTTGTGGAGGTGTGATTGTTGATTGGTATTACAGGTGTTGAAACGCTGGTGTATGTTATTCGCACCTGTAATAATCATTATTATCAACGTCTGCATCGTTATCGTCTTGATATTAACCATGATCGGCGTCATCAAAATCATCATCATCATCATCATTATGATCATCATTATAATCATTATCATAATCATACCTATTATTATTATGATCTTTATCATAATCATCGTCGTCATCATCATCATCATTATCATTATCTTCGTCATCATCAGCATCAATATTATTGTCATCATTATTGATAATCACTATCAATATTATTATTATCTTCTTTATCATCATCACCTTCATCTAAACATCATCATCATCATCATCATCATCATCATCATCATCACTACCACCGCTAGCCCTAACCCCATCTCCATTACCCCACATCTGCCCTTAAACTCTCTCTGTCTCTCCCTATAACATGAAGGTGGTATTTTACATGTTACCTTTGAAGTCGAGGACCCTTAAGAAGCGTGACCCGCGCACCGACCGAGTGGCCAAAGCAAACACAGCCACCAATGACCTCCCCACCACCCCAGCGAGTACTTCTCGCGCTTGTGTAGATAACCAATTGTCTTTACCACTACCTACACCCGAAACATGCAAAAGCCTTGGTATTTTTCTAGAGCCATTCACTCGCAAGAGTGGTACTTATATGTTTGGACAGCTTTGGACAAGTGTAGCGCACGTGCATGCCCTAAACATATTTCAATAGGTTATCTCGGTTCAGCTTGTGGTCTCTTAGATTACAGCGACACCAAATAGAACGTAGTACCATAGCAGGGACCTCACTCAAGAAGCCAACAACCGTCGAGAGAGATCGCCCGTTCCTTTCGTATCTATCATTCAGGTGTTCTTTTGATTGTAGCCAGGCAATGTCCTAATCAACAGGTGTTCTTCTTTTAAAAAATGAGAGAACCACCTGTGTATAGATTTAAGTAATGATAGCTGATTGGAATCCAGATTCAGGTGAGATAAAAGGCTAGCAGGCGATTTTAGGCTCGCCAGTACTTCAGATGGTGTTTGGAGCCACTAAATGAACACCTGAGGGGAACCCTAACTTCTCCGTTACCATGACGTGCACCTCAGAAATCAACCGGTCTACCTCCTCTTCACTTTCTCCATAGATATGCGCAAATGAGTTAATTCTTCAGGAAAGTCATGTCAGTACCGCTCTGGTTATCCTGCCTCGTATCCTTCACCGTGATCCCATGCGATTTGATCCCATGCGATTTGATCCCATGCATGATATGATTACTGTTGATCTGAACAAGTTTGACCCTTTGAAAAGCGGTTGAACGAGAACAGAAACCAAGGAGCTTTAGCCTGAACTCTTAACACCAATCTCTTTATTCACAGGTGTGGCAAGCCCCTTCAACCTGCCACATATATAAACACCTATACTTCTACTGGTGTTGCATATTCGCATATAATTAAGGGCCTGCATACCCGGAACTGACCCTCGCCGGATTTTTTTTTACTGCATATCCTCTTGGGAATATTTGTAACACGTCACTTCTGTATGACTAATTAAATCCCACATGATATATCAGCACTTCAGCGAAAGAGAAATTGCAGCATGCGAAAATATAGAAAATTCTCATGGGGTATTTAACAAAACATATTAGATGTTGCTATGACACCGATATAAGAGTAGATAGCGACACCTTCTCGAAAATATATACCTCTGTTTCAATGCAGGTGGTCCATATACTCTTACACCCAAATACAATAGCTCCTCCAGCAGTTTATTCCAAGCACCCATTCGACCTCTGTGTACACTATGACTCTAAGTGAAATGAAGGAATTTAATCCCACTCCTCTTGCTCAAGGTGTTTTACCTACACGCAGACCACCAGCCAACTAACCAACCCAACCTATCCACATATAATACCAACCCAACTACTTCAAAGACCGTTTAGCTTCCAAACTTTAAAATTGATTCCATCGGTACTCAAAGGGATCATTTCTGGAGGCAAGAACTGAGGGTGTATATCACAGCAGAGTAGACAGGTGTTCTGGGTTTCTGATCACAGGTACCTTACCTGGTATTACTGGTGAGCAAATCTCATTGGGTCACTTGGGATTTAAAAAACTCTTTTAAACACCGATTGAATGTAGTTGCTTTCGGGGTATGGGCGTTTATACCTCTGGGCTGATGTGGTAGCGATTACCGATTTTTATTGCCAACATAGCACTCGCTTTAGTGCAGACTTCCACACAAGCCTATCGCTTACACAGGTCCGCTAGAGGGCGTTGCGAGACGGTTAATCATTGTGGGTTTTCACGATTGAGGTCTATTTGAGGGTTTATTTAGCGGAGGGAGATTGAATAAGGTTCACTGCTGCAGTCTATCTGTCGGTATTTAGATATAATTACTGCCGGTTAATATGGACTTCGATAACATACTGAAGGTTTTCATACCATGTCTATTAGAGCTATTCATTTGAGATTGTCTTAGCTTGTGGTCATACAACTCCCTCTGGACAAATATCGTCAGGGGACTAATCGCCAAGGCTACAACCCATACCGCACCTCCACCCACCCCCACCCCCAGGTCCAGCCCATCAACCACCCTACTCAGGCACCCTACACCAATTCTTTATATATCCACTGGACCCACAGGAAGAGCGCAAGCCATTGGTTATACGATCTTTGAGCAGGTTATCTTTGCGAGACAGGTTGTTGAAGCTGGAAGCTGGTCGTGCGCTGACTCCACGCGGAGGGATTAAAGGGTAGGGTAGCCGGGAGATGCTCTGAAGGACTGCGGCAGCTGCAGCTGGCTCGGCGATGCTGCTAAAGAAAGAAACGCGGTCGGACTGGCGTGCTATAGGAAAGATACATATGTAAATACAGTTGCTTCGCGTTGCAGATGGTATCGGTATAAAATAAAAAAACTTTATGTCCACGAGTGATATGCTTATATATCCACTCAAATATACACCACGCAATGACCATTCTGCGTCGATGATGCGCGATCAGTCCGCATTTCCTCTCCTGGATAATATATGTGCATACTAATGAGGGATCTCAATAATTTTTCGCGCCTTTTCTTTACTACTCGCCGCTTGCTTTTACACTGTTTATTCGCTGCCCTATACGCATTCATAATAACTTTTCGACAACACGCGCTTGTATTGCGTCATCGGAACGCTAGACAATACCACTCCAACCAACATTACCCACCCCTACCCAACCCCACTCTACACGCTGACCCACTCCCTACGCCACCAACCAAACTCATTTCCCGCTTGCGTTTAATCTCATTACTGGTCGCAAACATTTGCTGGACGGAACTTTCAAATTAGACCTCGGCGTAAGAGGTTCTATGAAGGGGGGCAGCGGAGATAGCTACGGAAAGAGTCACAGGTTAACCAGCGAGGAACATCCGCTGTTATAAAACGCTCTCATATCAGATGATGGCGGTTTTCTTGTTGCGTTTTACATGGACAAGTAATGTGAAGTTGTGAATTGACCTCGTCAAAATAGTCAAGACTTTATAATAAGAAATCGCCCTTGAGAAAATATTCCACGAAGTCTAAAGAATTAACAATTCAAAACGATACATATATCTATTCTGCCACATTACCCAAATCAATCGCCGCGTAGTCAAAATGCCGTTATATTTTTCCCTCACTTGTACTCCGTTATAGCTTGCCATACTTGATTCAAATCATGTTTAGTATGAGCATACCTGGTCCCCTAGAATTAGGTGTTTGGGCGAGGATAGGAGGTGTTGGTTTTACCTTTGTAGGCTAGCCACTGATTAACGCTTCTGAGAAACTTAACACCTGGCTAAACGTCTTACGAGGCGTATTAAAACTGAGTTAAGCTGGAAGGAAATGGGGATGGGATTATAAAGGTTGTGGTTTGTCGGGTGTGGGTATTGAGGTTATTGGCAAGGCTTGTGACGTGGGACACTCATACGAGCGTTATTTCCTCCGACCTGAAGCTGATGTCAATGTTCGGGTGCAAATGGCGTTGACACCTGATTTATAAGGAAGCTACGAGTGATCGTTCAAGGGGTGCTGCTAGGCGTAATTATTGTGTCTGGATAGGGGTCGGTGTTGATTGAGCATTTGCGGCTCACAACGGTACATTCTTATGCACGGACGTGAATACTGGCATATCCAGTACTGAACACCTGTAAATTCTTTATTTCATACATGTAAATTCATTACCTAACACCTGTGTATTCCGTACCACATACCTGTAAATTCATTACCTCATCTGTGTATTACGTACCACACACCTGTAAATTCATCACCGCACACATGTAAACTCATTACCTCACACCTGTGTATTCAGTACCGCACACCTGTATATTCATCACCTCACATATGTGTAATCAGTACCAAACACCTGTATATTCAGTTCCCTGCATGGCACACTTCTATATTCTGTAACACACACCTGTCAATTAATTACCACCTGTACCGCGTACCTGTTGATCCGTTTCCCGTCCGTTGAATGTCAATCACCTAAACCATCACAAGCAACTTCGGCTAATTACAACACGCCCTTCAGTGGGCTACCTCCTCAGAAGAGGTCCCTCAGAGGAGGTGAGTGATGAAGGAGAGGCAGGGAAGCGCCCTCCCGTACGTGCCTCATGCCGACTTGAGGTCCATATGCTTCACTTAACCTGGTTAAAGCATTAGACGCCTCGACATTGGCTGCCTCTCGGCCCGCGGGCACGTCGTAAGAGGATGGTGCAAGAGACGGCTCTGTGAACGCTACAGATCTATGGATCTGATACTCAACTTCTGATTGGATGCTAAAGTTAAATACCTTTCAGTTACAGTCTGACTTGAACCTCAAAGCCACGAATCTCCTCTTGAACACAGTCATTACTCACTGGGCGTTAATAGCAGATTTGCGAATCAATTGACTAAAATCCCTGCTCACACCTGGTGTGCTTATTAAATAACTCCTTTCTCCGTTACCAATAATAAAATCAAAATAGTACTGATTGGTGAATTGCTTACGTCAATCTTTTGCTCGACCTGGCTAAAATAACTCTTAATTTTAAATGAATCAATGGTTACCTCTCTCGGTACAAAATTTAAGTACAGAAGTTGGAACTTGCAACTTTGAGGGTATGTCAATTAAAATCAACTGTAAACATTGGCCCTTATTTACATCTGTAATTACACAACAATACCCTTGGGCAACTAGGTTACGGGAAACAGATCAAGCATGCAGTGTAATGCGCGAAATCTGCAGCCATCTTTCCAGCCAGAGACCCCACTCCACAGGGCTTAGGGGTGGGCCCGTAGACGCAAGACCCTCTTTTGAACTCCAACTCCCCCTCATCACGCCTATTAACTATGGACCCGTTTTAGCATTTCTCACCCCACGGACAAAGGAGTTACGACGAGGTGATCATGAATATATTTAACCAAGTGAATTGTGTTTAAAGAGTGATTTAGAACCGGGAAGTTATCTTGTTGTAATTCCGGCGTCACATGAAAGCCGCGTGACTCGAGAGGTGACAAATTCCAGATACCCATGGTAAAATTCGCTAGCGTGTCTGGGTGTTACTCGCGAAGTGACCGGTATATGTCGGAGGAATGCATTCGACCTCCAATTTAGCATTCCTCTATTCAATTTCGACTACTTTAAATGGACAAGCATTTTCCCATTTGCCATCCCATCTTAAAACGTGTATGTACGCCGCTTCAGTACTCCCGAATAATTTGAAATAGGGTTTAGTTACCACAGGCCAAATCAATTTCCTAGAATCATCGTATCGAGAAAATTTAAATTCCCAGTAAATACCCACCACCCCCTCCAGGAATTCTACCATGCCCTCCCAGCCCTGTTTCCCCATCCGCTGATCACCTGATCACGGTCATCCCAGCTACACCTAGCCCAGGTCGTACGTGACACAGCATAATAAGACGATTAAAACCAGAGGCTGAGCTGTTTGCTTGGAGTCTTTTGATCTTGTGAGGTTATGTGACCTTGGACGAAAAATGAGGGAAGGGTTTCTGTGTACCACCATCTGCGCCGCACTGTCGCTTATTCAGTAGTAACTCACTCCATTTATTTTCCGAATCAAGCAGTTGAAATGATCAGGGAATATATACAATAGTCAATCGGTTATTAGTAAAAAAAATCTGATTTAAAAATGTAAATATGACAGTCATTTTAATTTGCAACACAATTCTGATTTGCCCGATGCTTTTCTGACATCATATGTGAGTGTGACGCGGGTGTATTTTTTGAAGCAGCTATAGGGGGAAAACATGTACAGGTGAGTGAGGTACAAGTCTTATAGGAACGGGCACGAACTCGATACCAGGAAATTATTATTGCCACCAAAAGCGGCTAAAGCTTTCTGTGAGTGGTGATAAATGAGGCCGCGTTTGTGTGAGGGTAAAAGAGGGATTTGTACAGGTGAGGGAGAATGAGGAACTGGTTGGAGGGTTGGGGGTAAGCGAGAAGGAAGCCACTGACTTTATAAGGGGGTTACAGGTAAGGAAATGTAACTGGTAGGAGTGGAAGGTAACGAGCTCGGAGGTCAACTAGAAATCTGGCCTCTCCTACTGGGGGTATGCTGAATGTAAGGACCTCTTGCGAAAATGAGGTACTTCGTTAGAGGGAGTGAGGTAGAGGCGGAGAGGGTCGCGTGCGTGGCGGTAGGGGTTAGTGCGAGTCAGACGGGAAGGGATGAGAGGGCGGTAGCTTGGTGGTTAGAGATGGAGATATTCTGAACAGGGAGTCTATCACTTAAACGAGGTAAAAACGTGTCATTAGCATAATTAGGCATGAACCTGTGGTGAATGGCTGTGTTCTAATCAGGGCGAGTGATTGGGTGAATGAGTGAGTCAGTGAATGAGCGAGTCAGTGAATGAGTGAGTCAGTGAATGAGCGAGTCAGTGAATGAGTGAGTCAGTGAATGAGTGAGTCAGTGAATGAGCGAGTCAGTGAATGAGTGAGTCAGTGAATGAGCGAGTCAGTGAATGAGTGAGTCAGTGAATGAGTGAGTCAGTGAATGAGTGAGCCAATGAATTAGTGAGTGAGTAAGCAACTCGGTCAGTCAGTCATTTAGTCATCCAGTCTCTAACCGAGTCTTGAGTTTACTTATTGTATGTGCCCATACACCTCAAAGAGGCATACATAGTTGATGGTTTTATTTCAACTTCAAGTGTATTTTGTGTTGAATGTCATTACGTCCAACTCAATTTCATTGGCAGATTCCGCTTTGAATTTTGGCGCGCGCCCCTCGGCGGAACTGTATGGTTTTGTGAACATTACGGTGTCAACAAAATCCTTCCCAAATAGAACAGACGCCCCACAGCCGCCTGGGGCCAAGTCGGATGTAAGCAAATACTCGAAACAGTCCCTTGTATTTTCAACAGATTGCAGTCAACAAGTGTTCGCATTGCCCCCCGGCGAAATGAAGGCGAATTTTCAGTGATTTTATTTCGCGGCCTGTTGACCACTGTTTAAGACTGCTTCCACGGGCGATTAAGTTAAGGAGGCGTGGTAATATCCTGAACACTAAGGATATCTCTCCCATTAATTACACTGCGTAATTAACATTTGTTTTCATCTTGGTAACTTGCCGCCGGACAGCGACGCCAAGGAGTGAACTCTCTCAAGAGTTCGCATTAATTTAAGATTAGTGGCAGAAGGTGCAATATGGCGGCGAGTGATGAAATCGTCCACTGCGGATGTTTGTTGGTGTTTGTTTTCAATTCGTGGTGCCAGGGTTCAGGCGAAAGGGCGAGGTAGGTTTGCTGAGCACAGTGTTGCTGGATCCGATGATTTGGCCGAGCAGTTAATGTCAGTTAAATGAAATGCCAGAGGAAAAGTTTAATCAACAATGTCAAAGCTTGTTGTTGGAATCAGTGTCAGGTCGAAGTTGAACTGTTTGGTGATTTACACACGTATCGCATCAGCTCACAGAAGGTCTGTTGAACCAAGCTGCATTCACATCTTGAGCTTAGTCTGCGTAAGCGGTATGACTTCTAGCTAGTGTATCCAACACTATACGGCACTATTATTTCAAATTGATTTGAAAGAATTCATTGATGTTATAAACTAGTGCGGACTGAAAGTCACGAAGCAATTGATCGTTCAGCGTCCTCGAGTAAGATGACAAAGAATGAATCTGATTTCAGATGCACAGCAAACAAACATGGCGGCCGCCATTATCCCGCTGCGTTTACGTTTGACAAATTCCAGTTTGAGATTTTTTAGGAAAGTTCTTGGAATATTCATCGGGCTGGTAGCATATGGTTCATTCATGAAAGCGCATCTGTCTCAAAACAATGCACAATGCTTATCGATTTATGGTGAATTAATTTATCAACAGCTAATTACATAAATAGATCCCATCATCCCTTGGGGAGGTGACATCAACACCCACCCCCACCCCAGTCTCACCCCAGTCCCACCCTGCCAACGTTGGGGTCTCCGTACCCCCTGCACCCGCACCTCTATCTTCCCGCTCCCACCCATCTGCACCACTACCTCTACCGCTCCCACCCATCTGCACCACTACCTCTACCGCTCCCACCCATCTGCACCACTACCTCTACCGCTCCCACCCATCTGCACCACTACCTCTACCGCTCCTACCCATCTGCACCACTGCCTCTACCGCTCACAGCTTACCTTCTATTTCCTTTCTTTCGATGCTATGCATAAGATACTATAATCAGTAAAACCCGTCTTTAACGGACACTCATTGGTCAAAGCTAAAGTATCCTTTATGGGCAGGTATCCTTCAAAGGCATTGACATTTTCGGCCTTGACTTGTGCAAACTGAAATGTAAGGTGCCCGTTAAGAAATGTTCCTATGTAGCTCACCCATGTAATCGGCGCAAGGTACATTGTCTATGTTGAGAAAGTATTTAAACAATGATAAATACTACAAGTGGTCTATGTAATGAATGGCTCCTCCAGGTGAGGACATATACCCAAGTACATCTCGGTGACAGCTGCAAGAGTTCTCAACAACCCCAACCTGCCTTCTTCTTTCATCTGTGCCTCTTACAAACTACTTGGTTGCGCGGTGTTCATTGGATGTTACGCTTGCTCAGCAACCTTGCCGGTCGTCACAATGCAATCAACGACACACAGGTGTTCTGGTCCCATCAAGAGATCATCCTAAGATTCCTGTCATTTGAATAACAATTAAATGATGGATGACCAAGTTGATGAAATTATGTGGCACAATGGTGGAAGCGATAACAGATCTCAGGACGATATGTGTAATGAAATAATTATATTCTCCACAATGGGTTTTCATGTAAAAGTGTGCTTTATTTTATAAATTGCAGGCTGTCATTTTGGTGTTCAGGTTGGGGGGTGGTGTATAAATATTCTGTATGGGCCTCTCTTCACTGTCATGGCCAGATCATTGACAAATCTATGTATCTTGACACCTTAAGCGTGATTTTGCCAGTGCGATGGATAGCTCTGCTTCACCAATCGCATATTTCGCCTTTAATCACAGGTGGCGTTAGGAGCAGTTGTATTTTAGTTGCTGGCGGGGATGCTGAGCAATCGGTTCCATCTCTCTCAGCCTGGTCATATAGTTGAGACGGATTGGCGACACAAGTTATCAATTTGATTTCACGCCATACCTCGTTCGTCATCTGGCCAGACGTTATGGGGAAAAAAACCAAGCGATTTTACTTTAATTTGGGCTTGCTTCTCGATCGGCTTAGTGATAGCTTGACTAGTGGGGGCTTTAGAAAAGCTCGCGCGCCTTGAATTGTTCTGGACCGCTCGTCGAAAGTCCGCCTGTTGAGAGAACGCAGCTCCTGTTAGCCGGAAGTTTAACAGCGCGTAGCGTGAGGAGGAGACAAAAGCAGAAGATCTCATGATAGGCACGTTGTGTGATTTTACCGAAATGCACGGACTCTATCCAATATATGAGGAATTCTTCTTTTGTAATGTATTTATAGGCACGTTCGAATCATTATTGTGCTTCAATCGCGCGATGATTCATTTTAATTTTTATCTCATTGAAGAAAAACAGAAGAAAACAAACATGGGCGCACTTATTAAAAGCCGTGTCAAACAATGGAAGATGTCTTCATTATTATCTGCCTCCTAGCTGCAACAAGATAAGTTACCTCGATGGAGGTTGGGGATATTAGACCGAACTCCCCATTGCTTTCATTACTCGCCATCTTAACAGAATTTGATGGAAAACGCTACAACGAACAGGTGCGTATTTCATGGAGGGGGTAATGGTAGATGGGCTGCAGTGGAGGCCTATTAGTTTGATATCTTTATAGCTGCTGATTACAATCAATGCAGCTTTCAGAAGGAAGGACCCCTTTCTCAATACGAGATGTCATGCGTGATCCCTGATACTGGTGCGATTATCCTTCTCTGTGTTGATTTTGGACTCGGTCGATGATAATGCGTTAACCTTGAGGTCAGAATGCCCCACACCAAACCCACACTTCCTTCATACTAATTTTCTAAACACTTTGCGAAAACCAACCACAACAAAGGAACAAAGTGCTCTTTTTAGTCCTTTCACGAAAAGTTAGAGTCAGTTTTAAATCTTATATTAGCCATTGTAAAGCGATAATTTTTCAGGCCCAGATCAAAGTCAGATTGTGGTGAAAGCTGCTCAGGGTTTTTCAGCCCCAACGGAGCGCTCCATAACCTCGATAAAGTTGAACCTACAGTTTTTATAATCTTTTCGACAAGTGCACAAAGAGGCATATGGAACTGTACGTGCGATGAAGCGCAGGAGACCAAAGGAATGCAAAACAATCAGTTGGCATTCTTAATGAAGTTCACCTCATCGGCATGTCGGCCTTGGTGACCTCTACAATAAGGAGAGGTCAACTGCTACTTTGGTGGAGGTCACTGCTGCGATATTTGATGTGGGAGGGCCAGACAACGTGCGCTTGAGGTAAAGAATTACCCTACAATAGCTGGCCCATATATATCAACTCCACTCAAGTGGCTGTCAAGTAGCGACGTGACAGCGGACCCTTCTCGACGATCGCTCGCCTCACAATGGACATTTTCGCGCGTACAAATTGGGCGGAACCGAGACAATAGGAAATGATGCTCATTTGAAGCCCATTCCACACCCATCCAACCACCTATCCATCTACCCCGTAACCCGGAAGAGTTTTAGAAACTTATGAGTTTGTGGTGTATTTCCAATTGGTCAGAGCAACACAATTAAAAGTAGCCTCGTGTGTGCAGTCTGTAATGGTATCTTTAAAAATCACTCGGATTGCGATGTGTGTCGTCTGAGAGCAAATCGGTTGGGTGTTTCGTTGTATATTGATTCAGTCAAACTGAGCTCGGAACCCTAAGGTTGGACCGTGGAAGCTATCTCTGTTCTCTAGCTTATGCCCGACCTTCCAAACAAACAGCTAACAAACAAATCAATTTTAAAAACGGAATAACGACAAGAAAGCAATACTATGGCTGCTATGTTGTAGCGGCTGAGCGTCGGGTGTATAGGTG
Source organism: Urechis unicinctus (assembly GCA_034190875.2). NCBI lineage: Eukaryota > Metazoa > Annelida > Polychaeta > Xenopneusta > Urechidae > Urechis > Urechis unicinctus. Next base: position 23,770,708 of record CM067345.1, on the reverse strand, counting down.
TTATTTTCGTCAACCACGTCAGGAATTAACATGTGAAACGCCGTGTTTCCTATCGCGACGCCTGAACCCGTCCTTCTAACCACCCCCCCCCCCCCCCCCCACCTCAGCACACGCTTCTCCTGAAACCAACTCTCCAACCGACCACACGCATACACGCCAGGCTTGGTCATACAGCTTCCGCATGCTACACGTCCATGTCACAAATGCACGCTTCGCAGGCGGGAAATTTACAAATTTGTTTGCCCTTGTTCACCACGGGCCTATTTAGTTAGAGTTGATTATTAAACCAAAGACACCATTTTAATCATCTATTCGCACACCTGGTTGGCAAGACAGCTGGCCTGTATACACCCACACCTACCAGTTGTTTGGTTAAATCATCAACGGAATTGAATTAAAATTTGGACTGCGTTTATAGAGTGGAATGAAAGTGCTAGGTAGTATCAACGAGCATAATTTTTTTCTGGTGAGAATCGTTGATCAATACCAGGCTATCAACGCATACTTACGCTAAATTCACACAATCATCCCTGCACTAAGCGGTCTTCACGCAGGCGACCTGATCCTATCACCACTAACGACATCAGCATTTTTTTTTCTCGTCACTTTCATAGATGATGTCTATCGAGGCCGGGTGAATGTATCGCTGCATCGACAGAAACTATTATTGTCGGGAAAAGACCGAAGAGGAATAACAATGGCAAGGAATCGTATAACAACCCATAAAGAGACGCCTCCACTTGTCATATTTTAATAATTTCTTTCCACATGTCAACTAATTCGTGACGTTCATCCCTCTGATAGATATCGGGCTCTTTATAGGGGCTATTCCGAGCTCGTTTGACATCCGGGTAAATGCCGTTTTAATTGCACCCATCAGATGATTCTCACTAAGAGAGTATAATTATTCTTTGATTTACTGTTCACTTCAACAAGGCTGCTAATCTTTATTAGATGTTGGCAAAATGTCACAGTCATTCGAGAAGGTGTTTTTATTCAACAGCACAAAAGCGCGTGGCGTCTAAAGAAAACGCTGCGTTCTACGACGTCGTTTGTCAATCTTTGAATAGGAAAATCCTTTTTGTCACACTCCTAGTGGTGAAGATTAAAAGTTAATGGATACTTTGATTGCAGGGAGATGGCCAACACGATTTGTGTGAATTTGGTAGTAGGTCTTCGTTATTGACCTGACCTGTAACATAGGTCATTATGATGCTGCAATAGTCTCCTAACAACCTCGCGACGCGTTGCCGGCCATAAACTGCTCTAATAGTTCCAACGTGGAAGTGGATGCCTACGCCGTTCAGCCTCTGTCGGTTATCAGCCTGGACGCTGAACGATCGAGCACGAGCTTGGTTATGCAAGGTATTGCGGATGGCAAACTAGAGACAGTGCTGATCAGCTAAGAGTTTGGCACTATTGTCCAGTTACTCCCACCCCACCACATCCCTTCTATTAATAATGCTCCCCACAATCACCTACCACAACGCGCGTCCACCCCGGCACCCCCGACCCCCTCTCATTTCCTCCATCACTTCATCGCTTCCATTTACCATACAAGGGAAATAGTTTCTGCCTCCTCGAAAACGCGCCGTTTCCATAGTAACCAAAGTTTGCGAAGACCGAAGCATTTGAGGAACAGTCTAGATGCAACAAAAAGGGATCTATGTTTGTGAATCATTAGACGTTTAAGGAATCAGCGGCGGGGGAAGTGGGGGAGAAGTGGGGGAGGGGGTGTTTGGATTGACTAGCGTTGATGGCTGGATCTGGAGTGGTCATGTGCCATTAATAAGTTCAATATCCCACTGTTGCCCATTAAGGAGGGGTGAAGTGTTATGGTGACGACGCGGCATTGTTGAGCGCGTCTTTGTGAAATGCATATCACCGTCTCCAAAACACCTATATCACTACCTCTAGATTTAGTCAAGTAAAACTTCATCAGGAATGCATACCCTATTGCTGTTATGTAGTGCATATGTACATATTTGATGACTCGGATGCAAGTGTGTGTGTGTGGGGGGGGGGGGGGGTGTTGTGTTTGAAATATATTCAATAGATATTAACCTAACCTACCCACATATCCCCAAACCACTCTCTTTTTACCCAACCCAACCTACATATACCCAAACCACCTCACATTCACCCAAACCACCTCGCATATACCCAAACCACCCCATATATCCCCAAACCACACCATATATTCCCACACCACTTTCCATATACCCGAACCACCCCATATATACCGCAAGCCACTTTCCGTATACCCAAACCACCCAATCCGCTCATTACAATGGACATTGATAGACGTATTCCAGCATCGAGTTTTCTGAACTGCATATTTTCGTTTAATCATCTTTTGCATCACCGGAACACTCCCTAATCCCGATTAATTTCCCCAATTACATGTCATAATTGGAATATATTTGTAAACCTGCGCACCTATCTGAATATATGAAGGTCATTATCAAAACATGTTGTATCACTGCGCTTAAGAAAAAGGCCAATTTTGTGGCCAGACGACAACAAAACCGTCGTGGATGAAAAAATGGAAATGGCGGTCTATCAGTCAGTGACACTAATTAGAGCGATAATTCTCCAGAAACGTGACTCGCCCGCTGTTACGACGCATAGCTGCGAAGACGCGCGCCGTTCTATGTTATTTGTAGAGATTTCATTCTGATTTATCGAGCAATTTTCTCATCAATATGTGAATTTCCATTCTCTTTCTGTTTCTGTTTATTACAACAAGGTGACAGGAGAAAATAGGTATGGCTGTCGATGTCTGAAATTATGACCTGTAGAAAAGGTGTCAATTATGTCCCCTTGATAAAGGCGTCAATCGCAAATAATTGCATTTTATCTTCGGCTCTTGTATTTGTACTCTGACGGGATTCAACAATGAAAATTATGAAGCAAGATTAGCCCACATATGACTTTCATTTGGTTGAGCAATAATGTTGTTGCACAACGGTACCCTAAACATCTGGCACATCCGGGTGACGCCTGATCAATGGACAACCAACTGTTTGTGTCACTTTTATTCACTAGCAACAAATCCTCAAAGGTATTTCAACAAAAACTCTCACTATGTCATTGTTTATCATCGTTAGCTCCCCAAGGTTTCATCAAGTTACTGTGAGTTACTCACCTTGTGGTCTGTTCCGATCAAAGGGATAGTTGCAGGTTTGGGTGACAACCGTAGGGTGGGGGGGGGCAAGAGACATTTTCCATTGTGTGTTGAACCTCACATACCAGTTAATTGATGCGAAACCCTGTGTCTTCGTAACGCGAGACTTGCATGTAAATACGAGAAATAAGTAAAGGTCAGTGAAGGTCGGGGGTCATGGGTATCGCCTCTATGAGTAGACATTTATGTACATTTTGTTCACGGCGTTAATATTACTCCCCAAGTATTCAGAAAACCTAAACGTGGCCGCTTGGTATATAGGGAGATTTGGAGGTCGCCTTTTCTAGGTTGACACTGGATGTGTTTAGAATCTTGTTCTCGACCCAACCGGCGCTCGGATCTCTATATGTCCGGCTTCCTGGAGCTATAAGTTGGTTGGTATACCTTAGATTCATCTGGTCTACTCCCGAACAGCTGACTTGGATATCCAAGCGTCTACACGTGGTCGACTATGTGGGATCGGCATTTGTACCGTGAAAACAATACATTCGTTGAACATAAACTATCCATGAAAAGTAACTCTACCAAGTACTTGTTCAACGCAACCACAAACGTTCAGATCGCACCGAATGACCAATGACTTTATATATACATATATCGGCAAACGGAGTAAGTGCGCATGCGCGATGAACTTTTGATACTCGTCATCTCGGATGATATTCAAAGAACCACAATAGCGCGTTTTATAATAACAATCGTTAAGATGCCATTCACTGCTAACAAACACGTATATACACAGTATTAAAAGGAAAGGTTCAACGAGTGGTGCGTCTGAGTTACTGGGTACAAAGGCAAATTGGTAGCACCCACTCTGAATAATTTTCTCATTTATTTCTTAGGCGCAACAATTCCACTTCAGTCGAACAGAACACCACGGAACCAGGCATATATTTTCCATTGTTCAAAATAAGCTCTTAGATATAAGAACAGAACAAAGCCACATTTTTTCTTAAAATGTGACAAAATACTGTTGAAGTTTTCGTCAGGCTGTCAAAAATTCTTCTGTGTGCTAAATATCATTTAACTTAGCTACAATAAATGATGCCTCGCGAGTAAATTACAAGCCGTTGGGCTTCATGGTCCTTTTAGACAACAACATTCTTTCAAACTAAAGGAAATGTTTTCTGGACGCAGTTGGCCCAATTGAGAATACATTCTTGACCCCTCATAAAGTGTCCGTGGTACAGAGGGTGGGATAAGCCATGCAGAAGTAGTCAGAAGAGGTATATGGTGCCGCGAGAAGTATGAGTTTCTCAGGTAGGAGTGCATCTGTTGATTAAGCACACCTGGGGGGTGTCTGATAAGGCACGCTATGACGGCAGGGCGAGAAGAGCTTTGCTGGATTCCCGGCCCAAGTAATCCTACCTTGCTGACTTCCAGCAAAGGCCCGACACTTGAAACCAAGATGTGACACTTGCGAAGGGGAGACAGACGAAGAGAAATATTGTGAGGGGGTGTGGGGTGTGAGGGGGTGATGACGTTTGCTGAGGTCGTATTCAGGTTATTTCAATGTAGGCATTTTTATTAACCTGGAAGCTCGGGTCCTACCCCCCGCGCTGATAAAGGGGAACAGTTATAGATATGAAATAATAACATATGTTTGTGCGTGTGCAAAAGTTACACCAAATGATGGACACAAAATCCTAGTTTCTTGGGATCTCAGTTGTTGGTGTAACTTGCAATCAATTTGAGTCAGACTACCACACACGTATCATGGACAGTATCGTTTGTAGTGGATAGATGAGACGCAAACTTCTATATCTGGAACAGTTGTTGCATAGACTATATTCCAGTGGTATTTCGATGCATATCTGTTGGTCCTTTTGTGTTATTCTGTAACTAAAACTATAACTGAACAACTTACTATTGGTAAAACATCGGCTAGGTGGGCGAGAAAATAAACGCATGAATGCCAATGCCACATATTTCCTCTACATAGATAAAAGTTACCACTGTGTAGGGGTGGAATGAAGTGGATATCTCCTGTTCTTGCTGTAATACCAATCATACGCGCATGAAATATTGAACGTCTTGAATGGTATAGTTCTTTTCATAATCGCTCGCTAGGGGGCGTACGAGCCCGGTCGCCTGGTTTGCGCGTGGTACATTCCTCGCGCGCTGTTGGCAAGAAGTAGAGTAGTGTCTGGAAGAAAATGCCACTGCAATCGAACATTTCCCCCAAAGATCAATGTACTGGGCGCCGGCTGGGCTGTCAGGAAAATGCACACTCTTTGTACGAGCTTTGATGTTGGAAGTAGCCAATTTTGGCATGGTCGGTACAAACAGAGTAGCTCCTGTGATACACATGAGAATAGGGTGTGTATGTGTGTGTGTTTGTGTGGAGAGGGGGGAGAGATCGTGTGATGAAGGGTGTGTGTGTGTGGGGGGGGGGTGAAGTAGGGGTATGAGTGTTGATGGTGTTGCATCCAATTCAGTTGTTATTGTATGCATAAGAATAGCATATATATATATATATATATATATATATATATATATATATATATATATATATATATATATATATATATATATATATATATATATATATATATATATATATATATATATATATATATATATATATATATATATATATATATATATATATATATATATATTAGGGAGATTGTGCCTCATAAGCGATCGCAGGAAGTGTTTCACTCTATCAGACGTTAAACGCCCCCCCCCCCCCCCCCCCCCGCCCCCCACCCACGAAATTTCTCTCCGCCATTAATAACACGTTTCCTTCGTTCGCATTTAGCTGGAAGAGGTTTTTATGCAAACAGACAGCTCATGTGATGGGCACAGATTGCGTGTTGCGTAAACATCATGGTATACTTCCACAGGTTAGGTTCGATTTCTTTTGATGTTAGGTTTGTCCCCGTCGATGGAATAAGAGTGGGCTTAATTTGGTGCGCTATATAAAGACCACCCAAGCTCTGAGTCTCCAATACCCCGTGACCATATCATATTATAAACACAAACGCGCACACACACGCCGTTCTCTCAGAACCCCCCTACCCCCACCAACAGCACACACACACCTCAATTCTGCAGATTCAACGCTGAGAATATCGCTTGCCTCGCCCCTCATATTGCCCCAAGAGACCCTCTTTCTTTTCCTGCCTGAAGTTGGCTAGTGAAACACTTTTATTTTGAAGACATACGTCATCATTTCAAGGAACGCTTTTTTTCCCCATTTTAACCGTGTCAAAATTTAATTCGTCCCATCCAAACAGTCGGCTTTGTGAGAAACCACAGCGACATGACTTTATTCTTCGCCATGAAAGAATGCTTGTGTAGTTTTGGCAGATCATATCATTCATCTGCAGACGCAGTGAGAAGTGAATTGATGGTTGACAAACAGCCCCCGGGGAGTTGTGTTTTGGCTCGGCGCATTTGGTGTGGTTTACCTGTATGCTAGGGTTGGGTGGCGATTTCTCAATACCATTCCCGAGCGTCGTCATTGTCATCAACATCAACGTCGTTGTCATCAGTAATGCTTCCATCATCATCATCATCGTCGTCGTCGTCGTCAGCAGCAGCAGCAGCTGATATCCCTGCACGCTCAGCCGGTATCGTTGGTTGTGTAAGTCGAGCAGGATAGTAACCCAACAACTGTTCATGTAAGCAAACAGCAGTCTGTTTGGTGATTAAAATGATTAAACACATCAAGGTGTTGCGCTGGGGATTTAATTGTTCAATTTATTTGCCAAACCCAGCGGCATGGTCCGAAGCTTGCCTAGCCCCAGGCATTGTAATATGCGAGCATTGTATTCGCATTTTTCACCACAAATAATGCAAGCAATATTGTTTGGGAACTTGCGGTTAAATTGTCGTATTGCTATATGGAGGCTAGGAAGTTGGGAAATGGATAGTAATATGAGTCGTATTAGCAGCTGTGATAATGTTAACCATCGCTTGTTGTGAACGTTGTGTCATATCGATGACGAAGCTGATGACGAAGATGACGATGACAAGTGATGATGATGTATGAATATACATAGCCAACACATATGAAAACAACGGAACATGAAACGTTAATAAGACATGAGGAGATGTGTTGAGCCTGGGAGAAACCTGTGTCAAACAGGTAACCATTGGCGACGTCGAGTAAGTGGCAATTCCATGTGATGGATCAATCTCCGGAGAAGAACAGTCCGCAGAAGGGTTACATGATGTGGTGGGTGCGTTGGGGGGGGAGGGGGGGGGGGGGGGGGGCGCCGAGCTATGGTATTTACGCGGGTAAGGAGAACTCCCACAGCTACCAATATCCTTCGAGTGAAGAGTAAGTTATATTGTTGACATATGGTATAAGGCAGAGTAATTGACAGAGCCAACAGCTGCCTCTCCGACTTGCTGTGCCAATAGCGTACACACATCTTTTTGTTCCACTGACGTACACTCAAATTTGCTGTGACACCAGCATACTCTCCAACTACTGGCTCCTCCCGGGCCATGGTTTGGAACGGTAAATTAATTCTTCGCTGTTTTGTATTCCGCTCTACGTCATCCATTTATTGATCCACCATCCACCACGTGCCTATCAATCCACTATGTGTTCGATTGATCATGTGTCCATCAATCCATCATGTGTCTATTAATCCACCACATGCATAAACTCTGTGTCTATTGATCCACCTCTTGTCCATTCACCCACTATGTGTTTGTCAATCCAACATGCGACGATTAATTAAGTGTCTATCAGTCCAAGGGATTAATCCAGTGTCTATCACTGTACATTCATCCATTACGTGTCTATCTTATATCCAGCAAGTGTCTATCCGTCCATCACGTGTCTGTTTATACACAGTGTCTGTTCATTAAGTGTCTAGTAATCCACTCGATTAATCCATCGAATGTCCATTAATCCAAACGGCCTTAAAGCAACAGGATCGACTAATATTCGACAATTAATATGGTATGTGTCCTCGTTCAATTATCGGCTCACCCACTAACCCATCAGTTTTCCTCCAGCCGGAATCAATCAATTCACTGCGTATCGTGTCACCATTCATTCACTACAGCAATAACCATGTGTATGTAGATAAATAGCATAATTCAATAACTTTCATTAGATACACACGTGGGTTAATTTATCCATAAACTGCGTCGTCTGTTAAATTAATCCAACATTTGTGATACATGGCGCCCCGATCTCACAATGTGAGTTTTACAAATGAAAGAAGTGGGGCAAAATGCAACTGAATATGGAAGCAATTTATTATATTAAAAGCAAACACTCTTTATTACATGAACAAAAAGCGACCGACCAAAGGCAAAGGCTTATATCCGCCTACGAGATCCTCCGTGAATTCTTCCAGTTGACCTTGGGTCAAGTCTCGCGAGAAATCAACTAGAGTATCTTAACAGATCTCTGATAAGTTTTCTATCCTCATCCACTTCTTTGATCTTAAGTGGTTTAAAGCATAAGCTTGCGCGAATTTCATAGTTTCCCAGTGAAGACATTAAGCTGGTTCTCCTCTCATGGATGTTGAGAGATATCTCTCTATTTGTTGAATACGAAATATTTCTCTATGTAGTAGTGTGCTTCGTGTTTCTATCCTTACGCAATGTGACAGGAATACTTGGCCTCAAATTCTGCATATCATTATAGTATGCACTGATATTAACTAAAGCGCTAAGCGAATGTGTCCCATGATGTAAAAAAGCACAACGTGGGGGTAATTTTGATCAAAGGATATAACAGATAATTGTGTTGCTCTTTTTGGAGTTATCCTATGGTGAAAAGGGTTTACGTAAGTATATATTTGGGAAACAACATAATGAACCTGTGTATACAAGCAGATAAATAAGTCAATCTACTCATGGCTTACATACTTTAAATAAGTAGGCCACGGTGACAACCAGTTCCGACTGTGTTGATGTGTACAGGGCCTCCATTCCTCCCCCCCCCCCCCATCTGACCAGCGAATTCGATTCCATCGTTTGATACAAACGAATGCTGAAGCTAGCGTCTGCTGTGAGAGCTTGTATTGATAGTATCAGCTACATCGAAAGGTATTGAAAAATATTGTTAATTTTCGCGAAGAATAAAAGGCTGAGCAGTGACTGTACTCGGCAGTGGAAATAATTCTGAAGCAAGTTTGTAGGAAGCACAGGCGTTCGGTTCGCGAGGCCAAACGTCCGTGCGCCGAGCCGCTTCCGAGCGCGGACATCGGGAATCGAGCACCTTTGGTAGGAAACATCGAGGAGGGCGCTTTCCTGGGATCTCAGTCATCCTTAGCGACGTCATTTTGTTGCGTGGAGTAGGGCAGCTGGGTTTGTGAGGCTGACAGTATAAGTTACGGGTAAGAAGCATAACCTAGGCTGTTGGGAGTCGGGTAGCATAAGTTAGTCCGATGGGAGGTGGGTAGCATAAGTTAGTCCGATGGGAGGTGGGTAGCATAAGTTGGAGTTGGAAAGCATAAGAACTATAGTCCGATGGGAGGTGGGTAGCATAAGTTAGTCCGATGGGAGGTGGGTAGCATAAGTTAGTCCGATGGGAGGTGGGCGGTCCAATGTGTGTGTGCGTGTGTGTGGGGGGGTGGGGTAGGGTGTGTGTGGGGGGGGGGGGGGAGGGTAACGTAGTGAGGCGGCAGCAGCCAGTAGTGGCAGCGCATGAAATCAACACAACCCTTGTCAGGGGGAGGTGTCGGGTCAATATTTGACGCTCTCAGGCCAGCTGACAGCCCGGACACGCTTTCCATCTCCGCCAGGTGCCTCGCCTGTCTGTCACCGTCAACCACGCACTCTCGTAGAAAAAAACACCAAAACGGCGTTGTCAAACGGGCAAAGAGAACTAGAAGGATCGGAGTAGGTTACAAATATTACGGGCAGTTTATAATTACGTAGGAATGTTTCTTGCGGACAAAATGAATTCGACAATCAAAGAATGAAGATAATCTGCGTGAAAACTAGGCAATGTTTGAGGCCAGCGAAGCAAGTAATCACCACGAACACTTCGCCCCCCACCCTTTACCTACATCCTCACATGAACATATCCCCTCACCCCCGTCCTTCGCACCTTCTGAGCGTCGACCCACATCAGAACACACACAACAAAACTGCAGTTGCCAATCGAACTGGCCAACAAGACAGTGTTTGCGTTTGAATCTAATTAAATGGTGGAGCCATGCCCAGTGGTGACAGGTCATGAAAGGAAATGGTGTGATCTTGTCAGGTCGGGGTGAGAATGCGCCTCCAATGGTGAGTTCTTAATCCCCCTCTCCTGGGAGGGGCGGGGTCAGGGTGATGAGGGGAAGTAAATTGTGTCAACCACTATGGAAAGGAAGGGGTTTAATGGGTAGCGCTGAGCGATGAGGGAACACAAGAACACCAATCATCGAAGTGGATCATGTTTTTTTCTTCCAAAATATCGTATATATTCTATAAATATTACATTCTGAAAATGATCATTTTTTCTAAACGCACAACAAATAGATCTATAAGTGAATCAAAATGACGGTTTAAGTGGCAATAATTACAACGAAGGTTATATGGAAGATGATGATGATGTCTAAAATGAATAATCCTGACGATGAGGGAAGAACACCAATCATCGAAGTGGATCATGTTTTTTGGTGATGATAAATCAATTATGCTGATGATGATGATAAAATGAATTATCCTATTGATGATGATAAAATGAATTATCCTAATGATGATGATAAAATGAATATCCTGACGATGATGATGATAAAATGAATTGCCCCGATAATGATGATATTGATGGTAATAAAATGAATAATCCTGATAATAGTGATGATAATGATGATGATAATGATAACTATGCCTTTTGTGTACAGGGCTAGGTGACGGATGGGGCCAGCGAATTATGCCGTCCAACCCGCGCGAGAAAGAACTGGGCTCCCAAATTCTGCAGGTGAAAGTTAGAACCTTTCTGACTTAATGCAAGCGAAAGTCTATTCTAATGCACGCATACGTCAAATAAGGTTTTATTTCGCTTTCAACAAATTATAAACATACGAAAATCTCCAATCAAATGCCCAGTCATTCAACGTGTTGTTTGTGTTCTGGTAGACATTGGATGGCTTCATCTTTGTCCTTGCTCCCGACGGCAAAATCATGTACATATCCGAGACAGCCTCCGTTCATCTCGGTCTCTCACAGGTAAACAAGTTCATTCATAATCCTTAATACAATTACATTTAAATTTATTTAATTGGTATGCACTGTGTTTTTGCTTTGCCGGGAATATCAACACATTTACTAATCAATATCAATAAAGAAATACGTTGCAAGATTGTATTGTATTTTTGCAAAACTCATTTTATCCAACCGATGACGCTTGTGATGACCGACTTTTTACCTGTTCTGCTTAATGAGTTTATCGGTGTTTTTCCCTGGCCCCAGGTGGAGTTAACCGGAAACAGTATCTACGAGTACATACACCCCGCAGACCACGACGAGATGACAGCGTTACTCACTGTTCATCAGCCATTTGGTCCGGGACATCCTCACATCATGCAAGGTACCCAACACCCCCATCTTAATCACTATAGCAACATTAATACAACAATAACATAATGACAGGGTGTCCTACCTTGGATTAACACACACGGACTATATTACCGTTTGCCTGGGTTGTAGAACACTCGTTTCCTGCGTAGATTAGTAGGAAACGCTGAAATTCTCATCATACCGTTTCATATTCTACAAGCACCCGTTGCTTCATGTCAATCGATAACCATATATTTCTGTTACAGACTATGAGATAGAAAGATCCTTCTTCCTGCGAATGAAATGCGTCCTGGCGAAGAGGAACGCGGGCCTCACTTCTGGAGGCTACAAGGTAAAGTCCCTCATTTCGCATGGCGCATAATGACCTACTTGAGTGTCTTCAAACGTGCTTTGGGTAGAAGTAATTTCACAATGATATATATATATATATATATATATATATATATATATATATATATATATATATATATATATATATATATATATATATATATATATATATATATATATATATATATATGCGTGTGTGTGTGTCTGTAGTTTAGTTCGTTGGATTATATAAATTTATTCACAACACATCTGCATCTCCCCTGTCCCGTACCAGTTGCTATAAGTACACCCCATACTTCACAATAACCCATCACCCCAACATCTCTTGTGTGTATTTATCCAGGTGATTCACTGTAGCGGCTACCTCAAGATCCGTCAGTACACAATGGATATGGCCCCATTTGAAGGCTGCTACCAGAACGTGGGCATGGTGGCTGTGGGCCACTCCCTGCCAAGCTCCGCCATCACAGAGATCAAGCTCTACAACAACATGTTCATGTTTAGAGCCAGTCTCGACCTCAAGCTCATATTCCTCGATGCCAGGTTAGTAGGTGCAAAATCCCAAATCACTGTCATAGGCGGTCAAGTCAATTCTATTCGTATATTCTAGGTGTGCGCCGAATTCGTGCAAATACCATTATGCATACCAGACTAGACCTATATTACGTACAATGAAATGACAATGATATTATAGCCCGCCCGCGCACGGCTACATCTAGACACGAGACCATCATACCGGAGCCACAAATGACATACCCGTCTACTTCCTCCATAGCGGAACGATATTGCCGACAGAATTTATAAATCGTCTCAAACCAACAACTTCAACTGACTCTGTAGTCTCATATCAAAATCTCCAACCCAAAGACACATTCGGTCCGCATTTCGGTTTAAAATTAATTCAACAATTGAACATAATAAGGCTAAATTATTGACATGATTGTAAACCGAATTTCTTTAGAAAGACCTTTCAATGTCCGGATATCCCGGGTTAATATTTGCAACTGATGAAAACCCAACCTGGTTTTCAATCATACGCATATCATTCAAATAATCCCCGAAAAACCAAAGAAATCAACTGGTTTTCTGGGGAAAAAAACGTTATTACCCAGTTTTTCTTAAAATTTAGAATGCTTAAGTCACCCGGGATCGCTCGGAAAAGATCATCTGTATAATGGACGTTAATGTCAGTAGCTGATCAAATACCATATTACCTGATAGTTGTGGAAGTGTTCAATGTAAAATGATGATGCCTATAGCATGAATGATATATATCTGTTGTTTCTGACTTGGTCGCAGGGTGGCGCAGTTGACTGGCTATGAACCTCAAGATCTCATTGAGAAGACTCTTTACCATTACATTCACGCTTGTGATATCCTACATATGCGATATGCTCACCACACGCGTAAGTGCGCATGCGTGATAATCACGTTCACGTTTCGTTTTTTTAACCACGTTTTTATTGCAATTTTAACGGACCTTGGTGAATGACAATCTTTCAGCATCTGAAACATGAAGTGTCAAACGTAATCATTTCACATGTGAATTCTTGTGGTTAACACGTATTCGCGGGTTTATACAGTTCTCCTCAAGAGCCAAGTGACCACGAAGTATTACCGCTTTCTGGCTAAGGACGGGGGCTGGGTGTGGGTGCAGAGTTATGCCACGATCGTCCACAACAGCCGCTCGTCACGTCCTCACTGCATCGTCAGCGTCAACTTTGTCTTGAGGTGAGTTACGCCGTAAAATGGTCGTTGGCCAATGTACATACTTGAGATGATATTGTATGACTTCAATGAGATAATTTAATGATAATATCAATTCCAAGGACCCTTATGTAGGTGTAATATGAAGATTATAGTTTGATAATTGTCAGCAGCTTAAATTTAACAGTCCATTGGTTTTTGGAGAGAGAGGGAGAGAGAAAGAGCGAGTTAGTGAGCACAGCCTCAAAATTGACTAAATGGCCAAGGTTGAATTATTTCAACACTTGTTGTGTTTAACTGCCAAATTGTGATAAATGCTTGCACATTATCCGCGAATATTTATTTGACAATGGCGCCCATTAACGCCTATAAATGATTGACTTTCAGTGACATCCAAGCCAAGGATCTACAGATCCAATTGGAGCAGACGTTGTCCAAGGAAGAGTCGCCCTATACACTTCAGGATCGTTCAAGTCGCCCCGCTAAAGCTCGTCCATCTAAGAAGGCTCGCCGTTCCCCTTACCCGAATCCAACCCCAAGCACGGACTATCCGAGTTCCGCTGTGGCTACCCCCACTTCCGCCGACTACAGTAGCCCGGAGAGACCCCCGCCCGGATACGACTACAACGCAGATAGCTTGACAGCTGCGCAACTGCACCCAGCTGCTGGGTATCCTACAGCTGGGTTGGTATATCCTTCTGTGAACCAGGATGGTGTGGACAGCCGCTACAGTTCTCTATAACTCTGCATCAGCGTACGGCCATGCGGCGGGGCTGTACGGCGACACCACCATGCACAGCGTATATTCGCCGTACACATCGCATCATCGCTACCTCGACGATCGACCTTACCGAGGCTACGAGGACAAATACTACTCGTGTTCGCGCGACATGACAACGACTGGTTCTATGTACTCCAATTACCTCCATAACTCTAGTTCCACCGCCCTGCAACATAACCAGCAGGAATCGCCGCCTTCTTTGAGTCCCTGCGAACCACCGTCTTGTCAGCAAGCTACTTCCAACGACGGTTGTTTACGTTATGATGCCTGTCGTCATAGCGGAGGCCCACGGAGCAGCAGCGGAGATCCCCATGTTTCAACTTCCTACACCTCGCCTTGTAGCTATCCTATATCCTTCAGCAATAGGTCCGTTGATTCATCGGCCGGTTCAGACGCAGACAACTCTCGTTCCGCCGATGACTACGAGAAATGCTCCGTGAGCGCAGTAAACAGAGAGCGTCGAGGCAGTATGGTCGCTGAAAACTCGGTCAGGGATGCTTCACCTCACTACAAACAAAGCCAAAGAAGTCCTTCGATGGCAAGTACAAGCGTAACTACACTGAACAGTGCTGATAAGACAAATCATACCACAGCTATAGGTCAACAACAATCCGTTATAATGCGGCATCCGATACACTCTAGTACCGCCATTTCTCAATGTTCTCCAGATCTCAACCGCTGTCACAATCCTCTGCAGGACAATACTTTAAAAGGAGTGTCAGTTTTAGGTGGGTCTTCAGCAACGCAGAGCAGTAACTTATCGGCAGAAACGCCGGCAGAAAATATATACGGAAGCAGCAATCATTGCAGTTATGAAGGTTATAAGAACAGTACTGCCGCCTACCAAGGCGTAGCGACCATTCAAGGTCAAAGGTCATACGGGATGCTCGCGCAACCAGGGTACACGAGCGTAATCGTGGATACCCAGCAATACCATCACGTTGCCAATGGCTACGTCCATTGATGACGTCAACACTGCTCTGTTGACAGCTGTTGAAGTAGCAAGTGTCAGCGCGGTTCAAGCTGTCAAATAATGACGTCATATGAATCAGCAGAGCAAAAAATTGTCAATCTGTGACTTCACAATTCACAGCACAGCTCAGACTGACGAAGTCACTGAAACACTGCCCAGTAGAGGCTATTGCAGCATTTGTTGGACAATAATTAGTTTTAAAAGTATTTGTGTCTTTCTGTGTTGTATTTGTTGTGTACAGTCTGTGTATTCTGCAGTGTCAATGTATTATCATATAGTAGTATATGTGGGTTGAGAGGAAGTTTAAATTATGATTATATATGAAATGTATGTACTTGGTATTATTGGTGGAGTGTATGTTTGGAATACAAGTCTTTATTATTTAATGAAGTAAAATGATATTGTAATGTTTTCCTGCTGTTGTATTTGATTTGAGATGAAATTTTTATCATGATCAAGATAACACAGATTTTCTGTGTGATGTTGTGTTTCAGTTGCAACTGATATCATGACAAGCATAATTGCTATAACAGGGAACTAAGCATGTATGAGAATATTAGGATATGAGTTAATAGCCAGACATTGTGCATGAAACGAACAAAGGGGGCAGTAAACAAAAGTAAACCAGTGTTCACTTCCTGGCCTATGTATAATCGGTTATAATTTTTAAACTCTTTGAAAAATAACCTTCATGCTGTTCTGGATCGGCTATCATGACATCATATTGTCTCTATATATGAATTAAATCTGCTTATTGTCTTTGTTCAATTCCAAGTAGATTGCAACCTTGTTTCCTAGAAGCTGGCATGGTCCCACATATATGCATGAACACCTTAAATTCCTCATCCCAAACCTAAGTCAAATTATTAAAACCTTTGAGAATAATTTCGGGATATCCAAAGCCGAATACAGGCTCCATATTAAAATTTCAAGATTGGTCGTGACAACCTGATGCGTTGCTTACTTGCGTTGCATGTGTGTTCATTTTGACAAGCCAACAGCTTCAAAGAGGTATCCACCACGGATGAGGTGCTTAACGTTATGATTTTGAAATATATCAAAGCTATCATGCCGTTATGACACCAGTCAAGTGTCTTTAAGTATTATGTTGGAAATAATAAACATATGAAAGAATTCTTCGCTCTTTGTAATTTCATCAACAGCATAAGCAAATATGTCAATTATGCGTGCTCAGTACAAGGAAATCTTCACGTAATTATAAGCAAAAAATATATATTATGTAGTGGTATCCATCTACCTACGTACCTAGGAACCGACCTTAGCATATTTAATCGGTTATCTGGTGCACCCGGTGCATCAAACAAATAGCATCTCATCCCTAACCCAAGCACCGCAACCCAAAGCACCTCATCCTAAACCACAACCAAACCTACCCCAACCCAAGCACCGCAACCCAAAGCACCTCATCCTAAACCACAACCAAACCTACCCCAACCCAAGCACCACAACAACTGACCATTTTTTTTTTATATCAAGCACACACAAAATTGGTTACGTCAAACCTTTTTCTGTAGACAACAATTTGAAAAAAATTCTCAATAAATAATAGCGTAAACAATTAGAGATGATCTCATGAGAGATACGGTGGAGTACAATTGGTGCAGAAGAACCACCCATAAGAAAGGAAATCTTTATCGGCACACTAAGACATGCATGACATCTTGCGTAAGATATCCTAAGCGAGAGATACACGAGAGATGTGGCAAGGAGTTATGCAATGATTATTCTCTATGCTCTATCACGTCTCAAGAAAGAAGATAAGACGAAGAAAGCCGATGGTAGCCCCACTGAAGAAGTCTTGCTGTGGTAACTGACCAAGCATGGGACACAAGCGTGATACCAGTTAATGAGCTTAAAACTTAAGAAGCCAGAATGAAACCACAAAACGCTGGACGTATCAATTAATCGATGTATAAACTAGATATAGATAATATAATAAACGAGGTGGAAGCACTTAGCTATGAAGACATTGACAACATCTAAGTTGGAAGGTCCACAACGTGTATGGAGAAGCTGGTACAAACATTGGATAATCGTGTCTAACTTCTCGTAGCACTGCACTCATAACCAGCTAAGGTGGCAACACTGTTACTTTCTCCTAGGATCAAGAAGGAGTCTTAATGTCCTAAAGCGGTTTGATAGACCTTACAAAATGAACCACACTGATCTTTTGCATTTGAGCTTATAATATCGCTCAGGAGAGCCTCACAAACGGTAAAGCAAGAATAGTTCAACCATGACCAGGCAGCGGAAAACAACCCGAATGTGTAGCTTGAGATAAAAGTACCAGCTGGCTCCTGGATTGGGTTGATCCTGGAGCCTTTATAGTAGATAGGTAAACGTACACCTAGCCCGGTTAACAGACCTAACTACTACCTGCAGACATTGAGGCCTACTGTAGGTCTAACGTACACCCACAGATACATATTCAGTGTACAAAGGAGATTGTTGGCCCCCACAAAAATTCAACATTGAATTGAAGATTCTAACCAGGAAGGACAACGACATAGGCAGGAGACAAGCTCAACAAGGCATTGAATAAGGCATTCCCTATAATCATAGGAACCACTTAAAAGTGGGCTAGCGACGGGTGCAGGTGAAGAGCTGAATACACGCTTATATCTCAACATTTTCCACTATCAGCCTCTCAGAGGTGGCTCGCACATCTCATTACCAGAAGAACTTAAAATAAGGAAGCAATTGTAAACATGAAGAATATGAATGACATCTGTCCAAGATTGAAGTTCAGGTCCCAACTCCAATCCCCCAGCTGAACGTGCTCTGAGTGTATTCTGTTGGAACATCACACGGATACATTTGATACTTACCAATTAGGGCGGCAACTTCTACCACACTTGAAACAAATCCCGAACTGCCTTCTCCACATCCGGAGCAACTATAAAGGCCAGAAGTACTTCCGTGAACGTTGCCCCCATGTCAACTCCAGAGAAGACATGCTCAAGGATCACCATCCAGAATATGACACACTGCGGTCCGGTTTGAGAAGCTACAGGAGGGTAAAACAAGCTCTCTTTCCAGAACTAGCTTACAGCAGCTGTCAGTTCCCTTACATAATCTTTGTTTAAATTAAGGCACTCACAATCAAGCTTGCAGGTCCAGAGTTAGACTCAACTATGACCAATACACAGAAGACACAGCAACTTGAGGTCTGAGGCTATGGATAGATCATAGTAAGGTGTGACGGCCACACCAAAAACCCAGTAGTGCACTAGTCCACAATGTGTGCTAAGGTTATATACACCACAAAAGCGACTTTTCCAGCTATCTTCTGTAACCTATGGAGTTGACGGGCACCTGATTAGGCAGATCATTAGCAAAGTGAAAGGAAAAATTTACTATTCCTCCCGGCAACGCTTGACCCACTAGCTAAGCAAACGTATTGAAAACCAATTGTAATAACCGCCAACTTCGAGCCCAATGCAGCGAAGCGGCAGCTACTTCTGTGCAAGTGTGTCTATCCATATATTCTTTTAACGGATGACTGGAATAAATTGATTATCTCACTACCTACCAGGGTTGTCACTTGATGGTCGCCCGGACGCCCGACGCGACCAGAAAGTCGCCCAAACAGTCGTTGACGATCCACTACTTCCTGCGCTACAGCACTACCACAGAACTTATAGCTATGCTAAGAGGGCTCACTCGCCCCTCCGTCCATCATGACATGTGAACACGCCTATTGTGAGGGCTATAAAACACAGGGAATTCCCGGATCGATTTGGGGGTGCGATCCCTTTGACCTATCAGACTCCATGTCTTCAACATAAGCCGCAAGAAGCAGATCCCATGACGTTGGATCATCAGTCTCATCTGCTTTGTTGATCTTATGGTGGATCCACCTGATGATGGGCGTGCTGTTTACTCATTAACATAATTACAGCATAGCTAGTCGAACTGAACCCTATTAGAGTAGCTTTAAGCTCTTTGATACAAATGCATGCGAGCTTTCTGGGTCGATCACGAAAGTGCAGCCCAAGCGCCCAACAGAAAGTGACTCGGGCCGACTTTGATTAGGATCAAATTATCGGCGCGCATCACAAAAGTGTAACATTTTTCTGGAACGTTTGACGAAATACAAAACTTTCATGCGTTTCCGCTGGATCATTGTCTGTATATTATTGATTGCTTGATAGCTTATTCAATGATTTACTAGATATAAGGATATATGAGGCGAAGACAACCCCGCAGTCCTTCGCCCTTTTGAGATCCTGGGGCTGCGCGGGGTACGGACTACGGGGTGACGCTCTCGTAGCCCCGGTCCAGTCTCTCCGTACCCCCGGTCGGACGGTGATATACAATTATACCAATACGACGTCCTGCAAGGCAAAGTTCCTCGCCCTATCGCAGTATCGGCCCGGCTTCGACAATTGCCGCCTGTGATATTACTGAGGTTCCGAAGCCAAAATGACTTTGGAACTCGCTAAAAACTTACAAAAGACCTCCATGCCAAAAAATTTGTGACAAAATGAAAGATTATATGACAAAATGACTTTCTATTACTACAGTTTTGTCTAATTGTTCTGTTTGAGCACTAAAATATGGCACATCATGAAACTTGGTTAAAAAACTCAACATGGCTGAATCCCACAATGCAACATAATTTGATGGAGCTCGTGATATCTAACCGAAAGCCGAACCAATGCAGGTCATTGTTATATTCAAACCTGCAGTATGAAACAGTATTATATCATCTCTGACCCATTTCTCTGTACATCACCCGTAGACGCACATCCAATTGAAAAGCGTGGGTTGCTTGCTGGCTCCTCCACTCGACCTCGCCCTGCAGACACAACATTCTGCTACCTCTGTGATATCTGTCTCGTTTTTGATACTCAGGGTAGCCATGTTGGACAACAATTTTAAAATTGTGTTGGATTTCGTTGATTCTGTTGATTAAGGAGTATGACTGTTGTTGCACTAAAGGCAAGATTGATGTTAAGACATTTATGGATATGAAAATCTATGTTTTTTAAACTGTCCCTTGTCTGCATTGCGAGAAGGAGCAAATTTGCTTATAACCCTAAAGATTCTGCCATAGGACCCTCGCCCCTAAGCTGGCATCAGATCATAAATACACCTGGGGCGAGTGCCTTGCTTATGTCAGACGTAGATGCATACAAGCCGGAGTCCTCGGGCTGTGTAGTCACTGGCAGCTAGCTCTGTTGAACCAAGTTTGGACCTGGTACTCCAAAAAGGTAGTACTCGATTCAACTGTTGGTCTGTTGGGCTGCTGGCTAGGCAAAGAAACTGCACCTCTGGCAGCTTTCGTGCTGTTTACTACTTACAATCAATTATGTCCACACTTGACTATAAATCTGTTTGAAAAAATATAAATCCAATGATTCCCTTCTACTTTAAGTAATGATATCCAAAATACTCCAATCGGTGACCCAAGTTATGTTTCTAGCCTTTGTGAAATTCAATTTCTTATTTATGACGAGACTTGAATTTTAACCAATATATGGCACATGGTAAACATGAAAACTGGCAAAGTTTGAGTGATAATACCAGAAAATGGTGGAGTTACATACATAGTTACTTGTCCAGAAAGCTATTCATTTGAATATTTTTATAACAAAGTTCTGAAGTTTCAATGTGCCGTTATAGATTTATAAAAATCATCAAAATTACCGGGGGCAACGTACCGTGCCAACAACCATTTAGGAGCACACAGGCACCTGAATTTGGTTCAAAAGAGCTGGTAGGCACTGGGAGGCTGAGGTAAAGATAAGTTCCATGTCCTCAGCCAATTGCATTGAATCATCAATAAAGCCACAAAGTATATACAATAGCAATAAATAGAGCAGATGCTCTCAGAGGCTAGGAATATCTGACTATTTACAACAAAAGTTATGATGGTATCTGTCCAAATCGCCACAATATTGTGGCAGTCCCACCTGGTTTGACTTTGATGCCAGCCGTACACACATACTGAAGTCCCCCGATGAAGGAATGCTGCTGCAAAAGGAACAATCCTAGAGGAACAATAAACAGTAATGACTGTTTGAATGTCATACGTCAGATGAAAGGCTTCATCTACCTGGTCTTTAATTAAACACACCAAATATACTCACATACCTTGTGCCTCTGGATGGACAGTAATGCTGGTTGCTGTTGATTGTGAGCTTCACAGTTTGTTTATATGCTCTGACAGTGTATATTATTATGCCAGTGCCGACCTCTATTGACCTCTTTATGACTGCATCCTTCTTTCTACACTTAACACGAAATGTTTAAAATACTTCGGTTCAGTGCAGCTTCAATAGAAAAGGGGGACAGTTTATAGATCTACAGTTAGCCAATATAACTTCACAACGTATTAGACGACCTTCCCAATTCAACTACAAATTAACTCTGAAAAAATAAATATTCTTAATGTGTGTATAGGAACCCAGTGTCACTGGTTGAAGCATGGAGTTGTTGCAATCCATGTTTCCAATGAAGTCCGAATGGTTCGAACTTGAAAAGAAGGAACTCCCTTGGAATTCTACTTCATCCCTGTCTCTTGTTACAATTGCTGGCCAACCAGAGAGGTAGTGTATATATCTTGGTTATGGTTCATATTCGTTTGTTTTCAATAATAATTCTTAGCTTTAAATAAGGATATACAGAATACAGTCAAATTCTTCAGATGGCAAGTCCACTCTAGGATTCTTGGAAATTTGCAATTTATTGTCACTAATGATGATATCATAAATACAAATGAATTAATTGGGTTATTAAGTCCCCTTCAACTAGTTTGGTTATAATCCTACTTAGTCAGATTAGTGATGATGATGAGAAATGGGCAATTTAATTGATGATGCTAGCTCCCTTATGCTACCAACTCAAACCTCAGATCCTTCTTGCAGTGTGAATCCACAGAAACTCTTATTTATCTAGTTCCTTCCACAAGTCATTAACCCTAGTCTGATCAGTGTGTATTGCTTCCTTTGGGAAGCATTCGAGCTTCATTGCTTTTCCAGTCATCGGTGAGCCATACAGCTGATGGCAGCCATGTGACCTACATCACAAAGAGGCCATTCAATAAACTTCCCTTACAGATCCACGGGATGCCTTCTCCACAACCCACTCTCATGAAAACCATGAAAATGATGTAAGTCTTATAACCACATAAGGGACATTAATAATGGTGGGGACTGGGGGCCTTTTTGTTTAATTTCTGTCATTTCATGTTATAGAAATTGCAACACCTGTTAACTATTATTGCAACACCTGTAAATTTCTATCTATATTGTTCCCTATTCCATTCTCTAGTTTTTTTTAATCAAGCCCCTTTATATGCTTCAGGTATATGAATAATTTGGCAGACCTGATGTCCTACTTATCGGAACTACACAAACAAGCTCTGTTACCTGGCGTATTGGCTGTGGAGAATTTAGATCAATATGTTGAACATATTCAGGTGTGCAAATTCTGCAATGTGAGATATGATGTGGGTGCTTGTAGCTGTTATTGAATTTAGATGGTGGGGAATCATTGGAAATATAGTATCTACCATTTACCATCGAAATTTATATGTACTACAAGTGTATGCAAATATGATTAACAACCTAAGCCAGATTTAATAGGAATCACTGGAAGCTGCATGTGGCTGGTGTAAGCCAGAAAGTTATCTGTCTGTATAAACACAGTAGATCCTGTCATATTGGACACCTGAGTTTAACAGACAGCTGAATGTAATGACTTTTAAAAAATCTTAATTTTCCAAGCTGTGGGGTGCTACAGACATTAACAGGCTGGTTTTACCACGTCATGAAATAAGCATATCATAGCTCTGGTTGAGAGCAGACTGTATACTTTATCAATTGAGTTAGGAAAACATGACACTCAGTACATGGCTGTCTTGTTTGTTGTAGGGTGAAGTTGAGAGGCTACACATTTTGGCTAGGCTTTATGCCTTGCTTACAGATGTCTCCCATTACCTCACATCACAAAAGTAAGTTGCTACAAGAGTCAAATATTCCAACTGCACTGAAGAGGTATTTCACTTGAGGTAAACAGATGCTAGTGGCTGGATGTTGTATTGATAAGTCTGAAGTTGAATGTTGCATACCTTGCTATTTATACAGAGATATTCACAAGCCTCTTGCAGCTCTGAGTGTCGGTGCTATAAAAGCAAAATAGACTTCTATATGTATGTTTTTAAAATCTGTACCTAAAGACCCTCAGATCCACTCTCCTCCACCCCTTGTCATAACCCACACATCAACTCTCAGTCTCTTTGATCAACTATCTTTTTTTTCATTCAGGATTCCATTTATTTATTTTTTTCAATAATATCTGTTGTGCAGTCCCAGTATGAGTAGGCTGTATGTCACCAGTTGCCATAGCAACCAACAACATCTGCAGCTTGCTAAGAAGTTTTCTCAAGTCTTTCTTTTAACAGGTAATGAAACAACTTTCAATTTATATACCTATATATGAACACCTGGGCTTGTTCTCCCTACAGACTTAGTTCTCAATGTACGGCTTTTTAGTGCCGATATATATGTATTACAACATATATAGATCTAGCTGTTCTGAAGCAACGGGTGTCTGGTTCAGGAGGTCATCATTGTCCACTATGATCTGTAAGACAAATATCCACAGAGAGTTTTGCCATATGTGATCATAATGAGTGTTATCATAACGACCCGACCAACACAACTTCACCGGTCACATTTTTTTACTGGTCATCATTTTTGTTTTCCCCTTCAGCATCATCAGGAAAAGATGTTTACCAGATAACACCATGTGATGTGAACGCAAGCAGGAAGTGGTGCCTTAAGTTTCATGCTTTTGTAGATTGTTTGAAGCTAATTGAATTGCTGGAGGAAAAATATCCTTCCTGAATTTATTGATTTGTTCATGAATCTCTTTTTTCGTTGCTGTTGCTGCTTCTGAGAATAAAAAGTGTTATAATTGTCACGTGTTGCTGTTCATGGTTTCCAGTTTTGTTGGGAAGTTGCACTTAGTAAAGTTAATATGCGGCTATCTTATTGTATTTGTGTAGATCATTCGACCACGATGTAAGCTATGTTCGTTTTCAGCTTCGCAGCTGTTGGTAGCAGCAGGGGTCAGAGATTTTAAATTGCGGATATCATTTCCAAACGAGGTAGGGAAACGGTCCACAAAGTTTTTTTTCACAACGAAATTCTAATGTGGTGAAATGCACCTGTAAGAGACACCTGCATACGGCGGACATATGTGTATAATCACAGGCGCTTAATTCCTGGGTTAATCCTGTCTTCAGGAATCCACCGAGTGACTAAGTAATATATATGCTGTATATTCATAAATCGACGAAACCGTACGCGCTCGCTGAATGAATTGACTTGAGTGCCTGTATAATGTTATCATATAGACGCCCTTTAAGACTAAAGCATATATACATAGACCTAGAGGTGTAACTGATGCCCGTACATAACGGATGTCCATTAATAAATGAATTTTGATTGATGATACAGCCACGATTATTTCAGTACTAACTTTTATTTTCGTCGAATATGCCACATAACGAAGCAATAGATTGCTGATCGCTTCTTGCTGTGCTCCTCATTGTATTTTCTAGCTTGATTCCAAGAACCAGGGAGTATCATTGTGTAAAGAGGGAAGGTCATTGTGTTGCTACCGAGTTACTGTGGTAACACTAGACATCAAAATAAATGGAAGCAATTCTCTCAAATTATATTACACCCCCCCACCAAAAAAACGCATCAATAGCGACAGAGCCGCTTGTGTTCCAATATGGAACACGAAATTTGCACATAAATTCATGATGCCGTTGTAAGAGTGCAAGGGTTGACATATCGTTTCCCTCAACCAAGGAGCTACATAGGTATAAGTAACTCCTTGCCCAAACCAAGTATTCGAATGATATAGGCGAGTTAAACCAGTGAAAGGATACAACATAATATTTGTAGTTTTGATATGTTGTACGTAAACCGTGTCGTCAAAAAGGTAGCTTCTATTATGTCTGATACGGAGTTCATAAATAGAAAACAAACCATGTGATACAAAAGTCTATATCATGCCAACAAAACGATATCTACATAGTGTTGTTCCACATTCTGTTCATGTGTTTGATGTCTAATGTACAGTTGTCTGTGTCAAAAGTCTCGTTTTACAATCACATGTCAGTATTTTGTCTGTAGACTGTAAAACAAATTGCTGTAACGGGCTTATGAAGTACCTATGTTAATGTTTAATATCTGTATCCGAATGAACTGTGTTATGGACGAATTGGGTAATACAAGCTCTGCAACCATTGGCATGCTTGGCGCGATCGTGGTTCGACTGCGCGTCCGCGAAACATAAGTGTTGGTAAATCTGTTATCATCTCTTTTGGCTCTCTGTCCTGAGTCGACACCAATTTCTTCCAACAGTCCGTCTTCCATCCTGGCGGAGCGAAAATTTCATCCAGTGTTTTCTTGGCTGTAATGATTTCAGTAACTGCGCCTTTTTGTGTCATCGAAACTGAAGGAAGTGAAGAGAGATTTGAAGCAACACTATCTTCTGTTCTTTGCAGTCTGCTTTGGTGTTGATCTATCTTCCAATCGAAACTATCCATGCTGTTTTTGAGTTTTGTGATCGATCCATTCAAAGCTCCTGATGCAACATACAATGAATCCACGAGATTGCGATGTTTCACTGATAAATCATTTCGGCGTTTCCCACTCTTCGTTAACGTACTTCTTCCCGAAGAGTAAAATTCATTTCTCGTTTCGTCGCCTGTCATATCGACAATCGGTGGCAGTGGGCACGATCTATGATGCTCTGGAAGCGATTTACTTCCAGCATATTTGTAATGTTTAGGCAATGGAGGAGCAGAAATCGGAGGCAGAATTTCCGGGTTCAGAGCTGCAGCTACCCCTGCCCCAAGATCGAAATCGGAGTTTCCCGGCATAATGCTTGGTGATGGTAAAGGAAGCCCTGGAGAATATAACAAAAAAGGACAAAATATTTATTAGCTGAGAATGACGGTTTATTATAAAATTATGACTTGATGATGACATTGCAATAAGTTGGAGTATATACGAAACTGGTCTCCAATGTTATCATTAAAATTTCAGTTGAAATATGACAGGACGCAGGAAAATGATTGCATTGAAGTTGTCAATAATCTTCTTACGATTCTTCCAGATTGTGTACAATTTCGCGAGCTATATGACTTAAATGATTCTATGATTAATTGTTTACCTTGACTGTGTCAACTTGTTGTAGTTTTGATCTGGTGGTTATCTACAACACCATGTTCTATAAAGACATCTATGTTGTAAATCCACCTTCCGTATTTGCGTCTCGAAGTCTTTTTCACACCGACCACACCTTCAACACGGTACCAACTTAATACGATCCTATGCTAAATAAACAGCGTTAAGGCAGCCGATACTAATTGGATTCGATCCTACCTGTGGTAAATACCCATTAGTCTGGAAAGTTGCCAACAACAAGCAAAATGACTGGCATTGAGTGGAGGAAGAGTGAGTGGGTGTGATAGAATGCCTGAAATAGTTCACGATAGACTGCAGTATTATTGACGTGCCGATTCTGCAATGTTAACACACCGCGATAAACACCATTAATTGACAATTGATTCAGAGCTGTAAATCGACTGTGGTGAAGTCATGTGGAATTCGCTCCGTTCACTCCCGCGATAAACTGTGTTTACCAGCATTCAGCGTAAATACGAAAGTGCAGTTAAGTCAGTAGTAATTACAAACTGGTTATGACTAAGGAAATCTCATGCATCGCTCGCTGCTCTTGGACACCAACCCGGGTGTGATCGATCGTCGAAATTTCTCTTGCAACTGATCAGCAATGAACCTGGTAGACAATGATCAGCATTAATCATGATGTCGCGCGATATTGCGAGCTTTTGTTTTGACCTCATGGCATACTTGTAAATAACACGAACATGTTCCTAGTAAGGACACATGTTATGTACGAATAAAGGTTTTCACAAAACGTAATCCCAAAACAAAATGTAATCCTGTGGGCAATGCCAATTATTTAATGGACGACTATTCTGTCATTAATTCTTGGGCACAATACAACCCCAGAGTAATCCCCCGGCTTATCCACTCTGTAATGAAATAATGCAGATGGAATAAAGGAAAAGATAAATGTGCCAGGGGATTTATTATGGTTTACTAAGAATGTCCTCGGAAAGGTTCGCGCACTTATACGGGGGGTTCGGCACATGGGTGGTATACACAGGCATCCAAGTCATTTCATTCAGCGAGCGCGTTCGGCAGTGTTCGGTTTCGCCTGACTGATGTGTACATGTCACTGTCGCTCAAACGCGCTCGGTGATCGTTGAATGAATGAGAGACTGCGAGTTTTAATCCGCTACGCGACAGCACAGAGCATTGATGTGGTCCCTCGCCCGCTTCCGGTAGTCAAATACACGCGGTTCACACGCGGTCCTGTGTTATTTTTGATCGAACCTTTTGAGTTATATCGTTGATAACCTTGGGGAAAAATCCTCACTTATGGATAAGCACGGTCGCCTGACCTTACAACAATTGAAAATAAAGCTTAAGCAGCGATCGCCTGTCAAGGTTCAGAGCTGAGGTCTGCAACTTCTTGGAATGGCCGTACAGTTACCGCTCAATGCAGAACTACACCTTATATTTCATGAACAAATGTTTCAACTTCCCGTCCTCATCCACCTGCCGCATGCCTATCCCACTGCCCTTTCTCACAGCAAACCAATATGGGATTGTCAATGACAACGATTTCTTAAAACTTTCTCCACGAGATGAATTCCTCTAGCATGAAGGCCTCACCCACACCAAAGAGACTCAATCAGTAATCAAGCTTGGTACGTGGAAAGATGCAAGAGGTTGTAGTCCTTCCAGTTAGTCAGTCTATGCAAAACCACAATCAAAACGGACATGTTCCGAAAGGAAAAGTCACTGACCCATGTCAATCAGATTCGTGTCAAATCCATTAACCACGGCATTCATAATAATTATGTGGCTCTGAGGAAATATGCCGGGTTGACTGGGGCCAAAAACAAAAACTCATCTTGTCTGGCATGCTCACCAGATGGTGCCCAGTGAGGTCAAGTACCCCTACAGAACCAGGGACAAACCTGGCACTCCAATCTCGGTGCCATACCTGGTCAGTGTGAACATTCAGCTGACCCTCATCAGCCAACATGACTACTTTTACCAGATTCAGGGCCAGTTGTTTTGTGCAAATAGTCGACTTTGTCACCTCGTAGAGATTGTTCAAGTGACCCGTGACAATGACTTTATTTCTGCTATGGTTGCAAAGTTATTTTTTTTTTCAGGGACCCCTTCAAAGATGAAGTGCTTGATACCATGCATTTTCACAAATTCTGTTACTGATTTTGTGTAGTCTTGTGCACTGATTTCTTTTCCCTTAAATAATAATTCATCTGTACTCTAGTCGCATATTGTCCACACGTGGTTGAATGTCTGATAAACTCTGAGATTTTGAAGTTCTAAGTGTTTTAAATTATTAATGAGAATCCACGGTCCCATTATTAACTTGCTTAATGAAACAATGAGACAAACATAACCAGGTTACAAAGCAATTTTATCGATATAAAGAGTACTCAAGTGAAGATTTAATATAAATTACATAAATCATTTCATTGTATGAAATGAAAACTATACAAGACCTTTCAATGATATTCATATGATGTCACACCCTGAATTGAAAATTCTTAGATACATTTGATATCCTCTCATCCACATTCACATTTTACAAACACGACCCATCATGTTAGGCAGTTGTGGGGACGATGACCTGCCGAAAGTTGCATAGTGTATAACAGACTATATGGAGGAAATCTGGACCTTATGGTGGTTCATTGGCTCCCCCGAGATTATGAAGGTTTTTCATAAACCTATAATGCGCTCAATAAGCACCCTCTTGCTGGAGATCTAACTGTCGGACTGTACCATTTTCCCTGTCAGTTGAAAAAGGTTGGTAAGTTGACAGCTAGTTTCACAGCGTTTCGGAGCTGCTCGTCCGCTACGCACAGCGCATTGACAGTGACAGCTTTATTCTAAACAGTTCTTCGTCGCAGTGTATTGAGGCGATAACTTCCGGTCGAGCTTGGGACCGCATTGCTCTGTGCTGCCACCTCTCGGACGAAACGGCAACGCGGTCTCTCATTGACTTGGGTGCCTGTGGGTGGGTAGGGGCGTGTATTCTGGGGTAAACGGGGTCAACTTCCAATAAAGATGGATATGTATAGGTACAATTGGTGTGATAATGTACCCAACTTAGGATCCAATCTCCCAGAAACCAGATGGTTTGTCAGTTGGTGCATTGCTTGATGGTTCACCAAGTTCCCACACACTAAATAACATACAATTCAATTCGAAGAATAAAGCTTCGTTACAAATACATAAACTTCTCGGTTCAAATATGTAGACGTGTCTCGGAAACGAGATATTTATGTGTTGTCACTTCAATAAATGTCTCAGCTGCTTTAATTAAATAGTTGATTTCGTTTACGACCGAAATGAAGTTTGCTAACATACGACATGGCGTGCCCGGGTGTAGGTGGCAACAGTCATGTACGAGAACAAATTGTCAGAAGTTACCAGCGCTTATGAATTAATTAAGATTTGGTTTAGTTGTGCGATATGTGTGTTCTTGGACAACACAATTTTTAGAACCCATGCAAGCTAGATTCTGCAAAGGAATGTACAGCGGCTAAGTGCACTTTATTACATGTTCGTGAACGTACTGCATCATACCAAGTATGTAACTCCGACTCTACCCAAATGGCCTACCAAACTGTTGCACTCCTTTCTCATTAAACCTTCCTTTTGCACTTCAAAACGTTGTCCAATCATCGCATGCTCGCCCCGTGAGTCCGTATCAGGGTCAACCTTGACTTGACTCAACACCGCTGATCGTGCGTCGTCAAACAAAGTCGATTTTCGTTCATTTATCAATCTGTCCCAGATTATCCATCTATATTCGGGGATAATTCAAGTATAGTGGAACACTTTAGTCAAGATTATTTTCTTATTGAATGGACCGTTCGGTCGTATTTAGACTTTAAAATGTTC
Source organism: Urechis unicinctus (assembly GCA_034190875.2). Lineage (NCBI taxonomy): Eukaryota > Metazoa > Annelida > Polychaeta > Xenopneusta > Urechidae > Urechis > Urechis unicinctus. Next base: position 23,740,160 of record CM067345.1, on the reverse strand, counting down.
GATTTTGTCATGCCCGCACCGGGAGAGCGTACAGCATGCCTTCACATGGCCGACTCAAGATCGCTTGCGCGACTGATCGCTTGGGGTCAAACAAAGTCGATTTTCGTTCATTTATCCATCTATATACGGGGATAATTCAAGTATAGTGGAACACTTGGGTCTAGTTTATTTTCTTATTAAATGGAGCGTTCGGTCGTGTTTTAGACTTTAAAATGTTCGATTTTGTCATGTCCGCACCGGGAGAGCGCATATCTTGCCTTATCAGTATTATGTCATTCGATTCTTGAACTTAATATGGTACCTGATTTATTTATTTGGGGTTGTAGATTCAAAAAAAAATCCGTTACAGGCCAGTAACTTCAAAGGCAAAATGCCGCTGGCGCTGGCGCGTGGAATTCGGCAGTTAGGGTTCACAGAGTAGATGTTGAGCTGCGGACAGTTACTGCGACGGTTTGGCGAGCTGCTCGTCGCCTAGGCAAGGCAACTCGCCCCTGGTGTTTTGATGATCTGATGCCACCTACAGCTCGGATGTGAGAGATCGATTTAAAAAAAATTATTTCTGACTTAAAAAATGAAACATACCTTTTTATAATCCTCATGAGCATACCTATCTTCATGTATAATTTCAACGACATTCAATGAATTTGAAAAAAATCACTGACAGCCCTAATATGGTATATATCATCGTTGTAAGCATTGTTGTACAATTGATTTTAAATCCAATATTTGAACCGATTTGTACTTGCTTAGCGTTCTTATAGAGTAACAATGGATTTACTTCAAGGTGTTTTATACTACTCGGTCCGTTAACCACACAATTTGAGGTATTGACTCAGTGTTGTTGTATCGAGTCACAGCAAACTCATTTGATCACCAGTCACAGCCCCTTATAATTCCCCACCAGCAAACTCTTCCCGAAAAAGGGTAGGGGTGAGGCTGCATGGCTGGTTATATAGATAGTCGCTTGAGGCTCAGGGCTAGGCATCGGGAACCGAGCGCCTGCGCACCATGGCTTTTACAAATATTAACAAGCCAATACTCTGATTTATGTAAATGATTAATACAATTTCCTTCCTTAGACAACCATTTCAATAAGGTACAATACACCATGAAATCGTGTACAGTACTTGACTTTAGTGGAGCTTAAAAAACTGAATAATAAACTCATAAATCGATAGAATTAAACGATTATCGAATTCCCAAACATATATGTGAATGCATATAATAAATTCCAGTCATGGTAAGTCTAAATTTTGCAGATGATGTGAACGTAAGTACTTTCTTCTGTGACCTGAGGTTACCCAGATAGCACAACGCTGGTGGGCCACCGGCGGCTGCGCCGTCGGCCCGCCAGTGGTAGCCACCGATGGCCCACCGGTGGCGTGACCAGCTGATAGCCGTCGGCAAGCCGCTCATAGTGGCAAGCCGTCGGGCCGACAGTGGCCCACCGATAACAAGTATTTAAAAATGCCTCAAACTAATGTACAAAGAAGAACAGCAACACCATATTTTAATTAGTTTATTAAGAAAACTAAATTTCTTCCCCAGAAGACAAATCGTTATAATCAATAAGTGCAGCGAGCCTTGTCCTCTGTAGATCTTCATTCAGTTCTTTTTCTGAAATCAAGTAGACATGAAGATTTTTATTAACAATAATTTTGTAATTATATATATATATATATATATATATATATATATATATATATATATATATATATATATATATATATATATATATAAATACACCACCGCTCCCCTCTTACCTCCCTCCCAAACCCTACGCTGCCCTTCCCAACCCGAGGCTACCCTACCCTACCCGACCCGACGCTGCCCATCGCTACCCCGATGCCCACGCTACCCTACCTACCCGACGCTACCCTACCAAGCGCAACCCGACCCGACCCTAAGCTGCCCTACCCGACCCGGCCCGATGCTACCCAACGATGCCCACCGCTACTCTTCCCTACCCGACGTACGCTACCCTACCCAAGCGCAACCACCGTATGCCATGGTATTCTAACTACCGCGTTCTTGACTTGGGACGCCGCGATTTTTACGAACTTCAAAATAACCGCCAACATAAGTGAATAACTGGGTTCTGGGTGGTCGCTTGTGATTATCGGAACGAAGAGTCGTCAAACACAGTCGAATGTGTTCTCGTCGGGGTTGAGAGCTATATTTCGCACCTAGAAAATAACATATATCACATTCCTTTACAAAAAATAGACCTTTCGCGATGAAAACTTACCACCACTCGACACTATTCTACATAAATGCCATCGATAGTTAATTTAAAACAAATCGCGATACGAAGTCTGCCATTTTGGAAACTATTAATTCTCCCAATTTCCCGCATTGCCATCTCATCCCAATTCATTGGGGGGCACTTACCCTAACTCGGATTCAAATATGCCGTGGGACCTCGCGATATATATATATACCCGATGTACTCATATGAGATATATTAAATAGTATACTCCATCGTACAATGTATTAAGGTATGCGAATGTCTCACCCGTCGTAAAGTAGTCGAGATGTCAAAAAACCAGGCCCCCTTCGTGCGGCACATGTATACTATATCTTTACACTTAAGGTCTCTTACTAGATTTGTAAGATGCCCCCCCCGGGCTACAGCATGAGTCGTCGTCTTTCTGTGCATGCGCAGGGCATGTGGTCTGAACTTGTAAACAAAGAGATGTCGCTGTGAGAGAGAGAGAGAGAGAGCCCGAGCGAGCTGACTCGAACGAGAGAGCAATATGTCAGCTCAAATGTATCTTTACATGGGGAGGGATTGCAATATGTCAGCTCAATCAAATATCTTGGGCATGTCGCTTAGTTCTGATCTTAGAGATGATGCTGACCTTATTAGACAATGTACACAAATGTATAGTCATTTTGTACACCATTATACAATGCTCAGCTGTGGTGGTACTATGATAAGGTGTTATACACAGTTTATCATAACATTCTCAATCTGCAGCTGGGATTACAAGTACTGTGTGTGCATTTATGGAGGTTCCAAGCTGATCTGCTGTCATTCGCAATCTCATAGCAGGTTTGCAAAAGTTGACAATTATCTAGTGAGGTCTATTCTTTCTAGCAGTTTGCATTGTAGGTCATGAACTCGGATATACTGGTTAAATTATATGAATGTGAAATATATCTCATAGTTGCTGAATTTTTGTATATTAATGTAGTTAGCTGGATTAAATGCATAAATATGGACCACTGTATTTATATTATATGTATTTACAGACGAGTCTGGAATAAAGTATTCAATTCAATAAACATATATCTATACACACACACATATATATATCTATACACCACACACATATATATATATATATATATATATATATATATATATATATATATATATATATATATATATATATATATATATATATATATATATATATATATATATATATATATATATATATATATATATATATATATATATATCTATATATGTGTGTGTGTGTGTGTTTGAGTGTGTGCGTGTGTGTGTGTTTTGTGTGTGTATTTATCTATACATATAACTTGGCCTTACTGGGTCAGGAAGGGAAGTGGGCCACGTGATTCACATGGTGCACATGGTTTATTTTTAGGAAGTCGGTACGATTCCTGTTTCATCCGATTCAGATGTAATAATACCTACCCGATTAGCACATGTTAGGGGAAACGATAAGTATATAATGCAACTGTGTCTATGTGTGGGAGTGTTATTAAATACTGGAGTCACTTAGTCTTAGTTGATGCCCCGGGGGGGGGGGGGGGGGGTGGGCACTTGGCCTTATTCTGGATAGGGGTGTGCCGCGGGACCTCGAAAACCCGTACCCGTCGTACAAGGTCAAAATGACCAAAAGCATACCCCGTCGTACAAGGTATTATGCGAATGCATAACCCGTCGTACAAGGTTAAAATGGCAAAAAAGCATACCCGTCGTACAAGGTATGCATTTGTATTGTCAACGATCGATAGGAAATATGTATATTCAACCCGTTATATAGGTGGGAAGAGAAAAACATACCCCGTCGTACAATACGAAGCCCAAAAACATACCCCGTCGTACAAGTATGAGGCCCAATAAAACCCGTCGTACAAGTTGAGAGGCCGAAAAAACATATCCCGTCGCGCGGCACATATATACTACCTCCATACACTTATGTGCACCCCCCCCCCCACCCCCGGGGTCGATGCTGGCGTTAAAACCCTGCATGATGTAGTCTCAGGTGCTTGCAGGAAAACGATCATTACCTATCAAACTGCTGTAAGCATCAGTGTTATGCGGTTACTGATTATTCTGTCAGCCACGCCCAGCTAAACACCGAAAGACACAGAAGTCCAAGTCTGTTTGCGGATTAATCAACTTTTTCTGTCGCATTTGTTAATCGGGGACCTTGACTTGTTCCACAGCAGATTCACTTCTCAATGACAAGAGGAGAGCCGTTATTGTGTACCCCTCACCGGCCTTTCGCCGAGAATTTCAACGTATTGCTCCACAAACACACATTTTTTATGCTTCAAACGGAGTAAAATGCGAAAAGTAAGACAGTATTATTGAAATTCAATACGTTAGCTCTCGTTTGATGTATCATTCGTCCATGTATCTTAAATATAAATGCCAGTCAGAGCAAGTTGACAAAACTTGAAAATAACATAGAGGCACAAGCGCGGCCGGCTGCGGCGAGGTTCGGCACCCCTACAGTTTGTTTCCCTGACAGTCAAGAAAACCCCGACCCATTCGTATACCTAGCCATTGCGATCCTTTGCGATAGCTGGATGTCAAGAATATACCGAACCATTTATTGGCAAATATGCCAAAAGCAACACAAATTTGCGGCAAATCCATACTAACCTTTACTAGAGGATAACTCCACCCCCATATCATCACCCGGGGGCCACAGATACCGCGAACTCGCGCAACGAGGTATGTTTTATGCTTTTTAACGAAATACACTTGTTCCTACACGAAGACGCCATTTTCTTGTGTCGAAGACGAGGTTGTGTAGTTGGGTTCGAGGCAAGTGTCTCGTTTTCACACTTTCCCACCGTGTTTCAAAACAAAAAAAGATCTATCTTACTCAAACCCCAGTTTAACTTCAATACATAATTATTATTTCATGTTTCAAATCTTGCTTGATGATTGTACAAGTGGCCATGATGGCAGGGCGTGATCTAGAAGTAGAAAGGTCGTCTGGTTGTGATTCAGGACATCTTCCATGGGTTCCGGTGATCTCACACCAATTCTTAGTGATCTTAAACAATCACCGTCCCCGCCATGCCCGCCTCTCCTTACTGCCGTATTAAATGAGTTATAATTAATTGTGATTTGATCAAACTGACATGAAGGAAAGTAAGGTTACAAAGCCTGTCACTGGCTGCTGTACTGACAATCGTATTACTGTTAGTGTTATGGACTTGTTCGTGAGTATATATTGCTTGCTTAGGTAGGAGCGATTTTGTGGTTTTCGAAAATGTAGAAGGAGACATAACTGAGTCTGAAATACACTTTTTCTTTCAGATAGTGGAAATCTAATGCGGTTTAGATCATGACAGAGTGTGGTGGTCAAGCCGAGTCTTTGATATCAGCCAGTACTGATGGCATTTCCATCAGTTCGCAGTTTTGTAATCAGGTCGGAGAAGCAGTGCAAGTTGTTGCCCTTGATCAACATACTGATATATCTTATGATGGAAACGATGAAGCAGAAACACAACTGAATATTGCTGGAACTGAACACCTGGCTGAGATAGTGTCGACACATGGGGGCAATGGACCAATTCATCTAGCTTGTAACGAACCATTTATCAACAGTGGTCAAAATGAAATATCAGATTTGTCTCAATTCACTACAGATGGACAACAGATACTCATTACAGGATCCAATCAGAGTGAGTAGCGTTGTCATTGCTGTATGTCTTATTACATGACTTCTACCTGTTGAACTACGGTAAAGCTATCGGCAAATGAGCCTAATGGTAGTAATGGTTTTGTTGTTGATGGCACTTGTGGATGTTGCAATCAACATCATCTGTCACTGCTGTAATATCATTTGAAAGGGGCTTCAATTCCCAGTTAATGAGATGCTCTGACCAGATATGCTTGATGTGTTTATGGCTTGGGCCTGAAATATATTTGCTGTAAAGCATTACATGGATGCTGCACTGATGGTGTGCGAGAAGAAACTGATGAAAAAAAAACCAAATGTGGTGATGGAACAATAATGATATTCCTCAGAATGTGGTTCCATTGGTGTCTCATAAAGCAAGGCTCAAAAGTTTGAAAATAAATGAGAGTAATTGGGCTATGTACTACAAGCTGGATTTAGAGGGAGCAGAGATCAAATGTATGTTTTGAAATGCTCTCTGTTAGTTTTGTATCATCTCATCTTTCGAATTCACAAATCAATGAATGAATAGCTTTTAAATATGAGGGAACCAATACAAAAAGTTGTCTTCACGTTGATATAACATTATTTACATATCTCATATTAATGTGGAGGATAGTCATACTTACACTGAGCATGTTTTGCCATTTTAAGCTGCATCTCTGGGGACAGCAGTTATCAACGGGGAGACAGTACAGATAATTCAAGTGCACAATGGTTCAACGGACTTGGTGACCTCTGGCCGTGATGATGGAGGCAAGGTATGGCATCTGGTACCGGCAGGCACAGCAACAAACATGACTCCTGATGTCTGCTCAGTCATAGCTGTTAGTCCTGAGGAGCTTGAAGCTGCTTGTAAAGGTAACATAATACAATTTTCATCAGGGCCCTGCTGAAGTAGCTCAATGTTACAGTGAAAGAGTTACCAATAGAATGGTGAGGGGCATGGGACCTTTTGCGAACAACTGCTTCACTCCAATATTTAAGTGATTGATAAGTATCTATGTTTGAACACACCTCCAGGGCTGGAAATTATCACCCGTCTGCCCGTCACTGACGGGTGATTTTATGGCCGGACGGGTAGATCTAGCCCAATCACACGTCAGGCTGACGGGTAACTTTTCACGGTGAACACTGTTTGTTTATTACACAGACAGATAAGATCATAGCGATCCTAATCAGAGAGCGCAGCATGTCATCCGACAACGAAAGCTGTTCTGGTGAAAAATCAACAAGATTACTGCTTTGGTCATCTACAGTATTGTTTACACACATTCAGCGATTGTATGTCTGATGTTGATGTAGTTTTAAACTTGCTCACATAGTATTACAAGTCTGTCTGCTCTACCAGCTCTTTAACTCTAAAAGACTTAAAACACCTGTTCAACTACTTTATTTAAGTAAGGCCGCTCCAAGATCAGTCAGTCGACGTGTATGGCGACTTCCCAATTGCAGCTGTATCAGTTCATTTAACAAGTGCACTCATAAAAGATTAGCCATGATTACTATTCGTTTAACTGTAATTTGATCTGATGCGCTGATTTAGAAGCCACATCGCTCGTGCTCATAATTCTTACTTTGATGACTTTAATTAACTCGGGGGTTAGGATCATGGTATATGAACTTGTTAAAACCTATTGCAACATATTGCAGGAAGAGAAAGCTGACTTAGTTTCTCTTTTCTCACACAGGCTGAGGATAAAATAATGAAAGTGCGTTTTGAACTTCCTTCGCCTCTGTCGCATACAAAAAACATGATCACTCAAAGACCAGATCAAAAACCTGTTGCTATTGACGACGAGCTGTACCGCGCTTCTCTTTTTCTAAGAGCAGTACAGCGGGGTGTGTGGTCATTTCTTACCAAATAGCAATTCGTCCTCAGACTGTTACTACAGAACACAACGTCGCTGGTTATTTCTGTTTAGGGGTGGTTTATCTCTCCTGAAACATTTTGCATTAAACGTGACGACTATTTTGGTCTCGAGGCTAGATTTCCCTCGATGTTAATTTTGTGTGTAGTCTGATAACATTACTAATACCGTATTATACGGTTGATAAGTCATTATTAAAAGTTGAATTTGTGAAAAGGTGAAGCAAATGCTGTATTGAGAACACACAGAAAATCTACATAATGAGTCGCATTGGCAATATTAAGGTCCATGTGCCCAACCAAAATTTATTTTCTTCTGCACGCATGTTAATGGTAAATTCTTAGTTTCAAGTCAAGTGTAAACCCGTTTCTATGTCAGTGAATTTTTCCATCAAGATGAGCAATTTTCGCAAAAGAAAAAAAGGCCTTGAAAAGTTCTGCGGGATCTTGGTGAAAAGATCAGAGCACACGTTGTTGGTTTTAGCGCGAAAGATGTTTCTTGACTAGCCACGTGACACGTGCGCGCGCACGTCAAAGCTATGTGCAGCTTTTGAGTTCATCTTGACATGACGCATTATGTAATCTAAATAGGTATCTTTTTTGTTTAGACGGGTAGAATCTGTTAAGGACAGATAGCCATTTTAGTTAATTTCCAGCCCTGCACCTCTCATACAGTGTTTGTGGAATGGGTCTTTTGATCTGTCATCATGTCTTTGGCAGTATTGATGATATATCTGTAGTTTGCTGTTGTAGATCGAGGACAAGCTGAAGGTGTCGAGGTTATGCGAGATGAGGGACATCTTGAGCAGGATCTGTCTGGCCTTTTACCTCCTGTCCCTCAAATGCAAGCTGTGCCTCCTGGTACTCCCTCTTGGGCACTGCGGCTTTATGACCTTCAGGTGAATGATGTCAAGGGCTCCCTAATTAGATCACGATGTAACCTTGTATTTTGTAACCTTGTGTTGACTATTATCTTATGCCTTATTAGGCAGATTAACATTATGTAGGGATCTCAAGATCTCAGGGTCAAATTGACTACTTCATATCAGTAGATTGAATGTCTGATTGTTTCTAATTATTGTGAAACTTTTGTCAGAAGATCACTGATATTAAAGCATATTGCATCCATATCTGATCGTTCTCCTGACTAGATTTATTCATTTTTTCAAATAAATTAGAAAATTGGGAATTCTTATCGAGGCTGGGTGGCAACTGAAGTGGAACTCGACCTCTTATTGACCCTACACAAGCAGCGCACGCAGAGTTTCTGGGGTACACGCCAGTCTCCAGCCTCAAACAAACCATCAACTAGACTCATGTGGAAGTCACAGTATGTCCCGTTTGATGGAGTTCCCTTCTTGAACTCAGGTAAGTTGTTCCTAACTGGCATTGAAACATAATTATACAAACCTTGGTTTATTATCTGTCAGGCTGGTTAAAATCTTGGTTGTGAAAATATCTGATCAGATTTTACTTTTGTAATATGTGTTGCTTTGTCTTTATGCATGATGTCTGGGTCCCAGCCCTCCTCTTTCTTTCCTTAATCTGATGTTTGGATCACATTATTTAATGTTTTTGTGCAGGGAGTCGAGCCATCGTTATGGAATGCCAGTTCGGTCCGCGCAGAAAAGGTGGTACGATAGGCAAACAGAGCGGTGTTCCTAAAACAGAGTTCCGTCAAACCTGCCCAGCCAGGTACTGTTCTCTCTGGGGTATACTGCTTATGGGCTTGTTGTATGAATAACATGTACATGTTTGATTTATGATGGGAGGGGTTTTGTATTCCTAAATCAGGCTTCCAATCAGCCCTATCATCATTGTTATTGTTACAAGTGCCACCAAACCCTTATGTGCTGTGTCATTCTCTCCTTGTAAACTTAGTCGGTGAATGATTGTTCATATTTCTGGTTGCAGGATATACATAAAGAAGGTTAGGAAGTTCCCTGCCTATGCTGTTGATGTAAATGTGGAGAAGAAAGCTCTTCACATGGCCATGGCTAAGAACTTCCAGAAGCTCAAGGAAAACTTATCAGATGCCCAAGGCTATGACAAGTTAGTACACCGTACATTGCATCATCTGTTATCTTGATGGATTTGAGACCTAGCAATGGAGGCCAGCCACCTGATGTGGGCAGTTCATTAGTGGGACATGAAGGCATCATTGTTTGAATCCTCAATCATCACAATTTGTATGATATCAAACTCAACCCTCCAAAATACCCTCTCTGTCTATGTTGCTATCTCACTCACCCGGCTATGACCATGATATTTTACTGTAAACGACATCTGTTTGGAACCCATTTCTTGTTGTGCAGTAAATATCAGATGGATGTACAAATATTCTTGTTTGGCTAACCAGATAAAAACCTGACATATGTTAAACCATAGCAAGTAGGATTTACAAGCCTTATAGACAGCCTGAATTTTTATGGTAAAATGTAACATGTTTGCCATTTTAATTAAGTCTTGATGGCACACCTTTTTTTGCAGGTTCTATGTAGAGTTGCCCACAGAGAAAGCCCATGAGTTTCATGAATCCCTAGAAGCAGAGCCAGCAGCTCTTGCCTCGCGTCTGGACCCCCGCGTCATCAAGGAAATCCGCACTGTGGTGTCTGGGGGTGAAACGAGGCTCTACGTCATACGCAAGCGGCTCAGGTAATGCAAGATACCAAAATTACCAGATGTTGCCCGTCTTCAAGAGTGAATGAAATAGAATTCAGTTTTGCTGAAGAAAACTAGGCTGTGATCTCATGATATCTTTATATTTAAATTGTTTAGGATCATTTTGTAACCTGTGATTGTAGTCAAATGCAAGCTGAATCAGTTGTCAGACTTCTGTGTTTCTGGATCCAACTATTGTTGTGAAAGTAATGACCTCCTGCACCATGTATGTACAGGAAGTTTGTGGAGAAAGAGCTTTTTGAGCGTTCTCCTCAAGTGCCAGAGAAACATGACCAGTGTTTCTTTCCAACAGTAACAGATCTTCAGAACCACATTCATCAAGCAGTGAAGGACCTAGAATCAGGGGTTCTCATGGCCACCAGCCGCTCAGTAAGTGATGGAACAATGCAGCAGAGCCTGATATAGATGTACATAGGATGCATATAAAGAGAGGCATCGAGGGTACAAAGCTGATTAATTCACCACTGTTGTGAGTGATTTACTGTCCTTCTCTTCATATGTCAGCTGGTTTGCTTTAAAATAACCATATGGACAAGGTTAACCTTTGCTGTAGTCAATCCATTGCTGACCGTCCTTTTTCTCACTGTATGCTTATCAAGCAGCTGTGTTGTCTCTGTTTAATGTTAACTATATTGTTGAAAACTGCACATGTATGCACATGCATAAATGAGCTTGTATATTGTTTATGTTGGTCTTGTTGGTGTTACTGTAGTTCACAGTGGAGGTTGCTCAAGAGAGCACATCTTCTGTGTTTGGAGCTCGAGGCTGGCCACATGTCAAGTCTGATGCCGTCACCAGTCCTCATGCTGAATCTGTTACTGTCACACTAACACAGGCTCCTGATCAAGGTAAGTGTCTTATTGTCAAACTTACACAAGCTCCACATTACTCGGGCAAAAATCACGAGCGTCTTACTTTTTCACTTATTGATATTAACGGATGAAGACATCCCCCAATGCTTTGCAACTCGTGTTTTCAAAGATCTCTTTACCTCAGCATTCTATATGCCTGGTGTGTTAGGAACTTGGCATCATTTATGGGGGTTGAATTTTTTTATGTTGGTATTATAGTTAATTGCAATATGATTTGGGTTTGATCTGTGTGATTTCAGATGGTCAGCACATGATCTCTCGAGTTGAAACTCACATGAGTGATGGTACTACTCAGTACAGCACCTCCCTCACCCCAGAAACCGCCAAACTACTGGCTAAACTCCACCCGAACATGTTCCAGGCTGGCAGTATATTCCAGGTGTGTTACGTGAAGTGTTATTGGCAACTTGGGCAGCACTTATCCCCCTTGCAGCTGCAGGGTTGCGGGGTTGATGCTCGGCATGGGATATTGCCATATAAGGGATGGCAGATTGAATGGTGGTGCCACCTTATCATCAGCACTCGACATTCATATGTTATGTTAACCATGATGAATGTTTTACATTGTCACAAGTTAAATACAAAAACATCAGGTGAAATTAAATGGAAACCACTGCTATGTTGTATCATTTGTTTTTTGGGTATTCAGCTGTTGATAAGATATAACTTTGGATTACTAATTTGTCCTGGATGATTTCTTACAGGTATGGTATAAATCCAATAATTAATTGTTGGTAAATTTGCAGATAATATCTATGGTAGAATATATTGGTAACATGACTATTAAATTTGATAGCATTCAATGTAATGTATGACATAGCAAACCTAATTTTTTATGTACTTCTTCATTTTGATTTGGGGCACAAACAGCTGTACTTCGTCCGTTGAGTCATGATGGAAACTTGAGGGGGGGAAATCTGCAATCAATTCCTATGTTAAACTCGCGTAGAAGGGAAAATTACATGAAGGTTTATTGACTTCATTTGAAAGTGAATGTACCATACCTTGCTCACACATCTTAAGAGATCATCTATGTAGCATGCTCCAAGGTGGAACCATGCTAAAGAATTTATAAAAGCTTGTTAGACTGATGCTTTCACTTCATGTTTTCATTAAATTTTCTCAGTGAATTTGTTCTGCTAGTCAGCAATATTTGACACTGCATTGAGGCACCTTCCTGGTATTATTGTATACAAAACCATTAAATTCCATGAACTGTTGCCATTGAGCTGATAGGCTGTTCTTGTATTCCTATTTCTATTGGAATTGAGTTGTTTGTATTGCAGCAGGGACATATTTAACTGATAAACATATTGTGTGTCCATTTGATGCTTCAGGGGCATGAACCAGATGACTTGCGAGGAGAAGATAAGCAAACAGTTGCCCATCTTCCCCAGCTGTCATCCACCGATCATGGACCCCAAGCCATGGTGGATACACTTCTGGACGATGACCATATAGCAGTGATGGGACAGTCTGCAGTAGCCGGCAATGATGCTACGGCCCTCTTCATGGCTGCGGCAGCTGCTGCTGACGACACAAATAGTGTGGATGAGGGAGACCATGTGACTGTGGAGGATGCTGGGCACGCAGCTGTGTCGGATATAAAGATGGAAGGTTACAATAGCAATCAGACTTATGCGGTGGTGGTGGAGGATGGGAAAGTGAAAGAGCTGGTGGAGGTGACTGATGTCATGGATAGTACCTGCGAGGGTAATGAGGGCATGATCAAACATGAGAATGAGGTAGAGATGGAGGGGGGTTACCAGGGGGTCACCTCACTCGATCAGCTCCTCTAATGACACCAACACAACCTCCATAAAATCTGACCTCATTTTATGCTCTGCAGATCACTGGCGTGCATTTGTTGAAAATATTCCATGCATGTAATTCCACTGATATATACAATTATATATCGATGAATGATAGAGCATGCTATGCATGCAAGGCATTTCAAGACTCTTGTGGTGTTAAAATTGATATTCCATTTTGCTCCTTGTTTTTTTCAATATTGTTCTGTTTTTCTGGTATGATGCATAATGTACTTGCTGGGCTGTTTATACATTACTGGTGGTCATGTGAATGCCAACTAAGCCTTAGTCATGTGTGCGTTATGAATTTACCAATGAGATGGTAATCTCTTTTTCATCAATTAAATCGGGTTAGTCATTGATTTAATCTTTCAGATAATCATTGATATAATCGCCATTGTTTTAATAACTGGTGGTAAACATCTGTTGGTATGCCATGCATCCAGGAATATTCTGGTCATATTCGTTAAGCAATCAGTTTAAGAGCATTTTAGTTTTCTAGCATTTTCATTAAGTTAGAATTTATGCCATCTTTGCCATTTTTCTTACTAATAAGGTGTGATTTATCAATATCAATTATTTATGACATTTCAACCTCTATCATCTGTGCATTATAATTAATAAAGACTCGAGAGAGTTTAATTAAATTTCACATCAGGTGATATTTTCAACAGGATGATAGGAAATGCCCCAAACAGTCTGTTTTAGTTATTTCTTTCTCATGCCTTTGAAATTGTGTGGAGTGTATAGTGTTGTCTTCATCGATTTCCATTATGGGGAAAAGAAGTCATTAAGATTCCCTCTCTGTTACTAGGATTACCTGTGAATTTACATCCAAAGTACTGTGTTCATCATTACTGTAGAAGGATTTTCATGGAAGTGGGTTTTTGTAGCTTTGTTATAATTAAACTGTTATTTATTGCTGTTTCATGTTTATTTATTGCCTTGGCTCTGAAAAAAATACTCCTTTTATAAAAACAAAGATATTGGGACTAGAAGTTGTGCAGTTTTTTTGGAGTGGGGGGGGGGAAATACAAGGGCCAAATTTATAAGAATAATCATTTGACATGATTCAAAGATGCAATTTTTCAACTAGATGTCAATGCTCTTGGTTATCTTCATCATGACTTACTATAACTGGTCCTATATGACATTCACTTCTGTGCTCAAACCTGTTTTCTGTATAATAAAAAGAATTGCATTTAAAGTATCAAACATTGCGTGCACCTTTGGTGTAATTTGGACCATTTACTGTTGTGTTCCAGCTGATCATTGTATGGAATAGAATGTCAAATCTAAGTGGGTTTCAATTAACACACTTAGATATGTTCCCGCAAGCTTTAACACACCTTTTTGTGAAAAGGCAAGCAGTATCTGTTTCATTAGAAAATCAAAGATCTGAAGCCCACATAGCTATTGTCAGAAGCATATTGTAAATGTGTGTGTGTGGTGGGGTGGAGAGCATGATACAGATTGCACGCGATGAACTGGTCGTTTTGTGACGTCACGTCGTCACATCGCGTGTGTCGGAGCAGACGATGGAACGAGCTTTAAGTCAGGCCATGGCCCAATCAGGTACACGTGTACCTAGCTC
>CM067345.1:23537937-23720437 GCA_034190875.2 Urechis unicinctus | reverse complement strand
TTGAACCCCCAATATCTTTGTTTGCTTGTATTGATGATATATTGTACCTAATGATATTTTCTTTGTTGTTCTGGTGACCCATTTATATTTTGATCCCATGTTTTTTTTCTCCTTAAGTTATCCCTGTGAATTCTTTTCATGTATTGACATGGTTCACCAGAGATAGAATATGCTTTTAGCTTGGGTGATTTGGTGTCAAGTTTACAGCAACTTGTATCAATATGGTTTGCAATTGAATGCTGTCTATAAGCTACATGTAGATAATTGATTTGTTGTTTATACGGCTTGAATCTCCCCGCATTGCTTCATTTCAGTTATGGTATGCCTTGTCCTGTATGCCTTGTCACATTAAACCTGCTGTCAACGTTTTTGCTATCTAACCTGGTTCTTTGTGTCTTGGTCCTGGTTGTCTTATCACACCAATGCCTGGTTTTATTTGCATGAT
Source organism: Urechis unicinctus (assembly GCA_034190875.2). Taxonomy (NCBI): domain Eukaryota; kingdom Metazoa; phylum Annelida; class Polychaeta; order Xenopneusta; family Urechidae; genus Urechis; species Urechis unicinctus. The sequence continues at coordinate 23,719,992 of CM067345.1, read as the reverse complement.
CTCATTGAAGCCTGGTTCTAATTGACTTATCACATTGAAGCCTGGTTCTAATTGACTTATCACATTGATGCCTGCTTCTGATTGACTTATCACATTGAAGCCTGGTTCTAATTGACTTATCACATTGATGTCTGGTTCTGATTGACTTATCACATTGATGCCTGGTTCTAATTGACTTATCACATTGAAGCCTGGTTCTAATTGACTTATCACATTGAAGCCTGGTTCTAATTGACTTATCACATTGATGCCTGGTTCTAATTGACTTATCACATTGATGCCTGGTTCTAATTGACTTATCACATTGACTTATCACATTTATGTCTGGTTCTAATTGACTTATCACATTGATGTCTGGTTCTAATTGACTTATCACATTGATGCCTGGTTCTGATTGACTTATCACATTGATGCCTGGTTCTAATTGACTTATCGCATTAATGCCTGGTTCTGATTCACTTATCACATTGAAGCCTGGTTCTGATTGACTTATCACATTGATGCCTGGTTCTGATTGACTTATCACATTGAAGCCTGGTTCTAATTGACTTATCACGTTGAAGCCTGGTTCTAGTTGACTTATCACATCCCGGTTCTAGTTGCCTGATCACATAGAAGTCTAGTTCTAGTTCCCTTATGACATTGATGCCTGGTTCTGATTGACTTATCACATTGAAGCCTGGTTCTAGTTGACTTATCACATTGAAGCCTGGTTCTAGTTGACTTATCACGTTGAAGCCTGGTTCTAATTGACTTATCACGTTGAAGCCTGGTTCTAGTTCCCTAATCACATAGAATCCTGGTTCTAGATGACTGATTTTATACAACCTCACTTGTACAAGGAAAGCCTGCGTATAGTGGGTATATTTCCAAAGAAGCAACTGCTCATTTTATTTCAAGAGAACAAAAAGAGAACAACAAATGTGACATTGCATTAACAACATGTTCTAATTGACACTTTGGTTTTCCATTCAAGCTGGTTTGACTTCATTCATTACATGTGTGGCATGAGTCTGTACGTTCCTTGTAGATCCCAGAATATATTTTTTCTCAGTACACCTGACAGTTTGGAGAAATATGTGTTTGGTTATTGAATGCAGGAGCATGTCAGGAACCCACCTGCTGAGAATGGGACACCAGCGAACCTCGTCCAAGGGCAGCCTGAAAGACTTCACTGTTGCAACACCAGAGGAATATGTTAAGAAATTTGGTGGAGATCGAATTATAACCAAGGCATGTAGATTACTATGTTAATCGTATTCAAGAATTCTGTATTGGAAAAGTTTGTTGACATATATATCTTAGAGCCACAACCTTGTGGTTCATTTATGGTATGGCATCAAACTTCCTCCCTGTAGGCAGAGTTTGCAACTATATATAGGTGTGCAATAGGTCAATAGGTCATGCTCGGTGAGTGATGTGACTCTCAGCCAAATCATTCACTGCCACTGATGTAATGAGTACCAATATTATATTTCCTGGCAGTTCCTGTTTGTACAATGGTTTTGTGTTGTCATTGTGTTGTGTAGGTTTTGATTGCAAACAACGGAATAGCAGCTGTGAAGTGTATGAGGTCTGTACGTAGATGGTCCTATGAGATGTTCAAAGATGAAAGAGCCATCAGATTTGTTGCCATGGTAACACCGGAAGATCTGAAAGCAAATGCTGGTATGGTGATCTGGATGTATGCTCATCCAATCCAACATTCAATGATTGTTTGAGAATGGCATATAACAAGTGCTATATTTTTTTTCCAGAATATATCAGAATGGCCGATCAGACAATTGCTGTTCCTGGTGGAACTAACAATAATAACTTTGCTAATGTGGAGCTAATTCTGGATATAGCCAAGCGGGTCAAAGTTCAGGTGTGTCATTGTATCATTATCTGACCGAATATCACTGCAAGATAAGTTATCACCAACTTCGTCCCTGATCAGCCAAGACTGTTGATTGTCTAGACCCTTGTTTAGTTTGTTCCTAGCTGACTGAGCTATGTAATACTGAAGCTGGCTTGGATTTTAATGTGGCATAGTCTTTAGCTGACATAGTTCCAAACTGGCTAAGGCTAAAAAAATATGTCTTGTGCTGGCTAAGGCTAAAGAAATATGTCTTGTGCTGGCTAAGGCTAAAGAAATATGTCTTGTGCTGGCTAAGCCTCCTGTGCTTAAGTCTTAAATTGGCTTAGTAGAAGCTTATTTCCCATGTCGATAAATATCCATTTGAGTTGATCCCTAGCTGACTTTCATACTAGCTCCACCGAGTTAGCTTGGCCAGATGTGTTATTGTTCCACCGTGTGTTGTTGCAGGCTGTATGGGCCGGCTGGGGTCATGCTTCAGAGAACCCCAAACTGCCTGAGCTTCTCCACAAGAATGGCATTTCCTTCATCGGTAAACACACTCTTTATTGTTTACATGTTGGTTGAATCATTGATGACATATTGCTGATCAGTGGGGGTGGTGGCAGTACATGTGTTTGAATTACTGTCTGTCATTTCTTATGGAAAAGGTCATTCTCATCTTCTGTCATCTCAACGTGACCCATTATATTGATGTTGAACCTACTACAATATGTTTTTGTTGGTTTCATGTTGTGCAGGTCCCCCAGAGAATGCCATGTGGGCTCTGGGTGACAAGATCGCTTCCTCTATCGTGGCTCAGACAGCCAATGTACCGACCCTGCCCTGGAGTGGCTCTGGTAAGTCTCTTGCACAGCTCCATGGCTTAATTCCATTACGTATACAGCCACCAAAGACATAATTTCACCTTAATTTATGGGAAGGAATTGAGTGCATCCCTATTGAACAATATAAATATATTGGCTTTATATTTATGTTGTTCCACAGGGATGCACTTAATTCCTTTATGTAAATTAAGGTGAAATTATGTCTTAGATTAAAGAATGCAGTGTGTGTAAGATATTTGTTAAGTGGGAATATATTCAATGATAAGAATTGTTACATCATAACACGCCCCCCCCCCCCTCCTCCATGCATCGCAACTCCTTACTCTGATTCTGAACCCCCCCACTTACTACGAAATGGTCCTTGACAAGAGTTGATGTTGTAGGTACGGTTAGCATATCAGTGTTTGTATTGTCGGTGGTAGGTATCACCGTGGAGTGGACCGAGGCCGAGCGCGCAAGTGGTGTCCCCATTACAGTGCCACAGGAAGCCTACAAGAAAGGGTGTGTTGAGAACGTGGAGCAGGGTCTACAGGCAGCGGCTAAGATCGGCTACCCTGTCATGATTAAAGCATCTGAGGGCGGGGGAGGCAAGGGGATCAGGAAGGCAACAAATGCAGAGGAATTCCCCAATCTTTTCAGACAGGTGAGGTTATTGCATCCTTGTCTTGGTATGAGTAAATTCCATGTGATTGACTGCCTGTGGTTGGAGTCAACTAACCCTCATTCTGACTTGACAGTTTATATATTATGTGTCACAAACATTTACTCATTATTTTTTGAGTCACCCCACCATCATTCTGTGTCTACCTTGTTTCATTTGGAGTCGCCCCTCTTCTTTTTTTTGTGGCTCTCATCATTACATTGTAATCAGATCTGAAATGTTGAAGATCCTTGTAAGACTACATGTGCTCTGTTATTGACCACATGTGTCCTGTTATTGACCGCATGTGTCCTGTTATTGACCACATGTGTCCTGTGAGTGATCACATGTGCCCTGTTATTGACCACATGTGCCCTGTTATTGACCACATGTGCCCTGTTATTGACCACGTGTCCTGTGAATGATCACATGTGCCCTGTTATTGACCACATGTGCCCTGTTATTGACCACACGTGCCCTGTTATTGACCACACTTGCCCTGTTATTGACCACGTGTGCCCTGTTAGTGACCACATGTCCTGTTATTGACCTCATGTGCCCCATTATTGACCACATGTGCCCTGTTATTGACCACATGTGCCCTGTTCGTGACAACCCTCAAACTCTAGGTAATTCTTTGATTGGCCAGGTGCAAGCCGAGGTACCTGGGTCACCCATCTTCATCATGCTGCTGGCCAAGAACGCCCGTCATCTGGAAGTTCAGCTCCTGGCCGACAGATATGGTAACGCCATCTCTCTGTTTGGCCGTGACTGCTCCATACAGAGACGTCATCAGAAGATCATTGAAGAGGCTCCGATTACCGTCGCAAAACAGGAAGTCCAGGAGCGCATGGAACAGGTGGATGTTTTACTGGTGGCAGGGAGAAAGGGGGAAGATGTGGGGATTGGCTAAGTAGATGAAATGAAGAGCTATTTGATCAAAGATTTGATTGGTTGATGGATATGCTGAATTGCTGCATTGGTTATCTTTACACAACCAACTCAACATGATGGTGATGGTTATCATCATCATCATCATCATCATCAACTTAACTCTTACCCGTCAATATGACTGCAGATCTTGAAAGTATCTTTTTATTGATCTCCTATCTCCTTGCTTATGTCCCATTGCCATTTGTTTTTTCATCTTTAACTCCTCTTAATTGGTTTTTTTATTTTTTCAACCCCATTATTTCACACTTGACTGATCCAGTGTGCGGTGAAGCTGGCTCGTATGGTGGGCTACATCAGTGCAGGTACTGTGGAATACCTCTACAACGATGAGGACGAGTCGTTCCACTTCCTTGAGCTCAACCCCCGCCTCCAGGTGGAGCACCCGTGTACTGAGATGATCACTGGGGTCAACCTGCCTGCTGCACAGTTACAGGTGATCCACTGATACCCCGGTTCTGTTATAGTTACATTGACAGCATTCCCACTGTCACTGTGTTGTCATAGGCTGTAGTTGTTGTAGTAACTGTCAGTTTCTCACAGCAACAGTTGCGCTGCCATTCTGTTTGTTTTCAAACTGAAGTGCCATCAATATACCCTACGGTCAAATTGTGAATTACTAATGTTTCCTTCTCATTAGGATATGATATTATGTATGTATTGTTGTTCAGGTTGCGATGGGGTTACCTCTCAACCACATCAAGAACATTCGCATGCTTTACGGAGAAGAACCGTGGGGCACTACCCCTATCGACTTTGACAAGCCACCTCGCAAACCACTGGCAAGAGGTGCAGTGATTGCCGCTAGGATCACTAGCGAGAATCCTGATGAGGTACATGTAATGAGGTCGCTAGAGAAAATCAGAGGTTATATTTGTACAATATGGGTTTATTTATATATGTATTGGCTATTGTTGCAACTACTTAAATTCGACATACTCAAAGATGCAGTTTTGTGACATAGATAACTAGAGGTCACTAGAGGTCAAACATGAACAGCATGTTACAGATAAGGCTGTTGGTTTTTGTTACTGTTCCTGCTGGGCCACTGATCTGCATTATATTCAGATTTAACTCACTATTGTGAGTGGTATCTTCAACCTTCTACTACACCTCTAACTGAATGAGCTCACATTTGTTAGCTGTTTGTTTAACTGCTGATGTTTGGTGGTTTGTGAGTAGGGTTTCAAGCCTAGCGCTGGCACCGTACAGGAGTTGAACTTCCGTAGCAGTAAAGATGTGTGGGGGTACTTCAGTGTGACAGCATCCGGGGGTCTTCATGAGTTTGCCGACTCTCAATTTGGTCATTGTTTCTCTTGGGGCGAGGACAGAGAGAGTGCCAGAGAGTGAGTTGGTGACTTGCACTCGTATCATGACGATATTGAATTATGTATACCACTTTGTCTTTATTTAAACCACAGGCTCTAGCAGAAGTTCACTCATTTCCCTGACTTCTACGTGTGAAATCTATTTCAAGTTCACCATTATGACCTGTGTTTTGTTTAATTATGCTGACCAACTTTAATATATGGAAAGTGTATGTCTCAGTGGGAAGATATGCTGCCTATCTTTGGCCGTTGTTGTGCTTTAGTTTTGTGTTTGTGGGAGGGCAGTTAAAAAGTGGCAGTTTACCATTTGTACTAGATACTCAGCCTGGTTATAGTAACATGGTTATTTGTTGGCTATTTGTGGTTATATGGTGGTGATACGAATATGGCTGTTGTCCAGAAATAGCTGTCATTACTTGCCTTTTTTATGGTTATAGGAATATGGTAATTGCCCTGAAAGAGTTGTCTATCCGGGGAGATTTCCGCACTACAGTTGAGTACCTTATCACTTTGTTGGAGACTGAGAGTTTCCAAGGCAACAGCTGTGATACAGGATGGCTGGACAAACTCATTGCAGGAAATGTTCAGGTAAGAAATGCCTTGAGTGATGTTAATTATTATTCAGATCACAAGTAATTTTTGTGTGAACATATCCCACTCATCAAGCCAATCTTGATGGTTATAAATAGAAATCTTTCAAAAGCTATAAGGCATCGTTTCAGGTTTTCTATATCATTGTGTCTTGCCAACCAGTGGTAATATCATTTGTGTCTCGGATCTGATGCTACCAGACTTGTTATGGCTTAGTAGCTCTGTTTCCATAAGATGGCTCTCAGGTAAATGTGTATACCGCCAGTTATCTGTGATGTTGTTGTTGTTGTTGATGTATTCAGGCTGACAAACCCGACATCCTTCTCTCTGTCATCTGTGGCTCTCTACACATCGGCGAGAGGACAATCAGAGACAGCTTCCAGTCTTTCCAGAACAACCTTCAGCGGTCAGTGAGCCTTGGTTGTGTTTCAAATTTTAAATAATGCAACAATCCTAGTGAGGACAGTAATCTTACCAGGTGGAGATTATCGTTAATGACGACTGGTGTTGTTGTGGATATTATATCATCGGGAAAGTCTCATACCAACAATATTGACTTTCTCCTATTTTCTTCCACCAGGGGTCAGTTGCAGCCTACATCTACCCTCAGACACCAGGTGGAAGTTGATCTGATTCATGAGGGATCCAAATACTGTACCTGTGTAAGTTCACATTCAACTTTGTGGGATTTGGTTGACTTGAGTCAAGTTTCATTATGGTTTGTAAGTATTGACAATTGGATATTTGTGCCTAATCATGGGTCTGATGGTTGATTGAGGACACAGAACCTCAGTTACTGTTTACTATAAACAGCATCTATAGGGGCTCATCCCCATGTATATCTATGAATTCTGTTTATTGAGACTAAAATACAGGTAATAAGGGATTTTGATGTATTCAACATATGTGACCTTGAATGAACGTATAATATTAACAGATGCAGTGATTGTATGTGTATGTGTATGTGTGTGTGTTTTGCCAGGTCACCAAGATCAGCCCTACTGGTTACTTCATCTGTATGAACTCCTCTTCAATAGAAGTAGAAGCTCACAGGTATTGTCTCACAATGGTCTCTAAGCACATAGGTGTCTCAATGTTAGCTCTTGTTTCCTTCATCTACCCGCTAGACAATCTCATTGATTTATGTTTGACCGCTATCCTTTATATAGCAATCACAGTCAAGCATCCTGAGTAAAAATAACATCCATGGAACTTGTTTCTAGACTATATATAGTGGTTGCTCTGTGACCATCTTATTGTATACTTTATCGACTGAAGTCATATAAGTTAGATAGATCTCATCCAGTAAGGCAGTATTAAAACTTCATGAAGCTGTTGTATGTATTGGTGACAGGTTGACGGATGGTGGACTGCTCATCAACTTCCATGGGTCAAGTTACACCACATACATGAAGGAAGAAGTGGGCAGCTACCGGGTCATGGTCGCCAACAAGACATGTGTCTTTGAGAAGGAAAATGATCCCACACAACTAAGGTAGTTTCATATATTTTCATTAAATGTATGTTTTCTAAGAACACTGACAAAGGGTAGTTGATGGAAGATGGGCTTAGGGCTAAAAAAAAGGCCCTTAATTAGCTAACTTATCTTGTTGCGTTTATAGACCTTCGTTACTCATCAATGACAACAAATAGTAGACCAACACAACATTTCAAACTGTGTTCTTACACCAAACTTACTCTGCATGAGCTGTAGCTAGAGGTTGCTGTTTCAGGACACCCTCTACTGGCAAGTTGCTAAGCTACCTGGTGGAGGATGGGGGACACGTTCATGCTGGTGATGTCTACGCAGAGATCGAGGTCATGAAGATGGTCATGGAACTCCGTGTCACCGAGAACGGCTGGTAAGTCAGCTAAAGTAACTGAGAACGGCTGGTTAGCCAGCTTAATTCACTGAGAACGGCTGGTTAGTCTGCTTAAGTCACTGAGAACGGCTGGTTAGTCTGCTTAAGTCAGTGAGAATGGCTGGTTAGTCTGCTTAAGTCACTGTTAATTCTGCTTTTGTCAATGGAAATATTTGGCTACTCCTGTATATGAATGAGAAAGGCTTGTAATTTTCTAGAAATCTGCTTACATCTTAGGTCTGTTGAAGTCTCTGATAAAATTATGTATGATTTGTTCATGTGATATTCATGGTAAATCTTCCTGAGCAGCTGATGATAGATCAATCAATCAAAGGTAAGGTGATGGTAGCTATTGTCCTGGTTACAGGTGTTAATGCCTTGTGTGTGCAGTGTCCATTATAGCAAAGTGGCAGGAGCCACCTTAGACCCAGGAGTTCTCGTGGCAAGACTAGCACTTGATGACCCCACCAGGGTCAAACTGGTAACTCTTTTTCTCCTTTAGAAGCTAAAATTGTCATCCCAGGGCTCGACATTAACGATACAGCAAACGACAATCACTAGTAGAAATGCCGGTTGGTCTAGCATTTGCTGGACCTAGCTAGCCCGAACGGTCTAGTAGGTTGTGGAAGGTAAATTCGTCGCAGATTACCTTCTACTTACAAAAAAAATGGCAAAGAAAATCACTAATTCCATAACCACTTTTGCTTTTACTCACTAGGAAATTCCTAGAGGATCTATATTTAGCAACGACATATTGACTCTTTCGGCGATTAGATCAATTTAGCCATGACGTATTACCGCCGATTCTGATTGGCTTACTCATATCGAGGCACGGTGTTCCCTTCTTGTGCATTCTAAATGTCGCAAAAACAAATGATTTACAAAAGTCTATAAAAAAGTTATGGAGGCCAGAGGGCCAGACGACCAGACTTTGATGATTGAGATGGAAACCTAAATAAAGCTGAGCTATACTTTGTCTTGTTGTTAGTGTCATTTTAAAGGGAAACATTGATTATTTTTTCAAAATATCCGGTCTAGTAAAAATTAGGGCAGGTCTAGTAACTTTTGAACCCTACTAGACCGACTGTCTAGCTTTTGAAAAAGTTAACGTCGTTCCCTGCATTCCAACTTGTTATCATGATGCTGTTATTCTAAGAATTCATGTCTCAGTCCATTGTTTCAATAGTATCACATTAGGCTGTAGCAGCTGGGCTGTGTAACTTTGTGGGGACATTAGGTTTGTTCGGGAGTCCAGGAGCCCTGTCCAAACATTATAGACATCCTCATAGGTTGTGATCATTGTAACATCTCTGATTTTATAAGTGGTTTTAAATAGCTGTATTTCTTTCATTTTCGTGTAAGACCGGCATTGTGAGTGGATTCGAATGGATTTTCACTGAGGGAATTTCATTTGTTGTTGTAGGCTGAGCCATTTACAGGAACATTGCCACAGTCAGAGGGCAGTAGCCATCTAGAGGGCAAAGTTCACCAGGTGTTCAGCACACAGAAGGAGTGTCTCAACACGATGCTGGCTGGTTATTGCGCTCCAGACCCCTTCTTCAAACAGAAACTTGAGAACTCTATGGCTTCCCTCATGTCCTGTCTCCGAGACCCCTCATTACCGTTGTATGAACTCAGCGTAAGACATGGTTCTTGCAGTGTTACTCTTCTTGAAGAATCTGGCAACGATTGTGATGGTTCCTTGTTCCTCAGTGTGAAAAATGATACCTGAAGTTATCACTACATGAGGGATCACATTTATTTCAGTATTAGCCTGCAATGAGGCCATCTTTCACTTGTAACATATGAAAAAAGTGGAAGAATATAATGAAAAACTAATTTTCACAGGGAGAATTAGATACTTCCTATATATAGTATATTAACAGTAACTTTCTCATATGCCCATGAGATCTATCATCTGTACTTTATGAACTTGATGTAAAAGATGCCATTACCAGTCTGATTCAGATAAATGACTCGATTGGTCTTTGTTTGTATGTAGGAGCTCATATCCATGATCTCCGGGAGAATCCCGCCAGAGGTGGAGAGGCAGATCCGAAGGCTAATGGCCGGCTATGCCAGTAACATCACCTCTGTCTTCTCCCAGTTCCCCAGTCAGGGAGTAAGCTTCTTTAGGCTCTTATATTAACATATATGATTCTTGTATGGGTATGTGTTTTAGTTTTTGTATGCATCCTTGCTTCCTCAACTACCTGACATACATTATTATCTAACAAGACATTGGATATGGATTTGACTCTCAGCTTTGCAGTGTCTTGACCTTTTAAATCCCAATCTACATATGAGTAATGTCCATAGAGGTTTGCTGAAGCTTTGAAAATAGCCACTCATTTCTCTGTTGTGTGATTGCTTGAAAAGAATGCTTGTGCAATTATGATACTTTGGATGTGACATGCCTGGTCCGTCTGTTGGTGTATTCTATCACTGCTTGTCACACTGTCTCTGTTGATTGCAGATTGCCAATGCCTTGGATAGTCACGCTGCTACACTGACAAAACGGACGGAGAGAGATGTGTTTTTCATGACCACACAAGGAGTGGTGCAGCATCTCAAAAGGTCGGTATCTGGGTGTAACATAGAGCTTCCACCCACCACCAGAGGTCTCCACTTTCTGGTCAAGCATTGTACTAATGTTTTTTTCAATGGGGATAGTTTCTAAAACCAATTAAACCATAAAAACATCCTCTCGCCCGGTCTTACTAAACACAAGATGTGTCAAGACAGTATGAACCTGATGAATTGAAATGACAGTACTATTTTAAATCATGTTATGTCATCAATCAGATTGCTGAACATTTTGCACCAGCTCTAATTGTCTGGGAACTAAAATCCCTGCTTCTGTTGTGATGTGTATGCATGTGATATATTTGGCTATTTCTCTGACACTTGGTCTCAGGTACAGAAACGGTGTCAGAGGCCACTTGAAGGCATGTGTTGTAGAATTCCTTCGCAAATACCTCAAAGTGGAAAAGCAATTCCAGATGAGTAAGTTCAATTTCATTCCATTAGAATCTGTATGCATTGTTTATCTTTTCAGACTTTTTTTGATTGTGACTAAAGTCAGTGAAATAAATGAGATTTAAAAGTCGGTAGCAGTTCACAAGAAAAACTGAGTTGTCCCTAGAAATATTGAATATTGGCTTCTCTTAGTTCTATAGTTGAAAATGTTTTTTTTTTTTTTACATGAATATCGTTGGGAGGGGGTCTTATGTACATATTAGCTGCTAAAGATTTATGTATTAAGGATTCACCATATGAAATTCCAAAGGATATAATAGGATTTTTATAAATGATAATTATGGTTGAATCTGATTAAAATTTGCTTTATTATTTTTCCCAAGGAATTGATGTTTAATTGTGTCATAAAGGTGGGTTTGGCAAGTCGTCACAGACCAGCCGTGACTACAGTCAGGAGGATGTAGGCGCTATCACCAGTGACATATTTGCCCAGTCCCAGTGGTCCAAACGCAACCAAGTTGTCATTGCTCTACTTGTTAGTATGCGCAATCTCTTGTTAAATAAAACCAATTTCTCCCTCATGATTGACTTTTTTGCATATTTCTATGTCTCTCTTTCTTTGTATATAAAGCTCTTGCCTCATGGCCTGTGATTGATGTTTGATATTCCAAGAAAGTAGTTATGCCACCAACTGGTGGCAAATGAAAGTCATGTTTTTTACCTTTAATAGCTCACTTATGAGAGTTTCATCCAGTTTCTATATATGCCATAACTGGTGCTTATTACGATCTTAAACTAGCGGGTGTCAGCAAGATGATGGTTACTGTTGACAGGACAACATGTTTGGCAAGAATGATTCTGTGCATGCCGTGTTTGGGGACAAAAAGGAGGATGATCTGTACTCCATCCTGGGTGAACTGGCCACACTGAACCGAGCCGAGAACGCCAAAGTGGCGCTGCGGGCCAGACAGGTGATGCATGTTCTTCCCGTTACAACGTGAAGCTCTCAGTTCGTGTCATGTCGCTATATGTAGATGGTTTGACATGTAGGACGTTGTATGTATCAGGTTCTCATTGCCTCCTACCAACCTCCCTATGAGGTGCGTCACAATCAAGTGGAATCCATCTTCCTATCAGCCATTGACATGTTTGGCCATGACTTCTGCCAGGAAAACCTCAAGGTAATAACAGTGATGTTTCAAAACTTTCCTCTTGAAATCATAACGCTTGATTTCTGAAGGAATTAATTATATTAAGTCACTGTTTGGATTGAAAAAAGGTTTGATGTAATTGAGTGAAGAAAGCAGGCGGTTTGAAACATCAATATTTAATTTTTATCAAGGCGTTACTTAGATTTGTATCCCAAAGAATTAGTTTAATTCGATTTTAGACTACAGCATTGCTTCAGTTTCTGTAACAAGAGAGCTTAAATAAAGTCTACAATGGCAATGAGATGTTGAGTTGATGTGGATTTATTTGCTTGTACACAGAAACTGATTGACTCTGAGACATCCATCTATGATGTCCTTCCTGATTTCTTCTACCACTCCAAGGTCCTGGTGCGAATGGCTGCCCTCGAGGTGAGTTCAGTGCTCTTTTCATCCTTGTGTAAGTCATGTGAATTATGGTTAAGCCAGTGTTTTTGTTCTTAATGCCTCGAAGCAACTTGTAAAACATAGAGTGTTATTAATATGAGAGAGTTAAAGTGTTTTATTTTTTTGTATATAACAGCTTGGTGTCCTGGTGTTTACATAATCATAGCAATGTTTTGGTTTACATGTAAACACCAGTGTTTTACTTGTCATAACTAGAGTTGATGTCAATGGTAGCTATATTTTGTACAGTTTATAGCGACTGTAAAGTAGTTTATTGACAACAGGTGTATGTGCGGAGAGCATACACAGCGTATGACCTGAGTTGTGTACAACATTGTGAGCTGCCTGATGGACTCTGTGCTGTGGAGTTCATGTTCCTCTTGCCAAATTCACATCCTAACAGGTCAGTTTGCTAGCCATTCTTCGCTGAGAACAACCCACTCATCAAGCTTAGTAATTACTGTGTTCTGTTGTTCCCAGCCCTAATACACTGAACGCCTGGCAACCAGTCCCTTTGTACCCAGCCTCATAGAGACTCATTGTGGACCAAATGATTATTTATCAAAAAAACCTTTCATCTGCAGTAATATTTGTTTCTGTCGTCATAATACCCAATCAGTTGTTATCAGAACGACGCTTCCCGTCAGTGTCGTTTGATTTCGCTAAGAAAGGACCATATTTAGCATTTTTGACAAGATAACCACCATTTACCCTGTGCCGATTTCCTGTCTACTGGCTTATGTTGTATATTTGATATTGACTAATTACGTCCTGCTCAACTCCCCTTTCTGTAAGAGTTTGACACAGGAAGACAGGATGTCCTGCATTATAAATAGATCATCCAATCATTAATCAGTAAGGCGTTAAATTGCCGAACAGTCTACGGCTGCGCAGTCCATATTTGTCTGTGCATGGCTCGAAAGCCGACCTGCATGAGCCCCTACTAAAATTATAAACAATATGAACATGAGCCGTGGCCCCTGGCAAGCAATTTGAAGACAAATTCATTTTTTGTGACCACAATGATTTTTTATAACAGGGCCTTGTAAATATTAAAACATTCCCGGTTCAGCAGTGGTAGTGAAAGGCTTATGGTTCCTGGTAAACTGGAAAAGGTTGACCCACATTATCACAAATATGATATGCATCAAGTATGATTTGATCAATGCAAATGACAATGCAAAGGCTCAAATTTATAGATATGCCTACAATTACGTGACACAATGTCTCATTCTCCTGCTAGCATATACCCTAGACTAGGAGCTTGATATGTACACATCATCAGTCTACAAAGGCAGAAATGCAACTTAAATTCAGCATGCATGACCCCTCACTGTGTGTATACAGGTTCCACCAGAAGCGAGCTTCCCTCACAATGCCTCGGGTGTGTAGCCTCAGTGAAGATATGGCCTTCTCAGCGGCTGACGATCTACAGTGTCAGCGCATGGGAATCATGTCTGCCTTCAATAGCTTTGATGACTTCAAACAGTAAGATATTGAGAAGCACATCTCTAACTGTAGCCACATAAACACCCCGCTGATCCAGGCATGCCGGGTAATCTGATGGCTCTATTGTGTTGGTCTTGGTCATTACTGCTACATTTACAAACCAGTTATCAGCAATTGGTTTGGAGCAAGTTTCCATTTCTTTACCAAACAGTGTTGTATGTTTGCTAAAATCAACAATGGTAACTTCACAGGTTTCATACTTAATTGTCAAGCATTGAAGATTTGATTGATTTATTAGTTTGGAATGGAATTGTTGTCAGGAGAGCATTTACAAATTTGCATTTGTTTCTGTTTTGTGTAGTTGCTAGAATGACTTAATTGTAATCCTTTCTTGTCATTGGGAGCACAAAATCTTCAATAATTTATTGATAAACAGCCTTCGAACATTGTTTACAAAATTATGGATGGAATTAGCTTTATCAGCTCGACTATATTGTAATGTCTGCCATGTTCCATATTTGGTTAAAATTCACGTCACGTCAAAAATAATATATCAGATGTTATCAAGGCTGTGAAATAGCTGGGGTCCCCAGTAAGACTCCATTGAGGGATATCATTACCAGAAGTAGCAGAGAATTTTTTTCACAACAGAATTTTGACGATTTGTGATGATATACACCTTTAACTACCATTCTAGAACCAAATTAGTCTCAGAATTGTGTTGATGTGTTGAGGCGTTGTTTTAGAGCTGGCTATTCTGTGTTTCAGGTCATTTGAGACACTGATGAACCGCTTCAGTAACAGTGAGACTATCAGCGACAGCCAGGTGTCTGAGTGTTATGATGTTCTCAACACAGAGAAGGTATGCATCTCTACTATTCCACTACAGCTGTATTCTCCTCCATACAACATACAGTATATAAAAGAATGCCAGACTTGCCTCCCATGTTCACCTCACCCTAACACCTCATGGTTAACACTTATATCCTGCCTTTGATTTTGTGTCATCAACTATTTGACCCCTATGACCTTACCCTATGATCCCATGTTTTCCTGACTACAGGTGATTCATATCATTTTACCATACTTTTGATCTGTCAGCATCACACCTCTGACCCCTATGACCTTGTGGTAAATTTGACTCACAGAAGCTGATGGAAGAACCTATACACATACTGAACGTGGCTATACGGGGTGAAATGGATGCTACAGATGAGCGACTCTCCAAGTGCTTCGAGAACTTCTGTTCAGAGCAGGTTCGTTGGTAGAGAGCAGATGTCCAAATGGAATTTTATCGCGGGTTAAAGTTGGGATTGTACTTGAAAAAAGGGACTAGGATGGGGATATGGATCTGACAGAAACCATACTTATCACCATTGTCAAGTTATTGTACTATATTCTTAACCTTGAAGTCAATAGACCATGATTGATGACAAAGTCACAAGTGCTCTTTCATAGGTATATTTTGATATAAGCTAGCTGTACTTATCTTAACTTAAAAGCAGGCTACTGCACTGCATTAAGCATTCTTTACAAGAATGCTTAATAAACACTTAATGTATTGCTGTGTTCCCAGCGCCTCCTGATGGCAGAGAAAGGACTCAGGAGACTCACCTTTATTGTCATAAATGAAGTTAGTCCTCACAATCATTTCAAGTGATAGCTTCTTTGGTTCTACAACTATTCAGTTAAGAACAAAGTACTTCACATAACAGGTATATCTTGCATTGCACATGAATTGTTTATGATTTATTCAAAATCAGTGCTTCAATTCTAAAATTTTGTTTATCTCAGAGAGAGTTCCCTAAGTACTTCACGTATCGAGCCAGGAAGCAGGTAGGGAGGCGTGTTGGTGCTGTACCTCCTGTATTTGTCCCTCCTCAGATCCTCTGTCACACCCATGTGCGTCTTCCTCTTATCTCAAAACCTGCTTGCAATCTGATTCTAGGTTCAGTCATTAATTTGCTCATGATTTTATTGTGTAATTTGTGATGATGGGATTTGCATTGGTAATGGTGAAATGTTTCCTTATCTAAGTGCTTCCTCTCTCAAACTGGCTTTGGTGTTGAGCTAGTACTTTGCAATGCACTCAATGTATCAACCCTTAATTTATCCTCTGCATAGTTCCCATAGCTAAATAGTTTGGCTCAAGATGGGAAATAATCAAATGCAAAGATGTGCTGCCATTGACTAGAGCAATATCTGTATCCCTTTTGTTGGCAGTATTTCAGTACAGCCACAAAATGTCTGAGCTTAATATAGATCAAAAGCGCTACATTCTTTTATACTTTTATCATAATTGTAAGTAGAACATTAAGTTTTAAGCCATGACTGTTTTAAATTAACTTTCTTTGCTTGAACAAGCCTTGCATGTTGACTATCTCTAGTATCCTAAGTAATGTCAAGCTTGTTATTGTCGGTCTTGCCTTGCGTTAGTTGGGTGGTCATGCTTGTGCGTGTAGCTGCCGTTAATGCCAGGGGATGCTAGCCCTTCGCCCCACCCCCTCAGTGTCGACACTTCTAAGGGAGAGTTCGGAGTAACCCGAGTATGTATTTCCTCTCCTTCTCTTCGTGGTGTGCCAGCATTAATTGTCCTGACTTCCATTGTCTGCGTAACATTACTCGTCTCGTTTCTCATTTTGGTTTTACCAAAGATAATGGGTGAGTGAATGACCCTTTATCACTCATTCCTCTCTGATGTGATAACACTTTGAGGGCTATACAAAATCCCACTATCCTCCATTAACCATGTCTATGTACACTCACAGCAATGGCCTTCACCTTGTTTCCATCTACACTGTACCTCTCTTGTAACATTTGAGATAATGCACCATGTCACCAGCTGACACTCAACTCTAACCCAGCACAGGCCACTGTCCGTCACATGTCATCCACCACATTCAAACTTTTCTTTCTGTTGGATTAACCATTCATCTCTTTACTGTTGTGTAAAGAAGCTAATGAAATGATCACTTTGTTGATTTGCTGTTCAGTCCACATCCATTATCCATTACATTTCATGAAATGACACCAAATGCATATGAACATCAATTCCCTTAGAATTAGTTTTGTTGATATTGTCACCTGGACTGTTGGGTTTCATTTAGTTATTGGTGTAGTGAAAAACATAGCTTGCTTTAACAGTTAACACTAACATGATGTTTGTTAGGTTATAATATTCCCATGGCTTGGTCAGGCTTGTCATGCTGTAGAACTCTGACATTATAATATTCCCATGGCTTGGTCAGGCTTGTCATGCTGTAGAACTCTGACATTATAATATTCCCATGGCTTGGTCAGGCATGTCATGCTGTAGAACTCTGACATTTTAGGCTTATCTAATAGCTATACTTATTGATGTCAGGTAGATGCTAGAGGTCATTTGGGCAATGACTTTGCTTGCCTTTATTAACATTGATAACATGGCCTTTGATACACTAGTTCACTGAAGACGGAATCTACCGTCATTTGGAGCCTGCCTTGGCCTATCAACTGGAAATCGCTCGTATGAAGAACTTTGACCTTGAGGCCATTCCCATTCCCAATCATCGCATGCATCTGTACCTCGGAAAGGCTAAGGTTATTTATCTCTTTGTTGTGTTATCATCATATTAGCTCCTAGATTCATCCAACATACTGGGTGCTGAAACTGCTGTTTCTATTTCTTTGCCTGACGTTTTCTTTGGTTTATGCAGCAAATTGCCAAAGGTCGTGAGGTGACCGATTACAGGTTCTTTGTGAGGGCAATCATCAGACATTCGGATCTGGTGACGAGGGTAGGTCAAGGTCATTCTCATCCATAGTTGTGTCAGAAATGGGATTTTATTTTCTGCTCAGGTTATTAGAATTGTATATGAATGAATGCATGTGGTTGTTTGTATGTAATTATAGGAGGCCTCGTTTGAGTACCTTGAGAATGAAGGAGAGAGGACCCTCCTTGAAGCTCTTGATGCTCTTGAGGTTGCCATCACACACCCTATGGTGAGGTCAAGGACGTTGTATTCTCTTTATTTCTTTTTTGCTTTATGTCCCAGGTGCTTGAATTTTATTCTGTTATTAGCTGCAATGAAATGGAAGTGACCACTCATGTTGTGTTTAATGGAAGTGACCTCTCATGTTGTGTTTAATGTTGTGATTTTAGGCAAAAAAGACAGATTGCAATCACATCTTTCTCAACTTTGTCCCCACTCTCACTCTCCCTGAAGCCCCAGATAAGGTAAAACATTGGTTTGATACAATATAACCATGGCACGAAGATCACTTATCATGTGGTGAGATGACTGCGATTTCTGACATACAAGGTCTAACCATATTGTCCTTAAAAAAACATTGCCCTTTCATCTTTAGTCTCCCCAGTCCCAGTTGGAGCATACTGTACGGAGCATGGTGATGCGATATGGTTACCGCATCTGGAAGCTGAGAGTTCTACAAGCTGAACTCAAATTTGTCATCAGGTTGGTGAACCTCTTTACATGTACCTGTCTCATTACAATGGATGGGGCTACAATTTAGTGGCTTAATGGCATTGCATAGGTTTCTTATCCTAACCAATATGGGCAATGTGGGGGATAGCGCTACTGTTCACTACTGCCATAGCCATGTCACCTTTGATGTATATGCATACTTTGTAATGTTAATGTATGGATGAATCAAGTGTCAATGATTACAAAAAGCAATTTGCATAAATTGACCGACCATCTCAAACAGGGGATTGTTTAAGATGAACAAAACATATGAACTTCTGATTTAATCCATAAATCTACTGCTTTTGATTACAGGGTGCAAGGAGCTACCAGGAGTATCCCTGTCCGTGTGTCGCTTAACAATGAAAAGGGGTACAGTCTCGATATTTACCTGTACCAGGAGGTGCGAGACGAGCAAACAGGACAGGTGAGTCATACCACGCCTGTCTTAGAGGTGTGTTTATGCCAGGTGTTTAGATGTGAGATTTTAGTCGGGTTATATCTTATGTTGGAGAGTTGGTAGTTATTGCCTGTAGGTCTTAGTTAATGAATTGTGAATTCAAGTGCGCCATATGTAAGTCTGGCATGCAGTGGTGTCATTTAGGCATCTAGCAATCTATTCTTGCTCCCCTTGAGACTTATTGCCTATAATCACAGTGGCTTGGTAATAGGGTTGCAAACTAAGGGCTTTGGGTTTAGGATATTATAACCATTACAAATGTTTAATGAAACAAACAAAAATATTTAAGTGCAACTCTATTGATTGCAGGTGAAGTTCAAGGCGTTTGGGAGAGGTCAGGGCCCTCTGCATGGTCTTTTCATCAACACGCCCTATGTGACTAAGGACCTCATGCAGATGAAGCGAGGTCTAGCCATGGATGCTGGCACAAACTACATCTACGACTTCCCAGACATGTTCAGACAGGTAGGTGCACTTTGATCACACGTGGCAGCTACTATCTAAAGCTGAATGCAGTGTAGGGTAATGCTGAACTTGATACTTGAATGCGGTGCTCAGAACACTTGAAATTTGTGTTTTTACTGTGCTGTTAATGTGCTGTTGGCTGTGAACAATGAGTGGGTGAATGTGCTGTAGGATGTGAACAATGAGTGGGTGAATGTGCTGTAGGCTGTGAACAATGAGTGCGTAAATGTGCTGTAGGCTGTGAACAATGAGTGGGTGGCTCACAATCTGAAGACGGGATCAAAGGATGGGATTCCCGCGGAGGTTGTCACCTGCAATGAGTTGGTACTCAACAATCAAGACAGACTCTGTGAGCTCAACCGACTTCCTGGCGAAAACAATGTGAGCCTAAACCCCATTTCTTTGATGGGTTTATATGTGAATTTGGTTCCTTAAATTGTGATTTTGACATTCCATCTGGGTGACTTAGGTTGCATCAAGATGTGGTTTTAGTAAAGTATGTTCATTTCAGCATCTAGGGTTACATTCATATGGGGTTTTAACCCGATACATTTGATGACTGCTATTTAATATCACTTAATGGATAACATGAGAACTGGGTGGATCAAGACGATATAAAGGTTATCAACTGGTTAGACCACAGGTAATAGCAAGGCAAGGGTTTAATTGAAGTGACTGTTCTGTATGGGATTTGATATTGCCTTGTTGTACCTTGTGAGTACCAGGACTGACAACCATATCAATGTTTTGGGCCACTTAAGGAAGGGGTTTGAGTTGAGCGTATATTTGATGGCTTGTGTTAGGTTGGCATGGTAGCATGGAGGATGACGATCAAGACACCTGAATACCCAGAAGGCAGAAGCGTCATCGTCATTGGCAACGACATCACTTTTGTACGGGGTTCCTTTGCTCCGCGAGAAGATATTCTTTTCCAGGTTTGTACATCAGTAAACCTCATGTCCCTTTTCTATCTTGCCCTGACGCCATGTAGGGTTGGTGTAAGACGCTACTGTTACCTTGTTTGTAGAAAGCGTCAGAGGTAGCCAGGAAAGAGGGTTTGCCAAGAATATATCTCTCAGCAAACAGCGGTGCTCGCATCGGACTGGCCGAGGAAGTGAAGAAGATATTCAGAGTAGCCTGGCAAGACCCAACCAACCCGGAAAAGGTATTCCATACATGTAATTCACGAACAGTGTATGAAGTCGTATTTGCTTACTGGTGTGATAAAATGTGGTGCTTAAAAATGTGGTGACCCTTTTACTCCTGGCATTCTGTCTCTCTTTTGACCTTGATTGAATCAATTTTGACCTTTTAGATATTTTAACTCCATTTAACCCTATTTATCATTGCATCAACAGGGGATCAAGTACCTGTATTTGACACCCAAGGATTTCAAGACAGTGGCGGCCAAGAACTCAGTTCATGCTGAGCTGATTGAAGATGAGGGTGAAGCCAGGTACAAGCTGATTGACATCATTGGTGAGTCGTACAAACGTTTGTTTGTGATTTTTTATAAAGTTTAGTTCCCAGAATCAATCGATAATCATCTTGTTGAATTGATCTTGATCAGGATCCATGTGGCTCATGCTAAATAATTACAATTGGTTAAAAAGCCTTTGATCATGTGACAGTTGTGTTGATATATCATGTGACTGATCATGTGATTGCAGGCCAGCAGGATGGTATTGGAGTGGAGTGCCTCAGTGGTTCAGGGATGATCGCTGGAGAAACGTCTCGAGCCTACAACGACATCATCACCATCAGCATGGTAGGGGTTCTTCGGTTACATATTATGTCTTGGTTGGACGCATATGTTTCAGCTAAGGTTATAATCTCTGTGATGTACTTGCATGCATGATCTTATATGGTTTTGGTTTTAACCTGGCTGGTCTAATATGGTTATTGCCATACTGGTCTAATGTGATTATAACCCTACTGGTCTTCTGTGGGTATGACCCTTTTTACCTTATGTGGTTACAACCTGACTCACCTTATGTGGTGATAATCCTGCTAGTCTTATGTGGTTATAACCCTGCTGGTCTTATGTAGTTATAACCCTGTTTACCTTATGTGGTTATAACCCTGCTGGTCTTATGTGGGTTATAACTCTGTTTACCTTATGTGGTTATAACCCTGCTGGTTTATGTGGGTTATAACCCTGTTTACCTTATGTGGTTATAACCCTGCTGGTCGTATGTGGGTTATAACTCTGTTTACCTTATGTGGTTATAACCCTGCTGGTTGTATGTGGGTTATATATGTGTGGAATACCATTGTGATGGTATTTGTTCGTAGGTGATGTGTACTGCTGTGGGGATTGGAGCATACCTGGTGAGGTTAGGTCAGCGTGTGATACAGGTGGACAATTCCTACATCATCCTCACTGGCAAAGACGCACTCAATAAGGTGATTTTATATACAAAACGCTTCCTCAATCTTGTTCTCTGTAATTTCATGTGGTGTACCTTATATAGCATGTAACTGTATATGCTCCTGACCACATCTCTTTGTAGCCTCATCACACCTGTATTTGACATCATAATGATCCATTTGAATTTAACCTTATCACACCTGTTCTCTTCATAGCTTTATTTCAGCTCGTTGCGCCCGTATATGACAAGGTTACACTTGTATTTGACATCACTACACCTGTACTTTACCTTACCACATCTTTATCAGACATCCTCACCTCCATTTTAGACATCAATATGCATATATTTGACGTCAACCAGTTTATATTTCACCTTCCAACATATATATTTGACCTCACCACATCTGTATTTGACCTCATATCAACTGATTTGTTTGCTTTCCAGCTGTTGGGTCGTGAGGTTTACAGCAGTAACAACCAACTGGGGGGCATTGAGGTGATGCACCGTAATGGCGTCTCACACAGCGTGGCTCGCGATGACCTCCACGGGGTCACCATCCTCCTGAGATGGCTCAGCTATATGCCTCAGGTACATCATTAATATCCACTGGCCGCTTGAGCCTAAATGAATCAGAGGAGCTATTTTTAAGGATATTTTTTACCTTAATCAATAAAAAGATGCCAAAGTTTGAAAACTTCGCTGATATCCTGTTAGTGGTGCTGCCACATGGTATCTTTTATCACGCGGCCCACTCAATATCATCATCATCATCATCATCATCATCCTTATAGATCTCCCTCTTTTCCCACTCCCTGTCCCAATAATCTCATGCCTAACCGTAAGTTTGTTGTGCATACAGAGTCGAGGATCAGGGCTTCCAATTGTACCTGTTCGAGACCCCATTGAGCGGGATGTCCTGTTCACTCCAACGAAGACACCATATGACCCTAGATGGCTGCTAGCGGGTCGCCAGCACCCTGATGATCCCGCTGTCTGGGAGACAGGATTCTTTGATAAAGATTCCTTCATGGAGATCATGGATGGCTGGGCAAAGACTGTTGTCACAGGGCGAGCAAGGTAGGTAGAGTTTATATCAGGGAGAGAGTTTTTTTTGGCAAAGTGAGCTAATTAGGAGCAGTTTACTGTCGGGAAAGCCAGGTTGTATGAGTATATAACCGAGAGAGAATTAAATGGGAGTTGTTTGTAACAGAAAGGACTAAATGGGAGTAGTTCATATCAAGAAGAGCTAAGAGGGAGGAGTTTATATCAGGGATGTCTATATAAGGAGTGCTATGTGGGTGGGACTTTAAGCAAGAAGAGTTAATTATGCATGGATCAAACCTGAACACGCCTTAGAAAGACTTATTGAAATGACTGATGTGAACATGTTGATGTTTCCTGACTTCAAGTCTTCTTGGTAAGCAGAGTTGCTCTATGTGTCACAGACTCGGTGGCATCCCTGTTGGAACCATTGCTGTCGAGACAAGAATCACTGACCTGAGAATCCCCGCTGATCCTGCAAATCTGGACTCAGAAGCCAAGGTAAAGACAAATATGGGGTCTCTAGCTCGAGATAGCCAGTTCTCATTGCTGTACACATTATGATACCTGCTGTACACATTATGATACCTGTGAAAGATTTGACCAGCCTCATTAACTGATGAACCTTTTACGTATGCTGCTTTGTGACAAATCAGGGAACAACTGGATGGCTCAATCTCAGGCCATATTTTATCTTTGCAATTATCCTTCACCTTTGTTATGTCAGCCACTAATATCTTGTATATTCGCTGCTGTTCTAGGTGATAGCCCAGGCCGGGCAGGTGTGGTTTCCCGACTCCTCATTCAAGACAGCTCAGGCCATTCTTGACTTCAGCCGAGAGCAACTACCTCTCATCATATTTGCCAACTGGCGTGGATTTTCAGGCGGAGCTAAAGGTAGTCTTCATCTCTCTATTGCCGATGCTATGATCCTATCCTATATTGCTTATAATATG
The DNA here is from genome assembly GCA_034190875.2 of Urechis unicinctus. Taxonomy (NCBI): domain Eukaryota; kingdom Metazoa; phylum Annelida; class Polychaeta; order Xenopneusta; family Urechidae; genus Urechis; species Urechis unicinctus. The sequence continues at coordinate 23,696,155 of CM067345.1, read as the reverse complement.
TCTGTCTAATTCTTAATTTATACAGGAATCCATTATGATTTCTTATCATATTTCTTAAATTCCAGTCAACCTCATCTCTACCATTGCATCAACAACTTACTTGTTGACATAGATATTAATCTCCAAGTTCATCTCAAATATTTGACGTATCCTAATGTATGATGAAAATTATACATACACTGTCTTTCATACCTGTTCGATTAGTTTCACACACTCCATTTATCAACTAAACTCAGACATATTCAGTTCAGTTTGCGTTGCTTCTGGCTGTTTTTAGATATGTTCGACATGATTCTGAAATTTGGGTCGTACATTGTTGATGGCCTTCAGCAATACAAGCAGCCAGTCATAATCTACATCCCCCCATACGCTGAACTCAGGGGCGGGGCCTGGGTGGTCCTCGATCCCCAGATCAACCCACAGCACATAGAGATGTACGCTGACAGAGAAAGCAGGTGTGTTTCTTGATTACAGGTGTGATGTGAACACAAGTGTGCCGAAACGTTAGGGTCATTTTGTCCGCACATAAGAGTGGATGAGTTCTGAGTGACTAGGGTTGACATATGATGGTTAAAGAATAATCAGGGTGATTCATCAGTTGGGAGCAATTTTGTTTATGATGTGAGGAAATAGTTGCTCGCTTTAAATATATCAATGACATTTTTGGTTTGTGTGTGTGTGTGAAGGGGAGGTGTACTGGAGCCTGAAGGTACCGTGGCCATCAAATTCAGACGAGCAGACCTTGAGAAAACCATGCACCGTCTGGACAGCAAGTGCAGTGAGATTAAACTTCAGTTGGAGCAGACAGGATTGAGTCCTGCTGACAAAGCCAGGTTGCTGAAGGAACTTAAGGACCGACAGGAGCAACTCATGCCAATGTACCACCAGGTGGGGCAATGATGAGAGATGATTGGCTGAGTGATAATTACTTGTGCTTATTAGGTGAATAATCAGTGTCTGGATGTTGATTGGGTGAATGAAGAGTGACTGGGTGTTGATTGGTTGAATGCTGATTGGCTAAGTGGATGTTTGACTGCTTAATTTTAGTTTTTTGTCTGTTCCATTTGAGCATGGAGTAATATTCATCATCATCCTCATCTGCTGTTGAACAGAGTTTATCATATACCTTTGCTCAGGCTTTTGTCGGTCCCTCCGTCTGTTCATAAACTACCATCCCCAGGTAACACATGGAACCCTCTTGTGTCTTTGGCTCCATGCAAACCACAAATCACCCCAACAAGACCTTTGACCCCTGAGTTATAAGAGATAAACTTATGAAAAATCTCTATTCTTATGTAAACCCAAGGGAGAACCACTTTTGATGGCAAGTTTCCTTATAAAGAAAGCAAGACCCTAAGATTGGCCCCTCTGGTGTTGATGGATCCTTACCTACTAAAAATCTTAACTTTGCTCACTTAAAATACGTTCTGCATGACCTTTGAGTTTTTATTGGAAGTCAATGCACCATTTAACCTTATACAGTATCATGATTCAATCTTAACTTGTATGTGACAATTGTGTCAAAAGTTGCAGAGCTTCAAGGCCTATTGGCATCTTGTTATAATCTCCATTTGATCTGAAAATATGTTGTGTGTGTCCAGATGTCCATTATGTTTGCTGATCTTCATGACACGGCTGGCCGCATGCATGAGAAAGGCTGTATCAATGTCAGTATATAGAGTCATTCAGTATGTCATGATACAATGGATCATTGCAGTCTTTGGATTGGCTGTTGTTATGCCAACTTGTTTCACATTATCCAACTGACTTGGTATGAATTCTGACCTGTGAGATATTGTTTTCATTCTCTACAGGATATTCTCTCTTGGAGGACAAGCAGAAGTTTCCTCTACTGGAGACTGAAGCGCCTCCTGCTGGAAGAAGAAGTCACTAAGGTCATCGCTAAAGCCAACCCCACTTTGACAGACGGCCAGATGAAGTCCATGTTAAGTCGCTTGTTCATGGAGTCAACGGGACCAGTTAACGTGAGTCAACTCCTTTGCTAAGGCTCTTTATTCTGATTCTGTCAGCCACTATGGCTCAGAGATTGGATTCAACATCAGATGCCCCAGTTTGTATCTGCCTCGTGTTTGTTCCATATCTACAATTGATCTTTGAATCACAAGCCCAGTATAACATCATTATTCTTATCTTAGTCTGTTAAACCTTTACCTGTGATCATTAAACTTCATGACTTGACATCAGCCTTATCTATTCACAAAGAAGCTGCATAGCTTTCATAGACTTACTATTTCATCTTTTAGACATATCTTTGGGAAGACAACCAAGCTGTGGTAGAATGGCTGACTGAAGAACTCGCCTCAGACCGCAGTCAACTCAACACTAACATCAAGGCTGTTCACAAAGACTACGTTGTGCAACAGATCAGAGAGTGAGTGTTTTCTTTAGTTAATACCTTATTTAATTGTGTACTAGTTGCACTTGTATATGAGATGTCCCCATAATGTCACCTTGTACGAGTGGCGATAAAATGTTTGTCATTGAAATTGAAGATGAGGCTACCATATATACACTGGTATGGATCACAACATTTTGGACACAAATGATATTGAAATAAGGGGAGTGCAACCTTCACCAGTGGTTTGGTATGATCAATACCTAGTGGAGAGCACTGTATACATATTCATAACCAAGCATCAGATGTAATCATCTCGTCAATCATGACTAATAATCGATCTGCGATTGACCCCATAGATTGTCCAATTGACCCTGCTTAGTACACATAAACTGACATGCAAATCTCACCAAATTGCATATTAAGCCACCCCCATCCTTGGTGGATCATATCATAGCCGTCCTCAATCCATTACTATTCACAACTCGGCAAGACGCCCCATGGCACGGTTGAGTCCTTCCTTTCTCCCCTCCACCTCATCTTGGGGTGCGAATTACTGCTGCCTCCTCACCTCTGATCATATCTTTCTCCCCATCTACCCCGTATGACTTCTTCATGGTGCTGTGGACACAGCACTCTGATACACCTATCCGGTCCATTAACTCATATGAAACAGGCTGATTTGGGCAGATACAACCTTTTATTAACTCACAGTAAGTGGTTTTGGTGGTAGGGCTATTTTCCATGTAATTAACCATACTAAAATGTTAGGCCAAATCTCCACACCAAAAAGGAAGTATGACAAACCTGCAACCTATACACAAGTATATATGGTATATATTTACTATTACTGTAATGTGGTATCATCAGTTCTCACTTGTCACAGACTTGTCCAACTGATGCCATTGATCCACTCTCTCTGCCATGAAGCAATTATTTGCTTGACTTAGACATGTGCTGTTGTTTATTTCAGACTCATCCAAGAGAACCCTGATATCATGGAAGAGCTTTTTGAACCTTCCTCATCCTCCGGTCCCCGCTCTGAGAGTGACCTTGGACGATTTGTCTCCACGCTGGAAAACTTTAAATCCTCGTAATATATCAGTTAACTTGTGCGCACATAAGAGGTGTTGTCCAGATAGAGTTTAACCATGCACAAACTTTATAGTTGCTTGTTTGTTGAGGTAGTGATGAGATGCTTAGTATATCTGTTAGTATTAAACATGGACTGTGCATTCTGTGTAGGTACACAATGAATTTGATAAATACTGTTCATATGGTGTCTATCACAGTAAAGAAATATATTGTATGATGTTTTCTTGCATCTTGATATGGAGTATTTTCCCTCACATCTAGCCTTACCTGCTGTCAAAACTGCACATGGCTGGGATGTTGTGTATCAGGTTGGTGTTTGTGTTGCTATAATGTATGAATGGCTGAAAAACAAGTTGTTTTGGGCTTGCTACAAAAGCTTTCCATGTCTATATATTAGTCCAATGTTGGGTATTTGTTTGTTCTATCGGGGTCAACTGTCTGGGATAGTGCACTATGCATTGGTGTCACCACATGGAAAAGACGCTGCATGTTTGACCTGCATGAGCTTATCTATCAAGCTAGTCCAAATCTTTTTCAATCATTATTTCAACTGCATATTTGTTCACACACACTCTCTTGTGAAGATCTCTGAATTTTTTGCTCACTTTTGTCTATAAATCATGTTTTATTCCATAACAAAAATAATATATTTGGTCCTTATTCATATGACCTTTCTCTTGTGTTGACCAGTTATTTTTTAATTATTCATCTAATGACGTTGAGGTTTCTGTTGTTTTGTGGGAACTTGTCCTGTTTATGTATGTATGTTTTCATCCGTGTCAAATTAGGTTTTTGATTTTTCTATTCAGTATCATTGACATGGCCCTGTCTGGATGCAGAGTTACTGATGTAGTATTGGTTAAATTTGGTTAGATTTTTGGGAAGTGTGTTGATGGGATACGACACAGAATCACAGTCACTTGAAAGTGAATGTGTAGCTGTGAATCTCACTTCCCTCTGGTTAACTTATCTACTCAACACGTGGGTTGTAGAAATTCCCCTGTTGTATTCTATTTATAACCTGTGCATCAACCTGTTCGGATGTGTTATCCATCGATACAAGTTGTGGTGAGCCAAATGATATAATGTGTACATTTATGTGACAATAAATTGTGAGAGTGAGGTCCAACCTCAGTATATCTTGGATTATGTATTGAACGTTATGATGACATGGCAAAACAATGCACCAAAACGAATGACACAGTGTGGAGTGATAGTCAAGGTCCCCTAGCCTGATGGCTGCGGGCGCTGTTTACATGTTACTGATATTCAATAGTCTCGCCTTCAGGGCGAGAAGCGTAGCGCAACCCCTGGAGTCTGGGACGCAGACTAGTGGAGTGATGGAAAGCGAGAAAATATGTCAGTCTGCAATGTGGGATGGGGGCTCAAGTCTCATTCAACAATGAGGTGTATTATGATGATGACTATGCGGTAAGTATGGTTACAGAATCTATTGTACTGATTGAATGGATATATTCTTCAAAGCCGAGAATTAGTTTGGGTAGTACACAAGTCCATGCAGATGAAGGTTTCCTTGTGGAGCTGTGAATGTGATGTCACTGAACCTTATATATTGACCAAGCTACCACTAGTACCAGTCTCAGTTGTGTGTATCTGATTAGAGACCTTTGACTTCTCTTTTATTTGACTGAAGTCCAACTTGAGTTGTCTGAGGTTAAAGTAAGGCCAATCCTCATCAACTGAAGTGGCCGGCGGCTGAAAATATGAGCACTGATCCAGTATACTTGTTCTTAATGGCTGGGTTATAGAACCTAGAGCCCTCGTCACTGTGTATACCAGTTTATTGAACAAGGTGTTGCGTGAAAAGATCTAACACCTCAAATACTGTATATTTCCATTTCTAAAAAAGGGTAAGTTTTTTGACATTAAACAAGTATTTGATAAAATAATTGCCAAAATAAGAAATTTGCAGTTGACTAAAAATAATAGCTTATGAACGACAAAGATGGTTACCTGGAGTCTGAATTTATTGATAGAAACAAATGGAAATGAATCATGCCGGCTTTTATTGTTGAAGCTCTCATGGTAATAGCAGACATCAATTCCCAAAAAATAAAACAATAAAACCACAGATACTAAACAAATCAAATGGAATAGTGCAAACCACGAGAACAAATTCAAGGAAATTTATGATACTATTTACAAAGCACCAGTGTCAGTAGTTCAACAACATGAAAACACTTTCACTTGTGACAAGAGCTTGAATTAAGATGCCACGTGCACAAAAAGTCTTATCACAGCATGACTGTAATCAACAGCTTGACACATAAATTCTACCGTCTAAGAAGTCAAAACAGAATGCAGTCGATGACAATATAGTGCTATAATGTTTGGGTCAACATTACAATGATGCACGTGCTACTGAAGGTGGTCAGTAAGTGGGTTACATAAAAGTAAATATATAACAGCATGAAATCAAAGTTCACAATCAGCAACTTATCTTTCAGGGTCAGGGCATCCAACCTTAGAGAAGGATCATAACTGCTGTTCTGGTATTAATGGACATCAATCAAGTATATATATGTATGTAGGTATATATATATATATATATATATATATATATATATATATATATATATATATATATATATATATATATATATATATATATATATATATATAGGCACAGCAAACGTGACAGTGTCAGACAGATTAAGCTTGAACTTAAACCTTTCATAACAAGCCTGTAGTAGTGTATGAGCAATTCTTCATATCAGAGGCATTTTATGAACAGTACTGTAGCATATCAGGGAACATCATTCCATACAGTACAAGTCATACAACCAAATCAATGCTATTCTGAAGGAATAATGCAGTTTCTGCGTGATAGACTTCAACAGTTATTGTTAATTACCAGAGTAGTTAATTAACAACATTTACTGAACTAAATATCTTTATTTCCTACAGTTGACAGCTCCTTTGAACTGGGAGGTATTGTGGTGGGCCAGAAAGTGGGGAGGAAGCGAGGTTGGAATGAGTGGGTATGCTGGTGTAGACTACTTGTGTATGTAAAGCATCTAAAGAGAGTGACAATGGATGAATTAAAAAACTGATAACCCTCACATTGACCTTTGCTATTCAGTCAAGTTCAACCAGTCTATTCATCAAGTGCTTCAGCCAGTTAAATTTTAAAGTAAGGCCAATCCTTTTCAACTGAAGTGGTTGGCAGCTGAAAATATGAGCACTGATCCAGTATACTTGTTTTTAATGGCTGGGTAAGAGCCTAGAGCCCTCAGCATTGTGTATACCAGTTTATTGAACAAAGTGTTGTGTGAATGGCACTTAAAATACTGTATATTTCAATATCTAGCAAATTGGTAAGTTTGCTGACATTAAACAAATATTTGATAAAATTATTGCCAAAATAAGAAATTTGCAATCGACTAAAAATAATCGCTTATGAACCACAAAGATGGTTACCTGGAGTCTGAATTTATTGATAGAAACAAATGGAAATGAATCATGCATGCTTTTATTGTTGAAGCTCTCATGGTAATAGCAGACATCAATCCACAACAAATAAAACAATAAAACCACAGATACTAAACAAATCAAATGGAATAGTGCAAACCACGAGAACAAATTCAAGGAAATTTATGATACTATTTACAAATCACCAGTGTCAGTAGTTCAACTACATGAAAACACTTTCACTTGTGACAAGAGCTTGAATTAAGATGCCACGTGCACAAAAAGCCTTAACACAGCATGACTGTAATCAACAACTTGACACATAAATTCTACCGTCTAAGAAGTCAAAACGGAATGCAGTCAATGACAATATAGTGCTATAATGTCTGGGTCAACATTACAATGATGCACGTGCTACTGAAGGTGGTCAGTAAGTGGGTTACACAAAAGTAAATATATAACAGCGTGAAATCAATCCCGATGTCAAAGTTCACAATCAGCAACTTATCTTTCAGGGTCAGGGCATCCAACCTTAGAGAAGGATCATAACTGCTGTTCTGGTATTAATGGACATCAATCAAGTATATATATGAATGTATATATATATATATATAAGCACAGGAAACGTGACAGTGTCAGACATATTAAGCTTGAACTTTAACCTTTCATAACAAGACAGTAGTAGTGTATGAGCAATTCTTAATGTGATTGCTGAAGCGATGATGTTTGTGATCAGAGATAGGGGCCGAGCAAAGGTTGAAGTCGTCAGGTTACAAATTGGCTCCCACAGAAGATCCCTATAAAACACACAGGATCAAAATGACTTAATTATAAAGTAAAAGAGACACAGAAGTATATATATACATATATATACTGTATATATAAACCCAATTAGCACCAACACAAGCCTTTCACAGAAAACAAACATCTGCTACAGCCATTGAACCTAGTGGAAACTAACTTTAAACATCCAAGAATTCTTCAGCTCTCTAGCTGGTTAGGCACAGAGATATCTCTGACTGCTGCAGTGTTATTAATTGCAAACAAATGTTTATAAAAAACCTATCAGAGATGTTGTGCCTTGTCTATGGCTGTCTGGCAAATGTTAGCTTCCATCATGCCTTGCTTAACCCAACAGCAGAGCCTTTAAAAGATATCAGGGTGAAGCACGGAAGCAAAATACAAAACAAACACAGCCATGCAAACATTTAAGATAACTTGCTATATTCCTTCACAGCCAACATTACCCTAAAGCAGCCCTATCAGAGGCATTTTATGAACAGTACTGTAGCATATCAGGGAACATCATTCCATACAGTACAAGTCATACAGCCTAATCAATGCTATTCTGAAGGAATAATGCAGTTTCTGCGTGATATATTTCAACAGTTATTGTTAATTACCAGAGTAGTTAATTAACAACATCAACTGAATTAAATATCTTTATTTCCTAAAGTTTACGGCTCTATTGAACTGGGAGGTATTGTGGTGGGCCAGAAAGTGGGGAGGAAGCGAGGTTGGAATGAGTGGGTATGCTGGTGTAGACTACTTGTGTATGTAAAGCATCTAAAGAGAGTGACAATGGATGAATTAAAAACACTGATAACCCTCATGCTGACGTGGCAGTCACGTCTTTCTCTCTGCATCATAACAATTGCTTCATTGTACGGACGGATGATTGATGTGTTAACAAACAAAGAACCTACAGTTGATATCAGCAAGTTGAGTTGACGGTGCTGACAGTGGAGATGAGGGTACGGTTACTGTCACCGAGATGAGCATCTCATTGCAAATCAATCCAGCAACTGGCTTACCTGTGCATGTGGTTTTTAACAAAAATATCTCCAGGAAAATGGGGTAATTATACAGGTGAATTCATATTCCTATCGTAGCTATTGAAGCAGGTTTCGCACAATCATTAATTTAAACTTAAGCTATATATTGCATACACATGTCATTGGTAAGATGTTTCTCTCTGATATATCTCAGATACAAGCAGCTTGAGAATGTATGGTTCACAGGCACGCAAGTGCCCAAAGCCTCAAGAGTCAAAATATCACTCACAATGAAATTCCACCACTCAGGTTGTCTGAGAACAATAACAAGCACATATCACTTGTACATAATTTAAACATCCTTGTACAGAATCTAAACAATCATCAGAGTTTTGAAAATAAGACCAGGAAATTTTGAAACAATGACTAAGCCATCTTGATCAGTGCTGCTTTGCACTCTTGCACCAGAAATATCCCTACACCAGAATGTGTGCAAAGCAGAGAAATATGCCATATTTACAAACGGTTCTTTACCATCAGCTTGTCCGGGATAAGGCCTTACAATGGATAAACAAGCTGCAAAATAGTCGCAAAAAAAACCACATGTATACATTAGCTGGTGTAATCTGCACATCTGCTGGGGAGGGCGGGGGATTGGGAAATGGTTAAATACAATAATCTCCTACCATGACACACACCCAGTATCACTCTTATCCTATTTCACAGAAGCTCAAGTGGTGAAGTGCTGCAGGTCAGTAATGATTAATGTGAGATATCACCCATATCCAGCATATACATGCTTATATAATTAACCAAATGTGTCATACTTCATGCCAACATAACATGTCATTCTTTTTGCCAACATAACTGGTTATTATCAATAAGCATCGCACCTGATGCAAGTAGCTTCAGGCAGTAAGGGCGATACAATAGACCGGACTTTGATAAGGTCATCAGATGATTAGGTGGACATGACAGGGTAAGCCAGGACATTCTCTGTGTTATCTGTGCTGCATCACCTCATATCTGGTTCAGACCCCCCTTCATGCACTCCAACCCCCCCCCCCCCCCCTCTCCATACACCCCCACCCCACCCCACCACACCATCACCACATAACACTCCCCACTCCACCAACAAACACACACCGACCCAAATACCAAGAGCAGACACTATCCAACATAACCAAACACTGTCCATACCAAGGGCTCAATACAAGCTGGATTCTAGAGGGGGTGCATTCATTGTGAATGCGTATATATATGTACAGCCCCGCAACTTTACGCATACACCACACTCACCTTAGTAGACTGTTTGTAGGAATCAAGAGCGGCCCTCAGGCGACGACCGTATTCGGGGTCACACTGGCCAAAGTTCTTGACTGCTCGGTCCTGGAGGAAATCTTGGGCGTTCTTCAGATGGCCAGCCATGTTGGATATCAGGTTAGCACGACTTTGCTCGTTCAGCACCTAAAAAAAACCAGACAGTAGGTACTAGTGTTGCTTAGGGAGTGTTGTAACAAAGACAACTAGAGCCAGTGAATCATGATCCCCCTCTCCGCTCACAACACAGCTTATCTATACCTCATGCTCTGTCAGAAACTGGAGCGATTAGGACAACATGGCATTTGACAGCAAACATCCCTTAAATGCACTAAGGCCAAGTGGGGAATAACCTGCCTTGAAAACAGCAAATTAAAAGTGAATGGATGTGATTTTGAGGAGAGAGGGATGTTTGTGAACTTACATCTCTCCAGAAAGTCCCCACTTGAGTGAAGTTGTCATCGTCCTCTGTGTTGTAGCGTCCCACATCACCTGTCAATGTTTCTTTGTGCTCCAGGAAAACGGGGTTGTCTTGTGGACCACTAAAGCTGTTGGGGAAGTAGTTAGGAGCATCATCTGTAATCAAACACATCATAATTATATTGGTGACAATAAAGGGGTGAGGCTAAAGATCAATTTAACGTGGCTTGGAATGTTATAATTCTGTGGGCCTTCTAACAGTGGCGGTTATGACTTATGGCTTACCAAGGTTGGTGTTACAGTTCTGGGGACCACATCACAACCCACCTTGGTTGTGGAATCACTTCTGGGGGCCATATCACAACACACCTGGGTTGTTGTCACAGTTCTGGGGGCCGTCTCACAACTCACCTTGGTTGTTGTAACAGTTTAGGGGTCCATCTCACAACTCACCTTGGTTGTTGTCACAGTTCTGGGGGCCGTCTCTCTGGTAGTTCCTGACGCGAGCATTGTACGGGCAGTTGACCGGCAGCTGAAGGTAGTTGGTACCCAGACGATGACGGTGGGTGTCTGAGTAGGAGTAAAGACGACCCTACACAGCACATCCATGCTAGGTGTCAACAGTCACAGTCGTCATACATTGATTGACAGAGCGTACAGGTGAGCTACAGACGTATATATGTGTCAGCTATAACATGATCTATTACAGCTGTCAAAATAAAGATTGATGAAATATTAGTTAACAAAATATTTAACTTTAATATAAACTGCTTTTCATAAAAAAAATAACAGTGCTGATCAGTTATAACATGTACCATCACAGGCCAGGTGTCTTCATTACTTCAGGTACCAATTAGCGAACAGGTATAGAAAACCTCATTGTTTCGTGTCATCTTCTGATGAGAAAAGAGAAATAACAGACCTGGAGCATTTTGTCAGGGCTGGCTTCAATTCCAGGAGGCATATGGGCAGGAGAGAAGGCAATCTGCTCCACCTCAGCAAAGTAATTCTTGGGGTTACGATTCAAGGTGAAGCGTCCAACTGGGATCAGAGGGAACTCGCCTTGTGGCCAGATCTGTGACAAGTATGGCACAAAAGGGTGGTTTAAATTATTAATTGATCCTAGAGTGAATGAGTAAAAAATGGTGTAAATACATAGTGATAGGGATTGAAAGAGCAATTGTTAAATACAAAATTGTTAAATATTGTAATGTTTACCATTCCTTATTGTGATATTATATATTTCAAATTGTCACACAACCATATGAAAAAATCTGGACAAAGGTTGAATGTGGGTTGACAGCGCTATCTAGAAATGCAAGATTTGTTGTGAAATCATGAGAATCAATTGGATTACATACCACAGCAATCAAAACCAAATGTTAATCATCCTTTAATATTCAATCCAGATATACAAGAATGACTGTGAAATGAAGTTAATACCATATAAACACGGTGAATCTTGTCAAGTATATACCTTGGTCAGGTCAAATGGATTCCAGCGGAACTTCTCTGCCTCAGCATAGGTCATGACCTGGATGTGCATGGTCCACGAGGGGAAGTTGCCATCGGCGATGGCGTTGAAGAGGTCGCGAGTGGAATAATCAGGGTCAGCACCCTCCAACTCAGTTGCCTTACTGGCCGGCAGGTTCTTAATACCTTGGTCAGTCTACAAAAAACATAACAACAGTTCATTCCAGAGATGTGTATTCATTAGCAGATTGGCAGATGCTAGATGATCACTAAACGTTGATAAACTAGAAACGCAATCCCAATCGAAGGGAAGCAAAAGCAATCAAATGTCTTTACTGTTAGCATGCATGGGTTAAAATAAGACAGTGCTGTAGTTCCTGTACAGTCACAATTTCAGCCCCATGATGTAGAATCCATAGTTGGAATTTTCCATACCTTCATGTGGAACTTGCAGTAGACAGCTTCTCCCTCCTTGTTCACCAGTTTGAAGGTGTGGCTGCCATATCCGTTCATGAAGCGAAAACCATCAGGAGTTCCACGGTCACAGAACAGGAAGGACACTTGGTGGCAGGTTTCTGGTCGGAGGGTGATGAAATCCCAAAACATGTCTGGGTCCTGCATATTTTTCAAGAAAATTATATATATACACATATAATATACTTGTATATAGATATATATATATATATATATATATATATATATATATATATATATATATATATATATATATATATATATATATATATACGTTTATATATATATACGTTTTATATATACGTTTATATAAATATATAATATAAAATATACCCCCCACACCAAAAGAGCTCTATGTATATATAAATATATGTATGTATATATATATATATATACATATATATATATACACACACATACTATATATATATATATATATATATATATATATATATATATATATATATATATATATATATATATATATATATATATATATATATATATATATATATATGAATAAGGATTACTAACATTAAATTCTGTAAGTTTACTTTCATCAAATAAGATTTATTTGTGTTTTTGTTACCTTAAGATTGGTCTTGGGATTGCGCTTTTGAGTGTGAATGAAGCTTGGGAACTGGAGAGAAAGAGTTTTGGATAATGAGCGACCAATGGATCATGGAAACAATCATTATAATGGTGAAAGTCAAATAGAGCATTAGTACAAGAAAAACTACTGTACTAACAACCTGGTAGGACAATACTACAAATAATATCAACATATAACCTTGATCTTACCAGGGTGGGGTCACGGATGAAAAAGATGGGAGTGTTATTTCCGGTGAGATCCCAATTTCCTTCATCTGTGTAGAACTTGACTGCAAAGCCCCTTGGATCGCGGGCAGTATCAGCTGAACCCTTCTCACCGCCTGCCAGCATTACACATCAGACATAGTGTGACTCGCCAAGAGAACACAATTGGGGAAAAAAGCATCACAAGATCAAATTAATATTAGACAATTGACATTTCACGGGAATAGAGAGAGAGCTTGAATTGGACCAATGTCTATTCCTACATCTATGTTAGTATCAACATGATGATAGGAACACAGTTCACACAGGGATAAGTCTTGTGGAGCGACTCACCGACTGTCGAGAAGCGGATGGCCATTGGAGTCTTCTTGCCGATATGCTCAAACACCTTAGCCTTGCTGTAGCTGGTGATATCATGGGTCACCTCAAAGTAACCAAAGGCACCTGGAGTGATGAACCAGGTGAAATATAAATGAAATGAAATACTTCACTTTCACAAATGCCTTAAATGACAGGAACACACACTAATAATGAGTCTGCACAGGAGTCAGACACGTACATTGCATGTGTGCATGAGCTTAAAGTTAAACTGTGCCAATAAAAGAAGCCCACTGACCAGCCCCCTTGGCATGCACCACGCGCTCTGGGATTCTCTCACGGTTGAAGTGAGCCATTTCATCTTGAAAGACAAAGTCTTGCAGCAGGGCAGGGCCACGAGGTCCGACTGTCTGAATGGACGTCTTGAATCCCACAGGGCAGCCTGTTGCTGTCGTCAGAGTATCTGGTTTCTAGGCACACAAAATCATCAAGGTTGTAAGAAGCTATGAATGTCAGTATGATAGCATACAGGGCTGAACATTGCCTGTGGTTGTGAAATTTTTAGAGCAGCATAAAATTCTAGGGTTTGTTGAAATCCTTAGACATCATGAAATTCATGAGCAGTCCTAAAATTCTTGGGTTGGCCTGATTATGGGCTGTCCTGATCATTACACCACCTCTTGAACATTATGTCGAGTTAAGTTGAGTTGATGTGTTATGTGTTCCATTATTCAGCATTCTAGTAAACAGGAAAACCAGCATTCCTATACTTTTTAATTGATATTATTTACATTAATTTTTTGGTGTTTACATGATAAAGTACACATTTCCTATTCATCCACAGAATATAAGATCACTTGATATGTTATGAAAGCAGATAGGACACAGGTAATCTTGACTATATATACATGCCATGGGCTATGAACTAGTAATCATATTCCTTACACTGGAAGGTAAAATGAATACTGTACAGTCTTTGCTTTTTACTAGTAGACCCCACCTGTGGTTATAAAAAAGGAAAAATCATGCAAAAACACCTTGTTACCTCAGGTGCAATTGGCTGTGTAAAGGGGCTGATGACAGCCTTGGGTAAAAGTCATGAATGATAAGTTATTTTCGAGGTGAATTAATCTTCACCGAACACAAAGTCTGTGCCTGAGGTATTTACTTATTACAATATTCATAGCACTGTTAGCTGAATATGAGCAGCTTGAGGTATCAGACTTTGTCAAGGAGCACAGACAAGTGACACAACTTGTTTTCATTGGGCTTGAATGGATTTTTATAAAGTTCAATGTGAAATTCACCACATTGGGCTCCAAATACAGCAAGGTGTTACAACAGCAATTAAGATTATGTAAATAGTTAAATGAATGAAAAGTGCCAACAGTACGGTCTGTCCGTCCTTTGGTGAGAGACAGATATCATTATCAATCTACTGATTTTGTCAACAAGCGGAGTTTCCTTCAGACCAACTGAAGGACAATGCAATGGAATGAGCCTAGCCTTTACATGATTATTATACTCATCCTACATTTCAAGTAAATTCACCATAAAAAAAAACAATCTGAAACATATCAAAGACGTAAAGTAATGAACGAATGATGCTTTTAACAGCAGCGGCGTTGCATAGTTTAAACAAGTACTTGCTACTTCCAGAAATGCCTCGAAAAGCAACATTTAAGTTGTACAGCAAATCAAGTCTCTGCAAAGCTGTTGCGGCAGTGAAAGGGGGTGGAGGGGGGGTTTCGTATAAGAAAGCTTTTGCGCTCGTAGGTGTTCCTATCAGCACCAAAGCTGATTGTATGAGTGGCCGCATAGATGAGGGAGCAAGAGCTGAGACTGGGGGACCAGCTGTCATCCCTCCTGTCTTAGAGAAGGAATCGGTAGGAGTGGTAATTAATTCAATCAGCTGAGCAAGGGAGTGACATAGCCATTGTGTGGACGTATCATTACATTATTAGGACGTCTAAGCAGACAACCTGTAGCCAGTAGGGCTGTAAGTGACACTGAATATGCAGATGTCAATCACAAGTCATGCCACTATACGCCCTGAATATTACTGGGACTCAGTAACCAGATTCAAAACATAGAACAATGAATTGTCAGAGAGCTAAAGCGAACGGAACTCATCAGGTATAAGGACCATCTGTCTTATCTGCTTATGGGAGTTATGGCGTTATGCAGTCATCTTTGACTGATTGAGTAAACATAATAACTACTTTCACTTCACACAGTTCAATAAACAAGTGACAACCTACCCCCACAGTTTTCTTGTAATCCTCCATTTGGTTGGAAGCTTTATCGCGGTTCGCCATGGTTAGTGGTATGTGTCGACGTTCTGGACTCGAGCTGTCACCTGCTCTCTATGTGATGCAGCGAAGCAATGTAGTGCGCTTATATGACCGCTTGTGATCAAAGAGTACCCAGCAAGTGTTAGTCTTTGACCCTTGTCTGAGCATGCGCGGACAGTGCACAAGCACTGTCACATAAGCGAGACTCCAGGCACTACAGGACGAGACTTCAAAGTATTTTCAGCGGATAGCGTTATGATGCAAGGACAGTGGAGTCAGACTAGAGCATTATGATTTTCTACTTTTCAATAGTAATAGCAAAAGGGATTGTATAAACCCAACCAAATTAATTACAATTATAATATCAGCATTCAAATAACTCTCATACTTCATAAGAGGTCTTAGAGAATAAAATTTGTCAATTGTCAATTTGTCAATTTACTACTCTCGATTGGACAAAACCATTATGATCCTACCAGCAATTGATGCCTCATGCTGCAGTGTCAAAAGTTGTGAGAGATATTTCAGAAGTAAATG
This sequence comes from Urechis unicinctus, assembly GCA_034190875.2. Classification (NCBI taxonomy): domain Eukaryota; kingdom Metazoa; phylum Annelida; class Polychaeta; order Xenopneusta; family Urechidae; genus Urechis; species Urechis unicinctus. The sequence continues at coordinate 23,679,845 of CM067345.1, read as the reverse complement.
ATCTCGTCAACCGATTTGGGTCAATGTAAATGAATCATTGAAGGCAAGTATCATTGTGTTGGCAACAGACTCCAAAACTCATTGTGTTAACCAGAACATGTGCAAATGTCCAGAGGGAATTAATATTATATTTACTTAGTCCGTTTGTTAATCACCGGTCGAAATATATATATACAACTTCCACGCCATATATAATGCTAACAAAATAAACTTTATGTAATAAGGAGTCTTGGACACTTGAAAGCTCAAGCACAGGGATTAAGGAGACATGGATGTGATTCAATGACAGTGATATGACTCGCGGCCATTGTTATTATTTCACATCAAATATAATATTTGATGCATATATGCAAAAATATTTCATTTCCGCGAAATGATATTTCGGTTCCTCAATAAAATATGTTGTTCCCATGCCATCACTTTTAGTTCATGTGCAATTATATTTGATTGAAATTTAGCCGCGTACGACGGTAGTATAAATATGTACCTAAGACGTCGTGCACGGCTAATTGAAATTTTCCGTTGCTGCCCATAAACCGAAATATCAAACCTAAGACAGCATTATTTAAACAAAATCAAATTCATTTCTCCCCAACTCACCAAGCTTCCTACAATTTCCCAATTTATTTATTTTTTAAGTTCCACAGATAGGAATTCAATCGAGCTTTTATGGGAATATCTCTCGAAGCCTTTATTAGCCTCATACATTGGAGGCTATGTGATGTCAATATGCACAAATTATTTATTTGAACTAATTTGACTTTCTTGTGTTCCTGTTGTTTTGTATGCATATTCTGTACCTAGCTAAGTTGCTTATGTAACCTTTATTGACATCAGTTCACGTGTACAAATATGTATCCTGAAGTCAATATATAAACACTATTATTATTATCATTAGTTTTATTATTATTTTAATAGGGCAATGCGACGTTGCCTATGAAAGACACAGATGTGATAGCTACCTTCGGAAAGCCTAGTTAACATGAGCGGTTGCATATTTTTTTCCCTAAGTTAGGTATAAAATAATCTATGGTCAGTAAGGGTGGGTACTATTAATATAATCGACACACGATCGTGTTCATATTTTTGAGATTTTAAATTATAAAGTTGTCTTTAATTAACGAAGTGGTTTTCAGAGCATCTGTAATTTCATACGACTCAACGCATTGAATCTTCGCTCAACGGAAGCAGACCGCCATTATCAGCAAAGAAGCCGCGCTAACTGAATGTTAGATGGATAAACTAAAAGTTTTGAACATGTATGGCCAATTGTGTTGTTTGTATTGATATTGTGTTGAATGAATGTGTTATACATCGATCTTTATGTAACCTTCTCTAAATGGATCGTCAACGTTCAAATTTTATGACTTCTATTTTATGATAAGCTTTTGAAAAAGTAAGTGTGGACACATCGAACACATTTAGTGAAATTGTCATTCAACTGAAAAATTTCCTATAACCAGCGTCCATGCTGTTTGATAGTTTTTCTACGTTATTGGCGTTTGAAATGGTGGTATTAGAGCATTCTTAGTGTAAGTGTGTACTTGCATCGTATAGTCTCCAAATTGGCCTTTTTGGAACAGAAATGGCCAACAAACATTTAGCATATGTATTAAGTAGACCCATAAAATCACCTTTAGATATTTCACGATGGCAATTCTGTAACAAAAATAGTAGCTATTGAATTTCACCTGATTTGCCACTGGATTTGCCCCTGTTGTCATAGATTAGAACTGCATCTACTGCTGCTGTGCCTTGCGGCACCTCCTCCAACCCACTCAGAGAGAGTACAATCTTAACCAAATGAGATAAAGAATACCCTCAGATAAATACAAGTGTACAGACCTGCTACCTACATAAGCCTGTCATAGAAAACATCGGCCAACACAATATCATAAGCACCGGTTGCATGATCTGTGAGCCAGATCCGATCAAGATGTGGCCCCGGGAAATCGACTTAACTACAGATTGGTGTGGTTGTAACATTTGCTTGTCAGTATACCCATATTGTAGTAATGCCATTCAATTGCCTTAGCAGATTCTTTGAATGGCAGTGCCTACCCCCTCCCATTAAACTTCAAATTCTGCCCACTTTTAGGTAGTCTGTTGAACCCTATGTTCCATTTTACAGAATAAACAAATTCTGTTCTATTCACCTAAACATGGTTGGATGCCAATTCTCTCAATGTCTCACATTACTACCCCTATCTTTGCCTTAAAGTTTCTTGAAGCCACATGTCATACTCACCAATTGTGTTGTACACAGGCACTTGGGGGGAGGGGATACACCAATCCCATATTTAGTAGGCAGGATAAAGCTTCATTTTTACAGGTCTCTATGTTGATGCCTGGCCCAAATCCACCTTTGCAGATACCATCTCTGGTGTTTTGTAATATCAGCTATAGTTAAAGTTTGGTTTAGTGGTGTTGTGCCAAACAATGACAGACATTGTATTAGTATTGACTTTATGTTATCAGATATGTTTGTTGATTTTCAGGTTGCTATGTGCTGACTTAAAATGACTGTCATTTGCTGACTAACTGCTTAGTGCTGATTGTCTTGCCATGCAGTGAGATATCATGTAGTTGACAATTATGGATTCAGTTGCAAAAAGGCCTCCAAATGCATCTCAGGTGAGAAATTTTACTAATTGTTTTTGTTTTATGCTCGAGCTGTGGTAACACATTTGTCACAGAGCAAATATCTAGTTTCACAAGTAAAGCTTAAATGGTTTGAATTTAACTATGACTTTATAATGAAATTTTCAATGAGTCATTACCTTGTTTAAAATAATATCTTCCTTGTCCAAAATTATAATAAACCTGATATATGTTACGGATTAGAAAATCAAACCAATTTGCCGCACTATGAACTCACCTGAGAAGTACAAATTACACTTGATTGGACTTGGATGCTATGCTCCAACATCTTAACATGGAGAAACATTTACGATCGCCCGATTGTCCCTGGCAAGTAGGTGAAGCCGTCAGACAAGTGAAGCTGCCATCTAACTTGCCCAACGGCATCAGTTGTTTTGAACCCCATCCATCAAATAAAATGTTTGACATCAAGGAAAAAATTTCAATCAGACAAGTACAAATTAGGAGGACTTGCCCGACCGGACAAGTATTTCTTAGAGTTGTTTCTCTCCTTACACTGATAATGCACAAATGGCCTGGTGTCTACCATTTCGGCACAGGTGGACATCAAATGTGACATGTGGATAAGTAGGGGGTGGGGGGGTATGCATTGCTGCTTCAGATATTATATTCAAAGTTGTCAGTTGTTTTTGTGTGTTGGGAGTTAAATTTTCTGCTGATAAACAGAGTAATGTTAGGATTTGTTGGCCTGAATGCTCAATTGCATCTAAAGAAACGTAATTGACTTTTTGTGCTCACATTCATGTTATAGTAGACAGCTGTATTTAGTACTGCTGACATAGATGTCAATTGTGTTCGCTATATAGATGCTTGACAAGATGTTTGATCACCAGATGTGTGGGGCCGATCATTCGTGTTTATTATTGTCGAGAGTGGCATATCTTCTCAAACTCACCTTGGTATGCATTGGTTTTCAGAATGTTGACATCAATGCTGTGTGCTCCAAGTGTAGCCGACTGAGTAAGAACTTACGTATTTGTGATAACTGTGGAAACCCTCTGCCAGAAGACAGTGCTGCCCCCGTCTATGGTTCCGACCCCAAAAGACAGCGAGTGGACGGACCAACCAATGGCAGTGTGGTGAATGGTAACTCCAAATCAGCAAGTCCTGCCACCACTCTCCCTGCCAGCCAGGCTCTCAATTTGAACAATATGGTTGGGCAGCCTACGATGCCTGGAGGTGCTGGTGATTCCATTCGTCCTCAGACTCTCTACGTTAACGTGAACAATCAGGCTTACCCAGTGTTGAGAGTGCAAGGTAATGAGGGACCTTCTTTGAGTCGACCAGGTACAATGCCTAATCAATCTATTGGTATGCCAATGCCAATGTCAGGAATGCCTTTACCGGGACAGCAAATGCACAGTGGTATAGGCGGTATGGCCTCGTTACTGCCCCATGGCATTCCCACACATTCACAGGCACTTCCAAGTGCCCCTCATCCACCCGGGGGGCTGGGTCCAGCCATGTTGTTATCCAGCTCGGGACAATCCCAAGGAATCATGGCTTCTCTACAGACATCGCAACCCCTCTCCAATACCCAGCTTACTGCTGCACTCCCCCAGCAGCCCCAAGTCTCTTTACAGAACTTCAACCTCCAGCCCCCTGCCTATCCCTCCCAAGCCCAGCCAGCGCCTTTACCCTCTCAAATGGCCCCCTCGGCTCACACCCAGGCCCCCATCCAGCCTCAAGCCCCTGCTGCTGCTTCACAGGGCCCTGCAACACTGGTCAATGTCCCTGCATATCAAATACGCATTGGGAGCCGCAAATTTAAACCGCTGTCTACAGTGGCATTTAAGGAGGACGGCATTCTCTTCACTTTGAAAGGCAAGTAATGAAATATCTTTTGGATTTCTATAAAACTTGAATATCAATCTTATCTATGTCTTGTGCCACTTAAGGTCCATTAAAGTAATTATTTCAGACAACCCAGTCAATATTTATGTCAAACTTTCATGGAATTGTTGCCTGCCCTGACACACTTTGTTCAGTAGTATCAAATTGTACATCCAACAGGGTAGCTCCCAAGTTGGTATGAGTAAATGGTATGTGTTACTTGGGTGGTACTTAATTGGCTATGTCCAAGCATCTTAGTCATCACTGATGTGATACCACCTTGAGGTTGAAGGTGACTTACATATAAGCCCAATGTTTATTTTGGTTTTGTTTTTTTCATATCAGTTCATTCCATGCAATTTACAGATTACACATATGCCCCAGTCTTGTTGAATGCCCGAGCTATCATTAAGTGTCGAGCCAGCCTGAAGCACTCACACTATCCCATCATCTGCCTCTACCTGGAGGGCTCATGTATGCGCCAGATCAGGAACATCTTTGAGCTGACCGAGGACGAGTTCTCTGAGTTCAGCCCAGGTAAATTATAGTGGTGACAGGTGTATGGGTGTTGATGCTGTGATGCTTTCATTCTGTCTTACCCTGTTTACCATTAAGGTCAGACTGTATTTTATCAATGCATTATGTCCTTCAGTGAATGCCATAACTAAAGCTCATGTTTATTCCATTATCCTTGTCAACATCTGTAGAGATGGTATTTGAGACTTTCACCAATTTGCTCTTCAGTTGACATCAAGCGCTGCATCACTATCTTCCCCCAACTAGAAACAGACGCTCGCAGCCAAGCCAACACTATTAAATACATCATTCAGTCATTTGAGCGCATGGTGAAACGCTATCCCCGATCTGGTAACATCCTTGAGATGATTGAGTCTGACACTGTCATTGACATCATGGTGGGATCTTGTGTTAATGAGGCTACTGCTGCCTCTCGACCTGCTCCCGCCTCAAATCAACCCCCGCCCAATCAGACAGCGCCTGCAGCATCCACGTTTTCCTCCATAGGGAGCAGTCAGGAGCGATCGAGCATTACTACCGCTCCACATAACTCGTCACAGCAGTCCAACAGTCGGAGCTCCAGCAGCAGGTAAAGCTATCTTAGTGTCCTCCTTTATGTGGCCAGTGCAAGTTAACATTAAGCTGTGTTGTTGTTCAAATAGTGTGATTATTCATAGAATAATGGTCTAAAATGATCATTAATATCATCGCTCGTTATTTAGATTTATGCAATTCTGAAACATTGTTCTCATTATAGTAGCATGTCTCTGTTGATCTGGGGGACTACCAACCCTGTCAGCTGGGTGCCTATTTACATGATGATATTCTTACCCTAGTCTCAATAACCTCCCAACTTAGATAGGTCCCAATTTATGCATCTTTTGGTAGTGCCATACAGTATGACACCATCAGTGATGAATTGTTCAAAGCCATTTCTTTCATCTTCCACCAACTGCCTTTAACAAAGAAGTGGTGATTTGTTTGTTGAAACCTCCCAATTTTCTTTGTTTTTCCAGAGCAAGTGCTCCGAGCAATCACTCTAGTTCCAGACAGCTGACCAGTAACATAATCTCCAGTGGACCTCCCACCCTCCTCAACAATGCACAGGTAGCATGATATGCTTCAGTAGATTATTGGCCTTGGCTGATCTGATATCTGCTCTGTTTTGTGATTGTGTTTGTTATCAACCATTGTCAAGATATTGTCTGGTTGTTGAGAGCAACTGGGTCTGTAAGTCAGAGGTCACAAGACTATTATTCTCCATTATTTGTATGTGAAACCAAAATGTGCCATTTGACCACCTTTAAAATTTGTCATCATTTTGAAATCTTTCCCCTCTCTACATACAATTTGCGCCTTGTGTGGATGCCCTTCAGGCTGTGAAGAGCGCGGCTATGACCCTCAGCATCCCTAACGATGAGGCACAGTGGCAGAAGATGCAGAAGAACCTGATTGCTGGGGGTGTTTACCACGTGGAAATGCCCAATGGACAGCATAAATACTGCCTCTGGAATGGCACGGCTCTCGTCCCATGTAAGTGTCCTAGCCAACATACACCTCATCGGGCTGATAATCAGCTGGACCACATGAGGTCTATTGTGATTGACAGCAGCTGACTGACTTAGGTTCCCACCTCCATCGCATTATATCTGGGCTGGGGTGCACAGGAAGTTGGTGTTTTAGTGGTCCCACATGGCCTAGCAATGTGTGTTCTCATCGCAGCCAGTGGGGTGTTAATTTTTGGCTGCCATCCTGTGATAAGGTGATGCCAACCAGTGCTAATATATCATCATCATCATGGGTTGTCACTCATGTATGGTGATGATCTGGTGATGATGGTGATGATAATATAAATAATGTTTTTGATGATGGTGCTGCAGGTCTTGTACAGAACATGGAGATTCAGCTGACTGCCTCGGAGGTATATGTAGGCAGCTACCATCACCAGCAGGAGGGACAGGTCCGTGTCAAAGCCGACATGCCCGCCGGCATTCATCTCTCAATCAAGCCTAACACAAGTACGTCTATGCCAGTGACTTCATTATGATATAACTGATATTAGATCCTGTGAAATATAATGACATAATGTCCCCGTGACATAGTTATGGATATCATGTTACCTTCAGCGAGTCTCTTATTCTCCAGTGAGTTAGTTACAAGGTATGTGAGATCATAAGCTAAATTGACTCATTGACCCTTTCAGCAAGGCAGACCAATAAAAACTGGTCGACCACCGTTGTGGTTGTCAATATGGTCTGAGGGTGACTACTGAAGCTTGTAGTTGGTTGTTCCAGGGAATCCATTGGGGTTTATTTATACATAAATTATTCTTCGTGGTCCGCTAACGACATATCCGACAAAAGTCTGACGCCATTTATGATATAACAGCACTTTCACGAAGGTTTATATATATATATAACCAACCACATGTAAACTAATATGGCGGAAAGTGAATATGAATCTGAGGTGACCAGTGGCTAGTATTGGTTGTATAGATCTGGTTGAAGTTGGCCGAGAAGAAAAAAAATGAGCTGTGCCATATGTATTGCAATTAGGGAAAATGATGAAGATGATGAGGAATGATGTTATGAACCACACAAATTCTACCACATGCATGAGACTATGACAGATGGATTAAAACTAAATAACTTTTACAATGTAATGGGAGGAAGGGTATGCAGGTGGTTATGAGCTTTCAGGGGATACCAACATCGATCAGATATCTTTCTAAATGACACTTGTTTCACAAATGTCATCTCAGTTCTGTATATACCCTCAAAGTTACTTAGTGTTGAAAGTCAAAGCAATGGAAAAATTACTCTGTATTGAAAGAGTTAACCTCCATGCAAGAAGCCCAGCCATTCCCCCAGTAGTGTTATTTGGTAGTCACAGAATGATGTATTTTTTTTCATCCAGGGATAGCCCAAGCCAAGGACATCACCCTCTTTCTGAATGACCTTGTGCACTGCCGCATATGCCTTGACCACAACCTCGGCATCATCTTCCTTCAGCCCAAAGCTCAGGCTGCCAAGACCTTGCGCTCCGAGCTACAGTTGGCCCACCCACCCACCGACCCCACCATTGATCCTGGCAGTACCAGTGAGTGGTCCTACATAACACTCATCTGTTCCATTGAGTCTCATCATTTTAATTTACAATGTGGATAACTCTATTAGTTAGCTTAGGTCTATTAATATGGGTATTTAAATTATGAATTCTCATAATGTATATGGTATTAGCATGGACATTGATCTACGTTTTCAAAATATACAGTTTTATTCCTATCTTCAAACCCGTTCTTTTATAGTTAACCCATGTGGTGATATAAAGCCATTGTTATATACATATGCTAGGTTGATTTTGTTGACATTTCCTTCAACGAGTGAACCCTAATGGAAGCTTTGTCTTGGGACTCATTGATTTATTTGTGATTGGCATGTAGTTGTCAGACGAGGTTTTGTGACCATCTTCCTCAAGAACATCAACAATGATCAGAAGGAAGCCCTACTGCAGATGAAGCACCCCAACAGCTCACGCAGCTTCTTCGACCACATTTACCCCCTCAACGCGCTCAAGCATGTGGCTGAGGTCAAATGCAACAGTAAAGGTCAGTCTTTGCAAGTTTTGATGCTGTTGTATGTTTTGCCTGTATATTGGGATCAAGTATTGGTGGTGTGATGGCACTCTTCAGGGAGCTGAAACATTTTAACAAGTTTAGTCATACTCATGCCAAATGCTGCATATAACGTAAATCCCTGAAAAAAATTTGGGGTCAAATATTTATTATAACGAAAATATAGCATCACGGTTTAGCCCAGCCAGCATTATCACCCGAAGTGACAGGTTATCATCACCTCCAATCTTGCATAATATTGGTAGACAATTTGAGCTAAATTCAAATGCATGTCAAATTACTAATGCAAGGTCTAATGACCTTGACCTCAAATGTGATGCTGGTTTATTCATCATGTGTGTTGTTGTGTGCTGCTTTTCAGCTTTAGGTCGCGTTAATGATGCCCTCCGTTTGAGGACGCAGCCGGCAAGCCAGAAGAGTGTTGTGGTGCGTGAATTTTCTCAATCTCATCTTGCATTCTCATGTCAGACCCTTTCTATTGTAATCATCCATTCTCAGATGCTTCCTGAACTTGATTTTCCCGCCTCATGTGTCAATAATTCGCACAATATATTTATGACTCCATTGTCAACTGTATTTGTATATCCTGTTTTTAACACTGCATAGCCAGCATCATTTACGACCTCTGCATTTGACCTCTAGTCTTATCCCCAATCTCTCCTCTCACATTTTTTCTTCTACACTTTGAACTCCATTCCCAGCCTCTACATGTATGGTTTGCTATTGTGATTTGTCTTATTCCGTCATCTGTTGCTGTCACCAGGAGTCCATCAGTAAAATGCTTCTCGGTAACAACCAGGCTTCCTTGGCCACCCAGAAGTCTGGACCTATCCCCCCGGCTGACGACGATGATGATGATGTCATCATGATGTCTGAAGAAGTGGGCATCAAGTGTCCCTACACACAACAGGTAAACTGCCAAACCAAGAGGCTTTTAGATATATTTTGCAGTTCTCTCCTCCCCATATGCACACCCCTCTCTCATCAAGTAGGTGTTGATGATATGTTAAGTACCACTTCAAATGTTTTCACAGGTAATGAAGGACCCAGTCAAGAACAAAATCTGCAACCATAACTACGAGAAAGCAGCCATTCAGGAGTTCATTCTCAGGAAGAAAGGCAATGCCAAGTAAGCAATGCTCCCCAGGCAGTAACCACTGCTGGCGGCCATTATTTTGCATTACTTATCAAATTCGTAAAAAAATTGTATGATTGAATGAAATGTACATAAATTGATAAATAGCAAATTGTGATGTATTTGTACACTGTCACTGAGTTAACATGCCCCCTTCTTGCCTCTGTGAAAATGTTGCTTGTTAAGTCAATGTAACTGGTTACCCCTGCTATGTTCCTATTTAGATGTCCGTATGCAGGATGCGGTAACAGCGTACCGCTATCTATGTCAGACCTCGATGACAACCACCAGCTTAAAGATTACATTCAGAAGAACGGGTCTAAGGCTTCATGACACCTGACTTGACCCAACCCAGACTAATTCCATTCTTCTACTAGGTTTCGCGCAACAAGTTACCAAGATATGCCAGCTTTAGACCTGATGGGAATCCTTAAATGGAAAGACTAGAGTTTCACGCTCAACAAATTGTATTGAAGTTCTTGAGTGATGACGAGTCTTGTGCTGAACTCTTGCACTCGGGGATGGAGGATGTACTCTGTCACTTGTTCCTCGGCCAGTCCATGTATGTTTTATCGTGTTCCCCTTTCTTCCCTCTCTCCTCTGACCACCATTTTCCAGATGTAATTTAAATGGAAGTTAAATTTATACTTCTATTGACTGTTTGTCAGTTGGTTTAACATCAATTCCCCGCATTTCAAGTGAGGACTGATCTCCCATACTGCTTGTAACAGTTAAAAAATGAGTTACGTACCTAAGTCATGTCAGGCCTTCCCAGGCAGACTTAAACCCCATCTCATATCATCTTCTGTAATTATACCATCCTATTATTTGCCTTTGGTAGTCCGCATTAGATATAATCTTGGTTCATACTCGATCATTCTCAGCATGTAAACGCTGCTATTAAACTGTGCATTCATTCCAAGCATGAGATTCTGGTTGATGACATTCATGTTTAGTGGAAGGAAATGTCGGTGAATCGTTCTTGGATCTCTGTCAGTGTTTCAATCGTACTACAAATTGTTGTATAGTAAATAAAATGTCCAAATAAACAATATAAAAATGAAATCATTCGATTTAATTTTTACCATAACATATGTATTAATCAGGAATCGAAGGTGTATAAAATTAATGTATTGATCGAATGTTCACTGACATCAGCAAGGGTCCTTCGGGTCATTATGATGTTCATCATTATGACCAAGTATCCAGTTAATGTAACCAGTTAAATGGACAAAATCATAATTCCACTATCTGAATTACCATTGAGGAAAAATGCAAATGCTGCCGACAAATAGCAATGTCATATTGGCTGCTTAATTCAATCGGAGATAGTGTTGTCTACTGTGCACACGACAATGCAAAAAGACTTTCTTCGTGCGCTGTATGTGCTGCATAAGCACTCGCGCGTGCTGTCATAAAATAATTATGCACTGAGGATAATTCGTTGGAAACGCGCTCTAACATGATCTGATCGAAGCCCATTGTTATGTTAACTCTGGCACCTGTCCTGCCATGAAACCAGTACAATATATTACCTGCAAGTACCATTGGCCATTAGATCAAAGTAATGGTTGTTTTATTATCGAGAATAGCCGCGATGAATGTGTTCTAACATTGCAGTTATGAACAAACCATTTTATCCTTCATCTTTTAGCATGCCATCTTAACACCTTTTCACTGTAGCATTCTTATACTATGAACCGCCATCAGCCAGTGTACCATCAGCGATGTGACGTCACACTTTGTAGTTCTTTTTGGCATAAACGTTTCAGCCACGGGAATGTGATTATGTACATAAAGTGTACTCTCGGTTCCAGCAATTTGCTTACAGTTGTAAGTAAGTTTCGATCATTGTCACAATGATAACAACATTCACAAAAGTTGTGGAGCCAGTGTACCGTGTCGTATTGACGACTTAATATTTGCAATGGCGTCGGTACTCTCTCCATGGCAGACATGTTTGACGCTACGCTAACATGACGTCGACTCCTAGCCTGCGTAGAAGCTGATGCGTCAGGAGGTCGGTGTCGGTATTATTTTTGAGGATGTTGATAAGACGCGCTGACCGTGTGATGTGACAGCGCATGTGGTAAATTTACGGATATATATAACGGTTGTTAACGATGTACCAAGCTTCAGAATATCAATGCAGATTGTGTTTTATGGTTGTAATGCCGTTATGTCGTCAATAGCCATTGTACCTGCATCATTAGGACGTGTGCGGACCTGCCACACACTAGGCTTACTGTACCACGTGTCCTGGGTATTGCATGGTAAATAGATGATGGAAAATTCCTTTTAAGCTCTTCATCTCTGTTATCAGATGCACTTCTCCACTTACAACTCATAACAACATGACACGACCTCTTAAGCGGCTAACTCATCCATGTGTGTGGATTCACATTTCACAAAAAATACACTTAGTGACTGTCACGTATCCGCGTTTGTTGGTTGCAACTTTCCCAGAATTGAGGTGTAATATAATGCAAGAAGCGTTTTAGCTGGGAGTGCTTTGGCAGTAACAATATTTGGTTCCGTTCACAATCAATGTGAAATTCCTTCGTGTAACTATAGCTATCTTGATGATAAATGCACTTTGGGTACATTGTATTGTAATATTGACTTCGTGTTCAACACCACAACTTCAGGCAATCTGTACATCGTGTGTTCAGCGGGCTTTGTCTGATCTTTACCCTGTTCTCTGTACTTCGTAATGAACATTAATAATGCAGTGCTATCCTTCATTCCGCCATCCTTGATCAATAATTATCTGAATACAGTGTATCAAACAAATCTACACACGTATATTTGCGGAGAGGAAGCACTGGGATACACGTTCAACAATTCAAGCAGTACATTAAACTTATTTGCAAACCGTACCATTAATGCTTGAATTAGTCATGATACGATGGGGTGGTCTACCCAACACAATAGCTTCACACCAGCATGCCATGCATCATGTCCTGACAAAGCATTAATAGCCACGCGGCAACCACAGGAAGGGGATATTTTGTACTCAATGCATTAGAAATAGTAACTCACTTCGCATAAGGTCGACCAAGATCAATATGAACTTAAAGTTAGGCTAATGTTATTTTAAATCCCATTCCATTGATTGCCTATACTGCCCAAATGTGGTGTCTATCAACAATGTCAATGATTAGATTGTTATACGAATATGTACACAAACAGCTGGCGATCAGTAATCATATTCATTAAAGCAGTTGGGTAAACATCCTCTCCCACATACTGAATGATTATTCACTCCATTGCTTTGATCAAGACTGACATCGCTTCTGTGCATTTAGCAGTGACTTGGGTTTGTGTTTATGATCCTTGTGTAGTTAAAGGATAGATAAAAAAAACCCGCAAGGTTTTAAATCAAACCATGATACGTGTTGTGGCCACCCATTCATTGTAGAACATATTCCCTAGCTTCTGTATAGCACTCATCCATTTGCATGAATGAAATAAATCACGTTCATATCGTTACTCAATAATTAATCATTATTAACAAAGCTTGTTCTAGCCAAACGTTCAAGTCAACCTAGTAGGATGATTAATACATCTGCCCCCATTGCCGCTTGTTTGCCGATATATTATTCATGAACTGCTGTCAATGATCACAATGTAGATATTGCTATTACAATGTAGCTCTGGATTATCTGTACTCACATGATAATGCCTCGGCAGATTTTGTTTACCTAACAACGAGCTGTTGGATGAGCGCGTTGGTGTAGAACCCTCTGAGACGCAAGTTTCAATGTAGAAGGTGATACCCACAAGCTTACATCTTAGCATAGCTATAAGCTCTTTGGTGATACCACCTAACCATTATGATAATTGCGTTATGACTCACCTTGGTGTCATTTAGTCTAATAGGATATGTCTTGTTTTTTTAATGAAATGTACATTTGCAAACAAACCAAACGGAACGGGGTTAACGATTCCATTTTCCTCCATCTCTGGAGTTGGACTTGCTACACCTAACGAGCTCTATGAATTGCAATCTGAAACGCTTTCCAGTCAAACAATATGTGAAGAAATTGGTAGAATGATAGATATACACTAGCGACTCGAATACAGCTGTCAATATGGCAGCGATGGCTTTGTCATGCTGTGATGACATATCAACCCAGTAATTACTGATTGCTGAATGCAGAATGCTTGGTGTGATGCAAAAAACGAACAACATAGAAACTGACAGAAACATGACCGTCAAAGACGAGCTTTCAGAATCACGATGTCCTTGTGTTGTCTGTGTTGGATTGGCTTCAGTCGGAGTGATTCTTTTGCGGACTTGCACCAAGCGGTAGATGATGAGGATGTTTAGGATGCAAACAGACACGATAGGGACGAAGGCGTACAACACGAATCCTATCCAGGGTCTTATGTTTTCCTCGAAATGCGCCATATTGGGACGTATTTTGCAATGGACAGCATCCGTCAGGTTACCATAGGGACTAGATATACTTACTTCTGTCGAAATCAACACAGTCAAATTCTTCAACAATGTTAAGGTAACAATGCCAATACAGACATAAACAGCGCGTTTGACAGTGCAGTATTTCTTAGCATGGTGTGGCAGCCAGACAGCTATGAAACGATCCACAGTAAGAGCCAGCACCAGCCAGACAGCAGCGTCACCTGACGTAAACAAAAAGAACCACTGCATGGTACAGGTCCAGTAGTTGACCGTTACTTGGTGTCGTCACTCCATAGTACAAAGCCACGACAGGCAGTCGACCAAAATAGACAACAGCTGTGTCTGCAATAGCCATGGCAGATAGATATGTGGCTGCTGCTGTCCCACGCAGCGCCCTCTGGTTCATCACCAGCAAACTTAAGCCATTCCCCACAGGGGCTATTAACAAAGTCACGAAAGCGGACACTAACGAGAGATAATGAGCAGCTGTCATCAAGCTACTGTGATCCTCGTTCGGTGGTATAGCTGTTGTATTCATCCCTTGTGGCGTCATTACTAACGGTGATATTCCTGGATTTGTCTTAGAATCCCACGCTTAACTATTGACTCATCATCAACAAACCTCAGCAATTGCATTACCATTCTCAGATAATATGAGTTGAAGCGACTATTTGATCACCATCGAGCTTCATCAATACATTTCTCTTTGCCCTTAATGAGCTCAGTAAAACAAGGCTTTCAACAATCGCTTTTTGACGCACTTGAACTTTCACTGTCGTACTTAGATATGGTTGGTGGCAGATATCCATATCACCGCGCTGCTCTGATGAGCAGCGTTCCTCAGATCAATGCGATACCGGTTGACACTTGACGACGTGCAGTGACGTTCCGGTCAGGTTAAGTAGACTCGGGGACAGAATAATGTTACAGTGCATGTTATTTTGTAGCCTTTTGTTGACTAAGTACAAGTAAAGCGCTGGCAGCTACGCCTAGAGGATTCCTTGGCGCCTCGACAAATTTGATGACCACGCCACCTGTCGACAGACGTACTGTTCGTCATAACGTATATTCTATAGCCATGTGGAATTCGCTGAATAAATTTGTAGCGCGGTCTCCTCGACTTATCTGAAGTCTCTATCTCTTCAAGCCAAGACGCAAGATAACGACTCCCGCTACGTCGAATCAACAGTCCCATGTGCTTTTTCAATTTGATAGTAATGCCTCCTTACAACGGGCTTGCTGTTCACTCTTGCTAACGCTCACCACATATCCAGATGGAGTGAGCCCACTAGACCCAGTTATGAGATCTTTGGAACAAAGGTTCTAGGGTATGTGTGCAGATTAGACCGCACATTCAAAGTGGTCATACGCAAGTGTCATTAACACACAGGACACTTAGTAACACTTGCATCTGCTTATTAGGATGCACACCTGCCACGCCTGTCAGCGTCCACATCGGCTGTATCATTGTCTGTGCTTCTGCTAACTGTAAACTGTGGTGCGTAGTTGATTGTAACAACCTTATAAACTCTGTACCTCTGTTATTGGATACACTCACAACTGAAATGGTAAACAGCGACATAGCACAATCCAATAACTGTACTTCGTATTGCAAATAAGGCAACACGGTGAAACAGCCTTAATATGAGCATGCTGGGAGTTTTGTTGTTCATTACACCTGACATCCCGCAACGCATAATACAAGGATTTTATTGGTAATGCTCTTCATCGTTGATACTCAAAATGATGATGTTCTGTATATATTGCAGGAAAAACCTAACATATCATCTTAGTGATATGCCTTTGACATAGATATTTATATTGCAAATTTTGCCTCTTTTCAAAAACGTAAAGCACAACTGAATCGGTCTGGTCTTTACGAACGCCATCTTGTTTGGTATGGTGATCATCACAAGCAGCCAATAAAGACCATCGGATACCATTACAAATCCCCTTAATGCAGTGATACACCAAACCTTCCTTCTCTGGCTTCAAATACCAGCTGTTTACCGCTTGGTCTGCTGTGAGCCTATTGCACTTCATTAACACCAACATCCGTATTTTGTTGAGAGTTTTCATTCACTTTTGCATGATATGCAATTCACTGCCAAGCTTAATGTGGTTACTATATATGTCGTTTTGTACATGTTTATATGTTCCCATGAATATAGTTTTGCAGCTAACGAAACTAGCAGCTGAGCGGCGCGTTCTATCGAAGAAACACAAGCAACTCTAGCACATTGTCAGAAAATACCCTCAAATAAATTTATTACTCCTAAATTATTGATTTCCTCCAATACTCTTTGTCCCGAACATCGTATTCAATTAACTTGATTATCATGAATATAGCCATTTATTGTAGACATTGTAGAAATTACTTTGTGAATATCGCTTGTCCTTTTCAACACCCTCTCTATAACGCAAGCCCATATACCACTGTATTTCATAAATGGTTGATATTAGAACGTTTATTGAAGTTAAAAGCCATCAAAAAATCACATAGTACCGCGCGAAAATGATAGAGGACTGTTTAACAGTTAAAGTTATTTGTGTGAATGGTGAGAAATAGTTTTGTTTATCTCCACGTGAATTTACGAAGGTCACTGACGCGGTACCATTTGCGTTTTACAATTTTAGGACAATATTGGCTGGAAGAATAATGCAATTCATCAACAAATATAGGTATGATAATTCAGGACGAAAACAGGTGTTATGACCAAATGAAGCGCGCATTCTCAATAAGTGAGCACATGTATGAATTCTATTTATTTAAGCAGATTTCCAGCTGATGATTTAGCCAAGGCCACATGTGCAAGTTATATATAATGCATGATGTATTGAATGACGATGTAAGGAATAGTGGATTCAATAACACTGAGTGGGACATTCCCCATGCGCTTGGATTTGGACTCCTGAAAGTCTATTCATTGCTACACAAAGATTCGTACAAACCATCATTAATTCAGCAGGAATTTACTATCGTATCCGAACACAATCTAACTATCTTTGAATGTCATAACGTAGAATGCAATAAATGTTCTTATATCATCAAAGCACCAACTGCCATTTGATTTCATTGCTCGAATTCTCTTACACATTTCAGACAGCATTAGCCTTGTCAGGTAATATTAAGTCTAATTGGTGGATTAAGGATCAACGTGATATCCAAAATTCATCATTGCAGTCCATCTTCCACTGATAGTGATCATCGAAACATTGTGATAAGAATTTACCTTTTTTCACCCTATAAGAGCGATCAATGTCGGCATGTATTGCTTTGGTCTTGAGCAAATATCGCCGTCCCTTCAGCTCGTCAGAGCACGCACCCACACGCTCAGTGTGTGTTAGTACTTGACGTTACCACGATGAATGAATTTTGTAGACCTTTAGCCTTTTCTCCCATATCTTATTTCTTGGTTTAGTAATCAACTATTCATGTGATTAACAGAGCTTCTAACAGAATCACAAACAGTGTGTGTCTGATCTGGTATTCACTCGACCTTTAAAAAAGTGAATATTGTAAACGCGAATGGTTACGCGTTTGTGACAAACGTAAATTCATGCTGAGACTGTAACTTACATGTGTGGTGCATTTTTCTTCTAGCCAACATTTCTGACGCGATAGTATATTCCGGTGGTTTGGAATTGCTATATGATTAATCAACGATAGCTTGTCTCTGTATAATTATTCGGCAGAAGGTGGCCATTAGCAGTACTCGGATGGAAGTATCCACCAAATAAACAGCAGCAGCAATATCATGATAATTCAACGGAGGTTGTGTGAGTCGCATAAAAAAGAATTGTTGTTTGAAAGTGGCATTATACAGGTGAGCTTGTGCCAGAAGTGTCGAAGCAATCAATTACTAAACCATAAGTCACTTTGTCTGATGCTCCCACCTATGACACACGCAATGTCTTATGATTCATCACAAGCAATATCAACCTATTCGAGAAGGGGTTGATAACAGTCACGTCAGCTATGGAGAGATAATTTGCAGATGTCGTCAAGCTACTGTGGTCCTCGCTTCCAGATACAGATGTTGCATTCATCTCTCAACTCAAAATCGTTTCTTTAATGATATTTCTGTCAGCGTTGTTCCTTTTCCCTTTTCTCTCACAGTAGACGAACATACATCGTCTCCAGGGAAGGTTACTTTGTTACACAAAACTAGCGTCTACCTTTTAAAGGTTGGTTAACTGTTGTGTTAGATTGGGGTTAATCAGAATACACGCACACACGCACACACACACACACACACACACACACACACACACACACACACACACACACACACACACACACACACACACACACACACACACACACACACACACACACACACCCATACACACACACACACACACACACACACACACACACACACACACACATACATGTTTACACTTATAAGCACACCATCTTCTCGCGTCCACGCTCACAAACGCAGCACATGTTTCACTTATAAACACCATCCACGCTCACAAGCACTCCAAAACAATCCACGCCACAATTCACATATCTTTATTAAAACCCCCATTTTCGGCACTTAGGGACAAGCATGTTTGATGCCCATTAACACTTAACCTTGTCTAATATATCCCACTCCAAACTGCAGCGTTCCGCAACAGAAATCCATTTTGTTACATGATCCAATGAGCGATTAATACAAGAAAATGCCAAATTGTTCAGATACGTCCAAGCTGCACGTAAACGTTCACGAGCGTGCCAGAGATCAAAGAAAATAAAGAAATTCGTAATTCTCAACTTACATCGTAATCTCATTCCGAAAACAACTCGGTACACAAGACAAAACCCCCGAAGCGACCCGGATCCAAACCAGCCAATAACCCAAGACAGCTCGGTAGATGTGAAAAGAGAAATAATTCAAAAATATAAATCATTGTGTTGGCTTTTGTCTTCATTGATTTGGATGCATTTTTTTAATGTCTCGTAGCTGTCCTTCCTATGGTTGCCACGTAGCCATTAATGAATTATCACTTTAACAATATGCATGATACATTGCTTGCTGTTTTTACAGCAAGATACTAGGGGCTGCCATTGCCTCTCACGCCTAATATTGGTGTAAGATTTATGTAATGCCGTTTGGTGCTACACTGTGAAACCATTAATGATGATGATGTGTGCGACGGCAAACACTTCGTTGACTTGTTCTAGCCTCTACCTCGTTTTTATTATTAATTACCTTATTCTTGAGTATTATGTTTTTGGATCATATATTACAGTCTAAGATTTGCTGGTGGTAACTCTCACCCGAACCATAATTCTTGGCGAGCAGTATGAGTTTCAATAGACAAAGGCGCTAGTGTTACGTTTCCCGTGTAGATCAGCTATGTCAAATCGCTCTTTTGAACCAAGTGGAGCGTGCGCTCCCTCTAGGTTCTCGAAGTGGGCATTTCCTATGTAGAAAATGCGATGATAAGAACTTACCTTCACGATGTCAACTTGATTAACAAGTCCAATTTAATAAGCAATCAGTATTATGCATCGCATTAGAGTCTCAGGTATCGCAGCAACTTGTAAATATGCATAATCGCCTTAAATGTGCGAGGCGATTAACTTTTCCGACTAAATTCCAATATGGCGGCGAGATTGCGCAACGTAAGTCAGATGGAAACGGACTTGTTATGATGATGACTAAAGGAGAGGAAAGGGCAACTAGGTCGGAAAGGTATAAATCTAGTATAAACTGACTCACCTGTGAAATTTATTATCAAGCAGATGATGGTATGATAAAAACTTAGCAAATTCCACGCGGTCGTTTACGACAACGTCATGCAAGAGACCGTTTGTTGACAGCCACCAGAATTTGGAGTAGAATTTCGCCGAAAAGTTAGAAATTAATCGAATATCAAGTGTTCTCCCGGATATTGGTAAAAAAAAAATCCTAGCAATTAAATTCAGTCAATACTCTCACTGTTGGTGGCTTTAAATTCTTCTCAGTACGTATTTTTAACGTGATAGTTTAAGCATGTTTGTCAATCTACCAATAAACGGAGGGTTTTCCTGTTAGACCAACAAGGGAGTACCCGATTGACTGTTGGTCTGTTGGGCTAATGTCAGAGGATGCAACTGCTTTCGATTTCGTCATCCTGTGTACAATTGTTGCGTAGTGAACATAACCAACAGTGTGATTGCACGAAAGATGCCTAAATACAACACCTACACAGGTTTATCAGTGAATTATAATAATGTTTGAAACTGTGAGATGATGAAAACAGTTTTAGACATTCAATGACCCTTCATCAGCAAGCCAACAAAGGCACCTGACGTAAACAAACAGAACCACTGCACTGTCCAGTATTTTCCGTCACATGAGTCGTCACCAAAGAACAGCGCCTCGACAGGCAGCCGACATTTTCATAAAAAATCTTCTGCGTATAGTAGGGATATCCAAAAACTCGATTTCAATCGATGACCCAAGCTTTGTTTATGGCCTTTGTAAAGATCGATTTCTTATGGCAGATGCTACAATGCTGAAAACGGGCGGAGCTTGAGAGATAACACCAGAAAATGGTTGAGCTGCTCATGCAAGTCTGTTTCAACGCGCTCACATCGTTTATTCATTGATGACTTAGTGCTGCCAAGAACTTTAAAGGATTATTAACGCATCGTTTTAGCAACTACATAAAGATGGAAGCAAAATGAAAATTGCACCAAATCGCCGAAAATAGCATCTTTAACAAACCAGAGCGCTGTCAATTTTGGATATCAACCAGAGTCGTGAGCGTTATATGAGCTTATTAGGGAGAGTATGCACCCAAGCATTAATTATTCAGCAGGTATTAATCGTCTTGTGAGCTGAGTCTGTATGTAGGTCAGCCACATGAATGGTAGCTGATCAACAATGGGTCGTCATGAATGATAATCAATAGACGAATTGGTTGAATATACATTGTTACCAATGGGGCTAGAAATGATTATACCACCACAGCCGTAATAGATCCAGTTTGGCATTTAATCCATGTGTGTATGTAGTCGCTTATGCCAGTGATAAAAGTTACCAGAATTTACGTTGCCGTGCATTAATAGATGCCAGTTTTAAGAATGAAATAATAAAGCTAAATCAACCAATGAGCTGGCCATCACATTGGTTGATACGCGCACTTTGTGTGCTGTTTGTATTGATCGTGATGCATTAGTCATTGATGAGTCATTACTGCTTCGATCTATGCGAAAAGGCGGATAAGGAAATATTTATATGATTAAATGATGTTTAGATCTGAACATGCGATTGTGTGAGTCATATTCTGCTTTTGTTTTTGCCCAGTTGTAAATTCAACGCGATTTCAAGAAATACAATATTGATCAGTAAAGGCCCAAAGAAATTAGCCTTTGAACGATTCGAATCATTATGTATGCGCAATCTAATCATGTTCTGGTAATATCGCTCAACTTAGCAGATGCAGATTGGATGTTTATAGTGTCTACCGCGTGTCAAATATGACTTATTTAGGACGCCCCGTCAACACAAATGATTCGATAAACGTCATATGATTAACAGGGGTAACCAATTACAGTCTTTTTTGACAGATACCCATGACTAAAGTCGTAGTGATTGAGGGACTGATATTTTTTAGTCAGGATATTGATGAAGTTCAATCAATGACCGCCATTAAATGCGAAATATTGCAAATGATAGACATACCCTTATTGATGTGATATCACCGATGTTACGTTGTTATATGAACACCTAAGCTCAGTTAAGGCCAAATTTGATGGTTGATGATCGCAAGGTGTGTGGTATCACAATGGCTGAATAAATGTTTGCAGTCTCAACACCAACCAACACCATTCCCGCCTCATGTACCGACATGGACGGCTTACATGTATCGGGATACCTATGTATGCTTCTAGTGTATATAAATGCATCATTCAATCAGTTTGTTATTATCAGGCGGGGAAAGAGTAATAGTTCATCTACAATTTCATGTTATGGATAGGGCTTCTATGGGGAAACAAAACTGTGTTTGTCTCAAAGGCCGGTTCAGTGTCGATAATGCTGCTGCATATAAAGTGTCTATTCCTGCCTTTCTCCTCACAAATGACCTTTTGCTTGTAAAAACCGTTTTCTCCTCAAAAGTTGAGGAATGACCAAATTTTGCCACTAGTAAAAAACCGTTTTATAAACAAATATTAACAAAAGTTGAGCTAAAAATGTTCACCAAAACGAATTGTTAACATGTTCACTAGGTTAATATTATAAATTCTTGGGTTCTATCTTCATAATACGACAAGCACAAATGAGTAATCTGTGTGTCGCGATAATTATTTGCTTGAAGAACTCGTCACCATATATCAATGTTGATAGTTTCCATGTAGGTCAAACAACTTTTTCAGTAACTTGTTATGGTAAGAGTTGGCATGTTGCAATTCCTACAAACCTTTTCGGGCGTGTCAGCTAATACTGAATGCTCTTGGTGCAGTTCTTACCCTGGATTACAGATCAAGGAGTTCACCACTATATCACCATGCAAGTATGTTAGAGACCACGTGATGGCGTCTAAACGACATACAAAGTTGGCGTTGGATCGCTGTTTCATAGTACACTGTGGGTGCAAATAAGATAAAGATAAAGGTTTATGTACAAATGAAGCCAATATAATTGAATTAGTATATTAATCAAAACTATACTACATATATTGCTATGAACCTCTCGCATATTCTCAACCATTTATTGCACTAGATTATTTATAGAGCATATAAACTCATTGTAATGATCTGTTAAAACAATCTTCATGATTAATGTGATTAAAAATATAGGAGGTAGAATTTGTGGTGAATTCTAATATTGTATTTTGAAAGAATGAATATTTGATTGAAGAAAACTGATACTCAATGGTTGTCTGGGAAAACTTGTTGTGGGTATACTTTAATGGCGTCGTTGCTGTCTAGGGTCTGAATTTAGAATCATTTGCATAATGTTATTCATGAGAAAACGTCCAGGAACGTTCGATATATTCGAGTATCATGCTATAAAAATTCCAAGCAATGAATCACGGAGACGAATGTCATTGATGTCTACCTGGCAACCATGGAAAGGGGAACTATGAGGGATCCAACTTTGGTACAATGCACACAATGTACACGGATCTAAATCAACCAAGGTAAGAGACAACACAGTGATTGATGAGTTTCATGTTATTTCCCTTTTTATACCTGTCCTCGGTGTGGCTGGTTGCCTTAGGAACATTAGGGATAGTTATCAGCAAAGCAATCATTTATCAAATGCATTCTTTTTTTGCTGTGTTCGTTTTATCAGATGGCTATAAATATAAACAACCCACCTCATTAAAAACACAACCATGAACCAACGCTCTGTGTGGTCGCGTTATTGTAGACGCTAGACCATCCCTGGTGACTCTGTATTATTCTGGTAGTCTAACATTTGCTATTCATAATGCTTTGTATTTAATAGCAAACTTTGATTGATATTCTTCAGCGAAGAATAATATAACTCCCAATATCTTTCCTGTTAATCATATGGCGTTTGCTCGATTGCATTGCTTGATGCTTCATGATAAATCCGCCATCTTTGACACACTTTGGTAGTTATGTCTTCCAACGATAGTTGGAAGACATATTGCTTTAGCCAGAATTTTTTTTTTTTTTTTTTTTTTTCTCCAGTCAAGGTTTTTCGGGCTGTTCTCCGGAACGGCTAAACATATCAACATGAAATTTTGGGGAATGATAGATCATGGTATGACACAACTACCGATCCAGTTTGATGCGCATGCGCAGTGTTGGAGACTTATGGGATCGATTTTTCGTCGATTTTTTCCCCCATTTGCTGTAACTATCTCCTCCATAACTACTGCAGTTACGAACATATGAATTATATGGTTGTAACAAGCAATTGTCGTAGCATGGAATAGGCGACAAAAATACTTGTTTTCACCTTTTGTACTTTGTATAATGACATGTATTTTAGAGTACCTATCGCGATTTTTGCTACGAGTTCTGTCCTCGCTGATATCTCTGAAACGGCTGTATTTACGCACATGAAATTTTGTCAGTATTTAGAGCTTGGCCTCGTGATAATGATTGTAACAGTATTTTTAGCATTCACAGTAACAAAAAACAGTAAAAAGGACGATTAGTTTCAAAGTTTTCTACTGCAGCAGCTAAGCGCCAAGGCTAACAGCAGGTGCTGTTTAAGTAGGCCAAACCTTACGTAATCGACCAGAGGCATTCATGCTTGCGTTGGCTGGGTTTGCATTGACTTGGCTAGGGGTCATTTCAAAACAGGCTAAACCTTAGGTAATCGACCAGCGGCATTTATCACTTTCGTCAGCTCAATATTGACTTGGCAAAGGGGTCATGTCAAAACATGTAAGCGGCAGCTTTTAATAGTGCGCGTTACCAGCTCTCCTTGGTTCGTGTATTTACTGTCTTTTTGTCTCAGCGACAGTGTGCACTGAATGTCCCCGTGCAATCAAAGCGGGTATATATACACAAACACACAGGCACGCACACATATATATATGTATACACACAGGCGCTCGGTTTTCGATGCCAACCTTCCGAGCGCCGAGCCGCTATCTATAAATAGCATATATATGTGTATATTTAAAAGTGTGTGTGTTTATATACGTATATATATATATATATATATATATATATATATATATATATATATATATATATATATATATATATATATATATATATATATATATATATATATATATATATATATATATATCTATATATATATATATATATATATATATATATATATATCTATATATATTTAAACATCCAAACTGCATGGGAGCCGTTTGTGCCACAGCAGGATTTAATAGCATTAGGTGGTAGTTCAAACCTTTTAGGTTTTTTTTTCACTGCGCCAATATTAATTAATTTTCAGGACTGCCACAGCTTCATATCAACAGCCGAGCTAAGACACAAGCAGAATCAGTCCTACAACAAAGCGTCGAAAACCGCACGTTCAGATCAAAACATCGTTTTTATCATATTCGTGAATATACTTAACCGCATATTCTCATCCGTTTTCTTAATCTGCAGTGGTTAATTCTCTAATTGATGAAATATATTATACTTCCTGCAAAATGGCCTCCTTGGTTACACAACCGATCCATGTGTAAATAATAACATTATCCTTGTATAATAGGAACCTCCAAGTACTAACTACATGGATAAATGTAATATTGACTCATCAATGACAACATGGCAATCATGACAACGCGTTATGTTTATGTTCTATGCATCAAGATCACCACAATAAAGGTAAAAGCTAGCATGATGATTAAGATATATTCCATTTTAATGATCAAACCTTACTGGTGAACGACTGGTTGCAATGGTTACGACCCCCTTGGTTACGATGTTTATTCAACCAATATTTTCAAATAGCATCATTCATGACGACCCATTGTTAACCTGGTGGTTCTGGTCGAAGCTATAGCTGACAGTGCTGTGGTCTGTTTATGTGGGGTGCCTGTTGTGGCTTTGTGCTACTGCGACACGACTCAATTGACGGTCAACTGAAGGCATATATGTTTCATGTAAGGCACGACACCAATGATAGTAAAGATTGATTGCAATATGCATGGCACTACAAGGAATAAATAAAAAAATGTGCACGCTTTCAGAATTAAACAGCGACCATTTGGATATTTAACGCATCCTCATGTTAATATGACTAACGTGACGCTGCAGAAGCATATTCTAGATAATGCCATTGACATATGAACAATACATCATTCTATCAACATATATTTATTTTGAGAACAGCTCCAAATGTAATGTGTATATCCCAATACAATGAGCATGACCAAAAATATGTTGCGTGTGCATCACAGAATACCAAGTGTTAAGCATGTTAGACGCTATTGTGGTACATAAAGCGTTATCAGCAACCTTGGATGAAACATGGCACACGACACAGCCCGGTTTGTTTGCTTAAAGTTTATAATTATAAATATAAAATATTCCTTGCAGCAGATTTTAACACACAGTAAGTAATCTCTGATTGAAATTTCAAGTCAGAATGTATCTTGGCATTTGCGTTATTTGAGTAGAAAGTTGGCATACTTCCTGTTGCTGCAATGTTAAACTGTTAGGTGTGTGACAGAAGTCTCGCAAATGTTTTATAAGAATATCCCTGTGTCTATTTATCACGTGAATTGTGAGGAGTACACGGCAGCCAAAAACATGAGAAATTACTTTCTTATTGCAAGTTCGAATGTGATACCGAATATCTTAGGGGATGAAGGCAGGCGTGACAGGTATACAAGAATGATCAGAGTTCAAATGTCATGGTGTTGTGTGGTGAATATCTGTGAGTCCCAAGAGTGCCATTCTCCATTGCAGTACGAAACCAATCAATTTCAAAATTACAATAAAAACAGTCAAACAATTATGGGGGCCCAAATAGCATGAACACACAGACCGACCGACCAATAGTTCCTATCAAAAATATACAAGGACATTATACAGAAATACATAAACCGGCGCACTAATATACATAAACCGGTGCACTGATATACATAAACTGGCGCACGGATATATATAAACCAGTGCACTGATATTCATAAACCAGCGCACTGATATAAATAAATCGACGCACTGATATACGGAATAACTTATGCGTGCAAAGAACCTGATTGATCTTATTTGGTAAGCAATTGCCGGTAATTTTTAACCTTAATTCTGCTTAGATAATTGTAAAATTTCATGTGCGAATCATACTATGTTTTGTTTGACATATCAAGATGCACCCGATTTTAATAATACTTTCATACTTACCATATTGAAAGTCTTTAAATAATTCCTATACCTTAAATTCCCTCTGAAAAATCAAACTTATTTGCCTTTGCTCATTTTGGTTGATGTAGGTCTTCATAGTTTTCGAGTGTGACATGACATGTGTTGGACCATTATATGTACTCAATGGGTGGAATATGCACAGCATAGCTCAATAGTTTACAGTTTTTCCATATGCGGCAATGAAAAACGGTAAACAATAAACATTTTCCGTGTTTCTATCACGAACACGATAAGCGAAAATTTGTTACCTTTACAAGAACCAATGAACATTTGAACAATATCTTATTCACAAAATTATTTGATCTACTAATAACAAATCCTATAATAAATAATACTGTTATTTAGGCTATAGCTCTTGTTCAATCTAGAATTCATCCAATGATATTATTCACAACCTTATTTGAGGGAACTTATCTTTCGAATTCTACCCCAATCTGTGTATTATTATATTAAGTTATCAAGGTATTGAAAAGACTTGCAAACAGCTCATATTGCCTGTCGATTTTCATTCTGTAATAAACTGATTCCATGTAGCCAACCAAATAATCTAAAGGGGATAACGGTTAATTATATATTCTATGAAGCTGTGCCTAGATACAACGAACACATTTGGGGTTACCAACAGCGGGCTACATATGCGCAGCGAACAAGATCGACATATGGTGATAACATACACTATATGTTCGGCGGCAGTCTTGGGGAACAGGTCATACTTCTACATTTACATGAAAGCCTAGGTCGCACACTTTGGTATTTACTAACAAGCGAAAAGACTGCTGTAAAACTGAATCTAAAATAGATGGCGTTGACTCAATTTGCTTTATCATAACTTAGGTCATATCTGGTGTGACTCGTGAGTAACTGTATTTGCTGGCTGATTGTTTGTACATCGTATCATACAAGCCACTTGTTTACGAAAGCGACGCCCCGTCAGACAATACACAAGGAAATTCACAGAGTGGTTGATATAGACGAAGGTGTCAAAGACAGATATTAACAATTCTGCAACGGCCTGGTCACGTTCCGAGTCAACCCAGTACTCCAGTGTAGCAAAATTGAGAATGCTTGGCGTTATTGAAAGGACCAACATTAAAGAGACACCAAGAAACATGGCCGTCATAGAAGAGTTGCCTGCATCTTTCCTCTTCTCCTTTGCTCGTTGGGCGTCGGGGATTGTAAGCGTGACGTTGACATGTTTGCGAACTTGTATGAGGCGGTATACAATAAGAGCGTTGAGGATACAAACAGACGCTACAGGAACGAAGGCGTATAACGTAAATCCTATCCAGGGTCTAATATTTAACTGGTAGTGATCCATACCATGGCGAATACCGCAAGTGGCTGTGGTTGTATTTTCATTTTCATTTTCAGCAAACAGTTTGTTGCTATTAATCACTTTGTTTGAAATCAAGATAGACAAATTCTTTAACATTGCCACGACGACAATCAATATACATGCACAAGCAGCGCGTTTGACAGTGCAGTATTTCTTGGCATGGTGTGGCAGCCAGACAGCTATGAAACGATCCACAGTAAGAGCCAGCACCAGCCAGACAGCAGCGTCACCTGACGTAAACAAACAGAACCACTGCATGGTACAGGTCCAATAGTTGACTGTCACTTGGGTCGTCACTCCATAGTACAAAGCCACGACAGGCAGTCGACCAAAATAGACAACAGCTGTGTCTGCAATGGCTATGGCAGATAGATATGTGGCTGCTGCTGTCCCACGCAGCGCCCTCTGGTTCATCACCAGCAAACTTAGGCCATTCCCCACAGGGGCTATTAACAAAGTCACGAAAGCGGACACTAACGAGAGATAATGAGCAGCTGTCATCAGGCTATTCTGACCCTCGTCCTCTGGCATTGCAGTAGCGTACACCTACCGTTACTCCTTTGCTTTATTGAGTGCTTTCCTCTCGCTTATATCCCCACGTGCCAAAGAGCTTGATCAACGGCAAGCCAATCATGTCGGCTAACCGAGCTTTAACCGTGTCTCGTATGACGGACGTCAGGTGAAGTCTGTAAAGGGGCGTGGCGTACATCACCAAATGGGAAGCTCGCCACGCGCTCAACCTAGGGACTTTATTCGTGATCAATAGGGGAGGTATTTTCTTCTGTAACAATGGCATATGTTAATGTGTACTATAAAACAAGTCGTTATAAGTTACTCACAGTTCATGACAATACATCGTTTACACGGGAGATCAATAAATAAACACATATAATAAAAGAGGTTTTACATTCATGCCACGCTTGCATATTCTGCTGCATTATGAATTAGAGGGGTACTTTTGAATCGATAGCCACCTGAATTTGACAACAGACAGCACAATTTGTATCAATATGAGAAGTTTATATTTGTACTTGTTCGTATAGTTCCCACTAACACAACGCATGGTTTCTGTTGAGGGGTGAGCCGATCCTGAATGCATTCTTTGCCAAAGTGTCTACATTGCTAAGCGCATTCTCATTGAATACAGTGCTTTGATTATTACAAGGAATAGCTATTTCCGAGCTCAAAATCACCAAGAACTGTTTAAAACAATCTGAAGCATCTAAGATCCTTGGATACATAATAGACATTGAAATATATTACAGATCGTAGACAGCATAGGATAATTTATTTGGGATTAATTTTACATTTATAAATTATGTAAAGGAAAATCCATTTTACTCCTTTATCACTTGTGATATACTTGTTGGTATTTCTATTAATTCATTTACTCTAAGACTCATTTAGCTCCTCCACATCTCTCTCTCTCTCACTGTTTTTTTCTCCCATATGCATTTATACACCGACTCACGGACTGACTTACTCATCGACTTTCTCAGCTACTCACTCATTTATTCATTGATTCATTCAATCTTTCCTTCTCTCATTGACTCACATATTGTCTTCATCTCCCACTCACGTGACCTGATATTCACGGCTCCCTTTCAACCTGCTTTATCCTCTTCCTCAGTCCAAATATGAACCAAAAAGGCCAAAACTTTTGTAGTGTACATTTCCCGCCATATATAGATTTGTAATTAACCTGCGCCAGTATTAATTAAATATATGAATTAGCAGTTGCGAGCGTTGGTCATCAATTTAGCTGCAAAAGCATATGTATCCAAGCAACATGTTGTGCTTATATGCACTCTACACTGAACCTAAGAACATGGCGCCTTGCTGTTGTTAGCGATAGACTCCAGCTGTTTCTAAGGCACAGATGGCCCCAAGCAGAGCGACAATCCATGTCAACATATCTAACCTGCACAGTTGCTTAAATAGATGTTCACACCTCTGTATGAATGGAGAAGTGACAAATAAGCGGACTACGTTTCTGGGAAATGTGAGAGTACCGTACATTGGGATACGATAAGAAGCATGGTTGTCACCATCCCAAAGCTGCTCTGTCTAATAACGGTCTTACGGACCATCGCCGCAGGTAATTGATATTATTCTATCATTGGCAACATCCTTTAGGCTCTCTACATGTTATGAAACTAGAGTTGTGAGCACCCAACTCTTACATTACGGCTTTGGTTGAAAAGGAAATTTGGGATCATGCACGTTTATAATTATTTCTTAATGGTTATGTGTTTTTATATAAATGAGAGTGCATGAGTGTATGTTTATTTCTGTGTGTAGGAGGGTGTATGTTTCAATTAATTTACACATTAGTAGTCAACCTGAATCCAATTATTTACTCGACATCAACTCCACTTAGAATTCTACTTCTTCATCATTGCTGTCATGACCAATGTTTTTGCAGCTCCAGAGCGCCGCTATGCATGCTGGGGCAGCTTTGGCCCCCCCGTGGTTTCCGCCCAGTGTCCACGTGACACTGTTATACACGTGGTGCGATCAGGACTACGCGTACAGGGGCGAGGGGGAACATGTGTCTTCAGACATACGGATTGTGGCTGCGATCATGACGAAGCTGGTTGTAACATGCCTGATGTGCATGAGCTGTGCTCAGGAAGGTCAGCATGTCGATTGGACGTCACACAACAGTACATCAGCGCTGATGGATGTCGGGGTTTCTCCGATTATATGTTCCTCGACTTCACATGTATTTCACCAGGTACACTTTAATGAACAACCCACATGGGTTCGTATCATGGCAAGTGGAAATCTTTAGCGCTCCTAAATGGATGTAGAAACCTATATAAATATTTGCACCTGAGCGCGGCAAAGACGCTCGCGCAACTTCCGGGTTTGGGAGATGTCCCAGTGGGCTAGAATTGCGTGTTACCTTGCTTAAAGTACTCTTTAGGGAGGCAAATATCACGGTTGGCGGTTTGTTTCGGGGGATTGACATATGATCCATGGATGTGAGGCGCAGTAAGATGGGACGCGGAACTATAGTGTGACATATTGATTTACTCTTGCCTACCTTGTGATACGAACCCTTGTGGAATGACTTATTTTGTGTTGTAGGACCCTATTGCCCCTCACCTTGTGGTTCAGATCTCGATGTTGGGTTCCGAGCGCTTATCGGATGTATATAGCTGATCAAAAATTTACAACATCCACGTGGTAGACCCTCGGACACCCTATGTGGAAATTCGAGCCCCTCTGAAATCAACAAACCATAGCAGATGTTAATACATGATCCTTCTGATAATATCATCGATGTCCAGTTTGCTTTTCTGACAGAACCCCGGGAATCATCCGCTGAACACACGTCAGACGTATGCAGTTCTCACGTATCAGGACAGAAGGAAGGCTCTCTAAAGTCCCCCAACTACCCAGCCCCCTACTCACCTCTGACGTCATGCAGATGCAGCCTCAGCCCAGCTGGTGATGCTCAGCTGGAACTCTCAGTGGCTGAGTTACATCTCGAGGACGACTCCTGCAGGGAGGTTAGGAAGCCCGCATTATTTAGCTGCTCCAAAACAAAAGAACCCCTGCTAAGTAGGCGCTTCATTAATCACATTCACCACGCGCACAATGGATGCCACATCGCTGTAATCGTGTAGCAATGTATCATTTTTAAATTTTGTGATTTTCCTGAGCTATATGTGAACTACATCTGATATTTGTCAACTTATTACGTTAAAAACAAATCGCATAAGTCGCCCATTTTCTCTCATCGATTTGATTTTTTTAATACCGGTAAGAACAAACTTCCAAGTCATTTAATAATTTAGCCCAATGCTATTAAATTGATTTCATGTACATTTCCATGGGCAGGATAGTGTGTTGGTTCAGTACTACGGACGCGATGTGCGGTTATGTGGTCAGCAAGGAGTGGGGCGCGTCGTAGCTTCCGCTTCCGCACCTGTTATTGTTCGCTTCACCAGCGGACCATCTCAGTCTACGTCGGGTCGCTTCTGGCTCAAATATAAAGGTCGGTTACAAATGGACCATTTCTGTTTATATTTTTGTATACAAACGTTGGTGTTCAAAATATTTGTCTTATATATTTGATGAAACTGTGACCTGCATGGTCCGATAGCGACACCATTGGCATCGTTGATTTATTAAGCTTACAGCGAATTATTCGCGTGCAAATTAAATGAAATCCGTTTTCTTAATGATAACTTATTCAAGCCTGCGTCATATCTTTCATGTCTGTTGCCTGCAGCATTAACGTCCGTCGATGTCCAGTGTTCAACATTTAATCTTGATCGATCAACTTCGCCAAAAACAACAACTCGAATAAGCTCGACCACTACACGCCCTGCCCGTGGAAAAGGCATTGATGCTGACGACGTCTCCCCAGAGCTCGACATCTTCCAAGAAGAAGCAACAAGTGACTATTACGGTGA
Organism: Urechis unicinctus; assembly: GCA_034190875.2. NCBI lineage: Eukaryota > Metazoa > Annelida > Polychaeta > Xenopneusta > Urechidae > Urechis > Urechis unicinctus. Next base: position 23,647,066 of record CM067345.1, on the reverse strand, counting down.
TGAATATGAAAAATCCTACGAGAACTACATTGACTATTATGACGAGGAATATGATAATGATGATCATGACAATTTCGATGTCGACTCGAAAAATCAGATCAGACTCATAGGTCACCATGGTGATGACAATTCTTACGAAAACATCGAAAACACCAGTCATATTATCAACAGAGGTTCCCACCAGGGTACACTTAAAATATCTCCCAAAGACAGAGGAGCGAAGGCGAATAACGGAACAGATTCTTATCCTTGGTGGTTCGCTTTCACGGCGCCAAGCGAACCCGATATATCGATTAAGAACCATACGACTCGCCGCAACATGAACCGTACCGACGACCATAGCGCGACATTCGGGGCTACATTGTCAGCGTACGAAAATGGTGTGGAATCCTCAACAATCAGTGTTGAACCCACGACATCACCTGTCTATATCAAAGATCGAAATCACACGGGAATTAGATCCCACCCGAAACGGTTACCTAGCAACCCTGTAAATGGCCGCTCGTCTGATCAAGACGGAACAGCAGGTTGGAAATATTTGCAGCAGAAATAAAAAAGATATGCTGAATCAGGGAGTTGAATCGATGCATCAATGCAATACCGATTGTTTATGTATGATAACTTACATCTTGCCCATTCTTATGTTTCTTTTATAACAGATTCTGGCGATGCTACTGGATCCAGTGACACATTCACAGGTACGTGCATTTTGCTTTTTTATTTATCTTTTTGTCTTATTGCCTGCCTGTTTGTCTGTCTCTTCAAATACTTTTAATGTTCTATCACTGACTTTCTAAGATACCAGTTCTTTTAATCTATCTTTTTTTATACGTCTTGGGGGTAAGTTAAAATTAACCAGTAAATACCCCTGTGTTTAAGAAGCTAGTTAGACACGACTAGATACTGTTTCAGCGACTGTTATTGCTGGCGGAGTAGTCGGAGGTTTAGTACTTCTTGTGGCCATAGTCATCGTTACCAGATTGTAAGTACATTATCTATCACTGTATATTGATTTGTTTATTCGTTGAAATATTCATAAGAAGGTGGCTACATTAACAATCTTGGTCTGTTGTATATAGTCCGTTAATTTATTTATTTATTGATCGATAAATCTAAAGGTAAATGCCAACTATAAAATTGATCCATCATTGACCGCTTGATTGAATGCAATGGTCTGACATTGAAATTAACAGTAACATTCCTAGTTGTAAGACAACGTTTTGCTGATATTGCAGTATAATTAACCGCAACGGATCCCATGATCGTATCCGACAGCGACAAAAGGAGCGCATCATTCGAAAAATTGGACACCATTTCAACTGAACTCTCATTCATCTTGACTGAAACGATATACTATTCGTATACCTATTTGATTGTGTAGTAGCGATAAATTGTCGGCCATGGTGTAATTACTCAAGAGCTAAGATTTTCGTTGAATTTTTGCTATAAAATGTAGAGATAATAAAAACTGTTTTGATCGAACAGGTCTTGATTTTGGAGTGTTCATTCTTTGATAAGTTGGTAACGTATGACTGCTGGAATAGTTATACATAATGGTACCACTCACAACCTAAGTATGTATATACATTAACAGACACATAGATAAGTTTTGTAATAATTTTTTTAACCCTGCATTAGTTTTTAAATCACACAAGGGTGAATGTCGGAACAAATTGCTACCATGCACCGAATGCGAAGGCATCCCAATTATTATTTTCAGTTTCAAGGTTAGAGTGCCAATCCATGACAAATAAAACTTTATCTTTTGATATATTCATCTGGTGCTTTTTATCCATTACGAATTAAATTGAATATTACAATAATCTTTGTGTAGATGCAAACATATATATAGCTGCAAAAGATGTACGTTAAAGATTGTATTAACTCAAAACTGTGTGGATATCATAGGAAGACTCACATTGAATATGTTGATACTTTTAGTCATTGCGAAGAGGCACTGCAATGCATTTATCCTCCCTTGCAGTAACTTGCTTGTTGGGCGCAGATGTGCACGCGCTACGTGTATGACCCTTGTTAAAAAACCTGGAGAACTGTGAAAGCCCTTATCGTAAAGAAATGCTAATCAAAACGTCCTTCCTTCCTGTTACAATATGGCATCTTTTCCGTTGTCGTCACTTGTTGCTATTGTTACCGAGGAAACCACATGCAGCACACCGTTGATAAGATTAGGAAGTCTAGCGGATGTCGTGGGGCTGTTGGGATATTTATTACTACACATTGATAAGGTGTAGACAATGTTCTTGTAGACTTGTCCAGTCTCAAACTTTGATGCGCTGAACGTTCCGGAAGTTCAAAGGCATAGTAATTGTCATTCAATGCTAGCGTTTAGGGTAATGATCGTGAAATGAGCGACGGAAGCGGATAAAATGTGAAGTATGTTTGCACTTATCATAATGACTTATATCTCTACTGAGAGACCACACGGCGTTTGTCATTTGTTGCGCTTAAATATGCGATTGATAGTAAATATAACATAATTGATCTTTAATATAATTTACGTTTGGTTTGTTACAATGCAATTGATGGGTGAGCTTATTGGCAATGTATTTAAACTGAATATAATATGATGTCCATTGTAAAGAAATGAATGTCAAAGACGGCGAAAAGCATCAATATTCAGACAGTAGCCAAAATGTGGTGACGTTATTATCCCTTTACGTTGGTGCGATGACTGTTTACATACTCATAGAGTCTCTCTGAGACCATGTGTTGCTCTACGGCTGACCATTCCGTCTCTGTTATACTAAAAGACTGCAAAACGCGAACAACTTTCACTGAATATTGCAACAGCTCACGAGACCAATAAGCGAGTCATACACACGACCCAGTAAAGGTTCTGAGAACAAGGAGGTTAACGTTCCACGAGTGCAGCGCGTAACGTTACAGTATTCATGTTGTGTGGTTTGATTATTCTCCAAAGTTTATTTTTAGCATCGCAAATTGTCCGACAAAAGTTGATGCATTAATGACTTATAATTTCATAGCTTGGATGAATTGGTTGAGCTAAATCCCGCCATCTTATCCTTCACAATATATCCTCATAGCGTGCGCAGCGAAGTTTCACATTCTCCCAAACGAGCAGCGCCACCCAGCGGTATGTCATAACAGGACGTTTGTCCACGTTCTACACTTTTCATAAATGATCGGCAAGCTTGGCGGGTGTACATGTATCTGTCACAAAATGATATGTGACAAACTCTGATATAACAAAGTGTCAAAGAACGATGTCTGGCGAACAACTGAACAAAAAACGAAACTTTAACCGCCATTTGTAGATATCTGGCTAGCTTTGCTGCAGTCTTTATCCAATCCTTACAATTAAAGAAATGAACGTTTCGGGCGAAGTAGAGCTTTAACCTTGTAATGATGGACAATGGCTATTGTTTGGTTATTTAATGACGGATTTGATGGCATGCAGTGGAGGGTGATTATACATCTATTTTCATTATAAGCTATTCTACCAGTAACCTTGAAATGAAGGTGAGTTTAGCAAAGGCACTGTTGTGTACGGCTCCTGGGTTGGGTAAGATTTTAATCTTTCGCAGTCATTCTTTCACTATATACAAAAGAAGACGTTTCAAAGTAACCATCATTAGGTGCACAAAAAGCGCACGAGCGGAAAGACTTGACAAGGCCAACGGTCCATTATTGTTTGAGATATCATATTTCGGACAATAAGTTGACCAAAAATTACTGTTAAGATTATCAGAACGTTTATATGTGTCCTAATATGAGTTTCGTTTATAATTGTGTAGCCAATTCAATTAAGTAAAATATGTGGATGTTTATTTGAAATTCCACAGTTAATGTTCCCTCTTCAGCATCAACCATCATGTAGCCTTTAAACAGAAAATGTTTCTAAGCAAAGCGTTATTGATAACAGTTTGTTTTCCTAACAAAAACGGAAGACGCTGATTGTTTGCATCGTGGACTATTGATGGCCGTGTGATTCTTATAAAATCGCATTACAGGTACGTTGAAACGTCTCATCATCAACACTCTTCCTTTATCGTACCTCCTCCATGATTTCCAAAAAGAAGCTTTTTTTCGTTGTGTCACGAGTGTTGTTGGCTGACTACAAAATTGGGCGAGGACATGCAAATTTTGCCTCGCGCTGTAGGCGCGTGGTGATTGTTGTCGAATGTTGCCGGCTGTTGCCGAGAAAGGTCATACAAGCTAGCCACAGTCGAATGCTCACATCGTATAGCTGTTACGCGATAAGAAACGGTGTTTGCTCGCTGCTGATGGATCGACTCGGTGCAAATATGACATTTAATCAGAAAAACACGCAAAAAACTAATGCTTTAAAAATCCCCCCCCCCCCCAGGCTTAGTTATTGCTATCTTCTGTCGCTATTTGAAGCATACTTCTAAGGACACAACTTAGTCATTACTTCGTGTTTTTTCCCGTCCACAAGCATGTACCCAATTGTCATTTAATGAGGTGGGTGCCATCTGGGGAATGACATCGGTTACACGGTCGCATGTGTGCTGACAAATCATATCCTAGAATCGCATATCAGCATATCAGCGTATGGCTTTCGCACAGACGCCGGCCTGCGACATTTGAGAACACCGTTTTCCCCGGCGAGAGAAGATGGTTTAGATAGTTCTAAACGCTGTTGATATATTTCAAAATGTCTGTACACGGCGAAGTTCCAAGGATTATGTTAGTCGTGTTGTGGATTTCGGGGTGTCGATGTCAATTGCCACTTCATGGTAAGGTATCACCCGTTGTTACAATTTGCGCATCGCAAGAATCTACCTAAATTCGGGTTTATTGCCATGAGGCTTATGGCTAGTAGTTGCAGAGTACTTAGTTGACATCCTCCATATGGCTAAAATCACCACTTTTGAACCAGCTTCGGCAGTTTGTTTTTTTAGTATTATTTCCATCGTTGTGCTTTTGCCACCGGTTTCTGTTGTTCATTTCCCCAGGCATTCACAGCAGTCAGAGGTGCTTTAACGTAGCTGGGGTTCCTCGCATGGACCTAACGGGATGTCACGAAGATGAGGCTATTGTCATTCATCAAGCCGTCCAGGGTGTCGGTGATGAAACAGACACGTGCTCGTATCAACGCGGCGACTGCGTAGAACCAACCACACCGGAAACGGATGCTAAACTGAGCGAGGAGTGTATGGGACGCAGTAAATGTCGCATCGTTGTGGGCGTAGCTTGGATGCGCAGTTGTAATGCATACAGCCGATATAATTACGTCATCTATCAATGCGTGCCTCGTAAGTTGTGACGTAACTAGCTCCGCTAAGTAATGCTTTTTATCTCTGTCTGTCTATCGGTTTGTCTGTCGGTATGTCTGTCTTTAACACAACGTTTTCCCACGAAATATCTCGGAACACGAATGAATGAAACTTTAAGGCGCAATCAGTGAGTTGCCGATAACAATGGATTAGTTTTCGAGAAGATCTTAATGTTTTTGTTGATCAAGGATGATTTAAAAAGACCCATTACCAATTACCGAATTGAGTGATTAATGATTCATTTAGCAGTCTGTTGGAGATGGAATCGAACGAATTATTCAGAAATAATGCTATTTAAATGCAGAGATCGGAGTGGAGATTCAGACCCAGATTTGGGATTATTCATAAGGTTTACTTACCATAGCGAGATAATGCTGATTTTAACGTTGAACACAGCTACACTTCCCAGCATTCGACGACATCCCACATACTGCCTATAACAGTTTATGAAAGAATGGGGTGGTATATTCTAAAGAAATAATTCAACAAATCATCCATTTTTTAATTTTAATTGTTTCACTCATTAACATGATGCTATTCTTTGTGAGTTCAGGTAATGATATCCTTGACATTTGTGGAGTTGGTAATTACGGTGGTAAGCGCACTGGATTTGTGGCCAGTCCTGATTACCCGGAACCATATCCCCCGTACACCCAATGTTCCTGTAACATAACCACTGATCCCGGACAAACAATTCTACTCCGCTTCATGGAGACGTCCATACACTGGTCGTCCGGGTGTGAAGAGGACGCTCTCGTGATTGCGGATGGAAGTTCGGTTGCACCGCGCTGCGGTCATCTTAGTAGAGAACATAATTTCACCCACAAAGACAAACCACATCAATATAAAGTTCAAATCAGACAGATGGCAGAAGCATAGGGGCTTCTTGTTGCTCCTTGAAGGTAATTCACTGATGGCTTCGCAATCAATCACAATGTAAAAACAAAACCTTTAGGGGGTTGTGTGATTTGACATCTGAAATCACAACGCCAACTCACTATCGACATCATTACTTTGATGTGTGTGGTGTTGGGGTGCGGGGGGGTGGGGGGTTGTCTGGTATATTTATTTGCAACTTAAAACCACTTATTTTCACTTCTTTGTTTGCTTCCATGTTTCAATTGAGACTAATGAGCTTTATTATAGACTCGCTCTTGTGGCTTCTTTGTCCGACCAGTGTTTGGTCAATTAAGCATCTCATGCGGGAATCAACACACCACGTCAACTTCACTCCCCAGCACAAGCTTCAGTATACCGACAACTTCCGTCCCACGTGGCGACCCACCGACCTCACTACCGGCAGTATTTCGGCCCGGTATTTTTAACAACACAGCCAATGGAAGTACAGGTGATGGAACTAATAACAGCGACGTTAATCAATTATCCATGAATTTAAACAGCCAAAAACATTGAGGCCCTGACATGAAATGTGTGGGGACCAAACCTCTTTTAAGGCTTATATCGTTATTCAGCACACTCCATATTTTACTTTGAATGCGATCCGGAATTTGAGTATGATGGAATAACAATTGTTTCCCTTGAGATTAATGAAGAACTCTTGAACTTTCTCTTGAATGACATTTTGTATAACTCACTGAGTTACATGCCAAGCTCAATCTAACCGCACGTAAACTCTGATGTTGTTCTAATATTCTGCAGAAACAGGCACCAAGAGCGGGACTTCCGCCAAAACCAGTCAGGTTCCTGATCTAGGCAAGTTCCACGTTCGTTTTCAGGAACTTTGTCTCGGAATAACTGATCGATATTGTTATCTTTGTTGGCTGGTTATTAGTTGGTTTTAGTTGAATTAGTCAGATTCCCGTTGATATCCATCAGTCTTATCCAATATCTTGATGCATTAAAAAAACCCAATTATTTCAAAGTATTTCACTGGGCGGTTTCCCCTTATTTATTTGTACGTGACAATAAAAGTGTTTTCAATTGTGTAAAATTGTTAGACACCCGATTAAGACTTCCGTAGTATTTCATTATCATTGAAAACCCATCCATGTATGAAGCGATTACATTCCTATAGCTGGCACGTAATTAGTATACTTATGTTGTCCGATGCTGTCACGTTTTGGCATGTGTTACAGCTCTTGTCATTGTCGCGATTCTGTTACTAAGCACCGCAGTTCTCGGTATGACTTTCCTCTCGTTTTGGTTACGTAGGTGAGTTACCATGGAAACACTTTTTAAAGGGACACGTTCTTATATGGGATTCAGTTAGCAAGTCCCAATTTTGTTTTTTATTTATTTAATCAACGGCGGAGGGATGTATCTTTTCCCTTTGGGTGTGCATATTCAACGACATTTCATTGCTGTTTTTTCCGAAAGCTTATTAATTATGTTTTTGTATTCGCCAGACGGCGTCACAAAGAAAGAATTTCCAGACTGCCCGACGAGAAACTCGCCTCACACCAGCGTGGCAACTCTCACTCGAGTGACAAGTCAGCTAGCACGACTTCTACTTGCCAAATGTCACCGGTTAGCGTGAGGTCAGAAGCGATGTACTCGGTCAACTCGTCCTTACCCGGCTCGACTGTGGAAGATACGGAGAGACGACCACAGCCATGTCGTAATGGCCTTACTAAGAAACAGAAGTTGAAGAAGAAACACAAGGTGCGCATCGCAGAGGGCTATCACGGAGGACCCGAAGAGGCTAACGGCTTATCAGATAATCTCTACATATGAAGTGATAACGGATTCATCGAGCTCGCTTATTTAAAAGGACAGTGAACAGACAAATAGACGCTCGTTTTCGTGACCCAATCGCATGTAACTGCTTTGTTTAAAACTTTATAAATATGTAAAGGAACACCATATGTTGTCATGGTAACAATTCAAAGACACCCCAGTAATATTTGCTTTGCTATATATAAATTCTGTTTGGAAATATTACAATATGGCCTGCGGATTCAATTGGCAACAACAGAAATGCATAAACATGATATAAGTGTTATCAATGACGGAAGAGCTCAAACATAACATAATGTTATCAATAACTGAAGTACACAAACATAACATAATGTTATCAGTAACTGAAGTACACAAACATAACATAATGTTATCAAAAATTGAAGTAAATCAAAATAATATTAATAATAATGGAAGAGCATACACATCACATAATGCGATCGAAAAACTAAAGCGTAAAAACAAAATGTAAGTGGTATCAATAACGGAAGTGCACAAACATAGCGTAGTGTAACGTATGGACATTACACTTACGGATGGCTGTGTTAGTGTTGGTAATATTGGGGTTTAACGTCACTTTCAGCAATTATGTGATATTGTGGCGGTGATAGATGAGGATGATCATGATGCTTGGAAAACTCCCCTTAAGTGACCGCGCTCAGAAACCCGCGCGGCAGGAATGTAGATCCAGCGCTATACCATTGATCCACCCGGTGCATTCCCTTCCGGGAGCCAGAAGGAATCAGTCAGGTTTTCAGACCCATTTCAACGTCACATAAGACAATACAAGACTTGAGTCAACAGGAATAACTTTAAACATTCTAGGAAATATTTCAAAAAACTAGTTGTTGATGGCAGAGAGACACCTTATTCAAGGGACTGTAAAATTTGATTGGTTTTGCAAATAAGGCGGTGTACAATCAAACAGAAATATGGCATATGCAATATATGTGTCAAGGCAATTGGCTTGTGAAATTAACTTACCGTAAAAGCAATTAGACCATACATATTGCGGAAGGATATATTTTATGACACATTCGTTGACACAAATAATTAAACACTAGACATCAGATGATTGCACACTGAATGGCATAGTGAATAGCACACTGGATGGTACATAATATGTCACACTGGGTGGCACATAGAACGTCACACTGGATGGTACAGAGATTGACACGCTGGATGGTACAGAGAATGACACACTGGATGGTACAGAGAATGACACACTGGATGGTACATAATATGTCACACTGGGTGGCACATAGAATGCCACACTGGATGGCACAGAGATTTACACGATGGATGGTACAGATTATGACACACTGGATGGTACTGAGAGTGACACACTGGATGGTACAGAGAATGACAAACTGAAAGGTACAGGGAGTGACATACTGGATGGTACAGATAAAGACACACTGGATGGTACGGAGAGTGACACGCTGAGTGTTACAGAAAATGAGAATAGCACAAGGAATGGCACATTTTGAGTAATTGCGACAGGTTGTAAACGAGTTCTGCTAGGATTGGTGTTGTGGATTCGGTCGAACGTCCGCTAGTTTGTATAGCTTTGGGATAAAATGTTTATACCTGCGTCAACCAGTACCCTAATCGCACCGTTTTATGACGCCAGTTGGTACATCTGACAGAGCTAACAATTATTTATGTTGGCTGTTTGTGTTATGACATAAAAGACTTGAATACATATATGACCGGGAAACAAAATTATACTAATGACTGGCTGACTGATACAGCAACCTTGAAGATATTTTTTCTGACAAGTAAAGTAAAAAGCGCTGTTGAGTTGATAAAGGGTTTTTTTATTAAAAAGCCAGAATATAAAAAACAAATCTGATAAAAATAATATTGAACAGCAAAGGTGGGGGTACACAACCACATATAAAATGGGTAGCAAGTTCACAAAAGATACACAAATAAAATAAAATACACAAACAAAAGTGAGCTGGGATGGGAAAAACAAAGATGGTGTTCGACGGAAATGCCAAGGCCGACTAGCGGAAGTCCAGTAAGGACGAACAATCACCAATTTGACATTTGCACTCCGTAAGGTTGTACTTTTACCAAAACAAGAAATATAAAGCATAAGTAATGCAGACCTACCGAATAGTGGAATAACAAGAAAAAAAAAACCAGCAAATTGTTAAAACACCAACATAAATTTAATTTAAACTGTGCATAAATTTTATTATGAATAGTTTTAGACGATGGTAATCAGGCATAACCTTGTACAAGGCAAGATTTGGGCAAATAATTGTCCGTCATATTTTAAGCAGTTGTATAACGATGGATGTCAATTTACTTATTTGGGTAAATCGACTCCATAATCTTGAAGAGTGTTTAGATGCGCACGCAATCTATTACTAAGCTAATTTTGTAGGGATATAATAACTTATGTCAATAATTTGTTTATGGATAACACCACAGAGCGCAATTTGATAGCATACATATCTCTCCAAACTAACCCATATCGAGATATTGATATTCGATGAAAAGAAATATGCTTATATGAATAACACTGTGTTTCCCAAGCTAGCACCTTGTTACCTGCCACCTATAACTCGGACGTGAACATGTGCCACCATTGTCTTCGCCGGCGGCGTCTTAACTTGACGGGTTGGCCTGGTCTGTGTCTGGGCGGTAACCAGACTAGGCAGGCCACAGCTGGCAATCAATTGCTTCTCTTGATGTTGACACACCAGCGTTCAGCTCTTGTACATTGAATTTGAGTTTGCGTCTCTTCAGAATAACAACTGGGTGAAAACGAATCGAAGGATAAATATGGCATCATTTTCACCTTTTTTAAATATGAAGTTATTGTTGGTCATGTATATTTTCTGTTTTGGAACAATTACAGGTGAGTCTTGGTTGCCGTTTCATAATATTGAGGCACGTGTGTACCGAATCGATAATGTGGAGAAATGGTAACGTTAATATTAGGCACGTGTAAACGCAGATGCCAAGAGGATCGATGATCCGTTAAAGACTTTGGCTTTAAGCCCTGTGCGAGATGACCAAGTCGTGAATGATGAGAAATACAATGACGAAAGCCAGCAGGATGAATTGAGCTGGATACTGCCATCTTTCAGCACAAGTCAATGTTTGAATGGGAGTCCCCAGCTAAATTTGGAATTGCGTTGTCCACTCCATCATCAAATCAAAACGCGCACTGCCTTCGCAGCCACCAGTCGTAATGGTAACTGTTACTTCCGCAAGAACGACTGCATTATGCAACCAATTCGCGTGCTTGGTTGTAATGGAAAGACATCATGCATTATCACAAAGACGGTGGTTGGTCTGTTAAACTATGCAAAATGTGACAGGGACAACAATGTTTATATCTTAGTGGATTACGAATGTGTGACATCAACAGGTAAAGTAGTCTTTGAATAAATTATAATATAACGAAGTTTGATGTAGGGCTTGATATTCCATGGCATCTCTAGAGTGTGAACTAATAAAATGATGGCGATGTTTACAGCCGCCCGCCTCCGTGAAACATGGGTTGACACCACTGTATCGTGGCAAACGGTTTTTAATCAGACATATGACAACGTAACAAGCGAAGCAAACAAAACAGAGGGAGATACAATACTGCCAGCTGGCAAGTTTTCTGTGAACGACGATTCAATCATAGTGAAAGGTAAACTGTCTAGAAATGCATACTATATTGATTATTGCTTCACATCGTACAAAATGAACAGTTTTCCTTTAGTCGTATTTCCTTTCAGATAACAACTATGGTCAGGGAAGTCGACCTTTGACAAGCACCTTCATATTCTGTAAGTTAAATAGATATCTGGGGTCTTAGTAGTAGTATGGGTGGGAGGCTGGTTTATCTGTATATACTAATTAAGAGGCGGTGCTAGGAAAGTTATAGAGGTAGTTATTCGCGATACGAGTAAGTAAGAAGACGCGTTTCTGACACAAATAGGTTTCGTTTAAAAAACGCTTGGTCTAATTGACAGTTATCCTATTTGTTGTGGTTAACAGCTGGTGTTGTTGCGGGAACAGTTGTTGGTCTACTTCTCATCGCCGTCACCATAGTCATCGTCATCAGGCGGAGCATCAACAAGTTAGTAGTTCATGAACAAATGCTTCTCAAAACTCATTCCACGTCGTCATTCCGTCTCCTGCATGTCGGCTCCTTGTCATTAAAGATATTAAAAAGATGTTATAACCCATTTCCACTTTACCTGTGTCTTGAAGCACAGGGTGGAAATAATATAAAAACTACTGATGTCCGTATTTGTTATTGGATCAAAATAGATATATAACCCATGCTGTGACATTCTTAGCGCCCTTACTGTCTGTTTGGGGTATATGATGTGGAAGGGACGTTTTACTTAAATTGTCAACATTAAGCTTAACCCCTCTGCATTGCTATCAATCTGTCTGTGTTGCAATGCTACGATTCATCGTCCACAGGCCATATCAAGGTCCACTATTTCCATCCTTTCTTGATTCATGGCCAACTTCATCTCCGATGGACGTGGACGCTAATGGCAATCACGACCCCTGGCGATTAGCTGGCCCTAGCCTACATTGTCCAATAAACACAAGGGAAACAACCTCAGCCAGAGTTCTGCAGCGCCCTCTATCGAGCTTCATGTAAACCTTCCGACCATGGAAGTTAATGTTCATGTTGGAAACATTAAGTCAACACATGTGCCAAATACAAATGTGTGCATGTTTTGGTTTTTTTATTAAAAAATCGTTATCATCTTCTATTTTGGCCACAGCAAAGAAAATGTTATATTAAAATGATTGTTTCCTTTCGTGTATTTGTTGTTGAGTGCACAACGTTTTGAAACGGCTCTCCAAGGACTGTAAATAATGACCCTCTCTTTACAATACCTCCTTTACATAACAATGCGAAAAGTTGATTTTATGGCATAACACTGTAAACACGTTTTCTCACACCCACGTGTGACTGCACATTTCAAATACTTTACTACGTTTTTTCACTAAAACAAAGAAATGGTTCTATAATAGAGACATGGGGTTTTACTGTATAAGGTCAGTTATAGAAGCTTATAACAATGTACGGCAGTCCTGTGAATGGAAATGTTAGAATAGAAAGTTAGTGTTGTGCAGATCAGCAATATCTTAGTCAATTGTTGACATTTATGCCAACTATGTTATATTTTAGGTTAGGATAAAACACAGATCGTTTTCGTAATGCTCCTGTTGGTATTTCCGCTCAGGATCTTGAATTTTCGTAATATGCTGTCCGGGTCTCACAGAGTATTTGCATGCAGGTGGTGTACGGCCATACACCTGAGCTATTTCTCGCATGTAGAAAGCTTTATTGCCGCAACAGAGCCCGATGTATTGTATACCTAAGTCGCGCGCTTCCTCAGCAAATGCCCGGATGTGACTACGGGAACACAAGAACGCGTCCAATTCCGACGGGCATGCCCGGGCTCCTTCAGCAAGCAGAAGTCAAACATTATATGTACTGCATAATTCATAAGTTGTTACGAATAATGAATGAAACAAGCACTGTTAATGTGATTAAATAATTCTACATATGTAGAAATTGTAAGGAGAACAGCACCTGTTCTAGCTTCACGTAGCTGATGCATTCCTTTGGTTTTGTGGTCCGTTCTGATTGGAACCGGTAGACAGGCGATAGGTCCCTGGTGAATCCAATACACTTGTATATTTTCAGGTATTGATGAATAACAGCAACAGTAACTTTTAGATAAAGTGAATATATTTGTATTAATTTATTGATTGATTTATTATTTATTGATAGTCTAATGATATGTGATGAGCACATTTAAAGACGTGGAGTTCGGAACAAATTTTATCAGTACATAGATCATATTGTCAAATATTGACACAACATCTCAACCCAACATAGTAACCCGTCAATTGGGGGGTACATTTCTTATATTGAATAAATTATCACCTTGCATATTTTACGAACTTCTTTCATGATAGGCATCATAGAATCAGGCCCCCTAATACAGTTGACACCGACCACATCAGCTCCGGCCTCCTCCAGGCGGCGACAAGCTTCTGCTATATCGACGCCATCAAATAATTTACCTGTCGGTGGGGCGGCTACTGTGACAACCGCAGGTAAACCTGGTACATCATGAACCATAATAAATGGAACGCGGTTTTTTATGTGTCAGACAGAGCATGGTTAAGACTGGGATGGGGGAGGGGAGGGGCTCCTATCATTTTGAACTGTATGGGGTGGTGGGGAATAACCACCCCAACGGAAATCTAGAGCAAATATATCACGTGGCCTCAATGAATCCATTATGCTACAGAGACAATTATGCTGGTTCATTATTGCATCCGAGACAGTAACACTCTCTGATAGGATTACCTTGTCCGTATTGCTGTATGCAACTAAGCGCTATAAGCGCCTCGCCAAGGTCACGGAAGGTTTCAGCAATAATCAAGTCAGCTCTCTCTTCCACCGCCCACGCAATCTGCTCCTACAAATGATAAGACAATTCTTAATTGAAACATATTGGTTGAATGACAGTTCGGGCAAAGTCATTCTGACCCGCTAAACCTTCTCATCGCCGAGACAAAGACTTCATCTGACGATGTCAAGGACGTATTGTGAGTGGGCTTCTGCATCGATAATGTCTACGTCCCTGACTCATGAATGTGTCCCGCAGCTAGAAGCTAGGGAACCTTGACTAGATGATGTCACTGAAAGGGCGAAAGCGAAATGAAAATTGCAGCACGTTAAACCAATCAAACAATCAGATTGTAGAAGACATATAATGTTGACAACGTTATGCTCGTTGATAGACGACCGGGGTGCTGCAACGTAACGTGTGTTGTGATTGGAGGCAATCAAGACTGATTGCTCCAATGAGCGGTTTACTTTGAGCACTGAGACCAGTTCTTGTTATTCAGCCCATTTAATTCACGGCCGCTCCTAAGGTGATTTTCAAAGACCTTTGAGGACGGGGCAAAGCACAGAATCTTAAACATGTTTCATATACCAGTGAATGAAATTCATGTAGGTTTAAAAAAAATCAAAATTAGAAAGTCGCAAATGTGTACTGCTATCATTTGATTATGGCTATCAATGATACAAGGGAACAGTCCCTTAAGTGATCGTTATAGACAGGTGTTGTTGTAAAGAGTAACACTACTTACTTTGAACATGGATGTTATTTTGGCGTCTGTATCAGCATCATTCGGTGTGTATATCATGGTGTTACAGATGTTGCCTGCCATAAGTTTGCCATATTTGTCCGCCACTTGACGGGCAATCTGAAGAGCGTTCCTATTGATCTTTTCATAGTCGTCTTCGCGACCGATCAACTCCAGCTGAGTCCGATGTCCAAAGTACTGCCGGCAGACACAGTTACAACGTCCATATTAAACAATGTTCTCGTTAATGATCGTATGTTTACGTAAACTCGGTTGTGAGTGCATGTACCATTGTGTATGCAGACCTAGCCGCTGTACACTCGGAAGAGTGGCAACGGGAACCAAGCGTCTTTGATTGAAAGTGACGAAAACCACAAATGTTTCAATAACGATCAATCTCGATCGGCTCATAGAATGTATTTGTAGCAAATATCTACCGTACAGGCCTCAACAATGTCACTTCCGGCGTGAACCCATTCCTCGTGTAGCGTTCGAAGGACTTCCGGATGGTCCACTACGACTTCTGGTACAAAGGCGCCAATGCTGAGGTAACCTCGTCGTTCTAACTCCAATACATAGCCTTCTGCCACTATGATACTCTCTCCATCGGCCAATCTTTCCCTGAGACCTGTTTGATGAGAAATGATTTGATAACAAGTTAATTTGATACCCAGTGTCCAAGCTGCTCGCCCCTCGGAATCCCAACATCGGAATCTATCCCGGCGCGTGCGATGCGTTATGCATTCTGGAGTAGCCCTTAAAACACGATTTGCATGAGAACCTTAATTCTTGAATCACCAGGGTCACGTATGGTAATACAAGCGCACACAACAAAGCTCATATGTTGGAGCATGTGAACATATTCCTTAATCTGTATCGCCTAATAATATTTGACACGGGAGCTACTGGCATGGAGTTTATACAAATCGAAGGTGAGTTTTCATTCCAATGTTTAACCGACAAATCTTATAGAAATGATTGATCTCTGAATGGCCAGGTACAGCGGTGTTGTTCTCTGGTCAATCAACGCTATTTTTCTAATAAACTCGAAATAGCAACAGGCATTAATTGCCAGTTCTTTGCTCCTAAAAACTCTTTTACATCTTGGGCGAGATTATGTTTGTCTGCATTGGGTTTGAACCGAACCCTGAAGATTTAATAGACAAACACAATCCACTAGTGCTGTTAAAGTAGAAATAACATCGATATTAATACTTTGAAGTGATTATGATGAGGTTATTTCCAGATAAAATATCTTACCTTTAACTTGCGACATAATCAATCAACGGTTTCGTGAAGTCACCTTATCGCCATCCTCATTCATCATTCACGCGAGCGCCAGCCCTTTTATCGGCGCCGGATAGAACCCTGGATTCTCGCTGTGGGGTTACTCATATATTCAGAAATGATAATACAGCAAACTGAGCTCTATGAATGCTGTATAGATTGATGTTTCTTCAAAATTAATGTTTTGTAACACAATGTGTTTCTAATAAAATGTGACCTTAATATCATGATGGTTGATGTATATTTAAACATTTCATCAATTCAGCCTTTTTTAAATCATGGTAAGCAAATGCAAATATTCCCCTTTGGGTAGGCCTACAGCTGTATTTCCCATTATGAACACATCCAGATTTCGTCAAAGATTGTTTAGATCCAGCCTGACTAGATCAGATCTCACAAACGCTATAGCGCCCCCACATTTTATGTCATCGAAGATATAAAAAGAAATTGGAAAAACAGTATCAAAATTGGTGAGGCCACTTTTTGATTTTTGGATATGTTCATTTGAAAGACACTACAAAAGCAAAGATATAATCAAGACGATTGCGATTTCCTATAGTTAAGTGGTTAATAATCGCTTGGAACTTATTGAGTAATAAAATTAGGATATGGTTTGACATTTCATTATTCTTAACACTTCCCTTATATCCACGACAATAGCCACCCTAAACCCACCACCTTTCAAAATTGTGAAAGCATAGAATATGTGAATTGCTTTATCATTCAAGTAACATTCATTTTACTGCTAAAATACAAAATAGACAGTTTCAAGTAAAACAATGTAATGTGTACAATCCATATTGTTACCTGTTTCACCTGCTTGTTCTAGTCCATCTTCATCCAACAGATTTCCATTTATCCAGAAGGCTCTATCAGATCAATCTTTGCCCCACTTTTGTAGGCAACATATATCACATTAGTGTTGGTGTGTGGTATACTTACTTACCTACTTATGTTACAATACAGGCATTCTGCTTTTTTCCATAGTCATCATGCTGCTGTTGGCGTCTTATTGCGTTCTATCTCAGTCCAGCCAGGCTTCCCTGTACTCATCCATTGGTCTTATCTTTCCTTTTCATATCTCTTCTGTGTCGACTGTTCCTCTAAACACACCCCTACCCCATCCCACTTTCTTTTTTATGGCAGGAGTGGCTGATCAGGATAATAATTCGATGTGTTGCATTTTTGAATTCCTGAATCCTTTGGCGGTGTGATCAGTTCTGATATAACCCCCTCTTCCTGTCCGCCATCTGTAATGCATTTCATTTTTCTTTTTGTTGTATTTCCTCTTAGGGATTTTAAGGAATCTATCTATATTTAGTCCAGACCATATGTAGTATTGTTCATCACCTTTTACAGAGCAAGCTATCCTTGCATGACTGTTGTCATTTGCACAATGTCATCTCCTCATTTGTTATACCTACATTTGCGTTTACCCTTTTCATTCTCATTTTCTCTTTTATATTACTTGCCTCGTGCCTAGCAGTTATCATACCAGGGGGCTTTTACACATTTTTTAACACAACGTAGAAAGTCTATGGGACATATTCTATGTATTGAGGCGGGTCAATATCATTTCTTTCTCAATGTATTGCTTCTTGAGACGGATTTCATTCAACCAATAGGAGTGCCCTGGATTTTCACCAGGCAGCTCTGGAATGGTTGGTTGTTGTTTCATATACTGCTGTTGTAGACATACGTCTATATGTCGTAGGGAACAAGGCATTTGGTTTGTTGTTTAATACTGCTTGTTGTATACATAAGTCTATATGTCAAGTTCAGGTTTATTATCCCTATCGGTTTTATCCCAAGACTACTATAACTCCAGTATTAGCGCCCACACCAGAAGACAACCCCATACGAATGATCTTACCATTGGATAACATGGTATATCGCATGGCCCAATCACCAAACGACCACTCATATCCTGTGTGAAGAGCGCCACTTGCTTCTGCCCAAATAGTAATGAGAGGTTTCGTCCTTTCAGCTACGTATTCTCTCAGATCCCTATTCTGCTGTCTATGTTTGACATCAACATACTTTTTATTAGCAGCATCCTTCGGTAAATGGAGTCTCCCAACCCAGATATTTTATTATCTCCCATTTCAAGGTCTTCAGTCATAGTACCGCCACCTTTATTCATTTTTGGTTGATTATGTGTTTGGAACGGCCCTTACATGGCTCCGTCGGACATGAGCCTCACCGTTGGAAGGGTAACTGGGTATAACAACCTGATAACCATCGTAACTGAGCATCAGCAGATCGGCAGCAACACTGATGTCAACGTGGATGCTGCAATTTCAAATGGAGGAAGCTTTGACACCCCGTCTGATGATATCGGCAGCCCCTCTCCACTTATCCCGATCGGCGTTCCTGATAGACCACCCCCTGTAGGAAAGGAGCACGCGGATGAGAAAACCGCTCTTATTGTAGGCGGAATTGCTATAGGCTTAGCTCTTCTTTGGCTTGCTACGTAGTAGGTCATGGAGCATGAGGAGTATAACTCTCCCTACCGCCACAGCAGCTGCCCATATATGTTCTGCCGTCCAACCAGCCACCTTTCCAACCAGCAGCTGCTGCCTTTCCGGCTAGGCCCTTCAGGACGTTTGCCAAAGAGTACAGCTGTTTTTTTATTCATTCCTATACACCGGGCTTATCAGCTGGCGTCGGTGTTGGGGTGGCACTAGTGTTCCCTCCACCCATCAAAGCAAGTACCAGGGTCGAGATTGCTTATCCAATCGCAGTGAGGATTGTGGCGATTGTAACCCCTTGCTCCCGGAACAGTGTGCATACACGCTCAGCTAATATTGTGTCCTCATTAATAAGTGTGTTAATCGTTTCCCTGATGCAGTTAATTTGGGTCCACAGCATTTTTCGGTTTACAGAGGCAACCTCAATACGGGCGCAACGAAGATTTTGCAGCTCGGAAAGCTCATTTGCTTGGAATCTCCATGCTCGACTATCACCCCTCCCATCCTCTCCAGGCTTGCCATTTTAGCTTCCCATCTAGTTCAGTTATCTTAGCTAAGTAGTTGACCAGCACACCCCTCTGGGTCTGCATAGCCTTGTCAAGCCTTAAAGTGCCTATCACACGAAAAATCATGTCATTGTTTTCGCCAGATTACGGAAATATAACCCAGAAGTACCTAATCTGTCTATGTATTAGTCGCCAAAGTGCTCGCTTTCGAATCGAAATTCGACTTTAAAGATGGGACTGGCGTATCGAGACGACGAGCTCATGAATAATTAATCGCCCTTACCTGACGTCATACGCATGGTTGACCTAGATAATGGCTGCCGCAACGTTTTGTCGGGCGCGCTAATTTGAACTGACATTTTATCAAATATTGGCCTTAACTGATCAGATGCGACGGTTATTGGACCGGTTTGAGTTTATTGGTCACATTATGAATTGATTTCAGCGAAGTACCTATAACCGAACGATAGGCACTTAAAAGGTCCCTGAATGATGGGGCATCTGTGTGTACCCATGTCTTCTATGGCTTTATGAACGCCCTCTATGAAGCTTATTTCTTCCACACCACCTTATTCTGCACGGCTTCGGGGCTGCTCATTTCTAACTTCTCTGGAAGTGCAGCTCCGCTTAGGCAGCAGCTTGGTCAATGCCTTGTTAGGCTTTTGCTACCTTTGTGGATATTTCAGAGGTCACTCCAAGAGCTCGAGCAAGCTGTGTACCACCGGACTTTTCTATACTTCTAGACGAGAGGAATTTGCTTAGACACTGCCTTCTTCCACCTCGTAACCAAGACTTTTGTTTCTTCTTGGGATCCCACCTTATCTTCTGTTTACCCAGCAGGCATTTTAGTAATAGCCCATGGTGGTCTAGTCGTACTCGATGTATCTAAAGTTTCATCAATGAGGTTAGTCTCCTCATCATTAATGAAGCTAGTCTCATCCCTCTCACCTCTCATTGCAGACGTCGTCATTGTCCCAGGGACAGCATGGCTGGACTTAACAATCACGCTGACCTTGACTGATGCTAGCTGCAGCGTTGTGCAAAACCTGGGCCGCGCCGTGGTTAAGAAAATGACAATCAAGTATACCAATAGCTGTAAAAGACTTGGCATTGTCGGATGTTTCCCTAGGAGAGTACCTAACCAGCAAGTATGCTCTGTGGCTCGACTTAATGACGAGTGATGACGACCAGCAGCACGGTATTTGCAGGGCCGTGGAAAATGCAGAGGCGGCCAGTGCATTAAACGTCTGTGTATATGGTTATTGATGCACAGCTTAACAGTAAAGATGGCAGGTTCGTCAGTGCAGTCTACTAAGTTAACATTTCCAGATCGTCCCTGTTCGGCTATTGTTTGTGGGCAGTCAGGATGCGGAAAAACTGTATTCATCCTCCACCTACTTAAAGGACCCTTCTTCAGTGCCTTTAAAGCATATTGTAATCCTCTGCACTATCATTCGTTTAAACGAGGCCTGTTAGTCGCGGTCATGGGTGTGGGATGATTCAGAGGTGTACGTGATTGATCCAGGGGAGCAGCTCCATGACTGATTAAGGATTTTCTGCCATTGTTTTAAGGGCGAGGCTACCCTCTACATTATTGATGACTGTTCGGCAACAAAGGCCCTAACCAAGAAGAGAGACATGTTTATCCGAACTGGCCTTTAGGGGTCGCCATGCGCAGCGAAGTGTCTGGGTCCTCACCCAAAATTACAATTCTGTGCTGAAGGACCTACGTGAGCAGACACGCTGGATGGTGCTCTTTCACACCAAGGACCGTGACTCGTTGGAAGACGCCTTATGTGATAATGATGTGATCCCAACAAGGGAGGAACGTGCCGCAGTACGCCAGCTACTAGCAAAGACCAAGCACGCAATACTACATTGCTTAGCATATGCTTACCAATAGCTGTCAATTGGACAAACAAATTTAGTAAGTAAACATGGAATAAACGAATCAAGCAGAGATAACGTCAGTGACCAGTGAGCGACCTACAAAAAATGCTAAAAAGGTTGCAGCAGGGAGGAAAGGGTGCTGCAACTCGAAAAGCCAATCAGGATAAGCTGTACCATGGTCCAGTTGATTCCGGTATATCAATAGGTTATGCCAAGCTCTGTAAGATGGCTCTGGGTAGGACAGTTCCCAAACTTGTCTTCACGCCACGCGACATGGCTGTTGCTGTTGCCGATGTAGCTCTAGCTATGACCACAAAGGATATGCTAATTAAACAAGGGATATACTGAAGTAATGCAAAGCTGTTGGAGGTGCTCTTGTTAACGCCCTTGCATTCTCTGGGAGCAACTTTTTATTTTCTATATTACAAAGCAGCCAAGTGGACGCAGAACGTAAATACCATGATTTGGCAATCGATCAGCTTCAATCTGCTCAAGCAGCATGGGCCATGAAGCAAAGTGAGCGTTTATACTTCATCAATGAGCAACTGCGCCACCAGGGACATGCCGAGCATATTTTTCGGGGTGTAGACGAGGCTATGCGTGAGTACTACATGATTACGGGTACATCCGTTGACCCGCTTTTAGACTTCTACGAGCCCTCAGATAGTCAAAAGGTAACGTTCATTATACTGGGTATGGCTGCGAATGGACTGGTTGCATACAGGCATGCTAAGTAGGTCGTTTGGATGGTAGCACTGAGTATGTTGAACCTGTATTGCGTAATAAGCAGCAGGTGGTTCTCTCCTCAGAAGATATTAACGGCTGGACCAGAGTAATGCTAATATCCAAGAGCGGAGTAAATACGAACATAGCAAGTTCTTGTATGAGCTATGCCTACATGATTATACCACTGATAAACTGCTTACTGAGCACAAACCTGAGTGTATGAGGATAGGGCAAACTGCTGTGCGAATGGATATGCCTGAGGAAGGGAACATATTATCCTTCCAGAACTGGCAGAAGCAGCTGGCTGCCCCTCAGGTTGAAACTTTCAGGCCCTACACCTGATCCTACCAAGAGCAACAAACAGAAAAAACAGAGGAACAAGAGCCATGTGGTTACGGCTATGTAGTTGTTGGGTGTGATGGTCATATCAAACCCCCTGTGGTGTATAGAGGAGGCAACACTGTGGCTCAAGATCAAACCAGTATTGTCAAACCCTGTTTCCAAGTGCATGACGCGAAAAGCAGCAACCCAGTGTCATGTGTGCAAAAAAGAACTGGACAGGGACTGTTTGCGATCAATTCCATATAACAGGTGAGTGCAGTGGGGGGGGGGGGGGGGGGGGGGGGTGGGGGGCAGCCCACAATGCATGCAACTTAAGTTGCGGTTGAATTCTAAAACAACGACCGTGCCTATAGTATTCCATAACCTACGGGGCTTTGACTCCCACCTCTTGATGCAGGCCGTAAGCAAGGTGGAAGGGAAGATCAACTGTATCCCAAATAATATGGAGAAGTATATATCCCTATCGATCGGACAGTTACGCTTTCTTGACAGTGCACAGTTCCTCCTGGGTCTGCTTGACAAGCAGGTGTCTGCAAATAACCCAAGACGCCTTTGCAGTGACGGCTTAGTATGAGCCTGATGAAACGAAAGGCCGGCTGCTACTGCGCAAGGGAGTGTATCCCTATGAGTTTATGGATGGCTGGGATAAGTTTGATGCCTTGCTGAAGCCAATCCAGGAGTTCTACAGCAAGCTCTCTGAGCAAGGTTTATCTGCTGCAGACTATAAACATGCACAGAAGGTCTGGAGCATGTAAAAACATGGGCGACTATCATGACCTGTACCTGCGCACAGATGTACTACTCTTGGCTGATGTATTTGAGAAGTTCCGCAAAACCTGTCTTAAGCAGTATGACTTAGATCCAGCTCACTACTATACCAGTCCTGGCCTTTCATGGGATGCGCTTCTTAAGAGCACAGGGGTGGAGCTCAAGCTTCTCACCAACTATGAAAAACACCTATTCATTGAGAAGGGCCTGCGCGGTGGCATAAGCATGGTACCACGTCGCCACGCTTAAGCTATTAACCCGTACGTAGAGGGCTTTGAGCAAGATAAGCCAGCGGGTTAAATACAGTACCTTGACGCTATCAACTTGTATGGGTGGGCGATGAGTCAGCCATTGTCTACTGCGGTATTGAGTGGGTGGATCAGCCGTCCATTCTACAGATACAAGACCATCTTGACAATGCCGAAACCGAATGTATACTCGAAGTTGATCTGGAATACCCTGCAGAGTAACATACTGTTCACGGTGAATATCCGATAGCGCCAAAGTGAATGTCTGTGCAGAATGAATGGTTGTCAGACCACCAAAAGGATCTCCTAGGTGCATTGGGGAGCACCAGAGTTGAGAACCTGGTACCCAACCTGCACAGCAAAGAGAATGGAGCCTTACATTCGCATGAACACAGACCTACGTAAGGTTGCCGCCAGTGACTTTGAGAAGGACCAGTACAAGCTGATGAACAACTCTGTGTTTGGTTAAACCATGGAGAATCTCAGAAGGCGAGTCGACGAGGGCGAGATTAAAAGGCCAAGGGAGTGAAGAAGGTTGTGGTTAAGAAACACCTACGCCACGCACAGTACATGTCATGTTCCGTCATGGAATGAACATGCTACGCAGTGATGGTCATAAGATATATGGGCTGCACGTCAGCAAGGTGTCACTCCCTTCCTTTGATTCAAAGAGGTGGATAGCCGTGAACGGTGTAGACACCTTGGCCTATAAGCACACCAGTTTGCCTACAAACAAGCAGGGCCACCTCGGCCCTGTTTGTGGGGTCAGGTCCGAGGAAAAAGGGAGAATAGTATGGATGGTGGTTGTGTCCCAGAGCCGCTACTATCAATACTACTGAAGCATACGGAACAGAGGAAGCTACAATACTGCCACCTAGCAAGTTTTCTGTGAACGATGATTCAGTGAAAATTGTAAACTCTCTAGAAATGCATACGCTATTGATTATTGCTTCACAACATACAAAATGAGCAGTTTCCTATAGTCGGATTTCCTTTCAGATAACAACTATGGTCAGAGAAGTCGAAATGTGGCAAGCACATTCATATTCTGTAAGTTGAATAGTTATCGGGGTCTTTATGGTAGAGGGGGTGGGGTTCATCTGTGTATATTAATTAAGATACTATATCGTTAAATAATTTCTGTGAACAGGAATGTCTAATCCCATGCCTTTTAAAACCCTGTCCGAATGTCGATTTCACTTATGAAAGTGACATGTCACATACCAGATCGACACTTGATCACTTAAAGGTTTCAGAGAATCTAGAATCCTCAATTGTAAGCTATGAATGCATTCGTGAGGGTGAAAATATGTCGGATCATAGTCCGGTTATCTTAGAATTGTGATTTAGAATGTAGCAAGTAGATATCGCCGAATTACCATCAGGTACTAAACGGAAGTGGAAGAGGGCAGAGGGCAATGACATTGATTTGTACAAGGGCACCCTGCGTAAAATGTTGGCTAATGTTGATGTTCCGAAGGAAGTTTTATCATGCGCGAACCCGAGTCGTTGCGAGCATGCTGAGAAAATTGATCGATTTCACGATGACATAATTCATGCTTGTGTGACATCATCTCTCTGAAGTATTCCTGGCAAACCAATCAAAGAAACGCCGGGCTGGGTTGACACACGAATTCCAATCGCTGAATAATAAATCAATTTTCTGGTGCCGCTTGTGGCGAGAGAATCGATACCCTACTACCGGGACAATTAAAGATATAATGCTTAAGGTCAAAAAAGACTACCAAAAGAATTCTCGGAACATCATGCGCATACAAGACAATAAGTAGCCGACAGAGCAAGAAAGTGCAACCGCGTCCAAAAATAACCCCATTTTGTGAATGAAGTTCGTAAGAAACCTAGCGCACGTGTGTCCAACCCTACCCTTGTTGACGATGCTCATGAGGAGGTTAATATATGCCAAATCTCAAGGACAAATATTCTAGGCTGTATAACTCCGTTTCATATAACGAGCTTGAAATCAACGATCTTTACAGATCCAAATATAAAGATGCCACATTATGCTGCAAAACGGGCAAATGCACTTCTGATCATGTCATGTCGAATCCGCAACGCAGAACTTGAAACCAGACAAAACCGATGGTAATTCTGAAATCAGCTCCGATCACATTAAGAATGTCTGCCAAGAATTGTTTGTTAATATCTCAATGCTGTTGAATGCCATGCTTTCGCATGCATATGCTACACCGGGTATGTTGCATTCCACACTGATACCTATACCAAAGAATAGAAAGAAATCGTTGAATAATAGTAATAATTACAGGTCCATAGCAATCAGTAGTATTTTGGGAAAATCACTTGATAATATTATTTTAACATCCCAGAGTGACGCACTGATAACAAGCAATCTGCAATTTGGTTTCAAACAGTCACACTCAATTATTCAATGCATGTTTGTTTTGCAAGAGGTTATTGATCACTTTGTAACTCAGGGTTCATCTTGTTTTGTAATTTTATTGGACGCATCTAATGCATTTGATCGTGTGAATTATGTGAAATTGTTTGCGTTTCTCAGGCATAAAGGACCCTGCCCAACAATATGTAAATAACTTATCAATATGTACACACGTAAGAACCTGAAAGTCCGACGGAAAGGTTCTAATTCTGAGCCTTATATTTGCACGAATAGTGTTAAGCAAGGCGCAGTGCTTTCGCCATTTATAAATCGATGAATTACTAAGGCGCCATCGTGAAGCTAATGTTGAATGTAATATTGACTCTTAGAAATCAATTGATGTTGCGCTTTGTCAGTTTCTTTCATAAGTGCCTGAACAGCCCCAAGGTTTTAGTATCCTATGTGAGAAGATGTTGTTTTCACAGCAAAACATTTGTTATCAATAATGTTTGAACAATAATGCATGCTCTTAACATCATTAATTGTTATTTATTACAGCATAGAGAATGAATTAAAGACTCCAGGTATAAAATTACACCACCATGCAGTTCTGAACATTCATTATCGGTGCTAACCCGAAGCTGAAGCTCTGTTCAATGAAATTTGTTTATCGTAACTGTTTTATTTGTTTCGTTTTAATTCTCGTGTGTATTTTTGTTGTTTTTTAGCAAAAAAACAGTTATGTTCTGGTCTTGCTGCATAACTTCAAAATCCTCTTATGGAGGCGACTGCAGCTAGTTGCGTTAAACCTCGATACACATTAATAACGACGTGCTGCCATATATGGTCATTCCCTTATTGATCGGGGAATAACGTTTATTTTGCAAAACACAACAAAGTATTGATACAATCTAACCAGATTGTCATTCCCTAATTTGACAGGGAGTGGCATGCACTAAATGTTACCTTGTAAAGACAAGTGTAAATTTGTCTTGCCATATATGGTCATTCCCTTATAAGGCAAGGGATGGCATGTTTATTCTTTATCAAAATATTAAATTGAAATATGGATACATTACTAATACATAAATTATCAACATACAAATAACCCTATGACATATTGAAAGATTCCTTAAACAAACAGAATACAATGTCTGGAATCTTTGGCAAATGAGGTTGGTAGCAAGGTGGGGGCCATAACCGGACAAAAAGGCTGACAGTTAAATGGAGGAGCCAAGTTACGTGAGCAGAGTGTGGAGGTATTGTTATTAGGAGATATACAACCTAGCTAGGCACCAGGCTACAACTAAGTATGTTGTTGAGATGGTTTTGATGACACATAGCTAGTCACCAGGCTACAACTAAGTGTGTTGTTGAGAAGGGTTTGATGACACATAGCTAGCCACCAGGCTACAACTAAGTGTGTTGTTTAGAAGGTTTTGATGACACCTAGCTAGCCACCAGGCTACAACTAAGTGTGTTGTTTAGAAGGTTTTGATGACACAGAGCTAGCCACCAGGCTACAACTGAGTATGGTGTTGAAATTTTAATGACACATATATCAAAGCAAGTTCCCGGGTTACAATATATGTTTCGTAAATAAGGTATGAGAGTCAGAAAAGCGGCACGTTGCATTAGCACAGCAACTGGAGTGCTGGAACTGCCAGCATGTGCCTGGCTGAAAGGGCTGATTCATTTAATGAATTGCTTTGCTGACGAAAGATAGGGAAATTACGGTTAGTTTGCACAATGGTATAAAATTCAAAATCGAAAATTTTGGTTATAGCTATGCCAAACATAGAGGCCGAGTTTTTGCGCTGTTGCAATATGTTTTAATATTCCAGGTGTTAAGTCAGGCCTTTGTTCGCATGCAATAGCTGTTAGAATGAGAAATGCCGAAGACCAGTCGTCGATAGACAGCGGAGGTGGACTTGCTTTGGGTGATGGTAGCTGATATGCATTTTCAGTAAGATTTAGCTAGCCGTGCAGATTGACCAAGTTGTCCAAATTAATGGTTTAATCTTTAGAGGAACGTGTGCCCCAAAAGGTGCGGAAAATTGGGAGCAGTTGGACCCGGGAGTAATAAGCTCAGTAACAGGTGTGCACAATATTTGACAATGGTTGATTCACCAACTGGACTTGGGCTTCACTAGCTGACAAGTCTTGTGATGTAGTAGTGGCTGGCACTGGTACTGCTGCGCGGCATAGCATAGACGTGTTTGGCTGAAGAAAAGCCATTTGTTGAGGGACAGGTAGTAGAGGGCTGCCTTGTTTCATATTTTCATACAGGCCATCCACAATCATTTGACTATTTATCTGGAAGTGTGTCTGAGCCGCTGTGGGTAACACAGGATACGGCGGGAAGGCCAAGTCAACCATAGCATCCCACACCGTTTGTTGCGCTGTAGCGACAGGTTGCATTCTGCGGAAAATGAAGAAATGGGGAGCGCAAAAGGGGATACATTTGTATACAATAAATCCCAACTGATTCCCCTCAAATTATGGAAACACCACAAATGGGAACATCAACACTTTCAGGATGGTGAATATTAACCGCAAGGCTGCACCTAATAGTTTGGGTATTTACTGCACTTCACATCCAAAACAGAACTCAATAATTAGAGTGACACAGGTCTTGGGTACCCAGAGCAATAAACATACATGACTACGACACATTTCCACTCAACAATCAGAGTGACACGTTTTGTGGGTACCCACAGCACTTGACCCACGCAACCAAACTGTGAAACAATTGTACTCAACATTTCGGTGGTACAGTTTTTGGGTACTCACAGAAATATAATAGGATAATAGGAGAGTTGAAGATTCACGAGGAGAACAACATTTCAACGATGATTTGAAGGATTATCGAGGAAAACAGAGAAAAATCGTTCGAAAACTTTAGATGTGACCGCGATGGAGGCAACGTGAAAAAGGGCTTCAGCGAGCGGGAAGATGGTACGGCTTATCGTATGTTATTGGTCCGGGCGTGTCACGCGGGGGTTCCCACCTAGGATCTATGTGATGTAATACATGTATATTTTAGGGAGATGCCCGGGCTCCTTAAAATAATATATACTGGATCATACATACGTTTCAGGCCTCCTAGTACAGTTGACACGGACCACATCGGCTTCGGCCTTCTCCAGCCGGCCTCCTCCACTGCTATACCTATGCCATCAAATAACTTATCTGTCGGTGGGGCGGCTACTGTGACAACCGCAGGTAAACCTGGTACATCATGGACCATAATAAATGGAACGCTGCTTATTTATGTGTCAGACAGGGTATTATAAAGACAGCGGGGTGGGGTGGGGGTGATTGGTTCCTTTCATTTTGAGCTGTATGGGTTGGTGGGGAATAACCATCCCAACGGAAATCTAAAGCAAATATATAACGTGACCTCAGTGTCTGACCTATCTCAAGGGCGTATTGTGAGTAGGCTTAAGAACCGATAATGTCTACGTCCCTGAAACATGTATGCGTCCTGCGGCTAGAAGCTGGGGAACCTTGACTAGATGATGTCACTGAAAGGTCGAAAGCGAAATAAAAATTGCAGCACGTTGAACCAATCAAACAATCAGATTGTAGAAGACATATAATGTCGGCTACGTTATCCTCGTTGATAGACGAACGGAGTGCTGCAACGTAACGGGTGTTCTGATTGGATGCGATCAAGACTGATTTCTCCAATGAGCGGCTTACTTTTAGCCCATTTAAATAACGGCCGCTCTTAATGCGATTTCCAATGCCGAAGAAAATGTCGTGACCCTTGAGGACGGGGCAAAGCAGAGAATCTTAAACATGTTTAATATACATTTGAATGAGATGCATGAAGGCTTATGTTATGATACTATTCTAGCTAAAAGTCACACCCTGCCCCCCCCCACTTAATTATTAGCACGATATGGCCTGCGCCAAATCCCATTTGTTAATTGCTAACGAGTCCGCAATTGCGGACCCGTTAGGCAAGAGGCCATGGTCCGATGGCGTGGGCTGGTCCAAGGCCTCGGGGAACTCCAGGGAGCACTATATAACCAGCCAGCTCATATCATTTCGACGAGAATATCTAGCTAAGAAATTCTGTAAAGATTCTGACTGAGATCCCAGCAGGGCTACTTTGTTAAACTTCAATAAACAACAAGAACTCCTGCACTCGTGTTATTTCTCTGGCTAGTCCGACTCCAAGCAACAACAAGCAGCAACGACAGCCATTAAGAAGGAGCGCAGTATAAGCAAGAAATTAGATGGTAAAAAGTAGTGGAGAATCCGGGTATCTGATAACTTCTACTATTATCAGACGCGCTCTACATGCTCCTTCATTCCAAAAAAAAGCTGACTATTGCTTTAAAGAGAATACCACGAATTCGGTATCCACGACTTCAACCATGTCGGTCATCTTTACCAAATAAGAGGTCATTATTCGCCCACCACCATCTTCAGAGGCACAAGACATGAGGGACCTCAAAGAACAAATGCATCTTTGGCAGCTTTCCATGGCTCAGAGACAGGTAAGTTTTTGAGTACTTCCCCCGACAACAGGCCACGGTGATGGTAGATAACAGTGCAGCCCCTCACGCACAAACACTATACAGCCTACAACCGATGGGATGAGCAAGGCAGCAGGAGGGAAAACAACCGCAGACGAGCAGACGATCGCATTTTGTTGCGTTCTCCACAATGTCGTATGCTGTGCGTTTGTTGATCTCATTTGAGTTATATTAAACATCACTCTGCATTTCGAAAGCAACGAGAACATATTACAAGTGAGATTGAGCGACAACAGCTTAACGACCTGGTAGCAGACTGTTTTGTCAATTCAATAACCAAGGAATTAGGGTTGACTGATATAACTTCGTGCAAAATAGAGATTCTTACGGGCTCTACTCCTATTCATAAGTTTCCCTTTAAAATGAAACCTAAGGGCAGACATAGTCTGCGTCCCAGACTCAAGGGGTTCCTCTACGCTTCTCGCCCTAGAGTCTACGACCAGACAAGGTCTAAAACTGGCGCGTCCGATTATTCATTAGACACGTTCGTTAATCTTCGTGACCAATCAACGCAAAGGTTGTGACCCGGATTGACCTTAATTGCGCGTGTCTGGCTTGTGATACGCACCCTCGGTTCTATGTGACGTCATGGACATTGTAGTGGTCTGCGTCCAATGAGAACACATTGGAATTATGGGGCGTCTCAAAAGTTCAAATAGGCACCACAACAAGCGCTTTAATCGCTTAGCTGCACGATAGTATGTTTACGTAATAGCCAGATAAAAAGAACCAGTTGTGTGTCTGCTTCTCTCGCCAACTGTGTGATTAACGGTGCCACTCAGCGTGAAACAACAAATCGGAGTGTTGTAGAATGTGTGCCCGGCTCATAAAAATCACTCGTCCGGTTGGACAAGTTCTTCTGAACTTGTAGAACTAACCAATGAGAGACAACAACTCAAAAGTACCCGAGAGTGACCGAGAGACACGGCTTGTGATTGGAGCATCCCAAATCTGGGATGCCTGGGGCCGTATTCACCAACCGACTTAAGTCTAAGTTTTGGCTAAAAACGCTGAGCCGTGACTTAGCGGTATTCACCAACAAACTTAAGTTTAAGTTTTGACTCAAAACATGCTCAAAGCTGAGACACCTTCGACGGTGACTTAAGTTCTTAATAATGACTTAAATATGGCCGACACAGTTAACATCAACATTCCGCAGCTGTTTTGTTTGTGATTTTGAGAGTTATTATTTGATTATAGGTCATAATAAAGTTAAATGAGAGATAAATCGACAAGCTTTTCCATTTACACGTTAAATTTTAGCAATGTTTATATAAATGGCCGGATGAGACTACAATCTGTCTGCGAAGCGAGATATTTCGCCCGCGACCATATTTTGCCAGACACTGCCAATATGACAGCGAACACATGTCCTCGGTTCGATGATGTTAACGTGGAATTTGTGTCACATGCAAAGTATAACGTCTGCTAAATATCACAGGAAAATAGTCAGTCATTCATTCAGAAGATGGCGATACTGTTTTGTATAAAAAAGCTTCGCCCGTTACAACGATAAAATCTCATTATGATGATTTATAACCCAGCCATCATAAAGTATCGAGACTGAGAGTCAATATGTCAAACGTCAGCTGTACAGAAATGTAAGTCATAAATTGTATCGACAAATTATATGTAATCTCTCTTTTGCGGAATGAGGGAATGTGAATTGGTTTAAATGTCGTGCTGACAATTATTTGAAATACTCCGGTCTACATTGCATTTAAATTGGATAGATTTTGACAGTAGTCTAGAGGTGAGAACTGAGATACTTCATCCATATTGAATATATATAGTTTCAAGCAGAATTGACAGATAACCCAGGGTTCAATCAAAGATTTAGTTATAATCTTTACAAGATCTTTGGTTCAATATTAAATGGAAAGGGTGGTTTGGGTGACTTAAGTGAACTAATTAGGTATCAATTTCGCGATATGTGTAACCTTGCAGGGCTATGTCCAGTAGACTGTAGAGCATTCATGTGACATACACCACCGAGGAGGGTATCTATGGCAGGAGGACACTTTACCAAGACCTTAGACACTTATGATATATTGAACACAATTAGAAAAGTGGGAATTATTCAATTAGTGATTCTAGTCCTATTTGAAATAGCTTGTAATAGACTATATTAAGTCCAGTAGGGTCATCATGTTACAAATATTAACAAGGTCTACAATGGCTCTGCATACCGATGATTTATTGACCCCAGCTAGAAAAGTAAGAATTATCCAATCAAGAATTATTTTCCTCTTTGAAAAAAGAGTGGGACTGGTTTTGGTTACCTCAGTGCCCTAATTAGGTATCAATTTCTTGGTATGTGTACCCTTGCAAGGCTATGTTGCAAAGTGATTCCTGTGAAATGCTGATGGGCTATTGATAAAAGTACTGTTTTCTGCCCATGTAGGTGATCACTCCTGGCAAGAACGTGACAAGAGAAGTCTTGAAAATCTAATTTGGTTGTTTCATTGATTGACTGAATGTAGTACTATAATGAAATCGCTGAACCAACAAGCATCATGTTTGTTTTATATCAAACAAATAACAAACACTTTCCACTAATTCCCTCCAATAATAAGTAAGTAGATAATTTTGAGATTTTACTGGTTATAGTACTTAAGAACATGTTTGTTTGATTAATCTGTTATTAAAACATTTTGGCAGAATTAGCATTCCCAAGTATAGTGCCTGCTGAGTATTATATTTATAGTGAACTAGTCAACTTTTCATTCAATAATTTTTAAGCTGTCTGTCATGTGGAATATATTGCCCAAAGGAACTAAAGAAATGCATATTTTTACATGTGAAAATCAGTTTGGCTTTACACAGAAACACTACAGATATGTGTATGTATGTCTTGAAAGGTATTTTATCTATCTAAACCCAGGCTCCACTGTATTTGTATGTTTTCTATAAGCTTTAAAAGCTTTTGATAGAATTAATTGCAAGAAATTATTCCTTGAAATGTCTCATTAGGTTATTAGTATATTGGTAGGGTCAACATAATATTGTTGCTAAATTGGGCGGTACTTTCTAAGAACCTTTTCATGTTAACAATGGTGTCAGACAAGGAGGCATACTGTCACCCTTTCTAATCAACTTGTATATGAAAGATCTGACTGTTAAATTAAATGCATGTACAACTGGTTTTATGTTTGGTTCTAAGCCTATCAACCACTTTATGTATACTAGATACATATCAGACATGTGGAAACACTGGTAATGGAGTATATTCACTGTATATGGCCAACTAAGGTGATCTCACAATGTCATCTTTAAATATTCTGTACTTCTTTCTGTCTGTATATACTAATGACAATTTTTGCCAATTTCATGAGGAATTAAATGATGTTAATGATGTGATTTATTTTCAACATTTGTATGCAAAAGAAAATGACAAACAATCTGTTGGCAGAAGAGTGATTTAAAGAATTAAACTCAAAACACCACAATTCATTCTTTTTCATTTGTAGTTCAAGTGCTTTAGTTACTATCTCCTCTTTTATTATCTGCATCAGGGATTTTCTATGTGGGGAATGTCAGCCTTAAGATTTGTTTTCATCCGTTTCCGTCTAGGTTGATCAATGTCAATGCCTGTTACACATCAATAAGCCAAACTGTTGTTATTGAGTCTTCATGGTTGTGATAATTGGATATGAGTATTCTACATATATGGCTTACACATTGCAGCTTTAGTCTTGGGTGTATTCTTAGCAAGTTCACAACTATCTTAAGACACAACATTTGATGATATAATGTATTTACATGTTACTTAACTGCTGTATATTGAAAGCAATATTGCTAATGAAATTATGACATCATTTTCATCATATGATGGTAGGATTGTTTTCATATACTATAAGAATATTATAACCCACTTGTAGAAGTGCTTGCTTCTTCTGGTATAGAATTGGCCACACTGGCACCTAGATCAACAACAGGATGTATGAGCAAAATGATATTTATAAGTATGTTTTAACAGTGTCTGAACATAGGTAGAATTGAATAAAAACATACCATTACCACATCAAATTAACATTGTCATTTACTCACTGTCTATTCCACCAGCAACTCCATTGAGGGAGGGAGCCCCCTCAAACATACTACCTCAGCTTCATCAGCCTGTTTTGGCTCCTTCCCTCCTCCAGTTGAAGGATGCTTCACTGCATCTCTTTTTGCTTTGGCTATTTCAAACATATATGTTGAATACCAATGGAATAGATACTTCCATTTAAATATCACTCTGAATACAACATGATAAAAGAATCAAGAATTCATTATTGACAACAATACTCTTATAGACTCTGATTAAACTGGACTACCCAGTAGCATACGACTAATGATTACACGGAAGCCTGGAGGGGCGGGGCAGTAGTCTGGAGTAGACAGGTAGACGATGAGTCAGATTCCGAAAGAAGAACTAAACTACTCAAAATCTCGTCAGAGCGATCTGAATATCATTTAATACAACAAACAGATACAGATAATCTTAAACGTTTAACAATAAAATTAGCTTTGCAAATTAACTTATCTTTGATGATATTGTATATCGGTTTGTTTTCCGTTGATTATCGTCCATCGCCAATCCGAACAACAAAGTACATCGTCAAACTCGAATTCTCCTTGCGTTGACAAGTAATAATCCTTCATAACCATTCATGCACACCAACGGGCTGATGTAAATCTCCTTATCCAAACTGTCGATTTGTATTAGTCATCCAAGACCATCATATGTTTACAAACCCGCGCAAAATGTTTGTACCAAGGTGAACTGCGAGAGGTAAGGTTTTGATTCTGGCAGACAGCCAAAACGTTGCGCGCGTGTCTCAACTAAGTCCGGACTCAACGGCGTTGGTGAATACCAACTTAGCAACGGCTCAGCTGAGTCATCATAACGGCGACTCAGCGTTGAGTTGTGACTTAAGCTCAGCGTGGTTGGTGAATACGGGCCCTGTCCAGTTCAAGACATTAAGGTCTCCTAGACCTGAAGGCGAGACTATTGAATATCAGTAACATGTATACAGCGCCCGCAGCCATCAGGCTAGGGGACCTTGACTAGGGCAGACAGGAAATAGAAAAAATCATCAACCAACAATTCCAACAAGGATTAATCAAGGAAGCTCATGATGGGGCCTGGGCCTCGCCAGCCCTTTTAGTTAAGAAATCTGGCGGTGGCCTCTGACTCGAAATTGATTACAAAGGCCTTAATGCGGTAACTTATCCTCAAGTCCTTAGGATTCCTAGGTAAGATGAAGTGTCAGATTGTGTAGGTGAAAATAAACCCCAGTGCTTTTCAGTTCTTAATTGCACGCAGGTATTCCATCAAATCCGCTTAGATCCAGAGTCCAGGGATAACACTGGGTTTATCGCACTTTGAACAATGCCCCAGGTTTCATTCCCTCGTTGACTCTTTGTTGCGTACAATACAATACAACTACATCATGGCCTACATCGATGATATCTGTTGTTTGTCATCCACATTTGTCCTACATCTTAAACATCTCAGGGGAAATATTTGTACAGTTACGTGATGCCAACCTGAAGCTACACACCAGAAAATGTTCGTTTGCTGTGAAGAAAGTAAAGTATCTTAGGCAATCGAAACCTATCCTGCCCCTGCAAAACTTAAAGACGTACGTGCTTTCCTGTGATTAACAGTTTTTTTTCAGAAGGTTCGTCGGTTGTCATGCAATTATTGCACGCCCTCTATATGCTTTAACTAAGAAAAATCAATCCTTTGCGTGGTCACCAGAATGCCAAGATACATTTGACGCCTTGAATAATGCTCTGGTAAGTTCCCAGGTTTGATCTTTTACCGATTTCGACAAACCATTCATATTGTCGACTGATGCGAGCAAGTTTGGTTAAGGTGCATGTCCTAGCCACAGTTTTCGTCCAAATCTTGCTTTAACTTTCCTCAGTCACGATTAGAAAAGCCTGACTTGTTATCAGCCATACATCATCCTGAAGTAATTAACGAGCCGGCAACACGATTAATGACAAAACTTCAGTTGAAATTTTACGATGTACCATCCATTATCCTATTGCTTCTCTCTCAGCCAAGTGAACCGAAAGACAAAACTGCACACGAATCCGATTGCACTATCCCCACCTCTGCATCAAGCAACTTATCTGCCTTCCCTTGTGATCTTGATAAGCTGGCACCACTATTTTCAAATTGAGAGGACGATTAGAAATCCTATGTGCAGTAACTGATAAGCCGACTCAACGCGCAGAACATCGACATCGGCCAACAAACCAAGCGAGAACTAATTGGGACCCCCTCAAATATGGCACCGTTCCTTACTAATAAACTAGTAGCAGTCATGCTGCTCAACACGAACTGAACTATTTCATAGCTGACTATCTCCTGTATTACATATTAACATCACAGGGACCGAATCCCTATTAAGCAATGGCACATTTAGTTATCCCTCAGAACTTCAAGAAACACTTCCTCAAAATACATCACGATGCACCTCTAGGAGGACGTCTGGATGATTTGCGAATTATTTCAGCGAAGTAGTCACGTTAGTCTTGGATCAGGATAATCAAGTTTCCAAATGTGCTGAACAGCACCTTGTCGATGAACAAACCAAAATCAAAGAGCAGAATGACAAAACAACCAAAACAACCCAATCGAGGCCGGTGGCGCCTATATGTATATCAACCGAAAATACGCGTCCGAAAATCAAAGAAGAAACTGCATGGGTTTATGATGTTGAAGGAATGTTTTACCTAATTTGTCAACATAAAGCTTAACCCCTTCTGCATAGCTATCAATATATCTGTGTTGGAATGCTCCACTATTTCCATCCTTTCTTCATTCATGGTAAACTTAATCTCCGATGGACGTGGGTGGTAATGGAAATCGCGACCCCTGGCGATTAACTGGCTCACGCCTTCATTGTCCAATAGGCACAAGGGAAACTACCTCAGCCAAAGTTCTGCAGCGCCCTCTATTGAGCTTCATGTAAGACTTCCGACCATGGAAGTTAATGTTCATGTTGGAAACATTAAGTCAACACATAGGCCAAATACAATTACGTGCCTGTTGGCATTTTTATATTCTGAAATCATATTTTTCTATTTTGGCCTCATCAAAGAAAATGTTATTTCACAATGATTGTTTCCTTTCGTGTTTTTGTTGTTGTGTACACATCGTTTTGAAACAGCTCTCCTGGGACGGTAAATAATTACCTTTTCTTTAAAAATAATCGACGTTCTTTACGTAACAAAACTGATTTTATTGCATTACACTGAAAACACATTTCCTCGCTGTGACTGCACATTACAAATACCTTACTACGTTTTTTTTCACAAAAATAAACAAAATTCTTTTGCTTTTACATATGTTGTGCGCAGGTCATGTTCTATAACAGAGACAAATGGTTTTACTGTACTAGGTAATTTATAACAATTTGCAGCGGTCCTGTGAATGGATATGTTAAAATGGAAAGTTATTGTTGTGCCGATCAGCAATATCAGAAACTAAATCAATTGTTGACATTTATGTCAAGTATGTTATATTTTAGGTTGGGATAAAACACAGATCGTTTTCGTAATGCTCCTGTTGGTATTTCCGCTCAGGATCTTGAATTTTCATAATATGCTGTCCGGGTCTCACAGAGTATTTGCATGCTGGTGGTGTACGGCCATAAACCTGAGCTATTTCTCGCATGTAGAAAGCTTTATTGCCGCAACAGAGACCGATGTATTGGATACCTAAGTCGCGCGCTTCCTCAGCAAATGCCCGGATGTGACTACGGGAACACAAGAACGCGTCCAATTCCGACGGGCATGCCCGGGCTCCTTCAGCAAGCAGAAGTCAAACATTATGTACTGCATAATTCATAAGTTGTTACGAATAATGAATGAAACAAGCACTGTTAATATGATTAAATAATTCTACATATGTAGGAATTGTAAGGAGAACAGCACCTGTTCTAGCTTCACGTAGCTGATGCATTCCTTTGGTTTTGCTGTCCGTTCTGATTGGAACAGGTAGACAGGCGATAGGTCCCTGGTGAATCCAATACACTTGTATATTTTCAGGTATTAATGAATAACAGCCGTTTCAGATCAAATGATTATATTATAATTGATTGATTTATTTATAATTTATTGGTAGTCTAATGATGTGTGAGGAGCACATTTAAAGACGTGGAGTTCGGAACAAATTGTTTCAAAATATTTTCTGTTATGTTGCAAAGTACAGTGCATGGATCATATTAACAAATATTGACACAACATATCAACCCAACACAGCAACCAGTCAATTGGGAGGAACACATTTCTTGTTTGAAAAAAATTATCACCTTGCATATTTTACGAACTTCTTTCATGATAGGCATCATAGAATCAGGCCCCCTAATACAGTTGACACCGACCACATCAGCTCCGGCCTCCTCCAGGCGGCGACAAGCCTCTGCTATCTCGACGCCATCAAATAACTTATCTGTCGGTGGGGCGGCTACTGTGACAACCGCAGGTAAACCTGGTACATCATGGACCATAATAAATGGAACGCTGTTTTTTTATGTGCCAGACAAAGCATGGTTAAAACTGGGATGGGGGAGGGGAGGGGTTCAGGCCCGTAGCCTGGATTTTTAGTGGAGGGGTTCTTTTCCCCTCAATTGTGGACCTTTCTCTTTACTCATACTGATGCGGCTATTAGACCATAATCAAAGGCCCCATCGACACACGATATATCTATATATACACACATGCGCTAGAGTAAGGCGGACCTTTCTGGGCAAAGTGGGCGGTTCGATCGAACCTCTCGAACCCCCTGGCTACGGGCCTGGGGTTCCTATCATTTTGAGCTGTATGGGGTGGTGGGGAATAACCACCCCAACGGAAATCTAGAGCAAATATATCACGTGGCCTTAGTGTACGATAAGCTGTTATGCTGATGAGATGATTATGCTGGTTCATTGTTGTAAGCTATACTCAAAGAGACAGTACCACTCTCTGATAGGATTACCTTGTCCGTATTGCTGTATGCAACCAAGCGCTATAAGCGCCTCGCCAAGGTCATGGTAGGTTTCAGCGATAATCAATGTCAGCTCTCTCTTCCACCGCCCACGCAATCTGCTCCTACAAATGATTAGATAACAAGTAATTTAGGCATATTGGTTGAATGACAGTTCGGGCAAAGTCATTCTGATCCGCTTAACTTTCTCACCGCCCGGGAGAGGACTGGCTCTGACGGGTTCCGTTTCGCTGCTCGCCCCAGGCGTAAAGTTAAATATCTGAAACATGCATGTGTCCCCCGGGACCTTGACCAGATTATGTCACTGAAAGGACGAAAGCGAAATGAAAATGGCAGCGCGCTGGACCAATCATCCACTCAGATCACAGATGATACTTCATGTTGGCAACGTCATGCTCGTTGATAGACGACCGGGGTGCTGCAACGTAACGCTTGTTTTGATTGGATGCGATCAAGACTGATTGCTCCAATAAGCGGTTTACATTTAGCACTGAGAGCAGTTCTTGTTATTCAGCCCATTTAATTGGGGCAAAGCACAGAATCTTAAACATGTTTCATGTACACATTTGAATAAAATGCATGCAGGCTTAAACAAAAATACGAAGTCGCAAATGTGATACTGCTATTATTAGAATTTGGCTATCAATGATACAAGAGAACGGTCCCTAAGTGATCGTTATAGACAGTTTTTGGTTTAAAGAGTAACACTACTTGCTTTGAACATGGATGTTATTTTGGCGTCTGTATCAACATCATTCGGTGTGTATATCATGGTGTTACAGATGTTGCCTGCCATAAGTTTGCCATGTTTGTCCGCCACTTGACGGGCAATCTGAAGAGCGTTCCTATTGATCTTCTCATAGTCGTCTCCGCGACCGATCAACTCCAGCTGAGCCCGATGTCCAAAGTACTGAAGGCAGACACAGTTACAACGTCCATATTAAACAACGTTCTCGTTAATGATCGTATGTTTACATACGAATTACTAATGTATGGTAATTTGAACCGACAAGTTAACCTATGGTAATTTCTGATCAACGCGTTGAAATTAAGTGTTTCCATATACCCGGTGATGAGCACATGTATCAGTAGGTATGCAGA
The DNA here is from genome assembly GCA_034190875.2 of Urechis unicinctus. Lineage (NCBI taxonomy): Eukaryota > Metazoa > Annelida > Polychaeta > Xenopneusta > Urechidae > Urechis > Urechis unicinctus. The sequence continues at coordinate 23,606,701 of CM067345.1, read as the reverse complement.
TCTTGCCGTTCGACACTCGGAAATGTGGCAACGGGAACCAAGCGTCTTTGGTTGAAAGCGAGGGAAACCCCAGATGTTTCATTTTATTTCAATTACGACCAACCTCGATTGACTCATAGAATGTATTTGTGGCAAATATCTACCGTACAGGCCTCAACAATGTCACTTCCGGCGTGAACCCATTCCTCGTGTAGCGTTCGAAGGACTTCCGGGTGGTCCACCACGACTTCCGGTACATAGGCGCCAATGCTGAGGTAACCTCGTCTTTCTAACTCCAACACATAGCCTTCTGCCACTATGATATTCTCTCCATCGGCCAATCTTTCCCTTAGACCTGTTTGATGAGAAATGACAAGATTTGACAACGAGTTTATTTGATACCAAGTGTCCAAGCTGCGGCGCGTGCGATGCGTAAAGCACTCAGGAATAGCACGATTTGCATGAGAACTGTAACTCTCGAATCCCTTACGCCATGGAGGGTAAAACAAGAGCAGATAACGACGCGATCTCCTTATGCTTCGGCTTCTAGCAGGCTTTGATTAAACGTGTCAAGTGAATTGAACTGGCGCACAGCGTTAGGTAGTGCATTCAACAATCTTGGTGTGGCATTTCCAAACGCCCTTGCACTGTAGGCGGTCATGTTTGGAGATTTTGGGACTTGCAGCAGATGTTTGTTCGTATACCGAAGACCCCTCGCATGATGGTATTCAATAACCAGTTCCTGTACGTAGCTTGGCTATTAATGCATGGTACTGTCTTGTGTCTTGTGCTCCTCGCATGTTTAAGCTCTTGGTGCAAGTGCTGAGGATGTGCTGGTACTAAGGATGTGCTAGTGCTGAGAGTATTCCAGTACTAATGATGTGCTAGTGGTGTGTGTGCGCTAGTGCTGAGGGTGTGATTTTGCTGTGTATGCGCTAGTGCTGAGGGTGTAATTGTGCTGTGTATGCGCTAGTGCTGAGGGTGTGATTGTGCTGTGTATGCGCTAGTGCTGAGGGTGTGATTGTGCTATGTATGCGCTAGTGCTGAGGGTGTGATTGTGCGGTGTATGTGCTAGTGCTGGTGTTATGCTAGCGCTGAGAGTGTGCTAGTATTGTGTATGTGCAAGTGCTGTGGGTGTGGGGAGACGACAGTAACAACACTACGACGCGTTGGACGAAACACGATAGCTGCCGGACCAATATGTGCAGTTATCGACAGGTTTATCGTTCGTTAATGTAATCCCAGGAACATGCCAAAGCTGTTGACACGAAAAAGTACGACCGCCTTCAACAGGAAAATAGTGAGATTATAAGTTTGTTAGCCTTACAGGACGTCTGAGTAGCCCGTCCGATCGGGACTGTAAGTTTGTCTGCATTGACCACAGGTACGTGGGCTTGAACCGAACCCTGATGATTTGATCTTATCATTAATAGGCTTACACAATCAATATATATATCAGTGAGCATACCTCTGATAATAAACCCAACAGACCAACGTCAAGTTTTACCACCTTGTTGGTCTAGCAGAACAGCAACCTATTTTGTTGTCGATTCAGACACATCCTGACAGAACACACCACTTTTTTTTCACGAAATATGCATAGTTTCGAGATTGATAATTTAGTTTTGATCAAGAGATGTTTCACAATCCTATCGCCAGCCGAAAAATATATTTGCGATAACTTTCCAATTTTACCGGTGATATTAACTTCCGAAAGTGTGGAGGACGGTAGTGCAATAGCATCTCCCGTACTAGCTCCGGTGTAACGGTAACATGAATTTATACCACAGACGTCTTGTAGGGCTACTCCCGTACTAGCCCTACAACACGTCTGAGTAGACGTCATACCCTGTCTGATAACGACGCAATGTTAAAAAATTCGAGATCGATTCAGACAACTACCAAACACCAAACGTACCCAAGTGATGGAGTTTTAGAATGCAATGATGTTCACGGACAAAAAAGATTCTTACCTTTAACTAGCGACATAATCAATCAACGGTTTGTTACCGTAAACCTCCTTCAGCATTCACGTGAACGTCAGCCCTTTTATCGGCGCCCGATAGAACCTGAATTATCGCTGCGGGGTTACTCGTGGTGTTTGTTCGATATTAATACTTATAGTAACACCATGTGTTTCCAACAAAATGTAACCTTAATATCATGATGGGTGATGTATATTTAAACATTTCATAAGTCGAACCTTTTTTTCGTTACTTGCGTACACAATTTTTTAACTGTTCGTCAAGTACTGCCTTTCGTCTTCAGACACATTTTTTTTGGTTACGCCTACATTCGTCTTTCCCATTTTTTACGCACCCAGTGTTCGTCAAGTACTGCTTTTGTTATCTCAGACACATTTATGACTAACTCAGATGAAATCTCACAAACTTTATAGTACCCGCACATTTCATGCCATCGGAGATATAAAAAGGAATTGGAAAAACATTTTCAAAATTGGTGGGGCCACTTTTTGATTTCTGAATATGTTCATTTGAAAGACGCTACAAAAGTAAAGATATGATTAAGACGATGGTGATTTCATAAGCTAACGTTAAAGGTGCTAAAATATCATCCAAGTTCTGTTTTGAAAAATCATCGACCGATTCCTTACTACGTTAAATAATGATATAAGAAAACCTTGCGTCATGGCCTGACGGGACGTGAATTTTAACCCATATATGCCACACTTTCCTTCAAATGAAACGAAGATGAAAACAGAAGATTGTTTTTGAATGTATTGTAGTTTGCGGATAAAGTTTCACATAAAATATCAGAAATGGTGCATTCGCATTCACAGTTTCGGTTCAAAATTACAAGGGAATACTACCCAGTAAAGTTCTGCAGCGCCCTCTATTGCATATTGTAAGACTTCCGACCATCATCTGCTTGTTCCTGTTGGAAACATCTTTCAATCCATGGGCATTCCTATATGCTGCTGTCGTTATCACTTTTTCTATCTATCTCAGTCCTGAAAATGTTATTTCTCAATGATTGTTTCCTTTTGTGTATTTGTTGTTGTGTTCCATCGTCCAAACAGCTCTCCTATCGACGGTAAATAATTACCCTTTCTTTAAAAGTAATCGACCCATCTTACGTGACAAAACTGAGGATTGCATTACACTGAAAATAATTCCTCCATTTTTGAATTTCCTGAACTTTGGACTGTTGTTGTCATCTTTGATTTCTAATCTTGGGTCCACTCTTCATTCTCATGTTCTCAATTTAATCTGTTCTCTTTTTCTCTTTTAACAACTTTTAATCTTATTTTTCATTTGCCTTGCCTAGTTTGTATATGTGTTGCCAAAAAAAGGCTCTCCTTGTGTGTTGATCACGGAGAGGCTATACACTGGCAGATTTTGCACTACTAGACTACTGAATAGTGTGTATCCTATGGACTTCCTCCTGCTGACAATACCGACACAAAGGTGAATCCAAAAACCAAGAATCATTTTGCACAGTAAATTTTGGACAATCCGAGGATGAAAACGGGCGGAGTTTGAACTACAATACGGGACAAGCGCTTTTTCTCCGAAACTGCTATCAGACTAAGCGCCTGGGACCGATTTAGTGACCGGTGATCCCCGGATGTGATGGGTTAGCAACCAAGTCATTATTCTCAGCTTTTCATGAAATCGTTCAATCTGCAGAGTTAAAGGTAATAAGAATATTATGATGGATTATGTTATCTCGCCATTCATAGACATGTAAGACTTCCGACCATGAACCTTTAATGTTTCCTGTTTGATACGAAATTTTACTTTTTACTTGCGATACTCTTCACCAATAAACGTTCATTTTTTCCCATCTGGTAAATCGTTAGTACATTTTCCCGATTTTGGCCTCATAAATAGAAAATGTTTTACTCAGCGATTGTTTCCTTTTGTGAAATTTGTTGTGCCTACCAATTCGTTTTGAAACAGCTATCCTAGGACCCCTAAGGCTACATTACCCGTCTTTAAAAGTCATTCGACGGGCGGACAAGTTAAAACTGATTTTATAGCATTACACTCGAAAACAGGTTTCCTCACTTGGACTCGTTTATATATTTTCCCTTTAGGCTACATTTCACCGTCTTTGCACCATCTTCAGTTAAAAATTTTCTAACACAATTTATTGTTAACGTGCATCTATGCAAAGGTAGCCGAATGCGCGTGAACGATACATGATTTCCAATTATACACATAATTACACAAATATATATGAAGAATAATTTTTCACATAAATGAATTGCCAAAAAACAAGTTGAGTTAGTTTACGGGTGAGATTTCGTCAAGGGCGATTTAATCCGGCCACACAAATTCTGAAAAGTAGACTACTTTATTTTGTGAACGACAATGGACTTCCTTCTCTGCGCGCATGCGCAGACAAGGTTCTTCGCAAGCGAACTTTTTTCTTTCTGAATTTTATTATTTAAGTATATGTGTCATTTTGTCAATGATTATCTTTTGGAAATATCTACTTTGAAGGGCGATATATGTATTTAACGATATCACATAGACATTTAAAAAAAGATAACACTTATTGATTCCCGCAGTCTGGAGGGGGGGCCTTGACCTGCGTAGGGGTGACCTGCGTCAAAAGCGGGTGTGCCCCGGGATCTCAAAAACCTGTACCTGTCATACAAGTAAAAATGGCAAGAGCATACCCCATCCTACAATTATGAGGTCAACAAAACCCGTCGGGAGGCCGAAAAAAACCTACCCCGACACATGTATACTACCTCTATATACTTAACATGTTTTGCCCCCTCCACCGGGACCTGCAGCCACATGGCGAGTGAAACTGGAACTTCGTAATGTGACGTCATATCTCCAAAACTGGGGCTGCCGCGAATGAAAGTTGTGATTCTAAAAGTTTATTCGACTATTGCTAAATAATAACGAGACAGTGGATAACCAAAATAATTCGTTTAAGCGGATATTCATCTCATTTGTCGACATAAATATTTACGTAAGTACACAACTTGGTAGTAGCCCCGGAGTCGTCATATAAAAACACTTTCCACACGACCCACACATCTTCACTCACGACGGTATATATTTATATTACCGTCGTTCGCGGCTACGATTCAGGTAGACATTAGAAGCGATGTCAGCAAAAACGTCATCTGTGCACTGTCTATTGTGCTATAATCAGGTCGCGGATCACCGCAGATTGACATACGTCCCTTAAACGAAGTACGTACATCGTTCAACATACGCCGTCCTTCGATCGACGGACGGTTGCAATATGCGCTGGGTCCGGAGAATAATCTAATTTACGATGACTCGCTAACGTTTGTATTATCTCGGGTTCTATTAAATAGATTCATGACATCATTGACTAAATTTAGCTCCCAGAAACGGACCGCCTTGCATCGTAGGAGTTCCCCAACAGCTGATTTCAGTCAAGTGCACTGCTGCGTCCAAGCTCACCGCCGTGTTTGAAGCCGTTAATTCAACCCTAAACTACCATCTTATCTGTTAATAACAGTGTCTGATAATAACTTACATTAAAATGAATTGTTTGACGAAGTTTTATTGAAATTTTATGTCCGCCTAGCTTAAAAACCGACTTTGAATAAATGAGAATGTCTAGTCAACATTGTCAGACGTCAATCGACGTACGCTGCGTCCCTCGATTCAAGTACGAATCAAATAGATGAACAAAGTGCATTTTGGAAGTTTGTCTTGGTTACTACATATTCTTTGTTCATATTTTGATTTATTTATACATAATATTTACCCTCTCTCCTTGTAACTGCAAAGTACTATCCAAAAACCCTTCTCAGTAAGTGATGCGATCCATGCATGTATTTGGATCAAAAACATTGAATTTTGCAAATTCTTATGCATGCTAAGATGAACATGTTTGCGTTTTCCCACATTTTGTAGACAATGATCATTAACCTGCATGCTTTTATTTTATTAACTGAATTCAGTTCAGTTCCTAATCTTCAATCTATTAGTTAGTTATGGAGCAGACATTTTAAAGCATTTATAAATATTTTTGTATCCAACACAGGAATAACTTTCTACGTTTCTACACATGATGGTTACATAACTTGAATCAAATGCTTTATATTGTTGTTGATGAAGTCAAAGTAAAATAAGGTGTGAGTTTGAGTTAAGTAAAATAACATATATTTTGATAATTCACAGAAACCCAAATGGAAACATTTTGGAAGAGCATTTCAGTGTTGGTAGCATTTCTACTGGCTGTTTTTTGGTTCAAAAACACAATAATATTATTCATAATTCCACAGGACTATTCTCCTTAGTGAATTTGGTAAACAAAAAACTAAAATGAAGCAAATACTGTATTGAGACTCTCATTTGTTAAACCAGACCTCGATTTAAGTACGCCATCGTCCTTCGTTTAATGTACGGCGACCTTTGCACCTCAGGTACACTTATAATTTCCACAATATCTGAAGTTGCGGACATACTATTTTATTAGAATTACTTTAAAAGACTAGGAATAAATATTTTATCGGAAGAAAGGAGAATTAATACCCCTCTGTTTGATTAAAAGAAGATCCGATGAAACAATGACACGACAATCGGAAAAAGATCACATGCGTTGACATATAGTCAGCTGATGGAGACTCCCAAAATGACGTAGGTAGGGAATTTAGCATTCTAAATATAGCTAAATGTGTCATGAATGGGGTCACAATCACAGTTGACCAATCAAATATGATGTAAGAAAAATTATGGGAGAGTAACTTAAGCACCCTGTGAATGGCTTAACTGATCTTGTCCGACCGTCGATTGTAGTGCGGCGTACGTTGATCAAGGTACGTCCTTCGTTTAAGGGACGTACGTCAATCTGCGGTGATCCCTGACCTGATAATGGGGAAACCTGTTTTTTCATTTCCTCAGAAAAGGGCTTTATATTGATCAAATCAGACTTTACATGCTTCATGCAGCTAAATCCCCTCCTCAGCTGCAGTGGCCAGAGGGAATACTTGCACAATTTCAATGAGATGCAGGATATTGCTCAATCATTGGCACAGTTCTACATCCACAAAAATGTTAGACCAAAAAATGCTGAGGTGACACTGTGGAAGCAATCAGATGACATGGTGGATGACATTGGTGTCGCAGCCATTCCTGGTCAGCACTGGGCTCAAATATTCCACGATTGTGTAAATCTCACCATATTTATAGGACAAGGCGCAACATCGTACAAGTCTGCCGCGAGTGGGCTACACTTTGACATGTTGCAGTAGCTCTTGCGAACCAAGTACGGGACAAGGTTATGAAACCTGACGTTGGTCTTTGTTGCAGCAGTGCATCATTTTTGCTCTTCTTTAGATAATGAGAGACTCACCTGATGCAGCAACAATGTTGCGAGCATGCCTAAGGTTTTATAGAACGCATGTCAAAAGCAGCTTACAGCCCTAAATTACTCATGGACCACTCTTATTATGAGGGTCACTTACAAACTCAATATGAACCCTGAATGACTTCAAATTATTAATAGAGCTTTCTCATGTCACCATCTCCTTGCAAATTACTAATCAAATTTCTTGTCTTATAAGGCAAGCTATCAACTTCAAATCACACATGGACTCCTCTCATAATGATTGAACTAGAAATCAGCCTCACATGACCCTAGTTATTATTGAAAATTTTATCAAAATCTCTTGCTCCATCTTAAAGAGACTGTTCAGACTTTCAGTCGCTACGTTGCACTGCGGTCTCAGAAAATAGATCCTTACTTCTGCTGTCGCCATTTTTGTTGTTGGAAATTATCCTTCCTGCTTGCCCTGCTTTAATTATGTCAAAAGCAGGTTTAGGGCCTATTGGCCACTTGTTTCATCTTGAAATGGTAGCAAATAATGGTGAAAAGGCATCACTTTACCATTTATTTGCATAAACACTGTGGATACTCTGTTTTTTGTAATTGAAACACTAAGGTATTGTGGTGTACAAATGCTAGATAAAAAGATATGGCAAAATGAGGAGTGTTTTTCTGTATGGCCAGTACATATAAGTGACATCTCATCATAGTGAAATGATTAAGCCTAATCCAGGACACTGCAACAAGGATACTGAATGTACAGTAGTTGATTACACTCTAGGAAATGTATGGCTGCAATATATGAGAGGCGGCTATATATTCCCGATTTGTGTAAAAATATAAAACTTTGTGCCAATTGCCCTGCATAAGACAAAATTACTATGGAATGATTAATTATTTGAATTTCTCCTAATCGCTCACCCCCACCCTGTTATTATCTGTGTTATATATCAATGCTCCACTTTTAGGTAAGAGCAGTGTGGCTCCAGCATACTTACAACCATGGCGCCAGTTGACCAAGTGGGACAGATGATGACGGTAAGTGGACCTATGGGTCATGGTCCACTTCAGCCTCAGCAGCCTGGATCCCGCTCCATCCCCCTCTCCACTCTCATCGAATACATCATCCAGAGGACCTATCATGAACTCTCTGTCTTGTCTGAGCTGTAAGTACACGGATGCTTCATGATTGTTACCTCTCTTTTAAGTTTTTTATTTATACAAAATGTTCAGCTTAATATATATTAACCATATTATATATGAGAATTGGTCTGTCTTGCTACACAATTTTATTTCTTTCTATTGTCAGTTACTTCTATCGAGCTTGATTAATTAATACAGAATTCCATTAGGTCAGTTATATCGAGATTTTGGTGTTTTAAAGACATTTTCTACCTCCAGTGCTTGAAGCCATTGATGTCTTGTTTTTATGTCTTCTGTTATCCACTCTCTCACGAGTTCTTGGCAGAGGGTGAGGGCCACCCTGGAGCACTCGGTGGAGCCTGTTGATTTGTGCATTATGGGGGTGTGAGGAGCTATGTTAGAGGTGGGGTTCGGGAGTGGGGAGTCTTCCTTTAGGACCTTTCTGTTGTACCCAACCTTGCGCCTATCATTGTGTTCTGCAGGTTTATGACACATGGTTGATGGCATTTGTGGGATATTCTCCAAGCATCATAATCACCTTTATCTAGCCACGTCTTGATATCAACTTCATGTTGAGATCAAATTGAACCCCTTTTAAAAAATTTGATTCATTCCCATGTTTTTCACAGATTGCCCCGTAAAACTGACATGGAGAGGAAAATTGAGATCGTTCAGTTTGCGAGCCGCACCCGTCAGTTGTTTGTCAGACTCCTGGCGCTTGTCAAGTGGGCCAATAGTGCCAGCAAAGTGGACAAGTGTGCAGTGAGTCATTTGCTCGTATTACCTACAATTCTTTGCTGTTGGTCTTCATGACTCTGAGGTTCCATGGTTGACATGCATTTGGAGGAAAGTATGTTTGATTCTACCATCTTGAGCAATATGGGGAATGATATCTTATCTCACCATATCCATTCATCACCTGTTTATTATCTCCATTTTTATCTTTAACTAGATGTCACTAAAAAGAATTTACATCTTCAAAAATCCTCTTCTTAGAAAGCACATTGCAATATCATTTTTTCTCATGCTCCTGTCAAAGTTTTTAAACTGCAGTAAGAGATGGTTATCTCCTTGATGCTTTGTTGGTATAGCGAATGTCATCATTCCTGGATGAACAAGCCATGTACTTTGTGGACACAGCTGATCTACTTGCTAGGATGGCCCGGGAAACACTGCTCCATGCCAGGTGATCTGATTAGTGTTTATAATTCTTGTTGGTCGATGGTCTAGATTTAATCTAAGTTGCTTATTTGGTGACAAGTTTATCAAGCAGTCATAACGTCTGGTGCTGCGTTGGCCCATTACTTCTCACCCAAATGAAATAACCTAAGACATACAAAGGCAATGTTAAACCTCTGTGTTTGTGGGCAATGACACGTTGAATTGCATTCTCATCCTCAGTTGACATCATCATTCTCATTCCTCATTAACCAGACATTTACTGCTCTGATCTCTTAATTGAGACCAGCTTAACGCAATATAACGCCATGGATTTCTTATTGTCTGCTTATTTGTGTGTAGTTTGCCAAGCTTCTCCCTGCCTTGTGCTATCGATGTACTCACCACGGGAACATACCCTCGTTTACCTGCATGTATCAAGGTAAGTAAGCAACCTACTCTACCTAACTGGATTTCTGAATCCATGGTAGCTCCAGGTTCACTTCCATGGTAAGTGTTGATGGCATGTTTGAGCCCCAGAGCAACATGGAGGTTTTGGAATAACAGATCATTTGTAAGATCACATGGCTGTTTTTCAGATGTTGAAAGTTGTTTTATGAATAAAGATACTGTGACTATAACATCATTTGCACTGAAGCTTATATTCCACTTCATGATGAAGCTATGTGTCTGCAGGAGAAGATTGTACCCCCTGATCCCATCACTAGGGAAGAGAAGGAGCAGACATTGTCACGACTCAATCAGATCATTGAACACAGACTCGTCACCTCCGACCTGCCCAGACACATGCGCAAACCCACCATCAGTCAGTCGATTTGTTTATTATGCAAACTGTCACTTACAATTAGTCCAAGCATTATAAATTGTTGTTTCCTGATGTGATTTAAAACCCTGGGGGTGTTTCTGTTTTCAGGGAATGGAAGAGTGAAGTTCACTGTTAAACATGAATTTGAGGTAAATCTCAAATGATACATGTATTTTCCGTTCAGACCCTGAGCTTGCTTCACTGTTAACAGTTATTCTTTAAAAAAAATATAACATGACAGCTTTGACGCTGTATATTGTAAATCTCTTTGTGATCACGTTATCATTGTTAACTTCATGCTTGTATTTGTAATTGAACAATGGGGTAATTATTAACTGATATATGTGTGTTAATGATAGGTTACCCTTACTCTGATGGGCGATGGGGCCAATATCCCCTGGAGGTTGTTGGACATTGAGTTCCTAGTCGAGGATCCAGAAACTGGCGGTATGTGTTTCCCTCCTGCTGACTGTGAGCTACAATGGCTGTCAGATATCTAGTTAAATTTGCGGGTAGAGGGTCAAGGGTTCAAGTCTGCTATCCGCTGAAGGCACATGAATTGTATTCATCAACATCTTTTTTTCAATTATTGCCTCTATATAACTTGTTTATGATATGGACCTTATTTTCCATTGTTCATGATCCATTTCAAGCTGTGCGTTGTCTAACAGTCTTCCATCTCAGTGCCAATAGGTTTGTGCTGTGAGGGAGATCTTTTTCAGGGACGCCAATTTTCCGCGGAAATCCGCGGATTTCGTGGCCGCCAGGACCATTTTTGAGATCAATGCAAATCCGAGGAGAAAAATTTGGTGGGGGAGGGGGTGGGGCTTTTGCTTTTTCGGCAAATTTTCCTCTTTTTTTACACAAACCTGTTGGCATCCCTGCTTTTTCTTTCATTTGATTGCTGTAAGTATATTTACAGATGGCAAGGCTCTGGTGCATTCACTCCAAGTGAACTACATCCATCAGTTGGTCCAGTCACGGTTGATTGATGGAGACAAACCGCTTCATGACCTCTATAACTGCCTCCGTATCCTTTAGTTCACACTGTTTAGTCTCACATCTTTACCCAGATGCTAATACATGCACACACTTGCACTCAGCCATCGATACACATCAATAATCTGAAGCTTATAAAAAATGTGGCTTGATCTCCTGATATATAAAGCAACTAAATATGAACTTGCACATTCATGTGTGAATTGTCCTTGACCTTGGCGTAGATTCCTTCTGTCAGTCCCTGCAGCTTGAGGTGCTTCATTCCCAGGTAAGAAAATATTACGCTGGAAAACTGTTGAAGGTGGGGTGGGGGTCACAAATAATTGATGGAATTTTTATTCGGCCTGTTACATTTTCCTTTCACTAACTCAGCCAATGCATGTGGAGAACAATTTGACCAGTTGACATCACTATCTGCCTCCATTCCTATATGTTGACCACTCCATTACTCAGTCATGTTGATCGTGCTAGATCACCATTGTGGTTTTGTGTGTCGTTCAGACTCAGCGATTGATTCAGCAGCGACTGAGAGATCACATCAGGATCGAGGACTACAGCGCCGGTAAATGCCTTGTCATCTCCTACTGGAGGTCAGTACAAGGCTGTGGCTGCGTTATTCTCAAGAAGCATGATTCATTTGAGGCCTACAAAATGTTGATGTTAATGCAATGACCATCTGTGTAATGATAGTAAATACAATGAATATAAATGTAATCACCATTGATGTAGTGAAGATTACCCGATAATGTAATAAATAAATTTCTAGTTTGGCCAGTGCAGGAAATTGTATGTTTTTCCCTCTGTCATTGTTGAGTAATGTTTTTACAGTGACATTTTGTTGTGGTATGTGGTTACAGGGAACCCTTCAGAAGAGAAAATAAACCCTTCTCCCCAGGTAAATGATGGCTTGGTAGACAATGGTTAAGGAAGGGTATTTAACTGCTGTCAAGGGGAACAAGTTGGAGCAAACTTGGAAAACATAGTTCTACTTGTATGGTTTGGCTTCACATGCTGGGTTTATTTAGTGACCAGAGGGCAATAACATTACAATCGTCATCATCATCATCATCATCAATGTCATCATTGTAGTCATCATTTCCATTTTCACCATCATGAGATGAGTGTGTTTTTATTGTAGTGTACAAGTTGAACATCCATGTGGATGAGCAGGAACCAGATAAGCCCCTGCAACTCTCTCACTTCCCTCAGATCCAAGGCTCAGAAAACACACGTGTAGCTCAGGCTATCAAGGTATGATCTACTCCCTTGCTCTGATTATATGTGTTGCGAAAAGAAACTTACATTGACCAATTATAAAGTGGAAAAACAGTTGTTTAGTTGGATGGTAACACATAGTAATGTTTGGTTGGTGAGGAGCTATTGTATTGGTATCATCTCCTGCACAACAAGCTATTGGCCTTCGTATGAAATAGGACGAAGATGGAAACTAACTCTGGTTAATAACCAGTGTAATATCTGTTTGGCTTTTTAACAGTTTTTACCGAGCCTGTGTAAAATTCAATCCCCTGTGTGTTTTACAAATGATCCAAACAAATTTTGTGGGTAAATTTTCCTCTGCATATTAATTTACATGTGATATGATTGATAGAATTCTTGATGCATTGGTATATAATATAATTGATGTGTATCATTTCCTGTGTCAAATTGTGATTGACAATATCTGATTGTGATTGACAATATCTGATTGTGATTGACAAAATCTGATTGATTCATATTGATAAATCAATCCCCTCCATCACTTCTTTTGATAAGACTTTTTGATAGAAAATGAAACATGGATCACTGGCGTCGTCCTTTGTTTGCTTTCAGAGTGACCACCTGTCGCTGGAGAAGCTACTGGTTCACACCGTACAGATCCGCAGTGTGGCCAAACTCAAGGTAGGTCGCATTCTCCATTGTTGTCTTGGTTGTCATATATTTGTCAGGAATTGTGATGAGTGAGTTGGTTAGTGTTTGGACCCATCATTTATGATAAATCTGCTTTAACATGATCCTCCTGAATCATTTGTTATGCATTGCTTGCCATTATGACCTCATCGTAGCGTTATGATGACATTTTTGCGTTGTATTGATTTGTTGCATGTGTGTCATGCAGGACTTGGAGAGAGAATTCAGACTGATTGCCCCTGCTCCCTGTGAGTATCATTCCAACACACAGATTTTGACAAAATCTCAATATATGTGTATGAAATATAATTCTCCTATAAATGCTGATGAGCTATGGTTTGGGAAGGGCAATGCACAATGTGTCTGTTGCTTTCATATGTCAATAGGTAATATGGTTAAGTCACATCCATTTCATTGTTATTTTGGCTATAACATTCAGTTCATCACACTCATGTTGGTTTCAGGTGAGATCCGAGACTTGCCTACAGTCCTCTATGTTCCGATTGTCAACCCGTCGATGGAAACCGAGAGTCTCTGTATCACGGTGAACATTATAACGGGGAACTTCATGACATCTGTCAACGGACGGAGTAAGTTGTTGCTATTCATACGCATCAAAACATTCTTAAATGTTTGTCCTTGTTATATTTTATCATGGTGAGGCTTCTCCAAATTATCTTTGTCCATTTGGTTTCTGTGTACCAGTGTGTCGGTCAATGCTATTTGCATTAACTTAGAATTGATAATTTGTCTGTGTAAGATGGAGGTGCAGATTGTGAATATACAAAAGAAGTGATTATTTAGTACTGTCATGTATGTATGTGTGTATAGCTTCTGACACCACAAGTGACATTGAAGACTGTATTAATGGGGATAGGAAAGGATTACGGAAACACCTGACAAGTCTCAGGTAAGTTTAAGTCATACCTTCACACTAAATGGCCTAATTTTCATGATAATCTTACACTGGTTGATAGCAGTTCTTTTAAATGAGGAAAAAAAGATATCACCTGACATAGATATCATTAAAGTTCAGATCCGTTATCTTGGTTATTTTTATGGCATGGGTATAGGTTTTCATTCCTTGTTTTTTCAAGAGGCTACAGTAATAATTTAACCTGACCACTTCTCATTTGCATATTTTTCAAATAAAACATTAAGTTCTCGTAAAAAATTTGATGATTTGGCAAGAAAGTACTGCGATGTAGACCTTTTTTGCAACATGACAACAGTAATAACACAGTCAGAAATACCCAATATCATCGAAAAAAGCTTCCTTAAACTTATAAATGGCATTATGTTTCATTTAATTACTTCAATTTATGACATTTTTGTGTTGGTATCAAAATGTGTTGAATTGCGAAGTTAATCATCATGTATTTTTTTGGTCATAATCAGGATGTGGTTAGCATTGGAGCGTTGTAAGTGCTCGATCCAGCACCTACAGGTGCCTTGTCTCTCCTACCTGCCCCTCGTTAACCTGTCTCTCCACCCGCTAGAGACCATGGGACCTCACAAACTCTTCCTCAAACTGCCCAAGGAACAGAACAGCTACTTGGTGAGATCTGTCACCAATTATCTCCTTACCATTATTTTATTGCCTCTGTAACTGCAGGCTTATATTATTTACCAGCCTGATGGTTCTAAATTTGAAACAAATTTGAGAGTGCAATGTCGGCACTGGAACAGAGATCGTATCATCTTTATCAGCAACAGCATCTCGGGCAACATCGTTATCATTCATGTCATCAAAGCTGGAAAGATTTCACCTTTGAAATAATATCCATTCAAAAAAACAATTTCTGTAAAGATTGCCCACTATCTCCCTGGGTATTGAATTGGGAGCAATACCTGCTATTTGTCCTGTCTGTTGGTTGCAGGTTGTGCGTGTGGATGAGAACAAGCGACGTGTTGTCAATTTCAGATACTACCTGCTTCAGTGTCAGCCCAGCAGCTTGGAGGAGGAGCCATTGGCTCCTCCCCCTCCTTCTCTGTCGTCTGGGGAACCCCAATCAGACACTCCTAAACCAAAAGTGTTCCTCAAAGCAGTGACATTCATTGAATTAGACAAGTGGACTTCTACCAAAGGCCCATACTCAAGACTATTTGGTAAGTGTTAATGTTGTGAATGCCACCCGTACAATTGACTTCAATTGGTTGTACACAAATGAAGTTTTTCATGTATCTTATCCTTGATCTTCTTGTTGCGTTGAAAATTACCATTTATTATTATCCCCTTCATCTGGGATGATATGACCAGCATGTGACATTGAAACTTTGCCTGTCATTTTATAATCAGAACCAGAGGCAGAGCACCAAGTCCCCTGAGTCGCAAACGTAAACTGCTCCTTGGTGAATCCTCTGAGGCTGACGAGAGCATCGCAAAGAAGCCACGTGGCTCCCCCTACTTCCTGCCAGAGCTCATCCACATCCTGTCCATGTGTGAGGACAGGATGCCGTTTGCTATTCTAGCCACACAGGTAGATTTTAGCTTGCCGACCGCAGCATGTGAACTGTTGCACTTCACAGTAGTGGCTGTAATCATGTCTTTCATATGTTCTCAGCCATTTTAAGATTATTTCAAGCAATAAACAAAATAATATTGAATGAAAAGTATATTATTTAGTATAATAATTAGGATTTGGGGGTGGGGGCGGGGTTGTGTTTTTTCTATAGCAATTTAATTGTTAATTTGAGCATTTGCTCTCTCCCTCTTCCCCCGCTCTCTGAGATTACATTCGCAATATCATGAAGTGATTGTCTGTACATGTGTGTATGTATGCAGCTGGAGAAGTTTGGTCTGTACCACCAGGGTGTGCGTGTGGAGGGCGAGGGAGCTGGTCTGACCTTGAGCCTTGTTAAGTAAGTGGCTTATGACCTACTTAATCAGATGTAATCAGGTGTTTTTACTAAGATTTAACCTTAACTGGGGTAAAATGTTTGCAGTCGGGGCTGAGAGATTGACGACATATTTAATCATAGTGGCTTCTTGTCATCATTATCATCTACATTATCATATACATTATCATCATCATATATTTATCATTATTTGTTGATAGTTTAATCCCAGCCCTTCTCTGTGTCATCATCATCATGAACAATATAATGAATCATCTGTCCATACATTACATTTTGATGCAACCTTGTAGTAGCATCAATGAAGATACAGCCCTTCGACTACAGAAGGATTTGCTGAGCTGTAAATTCCGGATTCAGCGGAAGGGATCCAGGATCTGGCTGGTAGAGGTAGGTCGTACTTTGATCACACAACCTAACAGCAGTTAACTTCTTGTTGATTTCAATTCAATTGACTTCAGAGACTGACAACAGAGATTGGATGGAAGGAAATCACAAGGAATTGTTTTCCTTGCTATCAATTACGATTGACTTCATCTTGACAACAAATGTGAATTTCCAGGGATTTTTATCAATTGCTATCAATACGATTGATATCTTTTTGGTTATAAAAATTGCATTGTCAATAGTAGAACATTCTTTGTCCATTTTCTAATGGGAGTTAAATGCTATTGAATTTATAGAATCGATGTTCTTGTATGTGAATGGTGATATACCGATGGATTATTGTTTTGCAGTGCCTCTTTGCCAACTGCCCCTTACAGAGCACCAACTCACGGGAACAAGGTAATCTATATGTTGATGCCTTGTTCACTGGCCCAGTAAGGAACATATGGAATGTAAACTGTTCAGTATGTGGCTATTAATGCAGAATGCTTAATTGGATAACACATGTGATATATGCGCCAAATGCCGAGATAGATATGAACAATGCAGTGTGATTGTTCTATTATGAAAATGATGGACAGTTTTATATGAAATACAAACACAATACTCAGCACGTTCAATGTCAATGATGTTAAAATTGATCTAAGCAGTACATCTCCTACGATTTACATCTGACATGATCCTGTTGTGTGTGTCTCACCTGCACTCAGGCCCTGTCCATTGCCTCTACTTCACCTATGACCTCTCCAGCTCGGACGCCATCAGTAAGGTGGTAGAGAGCTTCCTGGATGACTGGACAGCCGTTGCACATCTCTACCAGGCTGTCCTGGACTTCTCACAGGCCATACAGGGTATACATTCAATATATTAATGCAATCAGTGACCCAAATTAACTCGAAGATCTTTATATTCTTTGAAAATATTTATGTAGTCTTTGATGAACTCAGTAACCTTTATGTACTCAGTTGTTATGTTCTGGTCTTGCTGCACACCTTTGTAATATAAACCTCTCAAGGAGGCGACTGCAGCTCGTTGCGTTCAACCTCAAAACACTTAAATAACGACATGCTGCCGTTTATGGTCATTCCCTTAGTGATAGGGAATGACGTTTATTTTGTCACATACAACAAGGTATTGTTACAATTTTACATACAGACATTTTCTTATTTGACAGTGACATGAACCAAACAATACCTTGTAAAAGAGTTGTGAATTTGTATTGCCATATATGGTCATTCCCTTATAAGGCAGGGGATGACTTATGCTTAGTCTTTCCCAATTATTTGTTTGAAACATGAATACATCACTAATACATAACAGTAACAACATACAAATCACCATATGACATATTTAAAGATTCCTTAAACTAACTAAGTACACTGGGTGGAATCTTTTGCAAGTGAGGTTGGCAGCAAGGTGGGGCCAAAACCGGCCTTACATAGGAGGTGTTGAGGGAGGTGGTGGGAAACTTTTGGTGTGAACTCGATGGAAGGAGCGTGAAAAAGAGGCTGCGGTTAGCGGGAAGATACTGCAGCTTATCATACGCTATTGGTCCAGGCAGGTCACGTGGGCGCTCCCGCCCTGGGACTGAGTTATGTAATAACTATTTTCAGGTGGGAGATAAGAGAGGACACCTGACCTTAACATCATCGACCTTCACATAAATCTTGTTACATTCACATGTGACCTTTATGTACTCAGTTGTTAGAGATAGAAGATTCATTTTTTCATGTCTCAAACAACCCATACAATTTCTGTTGCATTGCCAGCATTGACTCAAATAACTAGCATGTATTTGATAATAAAAAGCAAGCTAATGGACCGATGAGCTATGTTGGCTGGCCTCTGTGACTTGGATGTCACTTTGTGTGTGACAGAAACCAATCAGTTCCAAGGTGCTGTGGAGATAAAATCCTTCACCTACAAAAGGCTGACACTGGCATATGGTATCAACAAGTCGTACACAGTGAGTAATGTCCCACCTGCTTCATGGAGCCATCACACAGTTGTTGCTAATCATTTATTTTTTATTGTTGTCTGGACTGATACAACTTATATCATATTAAGTCCTACTGGGAATTAAAAGTCCAATTTTGAGACAAACAAGTGTTATTAAGAGCATTGTTTAGCCTTCTACAGGCAGTTTGGCTGTTTCTCTGTGTGTATTGCATGACTCGCTGTGTGTACAGGCCTCTATACAGTACCTCACTATAACCCAGCAGTTCCATGTCACCCTGGGGTCATGTGGTGCTGCGTCTGTGGCTAACTGTCACACTCTCCTTCTCACTCACCTACAGAATGATCTGAATACCACCGGCTCATTGGCACAACTCATGCAGGTAACAGGCACAACTCATATATATAACAGGCACAACTCATGCAGGTTACTGGCACAACTCCCACAGGTAACAGGCACAACTCATATATATAACAGGCACAACTGATGCAGGTTACTGGCACAACTCCCATTGGTAACAGGCACAACCCACAGAGGTGACAGGCTTAACTCATGCAGGTAACAGGCACAACCATCACAGGTAACAGGCACAACTCACTCAGGTAACTGGCACAACTCACTCAGGTAATTGACACAACTCACACTGGTAATTGGCACTGCTCACAGGTAGCTGGCACAACCCATTCAGGTAACTGGCACAAACTCACACAGGTAACTGGCACAAACTCACTCAGATAGCTGATGGAACTCACACAGGTAGCTGGCAAAACTCATACAGGTAACTAGCACAACTCACACAGGTGGCTGACACAATTTACCCAGGAAACTGACATTTCTGACACAGCTGTCCTGTATTACTTGACAACTGGCTTACATAACTGGTACAGCTCTCTTCCATAACTTCATGGTCAGTCATGCTAGTTTGATGATTCTCAAATTTGTCAGACACATTATACCTCACACATCTTTTTTTTTGTGATTTGGGGAAGCAGAGGTCATCTGTGCTTGCTTATCATGTCAGGATGACTGGGCCCTTATTGCTCTGTGCCTGTGGTTATCAGATCCTGGTAGAGACGTGGTCTCTCATGTCGTCAGTAGGAAAGCTCAACCTGGCTCCTCAACTGGCTCTCTCCACGGTGAGTTCTATCTGGTGATCACTTGACCTGGTGTCTCAGTGGTATCTCAATGGACCCCAGTATTTCATTTCTATCTAGACATGCGTGCAGATTGAATTCATGTTGTGGCATTGATGCATGGTTGCTGGGAAGCACCTGTAATGATATCAGAACTATCTGGAAATTGCCTGTGGAGGAAAGAAGAATGCATTGTTACACAAGGCAGTGATTCATTTGTATTTAGAACTTTGTTTACCCCTTAATAATGATTTTGGGTGCTTGAAGAAGACCATATTCTTTTGAGTTCCCCAGAAACAGTGTAGATGATGGTCCATCTTTGTGTCATTGATTTGTTTCCATCTCTGAAGGTGTTTGATCCTTGTGATCTCTCTAATCACTGTATGTACTGTCTGCATAAAGAAGGTGACGCAGCCTTCACCCAACTTCACCCTGGTTCCCCAGTCGTCCACCCACCTGCGGCTTATATTTCGCAGCTTGTATTGCCTCGACCTCCATTGTCGGGCAGGGAGACTCGTGGCAATACGTGATGGCGCCTATAGTATGTATGACACGAGTAAGGTGGTGGGAGGTCTCACGCCCACTCCAGGACTAGTGGTTAGTATCATGATTCCTTATTGCTTTGTTCTATAAAGAAGAGGGGGGCACTCCTGAATAAAACAATTGCCTGTTATTCCATTTTATATATATATATATATATATATATATATATATATATATATATATATATATATATATATATATATATATATATATATATCCTTTAGAGGAGTTGGGTGTCATTTGTCTCATTTTCACTTCCTCTGAAACATTCCCCAGAATTCATTTCTACTTGTGTGCCCACAACAGGCTTTCCTGAACCTATTTGTCGACGAGTCCGTATCATCCAAACATACACGGCGACGCTCAGTTACAGAAGATGACAACCCACCATCCCCTGTTGGCATGGATACAATGGACAACTTCATGTCATCACTGCCCAGTACAGGTAGTTCCAGTCGGGGGCCTGGGGGAGGCACTAGGGGCGGGGATGGCGGGTACCGCTTCCCCATGACCCCTCCATCCAACCCTCACACACCTGCTTCACCTAGCGGTGGTCGTTTAGGACAGGTGAGTTGTTTCCAGAAAATACAGGTGTAATTTGATAATTTGTTTAGGACAGGTAAGTTCATCAACAAAATACAGGTTTAAAGTGAAAAGCTTCTTTTCATCTCTCATCACATGCTTGATATCTGCACTCTTAACACATCTGTACTTTTCAATATTTCATTTGTGTTGTTAATCACCATGGTGATGATTGTTTGCAGCCTCATCCCAGCCCGTCCCACGTGGGTGCCAGTTTCCCACTGGCCTCTCCACCCTCCCTCCAGCACATCATCGCCCCCTCCCCGTCCAATGTAATGGCTCCCTCACCGGGTGCCCCCAACCCCTCACCATCAGCATTCATGCCTCCACCATCTCCTTCCTCACTGGGAATCCACATGTCACCTGCCACACAGTTCATCTCCCCACAAGGTGAGTGCAGCTTGTTAACCTGTGAGTGATTGCAGGATTCTGGTATGTTTGATCTATCATTAACATTGCTGTAACCTTTGAATGCTAATGCTGGTGTATGACGCCATTTAGAATACCAGTTAATATGTAACACTCGTTAACTTCTTTAGTATTTCAGGTGAAAACCACTTGGCAACCTGTAATTTCTTATGTATTACATCAGAATAACCATTAAGAGTTTCACCTGTGAACAGATATTGTCATAACTGATAATTACTGTGATACAAATCTGTAGATAGGCACATTAACTAGCATGTTTTGAATGTGTAAGGGAAGCCACTCACTAAATTCACCTGTCAAGCAAATACTCACCCACCTTATAACACCACTGCTTGCTGCTCAAACATTGACCTCTAATTGACCTCTATCCCTCTCTTCTCTTCTCTCTCTACCTTAATCACTAGGTATGATAGACGGTAGTGGCTCACCATTCCCTGTCACCAGCGGGGGAGGCGGAGGGGGCGGGGCTAGTTTGACTATGCCCTCCCCCAGGGCAGGGAGTGCCTGGCCCCCTTCCCCCAGCGTGCAATCAGGAGGACCCTCCTCTGCTCCGCGCTACATCGCCCCCTCCCCAAGCCTCCCTCCCGACCTCCACCTCCTCTCTCCCCAGAAGGACCTCGATCGATTGTGTGCCTCATCAGCATCAGGTGGGTTTGTCATCGGTAAATTGGGAGCTCAGGCATGCTTCATGCAACAGTCAATCAACTGGTCATTTGGAATCTCGATGAGCCTGTCTGTATCCCATTGATTGATGATTACCATATTCAATGATTCTGGGTGGAAATGAAAGATAAGACATTGAGTCAAGGATTGTTTAAAAGAAAACAATTGTATCATCTCAATATATTTTTGTCAAGCTGTGGTATTTTTTTAAAAGCACCTATAAACACAATATATTAAAGTCCTTTTTTATGCTTACTTTTGCCTATTTCCTTTCTATTCTTTCACACATTACTAACTTATAATGCTTGATGGCTTCTGTAAGTATTGCTACATTCTTAATCAAATAGAATGATTAAACCCTGTTTAATGTGATGCATGTCATATATGCCAAGGGAAATAACAAACAATTAATTGCATGTCTACCACACTTGCTGAGTCATTTTTGTGGCCCCAACGGAATTGATATAATGATATCACTCGTCATGAATATGTTCCTATAAAACATGGTATACTCCCTGTCTATATAGTCCCATAGCATTTCTATCTATGTCAGCAGTACTGAGTCCACCCTCACGTATCCTGCCCCAGAAGTCCTGGGCTGCCTCCATACCCACACTCCTCTCTCATGATGCCCTCAACAAGCTCCTCTCACCTGGACCTCCACCGGGTGCCTCCATGACCTCACTGCAGTCAACTGGACCTCTCACCTGCCCTCTGGAGCGCTTCCTATGCTGCTCTTACCTCCTTAGGCACCTCAAGCGTATCATTCCCTCCACGGAGAATGTGAGTGCTCTAGAGATTGCTGCTTTCCAGTATATTGTTACTGATATTGCATCAATGTTTCTGACATTTAAGCTAGTGCATTAAAATATGTCTTTACAAAATGCTGTAGTTCAATGGTAATACGAATTGCATTGACTACAAGACCACTGTGTCTCTGCTTGTGAAGCTCACCCAGGTAGTGTGTAATGAGCCAGGGGTGGTTATCTTCAAAGGAGAGACGCTACAGCTACGAGTCCAGCTTAATCCCGTTACTCTTCAATCACTGCACCTCATTGCTACGCCAAACAAAGGTATATCTACACCTCTTGCATTGTTTAGGTGCACTCATTATTTAGATTCAGGGACCAACCATATTTGTCAATTGAAACTGCAGCTATCAGAACACATACTGCAAATTCTCTCTTGCCAAAATATAGAATCTGGTAGAACCTTTGATTAGAGAGGCTATCATTGACCTTGACCTTATTTTGAAGGTCACATTCTTGGTTTTAGAATCCTTCAATCTGATACATTTGAGAGGCACATTTTGTCAATATGGCTGGTAGAATTTTATAGATATACTTGCTAGCACATTTTGATGTTAGAGTGTTTGATTGGAGGTCATCCTCAAATAAGAGTTTTGTGAATATGTATCGATGGTATATTTTCTTTTCCTCAAATTGCACATGAACCCCTCTTTTTTAATGGTTTCTTGTAAACTACAATTCACCCTTGCATGACCTTTGACCCCTGTGTTATTATTGAAAAACTCGCTAGAACAATGTAAACCCTGTTGGGCTTTTGTTTTGATGGCCCATTTTCTGATAAAGTAAGCTTCCAGCGTTATGATCAAATCGGGTGATAACGTTTAATTGAATTCTTGTTAAAATCAGCAGAGCATCTAGGACTATTGGTCTCTTGTTTGTTGGACCATTTTCTTCATTATTTGTCCATGATACTGTCATAGAAACTGGAATGTTTCATTCGTTTTTTGACACCTGTTTCACCATCCACTTCCTAAATGTGACAGATCTCCCCAGTAGTAATTGGGACAGTGAAGAAATACAAGTACTGGAGAAATTCTTTGAAGCCAAGGTGATTTATTTTGGATGTTCTCATTGGAAGTTGTTGTGTTCATTTGACACTTAGGAATGCATGATATAGCATGCCATCATCACCGTCATCTTCATCCTGTATTGTTCTCATCATCACCTCCATCTTCATCCTGTATTGTTCTCATCATCACCACCATCTTCATCCTGTATTGTTCTCATCATCATCACCACCATCTTCATCCTGTATTGTTCTCATCATCACCACCATCTTCATCCTGTATTGTTCTCATCATCACCACCATCTTCATCCTGTATTGTTCTCATCATCATCACCATCTTCATCCTGTATTGTTCTCATC
Organism: Urechis unicinctus; assembly: GCA_034190875.2. NCBI lineage: Eukaryota > Metazoa > Annelida > Polychaeta > Xenopneusta > Urechidae > Urechis > Urechis unicinctus. The sequence goes on along the minus strand of CM067345.1, from coordinate 23,582,672 downwards.
ATCACCACCATCTTCATCCTGTATTGTTTCTCATCATCCGCCATCTTCATCCTGTATTGTTCTCATCATCATTCATCTTCATCCTGTATTGTTCTCATCATCATCACCACCATCTTCATCCTGTATTGTTCTCATCATCACCGCCATCTTCATCCTGTATTGTTCTCATCATCATCACCACCATCTTCATCCTGTATTGTTCTCATCATCATCACCGCCATCTTCATCTCTCATATTGTTTCATCTGTATCATCATCACCACCATCTTCATCCTGTATTGTTCTCATCATCATCACCACCATCTTCATCCTGTATTGTTCTCATCATCATCACCGCCATCTTCATCCTGTATTGTTCTCATCGTCATCACCATTGTCATCAATATCACTACCACATTTGCTGCCCCTGGATGATGCAAATCTTTAATATGGATGTGAATCACCCTATTTGATCAACTCTTTGAACCACCATCTTCATCCTTGTCATATGCCCTTCTCATCATCAGTGGCCTGCCATCAACACACTGTCATTGTTCTCATCATGGGAGCACCACTCAGAATCCTCAAGGACTTTGTCCAGATCATGCGCCTGGAAATGGTCAGTTTGACTCTTGATTCATGCATGCCATTGTTTGTTTGTTAGTTGTATCGTTGAGTCATAAGATTTACTGATATCATTCAGTCATCATTTTGAACTCTACATGTTGTCATGTCATTACATTATTGGCAGTATGTGATTGGGTTGGTCATTGATGCCCTGCACATCACACTCCTTTTATGATCTTCATCATGTGTCATGTGTTGCGGCGTCATCATCATCAGCCCGCCATCTTCATCCTGTATTGTTGTGTCTTACCATGCCTCACAACATGGTTAATGTTACCTTTCCTGGTTCCCCGGCCATCGTCATCAAGTCCAAAGTCTTCTTATTCATCGTCATCAAGTCCAAACCCTCTGTCTTCATCCACCTGTATTGTTCCCATGTGTTGGTCCTCATCATCACATACACCATTCAATCCTCAAGGACTTTGTCCAGATCATGCTTAGCTTGAATGGCATGTGTTGTCTCTGTGATTATTATTACTACTCAAAGTAGCTTATTCATCTTATGAGTAAACTCATTGGTGACAGATTGAGTGGTTAGACTTTATGTTTCGTTTGTGTTTGTTTCTTTGATATTTGTCACTGGTTCCTGAAGCTATAAATTCTGTTGGCATCAAAAAACATGTCATTCTGGGTATATTACTGGGATGTATACATGCTGTGGTGGTTATATTACTGGGATGTATACATGTTGTGCTGGTTATATTACTGAGATGTATACATGCTGTGATGGGTATATTACTCGGATGTATACATCCTGTGGTGGTTATGTGGTGGTTATATTACTGAGATGTATACATGCTGTGGTGGTTACATTACTGGGATGTATACATGTTGTGCTGGTTATATTACTGAGATGTATACATGCTGTGCTGGTTATATTACTGGGATGTATACATGTTGTGCTGGTTATATTACTGAGATGTATACATGCTGTGCTGGTTATATTACTGGGATGTATACATGCTGTGGTGGGTATATTACTGGGATGTATACATCCTGTGGTGGTTATATTACTGAGATGTATACATGCTGTGCTGGTTATATTACTGGGATGTATACATGCTGTGCTGGTTATATTACTGGGATGTATACATGTTGTGCTGGATTTATATTACTGGGATGTATACCTTGATAGTATGTGTGGCTACTGAGAGTGTTGTCCTGGTGACAAAGCTCTCATCACATTTGTTGCCTTGGTTACAGCTTCAGCTGACCCCGACGACAGGAGGTGAGGCTATTCAGGTGCCAATCCTTTACGAGATGACCAACAACCAGACGCAGATGATGGAGCAGCAGTCTGTCCCGCCCACTCCAGCTTCCATAGCCATCTCGACCATGTTTAAACGCTTCTCAGAGTTCAACCAGAAACCAGCCGATTGCACGATATATCCCGCCATACGGGAGCTGCTGTCGAATCTGACCGTCAATCAGCCTCTGACGCAGCCGGGTCAGCAGCAGCAGCAACCCATGTCTATGTGAAGCAAGGAGCATCTTAGACAGACAACTCTCTTTAATCCATCAATTATAGCAACTGATGTCAATGTTAAGGGATGGGGCAGGTGGAAGTCGCTGATTTATCAGAGAGTGGGCGGGGTTGTGATGGGAGTTGTCAATCAAATGGTGCACTTGGGCGGAACAATGAAACTATTTCTTGTAAGATATGCCTGTATATGTTTCTCTATTTAACCATACATTTTCCCCTTTGCTTTATGTGTGTGGGTGTGTGTGTATGAATGTGGTCTAACCAGTGTATGTAATTAGACTAAAGTAGTCACCTATCTACCTGTATGGCAGGATGATGTTGTCCTAAGTAGGATTTCAATCTAATGTTTTTCTCTCCAGTGCTGCCCAATTGATCATGGTACCATACAACTGTTTATAATTCATCTGCCTTAGTATCTGAATTACCCTCCAGATCAGGAAATGCAGGATACATGGTAATCTGTAGTCACTAGACTCCATCAACCAACCTGTTTACATTTAGCCTCCATATGATAGATTGTAGGTGGAAAAAAAATATTTTGTTGATATCTATCAAAGCCTAGAGGGAATGCTGTATGTAAATAAAACGTGTTCAGTATCAGATTGTCTTATTTGGATGCATTTTATGGGCTTGGTGATCTGTCTTGGCTCGCTCTGCCAGGGGATTGAGAGTTCAGCCTGTCGGCAGGTAGAGTGATAAAGTCTATGTCTGGAGATTAAGGCTAGCTCACTAACGCTACTAACTGCGGTCCCATAGCTGATAGGAGTATTTCTCAGTTTCACGGAAACGACAGCACGGTCTGCTCTGTGGCGGTAGTGTAGTGGACATTGTACGGCTCATAAAATAAGCTGGAATGTCATCACCTAGTGGGATATGGAGCTGTTCGAAAACTGTTATCTTTGTCACTAGCGTTTGCTTATATGTATATCTGTACGTTTGTTTAAAAAAAAAATTCTCGCAATAGAGGTAGCAACTTACAAAAAAAAAATAAATGGTCGGCATCAATGATGTGCAGACGTTTTGTTTTTACCTTGACTGCGAGCTAAGGTCAATGTCATTGAAAAAGTTAAAATCTGGAATCCCAAATATCTTTGTGGATAATGATTTTCACACAATTTACATTTTGTAGCTAGATTAAATTGCAAACTTTTGTAAAATGTATGTTTTGATAAAAAAAATTACTGGTCTTCCCAAGCATAGTCTGCGTCCCAGACTCCAGGGGTTCCGCTACGCTTCTCGCCCTAGAATCTACGACCAGACAAGGTCTAAAACTGGCGCGTCCGAATATTCATTAGACACGTTCGTTAATCTTCGTGACCAATCAACGCAAAGGTTGTGACCTGGATTGACCTTAATTGCACATGTCTGGCTCATGAAACTGGCTTGGGATACGCACCCTCGGTTTTATGTGACGTCATGTACATTGTTGTGGTCTGCGTCCAATGAGAACACATTGAATGTCTTCTGGAGTTATGTGGCGTCCCAAAAGTTTAAATTGGCACCACAACAAGCGCTTTAATCGCTTAGCGGCACGATAGTATGTTTACGTAATAGTCAGTTAAAAAGAACCAGTTGTGTGTCTGCTTCTCTCGCCGACTGTGTGATTAACAGTGCCACTCAGCGCGAAACAACAAATCGGGGCGTAGTAGAATGTGTGCCCGGCTCATAAAAATCACTCGTCCGGTTGGACAAGTTCTTCGGAAATTGTACAACTGACCAATGAGAGACAACGACTCAAAAGTACCCGAGAGTGACCGAGAGACACGGCTTGTGATTGGGGCATCCCAAATCTGGGATGCCTGTCCAGTTCAAGACATTGAGGTCCCCTAGACCTGAAGGTGAGACTATTGAATATCAGTTACATGTAAACAGCGCCCGCAGCCATCAGGCAAGGGGACCTTGACTATCCGAAGCACCTGAGGTCAAAAAGTTGTGGTATCAGTCCCAAAGTCCACAACAGTTTCATGTCCGATGTTAATAATAATTGGGTAGCGTATTCTCCGTGACAGCATAAAACACATCCTGAGATTTCGTGCATGTCGATGGCATCACTTCCAGTTGCAAAAGCATCAATATTTCCAAAAAATGACACAAATTCAATGCTTAATATCTGTGCGCATGATAATTTAATTTTATTCATATTCTGAAAGTGTTATATAATTGTAAATTTTTTTGTAATATATGTAATTTAAACTAATGCATTGTTTAAAGAATTCTAGCAGGTCGAAAATTTCTGGTAGCCAAATCTCAACAATTTAATTTAACATTTAATTTTTACTAATTGTAGTCAGATTGTAAAAAAAATTAACATTTTCTGAAAGCTGAATCAATAATCAAACTTTTGTAATGGACATATTCGTCATTGTCAAAGCACGTTGAGTTGGGGGGGGGACCTGTCTCAAAAAAGTTGGGCGAGTTGTTGTTATAGACAGCGCAAGTCTAATCCTCAATTTTATCTAAATCGATTAAGTCAAATTTAAAACGCAACTGTTCTCTTAATAACCGTTTTTTCCGTGGTAGATGGTCGTATCGTAAATTTGTTGTCATTTGGAGGAAGCCTATTCAATTCTGAACATGTGATTAAGTATTGTTTATAGTAAACTATAGTAAGTTTTCTCACAAATTAAGCTTAAAGTTCAGCAGGTGTCATTTCTGCTGGGTTTTCACTAGTTACCTCTGCGGTAAGAAGCTTGGTCCCTTGTGACCATCTACCCTTGTATTGACTATTGGTCCTGTAACCAAGTGGCATGTTTCATCATTGCTGGTGTATCAATTAGGTGACAAGGTGATCTTAATGTAAGTCAGATTTTACTGTAGGAATTATATCTTCAACTTCCAGTGTAACCTCGCCAAGACGAAAAACATTGGGTCTGGGCCAAAGTGGACGCAAAAGCGGGGAGGTCGCTAAAGTGAGGTCCGGCTTGCATGTTAAGTATTGCGAAATTATAAAGTGAATAGTAAGAGCAGGGTGGTCGCCTAAGTGGGGTGTTCGCTTAAGTGGGGTGGTCGTGGTGGTCATTGGACGAGGCTCTGCTGAAATACAATGATAGCGTTACTAGGTTCTGGGCTTCTAAGTTGTTAATCAATTATTCGTGCACATCCGTCCACATACATGTTATAATTGGGGTGTGGAGGAGTTAGAATTCAGTCACGATATCCCGCTTGTCATGTTATGAGCCACGGTATTCAGATATACCCAATTCTAAGGCACCTTTTCCGTTCGTCTGGTTCATGCACAGGAACTAAGTTAGACTGTTCGCTTTAATAAACCGAGGTCTTTCTCTGAAGCTCTGTAGATTCAATCTAGCCTCTCCAAATTACACATGGATCCCTTATCTTAATATATCATTGGAAGCAGAAAATCACCTCTACATGACCTTTAGCACTTATAATTGAAAATAATTTGGGGAATTGTAAAGGCTGTTTCTAATATAAAGCCAGCAAGACATTTAACAAGATTTACAGAGACCATGATGTCATTCTCAATGTCACAACTTCAAATATAGAATGTGTGAACTTGAATCTTTCGAGTGGAAGGTCTTGTCACTAAAGCTAGTACAATGGTATTATTGCACTTGTTAACACCTCTTGATAATGATATGCTTCTCATGCGATTTAATGTGACCAGTCCGTCCATCTGTCTGTCTGTCCAGTGACATTGACCTTACCTCAAAGTGACCCCCTCCTGTAAGAAATATCTGATACGCTTAGCTACACATTATAGCTTGCCTCTATCATATGTTTCAATCAAAAAGCCAATTTACCTTACTTAAAGGCTTTGTGAATCTATAAAATGTGGCAGTTTATTCAATGTTATATCGTGACCGTTATGATTAGTCTTGTCATGATATCTAACTGAAGATCGAGTTCTACTTTGTTGGGAGCACAAGCTCTGCTTGGTTCAAAAGAGCTAGTATACCTTCCCCTACAGAGACAGTCGGGTCGGTGGCCTGTTATTTCTGCTCGAATCACTCCCACAATCCGAATTGACCCAGGTTCTTCTGGGGCATTCCATACATAAGTTTGGTGCGGAGTGACAGGGACTTACAAACCCGGATGCGGTAACTTACGGTAGCTAAACCCCCATGTGGTATTGAAGTTGTGGGTTATGATAATTTTGGGAAATGTATGACACAATTCTGTTTCAGTTGTTTCTGAGCATATTTTTTCAAGTATTTCTTCCAAGAAGCGCATGACAAGAACGCTAGGCTTCATCGTCATTGAACAGAATCTTTCTAGCAATATAAGCTCTTGTAAATTTCGAAGAAGTCGACAAAACCGCAACGCATACATGACGTCACGACAACTATCATGGCGGTGACTAGGATCATGAACCTTGACTTTTGAACACTATTTGTAACAAACCAGTGATCATTAGAAAGCAAATCTTTATGGATTAATGCCATTGGTAAGTGTTTCAGTTCCCTTTTAACTTCGAAAGTCGTCGTCACTCTATGGATTTCATTTATTGGGACAAGTGCTATTACTCACCTGGAAAAACTCGGTCCTTACACCCCGCTGACCCGGGGTCACTCAGCACTCTTACACCGGGGCTGCTGACCCGGGGTCACTCAGCACTCTTACACCGGAGCTGCTGACCCGGGGTCTCTCAGCACTCTTACACCGGAACTGCTTACCCGGGGTCATACAGTACTCTCATCAGTCGACTAATATGTGCAAATGTACAAAGTTGATCACATATTTGACGATGATTAATGCTCATCATACTTTATTGGAACGTAACTAAATATCAACCGATCGTCGCTTACTGTGCAACATTCACCCTGGCTGACACAATTATGCATATATTGCCAACACTAATTCTTGCAAATTAATATATCAAATTGATAATTGCCAATCAAAATACAAAAGTGATTCTCTCCAACTAATATAAATAAGTGCTTATTGTCTACCAATAAACATAGCTGATTAATGCCAACTTATATATAAAACTGATTACTGCCAACATATGCAAAACTGATAATTGATCACTGATAAACAAAACTGATAACTAATATAACTAATTTACAAAACCGTACCATTATTAATCTAGCCGATAATTGATATTCGCCCTGGGCGGGCATCAATATGTACATCAAACAGTGGGCCATTGTCTTGTCCCATATCTTATCACACAAATGGCACAAGCATATAGGTTGTTAAGGGGGATATTTGGATTGTTTACGCCAAATATTATTGTCAGAACCTAAATATTAGACAGGATAATTTTTTCAAGACGTGCTATGGACTTTTTAAATACAAAGGTATATGTTAAAAAGGGAAAAATGTTCCAATACAGGCGCTTTATTTATCATACTTATAAATTAAGTTACAAATTCGGGGGTAAAATTACTGAAATATATTCTAATTCTTCCCCGTAATATTCACTTTTTGTTCCACCTAATCAGTATATGGTTGCTTGAACTCAATTCATCTTATTCTATTTCATATGAATGTTCACCTTATTGCATTTCTGGTCGATGATTGAAGTCTTCACTAAAGATCAATTAGAGCTCTTAAGCTTCTCACACGCGATTACACCGCATCAACATTCCTCCAATACAAAACTAGCCAACCTGTTTATCTAATCTTTTTCATTGCAACAAATACTCCCCATCGCGAAGAAAAAGCTATGTCAAACCCTGCATCATATAAGAAATACATCAGAGCGCTCTTGTCACATAGGAGGCTTTTTTCTGAATTCAAGACCCATACAAAGAGATCAAATGGGCTGTGGTGGTTCAAGGTGGCGTCGCCACGCGATCAGGCCAATTTCGATGGAATAAAACATAGAACTTCCAGAATGATATTTTTATACTGGCTTTTACCCCTCTTTCACAACAACTCTTATGAATTACCAAATTATCCTATTCGCATTTAACATATCCTTCTCATATGATAAAACATTTTTTGACTGCTTTTGAAACGTGCGCGGAACCTGAATACGTATTCTATTCATCTAAATTTGAAGGCTTTCTCGCGCGTCCCCATCCCCCACTATCCCACATCCCATTAAACGACTGAACATATATTCATTCTGTTGACTTGACTACAATACTTTGAATGTTGCAACGCGTCTTATCGTGAGGGCAAGGTCACTCGCCGCGTCACCTAAAAATAAAATTTTACTTTTCCTTTAAATTTCTTAATCGCAATTGAGTGGCATAAATATGTGATAACGTGATTCCTGTGATAGTAATTAAATAAGAGCTAATGTTAATGTGCGATGTTAGCACCACATCATAAATGATACGTTTGTATTGTAAGGCCCTTAACGATACAGTTGAAGGTGTCTGCTGGGATCGAACACAGGTCTCAGTAGTTCAGGGGAAGAGCATCTGCACGTTCAGCACAGGGTCCTAGGTTCGAATCCCAGCTAAGACGTTTTCACCTGGTCACAATACAGTATCATAACACTTGTAACATTAAAGAAGTCTGTCTTCGCGGTTCTTATCCAGCGTCCAGACGCGTCCCCGGGAGAGTCTGAGTGGGATACTAGATATCGGGGTTTGGTTTCAAGTTTATATGTCCAATGCCACCCATTGTTGACGTAGATAACAAAATTGTTCAAAATAATCAAATCGATTATTCGTAAACCAAATTTATCATCGCTTTCTTACAAACCTAACCCTTTATATCTAACCCACATGTCAATCTTATACAGCTAAGAAATAGAATTTCAACATAATTAAAGATGCATTTTTCGACGATTTTTATTTTGCTTCCATTTTCGTGTAGTTTTATATAATGACTCGTTCATAATCCTAACATGTAATTGGGAACGCTAATATATTGGTAACTAATCGATTAAGGCGTACTGAAAACAGCCTGCGAATTTTTTTTACAAAAATATTCAAATGAATATTGAACGGCACCAGTAACTACGCATAGCGCGCAAAACTACAGGGTTTGCTGAGGGCAGCGTCAAAAATAAGAATTCGAAGTTCCCAAAGGCGATAAACATATAACTGTGGTCACAGATATATGAGATATTTTGGATATCATATATATACATAGTATTGGTATCGATCAACAGTCTTTTTCCACAGAACAGAATTTCGATAATTTTTGATGAATTTAGTTTTCTTAATATAATAAAATATGGTGTTGCTATTCTTCTTTGTACATTAGTTTGAGGCATTTTTAAATACTTGATGAGTCATCGGTGGGCCACTCTCGGCCCGACGGCTTGCCACTAGAGATAGCTTGCCGACGATGGCCGACGGCTATCAGCTGGTCAGATGGGTCATTTATATATATATGCACAATATATATATATATATATATATATATATATATATAGATATATAGAGAGAGATATATATATATATATATATAGAGATATATATATATAATATATATAGAGATAGATATATAGATCTATATCTCATATATATATATATATCATATATATAGATCTATCTATATATATATATATATATATATATATATATATATATCTCTCTCTATCTCTATATCTCTCTATATCTATATATCTCTATCTATCTCTCTATATATATATATCTCTCTCTCTATATATCTCTCTATCCATAGGGTATATGAATATATATATAACTGTTGAAACCCAGCTGTAGCGATATTGATCTAACACATTGTTGCTTCCTTCCTTGGAGTAGATCAAATTATTCTTTAATCTTTATAGCCCTATAAATATAGAACACATCCGCGGGCCGGGTCTGATCTGTTAGGGATATTCGTAACTGGGTCGGGTCGGGTATGGTAGCCTTATCTAAAATACACATTCAAGTTTTGCTTTGATCTTGTTTTGTTCAGATGTTCGGTAACAGTTCACGGTAACATTCGTATCTGCGTTAGGACATCGAATAGTATCCCACGAATTTGTTGAAAAAGGTATCCAAGCGAAACTATAAAATTCGTTGCTAGGGTTATACTAAGCGCCCTATCAACACCAACAGTCAGACCTCTGTGAGATGTTTCTTTACCCAGACCACCCGGCACAAATTGATACTGTAACTATAGTAAAGGTAGTAACTGTTTTAGAATGGTAATGCTTTTATCATCTTTATTTATTTTTTATCTAATTTGCTAAGCACGAATATTATAATTGCAGTCGTAAAATAAGATATAAGAGTAATGTCGCCTTGGCATATACAAGGGTTACAGATGATATATATCCTTGTTGCCAATGTAATTTTGAAAGATCATAAATATCAAGCCATCCCTATATGACGCATTGTATGAATAATGAAATCATTCAAAAATCTTATAAAATTTTTGCATAAACTGCTCATGAGATATAAAAGACGACGACTGTCTAAATGTTCTAATAAGCACTTGTCAACCAACCATATGTGAAAAATATACAAACCGGAAACATAAATCAAATTTGTTGTCTTTGTGTTAACCAGAAATCAGATGCGAGTTTAGGTTTGCAACAGAAGGCCGAAGACGATGTGGTACCTCTCACGCAGCCAGAAAACGTTATATTGCTCAGACGCAGGTTTCCGATGGCGGACAACTCATCTAGTTCCGCTTTATTGTCTTACGCAAAACCTCATGTGGCTGTACGTATTTCACAATCGTTATATAACTGCCGCACCACCTCAACGCCCGCTTCCCTGATCACTCGTCATGCATCCGCCTACACACACAGCCATGACCATACCTTCACCAAACCAGCCACTTGCAACCTAAATTAGGTCTTTTTAATCAATTAATAACAATAGAGAATAAATCGGCATGGTCAGAATTAGGCTATTTGTCATCCTCAGTTTTCCATAAACAATTCTTCCATTCACCCTGCAGAATGGAAGAATAGGAACAGACTTCTGATTAACTACCCCCACCAAATACCTCACCATTCGCTTGTCATCCCTCCGTTCACGTCTGTGCCTCTTCACCTACCTTAAGTATTCCTCCACGCATCGCGTGCCTCTGTTGCCAAGGTTACGGGACAAAGCTTGACAGACGTAACTCCACTTGAAGTCACTCATGGAGTATCCAATTAGTTGAAGGCCTCGTGGGCCCCTACCTGGAGTATTCACGCTTTTGTTAGACTCAATAATGAACTGCATGTGTTCGAGATACGGGGTCAATATGTGCATTTATAAGATGTAATCAATTGATTAAAAATCTGCTTTGTGAAGGAGAACCTTGACTCCCCATTCTGAACTTTCACGCCATCTACCTCGCGTGTGGGCTGGATTCTTGAAACCCTCGACCACAAAAGGAGTCCATTTTCCCAATCTACAGCCGAAATTAAACAGATTCATGGCCTCACATCCTAACGCATGGTGACAACCTGACGCATGGTGACATCCTAACGCATGGTGACAACCTGACCGCGTTGTTGTTTTTAAGTTCGTCTGTTTAGGATTATTAGTCGTCAATGTTACCTGATATTTTCTGACCCATATTCATACATTTGATTTCGATTTTTTAACTATCTTAACTTGGCTTGTGTGTATGCATGCATGTCTGTTTACTATTTTCATTGTCAAGATGTGAATACCTCTTATCTATGCGGCAATCTCCATTCCCATTATGCGTTTACGCCAATCTCACTCACCAAACAGATGTACTATAAAATATTATCCTTAAATCCCCAGCGCGTCGACTGCAGTGCTGTCCTTACCATTCAACAGCAATAATCGAGGGTGCAGATGAATTGATTAGCAGATGTGTGCGCAGCAGTGTTGATCGCACAACAACCAATGGCGGACAATGCAATTCCATGATGACAGCGAACGCAAATAGTAATGGAGTCGTCTTTTGTGGCGATGTTAGTTACTTCCTGTGACCAGGACTGCGCGGTGCATAATGTATGGCTTTGAATGTTTTGATATGTGGTCTGACTAAGCCGGCAACTGCTTCGAATATTGACCGCTCGCGACGAGTGGGTCGATAATGTGATAGGAAAAGTGTATACGTGAGTGTGCAGGTATGTTAGCGAATGATTAGTGAACTGAAAGCTTAATAAGTAAGTGGTTGAGTTTATATATGAGTGGTTCAGTTGGCGAGTATTTGGCATTATGATGATTCGCTTCTAAAGCTGATTTTTTTATCAGCTAATGTAACCCTGACTATTTCATTATTGTCACCGTTAAAGGCATCGTCATATTTGCAACCATTCAATAATTTTACATTTCAGACAAATTTCGCGACCAAAAAAACCCAGATTATTCTACAACGGAAAATGTATGCCTACTTGGCAATTGATTCTCCCAGTCTGCATGAGTATCTGTGATTGTTCCTAGATTAACTGCCCCACATCCCTTCTCTCTCTGATGAGTCATTCAAAGGGTTGTAACAACTGATTCCGAACAAATTATGACAGCCTAGTCGATGAATATGATGGGTGATGCCGGTTCAGTAACACGGAATTGTAAGATTTCGATCACTTATTTTGGAGTCGTATTGAATAACTATGTTTGTAGAATTGTTAATGAATATTCCAACGAGAAACAGCTCGGGTTGTTAAATAATTTGCATTCATGGCCCATGGCGATAAAGTGTCGATAATTTTGCATTTAAATAGCAACAATGGATAATAATAAGTTCTTGTGACTTTCTAAAAAAAATGACTAAACTTTGAATGATATATTACTTTGACTTAGTTCCCTAATGACACTGGACCACCGTTCCCTAACGACAGGCGACCACCGTTCCCTAACGACAGAGGACCACCGTTCCCTAACGACAGACGACCACCGTCCATAACGACAGAGGACCACCGTTCCCTAACGACAGAGGACCACCGTGACAGTGCCCCAGATTTTGTAACTCATGATTGACTCATAATACAAGTCAGCTGACCCCCATAAAGCCGGCCTGGACACCGCAAAACTGTAGCTGGACGTTGACAGGTGAACCTTACAACCATCTCGCGATTACTTCCATGTCAGCGCACCTGAATACGTCTCCCTACACCTGGTCACCATATCCCGCCGCGCCTCGACACGTACAACAACAGTCTAATTCCGACCGACTACATTCAGTCACAAGACCTCCAATGCGGGGATCTCGAACACGCGAACTGATCTTTCATTTTGAAGATAAATTGAACGCCTTTGATGTCGTCCAGAGTGCGAGAACCATTGTTTTCTTGTAAAGCTCTGGGGTCGAACGCATTCGGTTAAGTGTGTGGGGCGGTGATGATGTTATTCAACACGGCTACTCCGAATGTAGCATGTTTCCAGATCTCGATAACTCAATTTAGTCTACTTGACCATGTGGTGAGTTATGGAACGAGGAAACATTGTAAGGGCGACTGGTTCAGCTATTATATTGCTATACGATAATGCACTGAGATATAGAAGATGCAGAACTAAGAGACATTGTCGAACAATGAGTTACAAATGCTGTATATATATTATGTTATAAGGCTTCCGTGTTCTCCATCCTATGAATCTTATATGGTAAAATCCTGGATCCCGCTACCCCACCTTCGCCACGGCTTAAACTGCATTCCGCCTACCGCCTTGCTGTAAAGATATACAGGTATAGGTTCTGGTATCCTAAATATTTTCTACCGTTCGTGTATGGTTGTTTGAACACCAACCTTCGCGTGTCCACACGAGACCCATCAGTATAACTAATTACTATGATTACACCTGTCAGAAACGTGCGTCGGCTCCATTATTTCCTACGCGCTTGGACCGACGAAAGATCCATTCAAAAGACTGCCGCTTTTGATGGGCGGAGACTTGAACAAGGTCGATGTTATTCAGAGAAGCTCTTCTCAAAATGTCCGTTTGTGGCGTTCCACTGGCGTCCCGTGGTGTGTTGGAGACGCCATGTCGCCGGCGACCCCTGTTGCATTCATTTAGTGCCTTCTCAATTATTCTTCAGTTATCATTTATTGATTCAAATCGACTCAGAAGTTTATACTGCCATGATTAATATATGGCAGGGGTCCCCAAGGTGGATATGTAGTGATTAAGTATTAATTATCATTCTATTTGTAGATGGGTTGAAACATACATATCGAAATGTACTTAACTGAATCTATTCCATGAATAGTTATTGCAAAACATTCTTTTGCAGTTGTAAAAATGGTTGCGTTTTTCGTTGAAACTGTATTGCATAATTTGGTAGACAAGTAATGTGTTATACTGTATTTCAGTTATATTCTTAAGGACAGAGTTACTGGAGACGAACATATAACTAGAACTGTTGGTGGTAAATACTCTGGTATTGCAATCTGTTGACCACAAAACATAACATCTGAACGCGAATGGTATTCCTTTGGAACATTTAAGTCGAGATCATTTTCTTCACACATAGCTTTTCACTTTTTTGTTTCGTTTCATTTCACATCCCAACACCAAACCAAACTCACCCAAACAGAAACGCCCTCTTTGGTTCCAATAAGTTTCATCCCCCTTGTCATTCAGTGTATGTAAACAAACACCCAGTAAATGGAGGCTTACATGGAATAATACTGGATCATGAAGGGGTCAATCCCAGGATCTTCTCCACTTACCTCCCAACCTAATCAAACGAATCCTCCGTGCAGTAATATCAACATGAATGGGTCCTCACAGCTGCCTCAATAGCGGAGTGATATGTCTGACACTTACGACACAAGTGGCCTCTATGAACCCCTAGGCAATCCAATAATCGAGAAGCAATAGCTAAACCGCCAGCCCATACCCCTTCTTCCATTCAAATAACGTATTGAATATGACAGGAAGATACACTGCGTGATTCGGGGTTAATGTGGAATGTATTGGGGACGTGAATTTACTTTCCTCGTGGAATTGTAGAATTCCGTTGGGTTGAAAAGCTGCGCTGTGACATATATTGGTATAAATTGGCTTATTTTTGAATGAATAAACGCCTCACTATGTGGTTTATAAGCGCTAATGTTCCGACACCTACGCAGTCGTTTTTTCAATGTGTACTTTACGGCAGCGAGGCAGTATCTGCAGCGTTTATTTTCACTCAGCAAAGTAGTGATCAACAATGGCGACTTAATCCCGCCTTTTTCTAATCTTCACGGATACGAACATTTATTACATAAGTTCTTGTCGTCATACATGTAGTTTAGATAAGCGCAAATCATAGCAGCAACTAAATGAAGTGACTTGAATGCGGTTATTAGTACAAGCATCTACAAAATATCAATTCTTTGCGCATTGCAGCCTTTTATCGCCCCCATCGAACTTGCTTCTCATCCATATATATTGAATAGCCTTAGGGTTAGCAAAGCTTCCCGAGTTCCTATCTTTTTTATGATAAAAGACATGAAGGTAAGTGGCCGGGGAAGGTGTGAGAGTGTTATAGGCATGCCATCTGACACCTCAATGTCTATATACACCTCTGTCGAAGTCTTTGTACCATACTGAATCGATTCTCGCGCCATTTCTATTATTCACATTCGCGCCATGTTGCTGACTGTTGTGATTTCAATATACCTCTGGGGTTCAACCAGATTCAGACCCAGCGTTGTATTGTTTGTGAAGTGGGGTGGTTTGGAAGTCGTGTCTTCGGATGACAGCGGGTGTCGCAGGGTGGATTATGCTGATAATAGTTGGACCATTCATCACGAATATCGGATCACATATTGGTGCTCGTATCCGCGTTTTACGGTTCCGATCTTGGCGATTTGAGCTACATTTTGTCATTTGGTACACTGGTACAAGCTATTAAAGTGGTCGATACTTAATCCCATATTGGGTAACAAGAATAATACCGAACTGTGGGTTCTCTTTCGGTGAACTGACCCATAAAGATGTTGAACTTGCTTCAACCCGCGATGAATTAAACATTAAATGCGGGTCGCGTTACAATGTATGTCAATGATCTGTCACGAGCGTCAGACGCGGTAGGTGAGACTTAGGCACCGGCGTGGTTAGTGACGTAGGGGTGCAGGTTGAGTAGGTATGGGGTGTGCATGTGTGTGTGTGTGTGTGTGTGGGGGGGGGGGGGTAATGGTGGCCCAAATCAAAGTTTAACCGAAATGTTAGGTCAGTGTATCCCTTTATTATTCACTCACTCACTCACTCACTCACTCACTCACTCACTCACTCACTCACTCACTCACTCACTCACTCACTCACTCACTCACTCACTCACTCACTCACTCACTCACTCACTCACTCACTCACTCACTCACTCACTCACTCACTCACTCACTCACACTCACTCACTCACTCACTCACTCGCTCACTCACTCGCTCACTCACTCACTCACTCACTCACTCACTCACTCATACACTCACTCGCTCACACACTCACTCGTTGACTAACAACTTGGTTTACTGATTGGCAAACTCTTTGGTTGTTTAGCATAAAAAAAATATGCACTGACTCATATTTTGGCCATTTCGACAACAATACGATCGTAGCATAGATTTTTCATCTGCTTTTATCACAGTTTAATTAACTACGCCACGGCATTCAATCTACCCCACAAAAGGAGCGCCCCAGACAGACCAGTTATCTAAGGCAACACATACCGGCATACCTCCACATCAATCAAATTCCACATCAACTCTCTATGTACCACCATACGCGGTGCATACCAGTATGCTATGTATTGTGGTGTTTGTTTTATGTACAGTTACAAGTTGTATGTCATACATAGGACATACAGTCAACGTGAGGTGATTTCATATCATCCATCAATGTCCACACCTGTAATTAGACTCTCGATGGGTTGTTGAGATGACTCTCGAGAATCTACTTGGCCTATTGACATCTATTTTTAGTTACGTTATACCAACCGTTAGGAATGTGCCTTCCCATGTTCAGGGCTCACTTGACATAAAACACAATGCGAGACACATTCAGGAGGAAAAGTTTACGTTTTATTGACCGGACGTAACGACATACGGGACATTCGCGCTATGTTAACGGGGACATCAGACCGTGAACCTACAACCGGAAGAACGCTGGTATGAATGAACAACTCAAACTCGTCACGCTGTATGCAAAAGAATGTTCGACTATTATTTCTACTATTTCTAACTCCGATTACGATATTGATCCCCATGGATACAATCAGCATACATGTTTTCATACACATGGCAGTTTCCTATCCAACGTTGAGCTTAGCTATATGGTAAAGATTTGTCGAGGAACCGGTTTTAGATGGCGCCGATTTGAATTTGTTAATGCATAGGTATGTTATAGCCTGTGTTTGTTTTGGCACGCATGTGTGTTATAGCATGGGTTTATTATGGCACATGGGTGTTACAGCATAATTATGTGACAGATTTCTTATGCCAGTGTTTGTAATGACACTGTTTGTAATCGCATTTTTTCATTATTCCACGGGTCTGTTATGAAACAGGTCTGTTATAGCCTGCGTTCGTTTTGGTACACATGTGTTATGGGAGTGCTTGTTATGGCCTGGTTTCGCTATTGCATTGGTTTGTCATCACTCCAGGTTTTTTTGGCAGCGGTTTGTTATGGCATATATGTGTCATGGCATTGGTTTGTCATGGCATTTTTATCAATAATTGAATCACTACAACATTTAACAGATTTGTGATGAGGTAGCGATGAGGTAACAATGAAGTAGAAATGAGGTAATGATGATGTAGTGTTGAGGTAGTAATCAGTTAGTTATCAGGCAGTAATGAGGTAGTGATGAGGTAGCAATGACGTAGTGATGAGGTAATAATTAAATAATAATGAGATAGTAATACGGTAGTGACGAGGTAGCGATGAGGTAGTGATAAGGAAGCAAATGAGGTAATAATGAAATGATAATGAGATAGTAATAAGGTAGTGATGAGGTAATGATAAGGTAATAATGAGGTAGTGATCAGGTAGTAATGATGAGGTAGTAACGAGGTAGTAATGAGGTAGTGATGAGGTAGTGATGAGGTAGTGATGAGGTAGTAATGATGTCGTTATGAGGCAGTAATGAGGTAGTGATGATTTAGTAATTAGGTAGTGATGATGTAGTAATGAGGTGGTGATGATGTAGTTATAAGGTAATGATGAGGAGGGAAGAGATAGTAATGAGATAATAATGAGGTAGTGATGAGGTAGTGACAAGGTAGTGATGTGGTAGTGATGTGGTAGTGATGTGGTAGTGATGAGGTAGTATTGAGGTAATGGTGAGGTAATAAAGAAGAAGTAATGAGGTAGTAATGAGATAGTGAAAGAAAAATTAATCAGTATAAATGACAGATGATAATTGACATATGGGGTCGTGATATAGAAAGAAAGTAGCGATTGAAAAGTTTGTACATATATATTAACTGTCCTGATGTAGGAAATTTTTCGGTTTTAATCGCCAAATGATGAAAATAAATGCATGCGTTTACAATACTGACATTAGCATAGAGGAGAGGTAGGAGATTTTGCGTTACTAATATATCCTAGATTGGATCATTCCTGTGAAGGGAGTGTCTGTGGTTCACTGTGATCACCACACCTATTAAAACATCTCTTCGCATGACGACTGTTGGAAATAACAGGATAGATGTGTTCCTGCCATCCATGACGATCAACTCCAGTCTTCTTTTATTTGTAAAACATATCTTGCTGATGTAAGCACATTGTGTCGACAAAATATCTTTCTTTGTAGGCAGGTAATATACACCTGCTGTCACGCATTCAGGTAGAACGCTCTCTGGCGAGTCATCACCTTAAACGCTATTATAAGGGAGGCATGATGTGATATAATAGGTGTGTGTGCGGCGGGGTGCGTGGGTTGGGGTGGAGTTAATTCACAGGTTGACAGAGTGAAGAAGCTCTTCTCACCAACTCCTCGCTGACTTTTGAGTGCGTCGTGTTATTCTGTGATGGCGCAAGTCGTTAGATAAGTTGCATTTCAAACCCTGTCACGTGACACCCAGACTCGGTCGAACTTCAAACGCCTGTTTGTTCACTAGGCTGCTGTAAAACGCTGTAATTCCCACAAAATATGTAATGTATTTCTTGCAAAATGGAGGTTCATCTTACATAGAATTGTCGTTCAAGGTTCGACATGTCATTATAACAGTGCAGAGTATATACCTTTGGCTGTAAATGCCGCGTAAAAAGTACATTTCGTTGGTCGCAAAGAATACAATGCGAGCGTTAAAGAGACCATAGATTTTCAATGATTCTCAATCACATGCAACTATAACAGGCGCGACTTCCACTAAAACGACAACCGAAAATACGTCTATTGGCGATTGCGTTGCCGAAAGGTGGAGGAATGTATGATTGTAGTAGGGGTGGGTGCGTGGGTGGTTGGGGCTTAGTAATGTGGTTGGTGTCTCCGCGGTAGGAAGTAATGGTGGGGGGGGGGGGGGGGGGGGAGTTAGTGGTGGTGGTTAGGCGGTACAATGCTGACGACGTGCTAGTGGTACGGGTGGTGGGCTGACGGGGTAGGGAAGTGGTGGTTTGGGGCCTTGTGTGTGTGTGTGTGTGGTGGGGGGTTGGGGAGGAGGCGTCGGGTAGTGGTGACTTGACCTGGCGGCACATACCTACCATTCACATAACGAGCAGGTAACATATGTTACAATGTAATGCCATTTATACATGAAACGAAGCCAATCAGTGCTCCACATCTGCGCATGACAGCGGGTTTATTCTACAGGTAATTAAATGGGGTGTCATCTAACAACCAATAAGGCTACATCGCCTCGCCAGCGAGTCATTTACAAAGGAAATACAGACGCATGCGCCTCCCATTTGGCGCAACAATTACAAAACCAGTCTATTTATGCCAGGAGGGACGTATTTTAAAAAGATATGACTTGAGGCTTAATACTGGGTAGTGATAGTATGTTAGTTTCATGAGTTCCTCGCCTTGGGGTGTACAAAACTGAGAGATGTCTGGGGTCAAATATTTCCCCCGAGCCTGTCCCTGGCTTGGAAGGTGATTGGTGTGGTTTAAAAATAGACACTAAATACGAAATTCTGTTCCATCTGAGGAACACCGTTTAAAAAACCAACTTATATGAGATATAATAAGGTAAGGATGAGGCCGACTGTGGCAACGCGTGAGGAGGAGGCGGGGGTGCGGGCGCTTAAATGCAGAGACGACGGAGATTAAGGCTGGTTTCGGCATCCATGCCTGTGTTAGCTCTTCTGTTCATAGGCGGATTCGAGGGTAGGCAGGATATAAAACAAATATAACAATATACTGTATTGATACAGCAGAATTAACAATTGTGAACTGGTTATTCAAATGTCTCCGGGAGACGACCCCATCCCAACTAGCCCCACTTCCCGTGTCATGAGCCTAGCAAAACCCGAACCAGAGACCCAATACACCCGATACACTTCAGTCAACCCGCTCTAGTCAACCCGCACCAGTCAACCCCCTCTAGTCAACTCGCTCTAGTCAACCCGCTCCAATCAACCCACTCCTATCAACCCACTCCAATCAACCCACTCCAATCAACCCACTCCAATCAACCCACTCCAATCAACCCACTTCAATCAACCCACTTCAATCAACCCACTCCTATCAACCCACTCCAATCAACCCACTTCAATCAACCCACTCCTATCAACCCACTCCAATCAACCCACTTCAATCAACCCACTTCAATTAACCCACTCCAATCAACCCACTCCAATCAACCCACTCCAATCAACCCACTCTAGTTAACCCACTCCAGTCAACTCACTTCAATCAATTCATTTCAATCAACCCACTCAAGTCAACCACCCCTGTCAACCCTCTCCTGACAACTCACTCCAGTCAACCTACTCCAATCAACCAACACTAGTCAACTTACTCTAGCGAACCAATCCCTGTCGAACCACTCCAGTCAACCCACTCCAGTCAACCCACTCCCGTCAATCTACTCCAATCAACCCACTCCAGTCAACCCGCTCCAGTC
This sequence comes from Urechis unicinctus, assembly GCA_034190875.2. NCBI lineage: Eukaryota > Metazoa > Annelida > Polychaeta > Xenopneusta > Urechidae > Urechis > Urechis unicinctus. The sequence goes on along the minus strand of CM067345.1, from coordinate 23,561,802 downwards.
AACCCACTCAAGTCAACCCACTCCAGTAAACCTACAACAGTAAACCCACTCCCGTCAATCTACTCCAGTCAACCCACTCCAGTCAACGCACTCCAGTAAACGCACTCCAGTAAACCCACTCCAGTAAATGCACTCCAGTCAACCCACACCAGAAACCCGCGTCACCAGTGAACCCTTAAGAGTCCACCACAACACACCCGCCACAACAATGCACCCACACCAGTGATCCGCCACACCAACCACCCACACCAGAGACCCGTCACACTAGAGACTCGTCACACCAGAGACCCGTCACACCAGGGATCCGCCACACCAACCACCCACACCAGAGACCCGTCACACCAGAGACCTGTCACACCAGAGACCCGCCACACCAACCACCCACACCAGAGACCCGTCACACCAGAGACCCTCCACACCAACCACCCACACCAGAGACCCGTCACACCAACCACCCACACCAGCGACCCGCTACACCCGGGACCCGCCACAGTAACCACCCACACTAGAGACCCGTCACACCAGAGACCCGTCACACCAGAGACCCTCCACACCAACCACCCACACCAGAGACCCGTCACACCAGAGACCCGTCACACCAGAGACCCGTCACACCAGAGACCTTCCACACCAACCACCCACACCAGCGACCCGCTACACCTGGGACCTGCCACAGTAACCACCCACACCAGAGACCCTCCACACCAACCACCCACACCAGCGACCCGTCACACCCGGGACCCGCCACAGTAACCACCCACACCATAGACCCGCTACACCAACCACCCACATCAGCGACCGGTTAAACATTGTCGATGTCTCTCACACAACCTAGCCATAAAACGTTTAGCGATTTGAATGGACGATAATTTGTCAAGAGCTCGATTGTTCGCCACACACAGTTGAAGTGTTCTGGCGAGCAACCGAGGTTTAAAAGCTGACTACCACGCGATGGCTTGGATGGCTATCAACAGAGAAATAGGGTACCACCTTAATAAATAACCGCCTTGGTAAATGGTGTGAAAACATGGTTATAAGGCTAAAAACGTGCCTCCTCTGGCTGTCGTATGCGCACAAATTACCACACGCTCCCGAAATGTCAGGTCATAAAATGCCGAGTATGTAGTTTGATATACACAAGCTGAACTGAGTAAATGTGAGTAATGAGTGACAGTCTGCATGTTAAAGGTGGTCATTCGCATCATGTTTGACTCGCCAGATTATAACTAGAGGGCTCGAGGTTGAATGTATGTCCAAGCTGTCTATTCCTCAGTTTGGCTCTTTTTCACAAAGGTATTTAAAGATTCAACATGGTCCTGTAGGATAATTCAAATCTGACTTTAGTTTGTCGGCGTGTACTTCATCGTTCTTATTGTCTCATCATCAGTGGAATAGATCATCCATACGATATTGGATCGACAAAATCCAAATGATTCAATTCTTAATACATATCTTTTCAATTGAAACAATTACAGACAGACGGGAATTATAACTTTTGCGAGGAATGCGAAGTTACTCGCAAATTACAACAAAAGACCGCCTCCAACAGAACCCTAATAATCGTATTCATCCAGTCAATTTATGATTTATATAATTTTTTGCACGAATTTGAATATCAATTCAAAATTCCTTTGTACTTTAGTATCTCAATAATAAGGTTGCCACGGCAACGCATTACTGGTCAACCTGCGCAGACTGGTAAGCAGGTAAGGCCGGACATTATTGCGGTCACAGGAAATTATTACGTCTGGGGTGATTCGGAACGCAGCATGATTCTTCTGCGAAACACACTCCAGCTCCAGCGCGTCAGTTTTCTGCCCTGAAACAAATGGCTCCTAATTAAATCTTCGAAAGAGTTATTGTTCGGTGATTAATAAGCAAGCCCCCATACGAAAAGCTTACTAATGAGGGGAAGGCCCTGCGAGCACAGCGGGAACGCTAGTACCTGTGGTTTATCACGGCTTATTAGCATTCACGAGATGTTAACAAAGGCCGCATTGTGCCTTCATAATTACAACTAACGCATGACTCTACCATACGTGGAACAATGGGATTAAATAGTCGATTTGAAAGGTGTTTTAACATTGGTATAACTTCTAATTATATGTCTAAGAATTTACATATGAAGGTCGGCCTTTATAATCATATATGTTAGTGGTAGATTCAATGTATGATGTTATATTCAACGGCCGCATGTTGACAGGCTTGTCTTGAGCTACCCAACCCAACTGCGCTTGTAACATCAATCGTCTATATCGATGTGGGGTTTTTGGACAAAAATCGCCAGTGAACTTCTTCGATGTAATTCTACCAAGGATCATATTCTTGTCAGTCTACCGATCTAACAATCCATTGATCCATATAACACGCATTATGGAGCTTTCATTGTAACTTACAGTCTGTATACAGGACGATATCACAATATTAGCGCATCTGATCCACCCTCTCGCTTTGAAAACCGCAGACGACAATTGTAATTCCCGCTTAAATGGGTTGAACTATAATAACGATCGCAGCTGAGTCGGGATTTGAACCAAAAAAGAATTCACAAGAAGCTTAACTTGATCCCTAGTCTTGGCACAGTGTAGTGAAAGTGTGGTTTGTTCATCTGTTTGCACTCTTTGAGCCATAGGCTTAACACAAGCCTTTCGTGACCACTACAGTTTACAGCACCACTGCCAAGCAGACTTCATAATAGTGATAACCACGTGATATCGAATGACTTGAACAACAACAAATATTTTTTGAGTTGACCATCTCCCAAGGGAATGTGACCGGGCGATGCTACTCCACCACTGTCGCATGTGTCATTTATAAAAGAATAAGTCCAATATATTTCATGTGATTTATACATGTATATCAAATGCATGTCACTATCAGTAATTTAACATAACAATGCAACATTACAGGGAATTATATGATTGTCAAGAAGCATATCGCCATTAGAGACAGCGAACCATAGCGGTAGAGTACACAAATGGCAAGACTGGACGAGATAGTCACTCACAATTCTCAGAAAACGTATTGCACTTAAAAATCATTCACACACATATCATACAAAACTATAATTCAATAACTATTCACATCGTTTGCGCAGATGTTACATGATATCAAGGCTCTGAGACAATATAAGGGATTTGATGTGGTCGTTTTGTTTGCTTAAGTCTGATCATTATCATATTGTTCCTTCAATTTCGAGCGCGAATACTAAACACTTCAGTATTGTCTTTGAAATCCTTTAAAGAGACTGCGCAGTGGACCTGTTCAAATATTTACTGTCATAAAAATCGTATGCAGTTCATCTGATTGAGAACAATCAAGTTAAGAGTCAACATTGCTCTCGGCTTGCCGGGTGAGATGAAAGGGATTCGTACAAAAATGCGAATGACTATATTTTGTTTCTCGTTCAGGAAGGTAGTATCATCTGGAATCATACATGTTTTCGCAGTATTCAATTTGGTCATGAACCTCTTTTAATCGAGCGTGGAGGATTTTGATATTTTTGTCCGGTAATCGAGGAAGGAGGGAGTGAAATGGTTCGTCGGACTCAAAGCGTTCCCTTAAAACTTTCCCAATATTGTTTTCACGATAAAGAGTCTTCACTGCCTCAACTGTGCTTCGTCGAAAAACGCATACAGATTTGAGCAGAGATCGTTGATATTTCTGATATTTGTCCAGCAATCTATAGCTATGCAAAAGCCCCGATTCGTTGTCTAGAAAGACCAAAAGTCCCGACGGGGTTACTTCGAGGTTATGAGTTGGACTTTCCATCATGGCCGCATTCCATTGTAAATTATACATATTGTTTACGACTCGATCAAGATTGCCAGTGAGATAATCGAACACAATCAGGTCACTCCATTGAACGACCTCGCGAATATCGTCTAAACTCCTCTGTTGAAGGTCAAGATCAGGGTGGAATCGTCGCTCTGTGTCCGAGCGTAGTTCCATAGGAATGTGGACTGACTTGAGTTGCTGAATCCATGGAGTAAGGATGAGCGGTCTTTCGGGATGCCACTGAGCTTGGGCGACTTCTCCGCTAACCAGCCCCCATTGTTTCTGCTGGGGGTTGGGCAGCCGGAGCACGGATGGGGGTACATTATGTATCCCTAATATTCTGCTCAGGTGGTAGGAGAGAATTTCCCCCAGGATTTGATCCGTATTCATGCGATATCGAGCGCAGGCTTTCGATCCATCATCTAACACTACTAGGCGGTTTTGCATGCGACCACAGCCGCCCACCAAACCGGTCGCCCGGGCTTCACCCAGCTTTGACCGCCAATCTTGCCCGATAGGTTCTGTGAACCCCTCAGGCACCAAAGCTTCGGCCAGAGGACTCCAATATATTCCTTCAAATAAGTTCCCTCTTAATATGTTATCTGAGGATGCGGACCTTACATTCGAATACTCTGTGTCAAAGCCTTCGCCTTCATTGTCCTTGTGAGGTAAAGGTTTGTCGTGACTGGAATCTCGCGTTCGGACATTGACGGAAGCTGAGCGCTGGTCAACCAGGACCGTGACAGCTTTGTTTCTGCCCTTCAAGTCACCATCATTGGTGTCCTTTAGTTTCGTGACTAGCTTATTCGACGCTTTCGTCAACACGCCATCGCCGGCAGAGTGTTCAATCCCTACGGCGGTTTCTTCTAAAGAACCCCCATTACTCCTCGATTCAAATCTTGGGGACAAATTACTGTCTCTTGTTAAAACCTGCGTCGAGATGTTATCAGACGCTGGGATGCGCCCGTTTGACTGCAGTAGCGTCCGTGATGTCGCTTGTAATGCACGGGTATCTCGCTGATGGCGGGCGGAAGATGGCGAAGAAGCTCGGGGCAGATGCAGCAGCAATCCGAGCAATAATCCTAACGTGAACGTGACGCCCATTGTGAAGAGATAAAAGGATCTGGGCATCTTATCATCCAGGTTTATTCCTAGTTTAGATTTGGTAGTTTACGGTAAGCAAAAGCAGACTACACAGCGTGAATGACAATAAGCTTAAAATATACGAGTTCTCATGACGCGTATGGAGTCTCGTTTATCAGATCACAAATGTCGACACATCGTTTTCTCTTTGTCAACAGGTTCACTTAGTTCATTGCTTGTATCTTTCACAGATCTTGACGGAATATAAAAGTGTGGATAATTGATATCATGACATGCTCACAGTACGCGTCTTTAACTCCATCGCTGTGAACTGAAGCTTGAAAACGAAGAAGCTCGGCGAATGCTACTGGTCGCATGCAGACATGCCCGAAATATTCACATGCCCCACGAGGTTTTTTTGATATATCCTGTCTGCGCCTTGTGGTGCCTTTTTCGACGTGACGGCCAATATATACTGTCTTTCTTTGTCAGTTTTCCTCAAATATTCGCCAAAAGTCCTGTTTCCAACCTGGAAAAATATTAACTGTTCATTGAATTCAATTCCATTCATTTTGGTGAAAAATGGCTTCGTTTTATAAATCATCTCTTGCAGCAACCAACTCATTTTAATTCTTCCACCACTCTTTCCCCACACCAAGTGCCTCATCTAGCTGACATTTCTTCGCTGGGAAGGTTTCCGAAGGCAGAATATAGTCCTGACTATAAAAATCACGCCTTAGCTTTTATAGAATTGATTGCCACAAGGAACAGAGGAGACGGGGGTCATTTTAGTAATCGTTTTCGCGCATGGTGGTTCTTAGCCTGATCGAGCTAGGAAGGTAAAGTTGGTTGTAGAGGGTAAGTATAGAGGGCATTACATTACGTATCTGGTATCTAGAACATGCTCCCATTCGTAAGTAACAAATGATAAAATCCTAAACTCGACTACAACAACCACGATTGAGCCCGTCATCGTCATCGACAATATACCCGCAAGATAACCAAAGGAAATTAGATCCAAGAAGTAAGTTCAACATTATATGTTTTTTAATGACCACCCTAATTTTTGGAAATTCAGACGCGTGTAAAATATGGAAGTCTTCCGGGTCGTTTTGAATTGGCGTCCTTTACGTCTGTCAGTACCTCTAATATTCCAACATCTCAAACAAGAACCCCCATCCTATCATTTTCCCATTTTTCCTGGTGCCATATCATAAACTTATTTCAAAACTCATGACAGTTTAATACCTACATTTAAATTCACCCCATTCAGGTAGCATTTTTTATCATTAACCTCACTTAGGCTAAGAGCTATGTACGATGAAGATAAGAACATATACTTATTACACCAACGCGTGTTGTTTGTTGTTGGGTGGTAGGGTTAATACCGAATAAGAACATACCTGTAATTCAGAGAAAACAGGCGACGAAACCCTGATTACTCGGCGATGTTTCCTCGGTCCTAGTCTGTGATGCAATGTCGCCAGTCTATGGTGTTGTTTGGTTTATAAAGGAATCTATCCTCCTGTTTTTTACACACTCTCGTCCTCGCCAAGCAGTTAGTTCACTGTGAATAACATTCAACACCTGTGAGCTTGAAATAGAAACAAGCGGTGAGCTCGCCCGCGAGCTTACTTGCTCGCTGCTTGTCGGTGAGCGCGTCTGTTTAGTAGCTGGTGAGCGCAAGTCGCCTTAAGTGGGTTCTAGCGCAGTATGACAGACAGATAGCTCAATGGTTGAATAGCCCAGTCCTGGTGGTGCGATAAACACCGCTTTACTGCCAAAGTCTCAGGGGACGATTTCTTTTCCACCTCGTACCGGGTCTATTATCAAAGTGTTTAATATTCAATTATTGACCCGCCGCTTTGCGGTACGATACTCCGATCACCAAGTCCGTGAATATTCTCTTCCGAATTCGTGATCCTACAGCATTGATGAACATAACCAGATATGTCAGTGGTTGTTTGGTTACGACTACGATACTGTTAAAGTACAACGATATAGTCCATTTATGGATATAATCAAGACAAGAATAGATCATCCTCCATCACTGCTTCTCTAATAAACATGACGATATTTGTCATGTCGATGCGCTCAGCCAATAGCAGGCCAGCGTCCAGAGTCTGCGAGATCTCGCGATGATGTATATGACACCTCACTTCGAGTGACAGCTCCGCCGTAGCTTACGACGTCGACTTGTCGCCAGTTCGGCCTCGGATAACTGTCGACTCTGAACATGAACTGTTGGATACAGACATGTCGCTATGCCATGTTTGTTGAACAGTACGAATCCCACAATACCCGCAGGAATGTCAGTCTCTCCTGTGCGAGCAATCCTCTACGGGTTCAAACTAACTAATGATATTTTTTGTGGACGTAGTGTTGAGGGGGTAAATGTAGAATGGTAGAGAGGCGGGGCCTAAGCTGACTGCCTTATTATGTATGTAGATCCCTGATTGCTATTCACATCTTTAATGACCAACCTACTCCCTGTGGAGTCTTTATATTCGGGCTCCACTACCAAATACCACCAGGACGTTTCTCAATGAATACCTCAGACCCTTCAGCCGAAAACGCCGGTATTGGGGACTATATCTGTTGGGCCAGTCATCGGCGCTTCGCAGCAGGAAACCTACCCAACGAACAGACCACCCTTCTTTTTCCATAGCCTCGTTAAAAACGCCCATTCTTGCCAGCGAATTGTGAAGAGGGCTCCCAGAGAAGGTTCACAATTCCACCCTTTTATGCTGTGACAACTAAAAGTGTCGGGATCGAAGCTAATACCAAAGTTTAATTTCATTTATAATTAGGCACTGTGAGCTTATTAAAACTTACGCCTCGAATTCTAATTTGATATTTGTTGGCAGTGCATGCGTTATTTACGGGCATTTTATATGTAACGTTTAGTGGGTTCTTGTATGTATTTTTGCGTCTTATCCATAGCTGTGGGGGAAATTGATATTTAAGTGAGATCACCCAATTTTGTTTCCCTTCAGATTAAACTCTCCTTGCACAATTTATTCTCTTATTTGGATCCTCCCATGAGTAGGTTACAGACATGGGAGTCTGTTACGTGGTGTGGGTGGGGGCTGGTGGCGTTTATTGCATGGTTTTTTTTTAACGTGGGTGTCTTGGGAGCTGCTGCATTGTTTAGAAGAAGAAAATTGGCGCTGGAGATGTATTTAACGATATCTCGAAATTGGTTAACCCCTGAAATATGTTGCGCGTCTCTACTTTTAAATCTCATTTCTATATTATTCTTTTACTATTTTATTGTGTGGCTCCACTTTCAAGTTGTCCTATCAGTTTAATGATTCGCTAACTGCTTTCGTCGACATCCTCTCATTGGTAATCGCAATGAGGTGCGAGGTTCATTACGTCATGACCGCTTCACCCACACAATATATACTATATAATGTCTTTCAAGACTACAGAGATAAATTAAACTTGACCAGTTCATCGATCAAATAATTATATTATCATTTTGAATAACAAAAGTATGCTTCCCCGAAATAGGAGCGAAATACAGAACGATGAATTGCAGGGATCGAGAATCGGAACTCGACTAAATACGTTTTGATGACTAGACTGAAATCAACATATAATTGGATTTTTATTTTAGAAAATTAAAGCAAATCTAACATTATTTTTTTTAAAGAAAACGGTCAACTCAAATAAGTACTGGATGCTGCTATAGAAGCGAAATATATAGAACGATGAATTGTACGGACCAAGACTCTGAACTCGAAGAAACACGTTTTGACAACTAGACTTAGTAGATGTCCGATTAACGGCTCCAGAGCCTCGGTCGCGTTGGTATCGGAAGAATACGAGACTCTCAATGACCTCATGCAACCAAATATGATATGATTACCGCGGGGGCACGCACCTCAGTGTTACGCTTATAGGGACGAATATAATGAAATGGTGAATAATGTTGGAATAAATAAAGTGAATTAAATAGCTTATGATCACCATTCGCCGTCAGTGTTTACTCTTGCGGTGATGGATACATGCACATCCATATGATTGTCACGACTCGCCTCCACACGGAGCCCTGAGCCCCTTCCCTGTGGGCATTGCGTTGACGTCCATCCCGGCGGCGGGGGTTCGCAACCAACTTAGAGCATTAAAGCAGATTATCCAAGAATCGCAATCATCATCATCCAACACCGTGGCAAAATCAATCTGTTGTAGAGAATGACTTAAAATGCTGCTGTTTCATTTTATTTATATCTTAAATATATATCCCTATTCAGCATATAGTAACATTTCCATTTAACGACACTCTGCATCATTTAAAAGAGACTGTGGCTGGCAATAGGCTCTCCTGGTCTTCGCTAGGAGGAACTGATGCGTTGGGATTTTGATATTCTAGGAGGTGTTTACCTATATACGAAACTCGTCAAACAGAACACGATATTAAAGTATTCGATCGCACCAAGTTTGACACAACCAATAGGTTGAAAAATTAATGTGGAGAAAAGGCTGCTTCATTCCTCTTTTTTTAACCAGCCATTATTATTAAAGCAACTTAAGACAAGAACTAACAGCATAGCATAATATGCATTACATTTCTCAGTCTAGATACGAGGTTTCATGTGGTAACAAATGCGAAATATAAAACACCTGATGCACAAAACGGCGACAGTAAATACGAACGGCAAATTTGTCATATTTAAGAGAAAAAGAGAAATTTCACTGAGACAACTGGAAAACTTCCTTGTATAGATAATTATTGTCACAGATGTGACAGCCGCTTGGAGCCCCTGGTAGAAGGAATGACGAAAACGCAACGAACAGACATTACACGCTTTACAGGCGACACTGCCTTCCAGCGTAAGAGAGGGAAGTATGCAGTATTGCCAAACAGACAGCAAAAGTTGTCGCAACACATATTGAGCAATACGAATTGTATGTATATATATATATATATATATATATATATATATATATATATATATATATATATATATATATATATATATATATATATATATATATATATAAATTTACATGCGTGCAAGCAAGTATATAATTTTATATAAGGACACACACACACACACACCACACACACATATAGAGAGAGAGAGAGAGGGAGAGATAGAGAGAGAGAGAGGGAGAGAGAGAGAGAGAGATATATATATATATATAATATAATATATATAATATATATATATATATATATATATATATATATATATATATATATGTATATATATACACTTATACATATATATATATATATATATATATATATATATATGAGATATATATATATATATATATATATATATATATATATATATTATATATACAGATATTATATATATATATATATCTCACATATAAATATATATATATATATATTATATATATATATATATATATATATATCTGTATATATATATATATACTATACATATATATATATATATATAGTATATATATATATATAGATATACATATATATATATATATAGTATATATATATATATGTTGATAGAAATATATATATATATATAGAATATGTCTATTATATGATCCCCTACTAGTCTTCTATAGAGATCTATCTCTATTATCTCTCTGTATATCTCTCTCGGATATATGTCTGTCTCTACCTTTATATCTGTATAGAGAGACCTCTCTCTATATATATACCCACAATATACTCTCTATAGAATATATAGAGATCTAGAGATATAGATATAGGTCTATAGATATATATAATATAATTATATATATATATATAGATATATAGCCTCTACTCTCTATATATATCTCTATCTATCTCTCTCTAGATATCTATACATATATCCCTATATACATGAATGTATAGATATATCCTTGCATTCATTGCATGACAATATGTATTTGTATATAATATAGATATTATCTACATATAGGGTAATATATATCTATATATATATATATATATAGATATATATATATATATAGAGAGATATATATATATATATATATATCTATATATATATATATATATATATACATATATATCATCTCCCTATATATATATAGGGCATATATGCATGACAATAGGTATCTGATATATATATATATGCCTACTTTATATATATCTCCATATATCATCTATATCTCTATATAGATATATATAGATCTAGAGAGAGCTCTCTCTCTCTCCTATCTCTCTCTCTCTCTCTCTCTCTCTCAGAGAATATAGATAGATATATAGATCTCTGAAATATATCTCTCTATAGATCCCTATATCTCTCTCTCTATATCTCTATCCTCTCTCTCTCTCTATCTATATATATATCTATATATCTATCTATGAAGTATTTATAGATGTGCGTGATCCGTAGAGTATGCATGATTTTTACGAGATATTTGTGCAGTCTTTCTATAGCAAATAGAATTTTTTCATTATATATATAAACATCTGTTAGAGGTTTGAGAGAGATAGAAGATCTAGAGATCTCTCTTCATCTAGAGATAGTACAGGCACGTGTTTCATTCAGAGAGAAGTATCTATACTTCTCTGTACGATTGATCCTTCTTAATGTAGGTAGCGTGCCCTATAAGCTCTACATGAGAGGATATATATTGGAGCGTAGGAGCGTATTGTAAATTATTATATCTATAGGTATCATATTTGCATATATAGATAGCATGATTTATATGATAGGATGTGATTTCATAGGAATAATGGGGTGGGGTTATACTTTTTCAACATGAGGATCTCGAGTTACGAAGGTAGGTAGGTAGGTAGTCTACTAGGAAGTTAACTGTGTCTCGTAGGTAGGTATAGTAGGTAGTAGAGAGAGAGAGAGAGAGAGAGGCGAGATAGAGAGAGATATAGATGATAGATATTTTAGGTAGATAGGTAGGTGGTAGGTAGGCAGGTAGGTAGGTAGGTATATAGTAGGTAGTAGGATATAGGTAAGGTAGTAGTAGATATCAGGTAGCAAGGGGAATGGTAGGATTCGATATGCAGGAGGTAGGTAGGGAGGTTCCGAGTATAGAGAGGTCGTCAAAACATTAAGTGCAGGAAGTAACTGTGTCTGGGTAATTTAATGAGCATACGTGCGTGTTTGTGTGTGTGTGTGCATGCGTACTTGTGTGCGTGCATGCTCGCGTGCGTGTGTGCGTGCATGCGTGAGTACGTATGCGTATTTAAATTTATTCTTCTAATTTCCCTAGAGAATGCATGATTTTTACGGATATTTGTGCGTTTCATAGCAAATATTCGCCACTACTTTTTTTTTTAATATTAACAACAGATTGACTCATGGTTATTTGTACGCACAGCTCTATGAAATAAACGTTAGTATGTCAAACTTGACGACAGGCACGTGTTTCATTCATTAGTATACTCATCGCACAGCTAGTCGAATTGATCCTTCTTAGCGTAGCTTTACAGTTTGTGCCCTCAATGCTCTGTGGCATAATAACGTGTTGTAAATGAATATATATATGGTTATCATGACGTTCATGTCATCATAATGCAAGGGAATGCAATTTGATTCGATATGCAAAGCTGCTACTTTTTCTGAGACCCCCGAGCACGAATCGTAAACATTCAAGTGCACTGGAAGTTAACTGTGTCTCGTAATTTAATTAGTTTTAATTAATCGACTGAAACACTTAGTAGCAAGTAGGTGTAACTATCTTATATCGACAAGTATTTAATCGATAAGACGTAATCAAGCAGTGCCAGTGGTCTATCCAGTTGTAGTAAAATTTGTTCATGATGTATGTTGTTGCTTTTGATTTGACAGGACCGAATGAAAAGGCCTTTTAGCATCTATTAGATAACATTCATATACTCATGGTGTGCTATACGCACAGCTCTCCTGAAATGAACGTATCAAATGTCAAACTTACAACCGCGATACACATTTGAGCTTGATATGAAACGGTTCGATCTAGTTCTGGCCCATTCGTATTACCCTTATACGATATGTATGTATATATATATATATATATATATATATATATATATATATATATATATATATATATGTATAGATATAGACTGTATATATATATATAGATATATATGTATATATATGTATATAGATATATATATCTACATATAGAGAAGAGATATTACTAGCGTAGAGAGATAGAGAGAGATCTCTCTCTCTCTCCATCTCTATATATCTTTATATATATATCTATATTTATATCTCTATATATGTATGTCTATATATATATACCCATATGTATATATATATCTATATATAAATATCGTATATATCTATATATATATATCTCTATATATATATATATATGTGTATATATATGTGTGTGTGTGTGTGTGTGTGTGTTCGTTTGTGTGCATGAATTATTTGTGTGGATATATTCGTCTATTTCAACTTAACGACGGTCTTCGATAAAAGTTATTCTCTTTGACTGCGTACCACAGGGTCATTTTTCCAGGTGAACATCATATTCCAAGAAATATTTTCCGTGAGTTGAAAGTTGTCTGTTTTTCATAACGTTATTGCTACACGTTATCCACGTTATGAAGACAACGAACGCTTGACAAGAAGAATGACAGAAAAGAGGAGGAATGTCGTGTTTGTTGAGATGCCAATCAAGGGGGCTTCTGTTCGGTTTGACCGGCCAGTGACCCTATTGATCCTGTAAAAATGTTATGTTTTCGGTGGTCATGATGACGTTTCAAAGTTAAATGTCAGAGAAGATTTTAATTATACTTTGAAGCATCGACAATTTTGTTGGCTACATTTCCAAAGATCTTGTTATTATAACAAGATCTTTGATATTTCTCCGAGCCGACTCCTTTCGATGGGTCTTAATGTCTGAACACAAACTGAAAGCTGCAATAGATTGGTTGATGATCCGTAACAAGATGACGGACGCCACTAGCACAATAAATAAACAGAATTGCTATATTTAGTATATCAGGCAATGCCGTAAAATCGTTGCTTATCATATGCATTTGCAAAGAAGAGAAATCACTTTGTTAACAATTTAATGGATTTTTAGAAATTTAAAAACAGGAATATTTGGGAAATCCAATTTAAGATAGTCAGGTAATTTGTTCTTGATCAACGCATGTACTTATAACTGCAAAAGATTGCCTCGCGGATATGGTAACTGGTTGGAATATTCCCTCATTACTCTGTGGAATACCCAACGATGGAAGACACATTTCTCGATAATCGCGCCATAAGCAGAGTGCGAATGGTGACCCGATTCTCGCTGTTTTACATTGTTTGCTGGGGAGCTGGGGCAACGCTCATAGATATTCCCCGACCTGTTTTGAGAAACACACCCACAAACCGGATCGATTCGCATGGCGATGTCGTCAGCTGATTTGCGTTTTAAGCAGGTGAAGGTCGTACGTCACCTGCGGTAGTTTCTAAATATAATAACCAATCGTGTGGTTCCATGCTGGCCAACACCTCCAGAATAACAATGTTCATTGGTCAAGTAGGGTCACGTGGGTTAGATTCTTTATAAAACCCCTGAGCCCAGCCTTTTCTGCACACTCGCCCAGAATCTGTTCAGTTGTGTGATGTGGTAAGAATTCATCTGCAAGAGCCCCGTCTGCCTGCGAAACTTCAGCGATCTACTATACATTTTGACTATTTTTTTTTCACAAGTCTACTTAATTGGTAAAAGGTAAGTGATTTCATAACAATATCATGTATTCGCTGTATTTTAAGTGATTTTTATTCCACTGGGACGCTCTGGCAGATGACTGATAATGATTTTCAGCTTTTGAGCTTGCTGAATTTATTCATTATTGGTGATGCAATGTATCGGAGATCGATATACTGAACTATTCCGTTTCTATTTTGTATATTGGTTTTTACTTTTAGTGCGGATATTATTAACTGTAATGAGTAATCTATCACATGTTGAACCGAGTTTACTCCTGAACAAACAACGAACTCGTGAGCAGTAGTGCTTCCTTTTGTCGGCCATTTTTGTGCGCGTTCTGATTCATTTATTATGTTAATGTTCCACAAATGGCGTTGCCATTGCCATGACAGCTGTGTCTGCTTATGTTGCCGGCAGTGAACGTCCACAAAATATTGCACAGCAACGGCTTCATTGAATATGCAAACGAAGCATTATATTGCAAAACACACTCCATTGTCATGGGAGACTAGTCTAGTCTAATCTGGAATTTTCGTATAGTACCTGTATTGTGGATTTGTGGGTTTATTAGAAACACGAGTTTTAGTGTCTAGATCATTATTCCCATGATGTAATTGGTTTATAACTTTAAAATTCTTGCGTTGTGAATGAATATATGATTGGAAGAAGCTGCAATTTATATCTGAGTTTATTTTGTTATGTTTCAGGCAAGGCAACCCAATGGTCCTACACCTCACTTACCATTTACACGCGTGTCATCGATCTAATAGTGCCGACAATAGCTTGATGCTAAAAACTTATGACAGAAATAAGACATTAAGTTCATTGTTGGATAATAGAGAACGTGTAATCAGCAATTCCTAGTTATTGTGCCACGGTCCTCGTCAACCCAGTCTAAGGTGAGCTGTTGGATTTCAATATATTGACATATATTGTAGTTGTGTACAATCTTGGACACTGTTTAAATGTAATTTTTTTTTAAAATTTCAGTCAAAATGGAGAACGTCGCTCTTGTTTCCGTCGAACTTCCTCTTCAATCTACCACCAGTGATATAGCCAGTCGCCGTAGTCATGACAACATCCGTAAACCTATGCCAGTACCAACAATGAAGTCTAGGAACTCTGCCCACAGCAGCAGTGGTTCCAATGAGCCTAGTGTAGGAGTCAAGTTCATTAGTGCTGGACTGGCAGCTTGCATAGGCGATTTGGTGACCTTTCCTCTGGATACAGCCAAAGTCCGCCTGCAGGTAGGTGGTAGTGACCTGCCACACCCCTCATTTACATTGTCTTATTTTCGGTGATGTTTTTGGGTTTTTTAAGTTTGATCACTTCTGCAAGACCTGGGTAATCTGTTTATGGGGACAACTCGGGAGTCCAATGGGTCTTCGTAAAGTTTTTCCTGCCTATGCATTAACTTAGCTGCACTGTTTTTGAAGCAGGATTATTGTGATGCTGAGGGGAAGCTGGCTCACATAGCTTTCACATATCATATTTCAAAATTTTCAAAAAGATAAGCTCATCATTGTTAATGATTCTGGTTGGAAGAAGGTATGCTTGCCAGCAATCTCCTTAAGCAAAATGTAGTTCTGGGATGGGTTGCTGTGATATGTGTTGATAAGATATATATGGCTTTGTGTATGTAAGCGTAGGCAGGATCAACTCCCAACTCAAACCATCAGCTTTAATCCTGAAAATTATTTTGTCCTGCAGATTTGATTGCTTTTACCACCTTTTTCGAATTTACAGATTTGGATTAAAGTTGACATTGTGATGTTAGGTGAAGTGTAGCGTGCGGCGGGTCGTTGCTTTGATTTGACGGGTCACTTGTCTATGTAGCAGGAAGTGATGGCACTCCTTTTATGGGATCCCCTTTGCACATGTTTCACTGGCACATGCAAACATCAGTTCAAGGCTACACAAGAACAGACATTCAGTAATTGCAGGCACTCCTGATTGATAAGATATCACTCATTAATTTATCACTTTTTTTGGCGTCATTTTTTTTTTTTTGGTGTCTTTCAAGACGGAACTGTGCAAAAGGGGTCCAACTTGGTGCATGGGGGGCATGGTGTATCTCACCCTCAGGAATCCTGCTCCATCCCATCAAGCTTATCAAGGAAGAACTCAAGATGAAGATTCCAGAAGACTCGCTGTGTATGGGATCAGCCATGCCTCTTCATGCACTGAGATTTTAGCTCCAAACCCACACCATTTCGGCCATAGAATATTTTAAAGTCTAATATTGGGTCTTTAAATTTGGTTAACTGCACTCCGCTGACCTGGTCCGGCAAGGCACTGCTCGGTAGCATAGCGTCTAATCGTCTGTCTAAGCTGTCACTAACAGAGACCATTCTGCCTCTGGTGCTTTTTTACAGGGAGGTGACGAGTATGAGCTTACGATGATTTGAAGGGACAGTTCTGGCCTTTGCTGGCATCGCTACCCCCCAGTACAAACCTCTTATGGCTGGAACAGATGAAGACATCAAGACGAAGATAGGGGGGTTTGGTGTGTGCTCAATCTCTCGTCCTCCTCCTCCACTTATTATTCATATTATTTCAGGGAATTGCCAATTCTGGGGTCGTGTGGCATATGGGGGACTAAAATTAGGAGCAGGTCACTCACTTTTGGGGTTGTGAGCTGTTTGGATCTTGTTTCCGGGGGTGATGACATGTTCTCTAGGGCCATCCATCTTTCCACCCCCCTTTCAGGTGAAGACCTTCCCCTGTCTTATCAGTTGCCCCATTCCCCAGTCTTGTCCCCTTGAAGCAATACCATCCAATGGAGTGTGGTTATTATGGAGTGTGGTTCGCTGTGTTATTGCAGATTCAGGGCGAGGGTTCGGCTGCCGCACCCCGTGCCCTTCACGCAGCCAACATGCTCCCATCCAATCACAGCACTTTCTCTCTAGCATCTCAGCGAGCCTTCACCACAGTGGCCGCCTCAGCAGCTCCCAAGTACCAGGGCATGGTTGGCACCATATCGGTTATCAGCCGTGAGGAAGGTGTGCGGGCTCTGTACAATGGACTCGTGCCCGGTCTCCAGAGACAAATGGCCTTCGCTTCCATCCGGATTGGTCTCTACGACGCTGTTAAACAAGGCTATGTCGATCTTTTTCAAGGTGAGTTGATTTAATGAATTACTGAGCTTATCAACCTCAAAATCATTACTGGATTTGAAGTACCAATCGTATGGACGTAAATGGACATGTTGCTATTTTTGTCCAGCCAACGGTTTGGTGAGCGAGCACAACATAGGTCTTCGTATCTTGGCTGGTATCACCACCGGAGCTGCTGCTGTAGGGTGTGCCCAGCCTACTGACGTCGTCAAAGTCCGCATGCAAGCTCGGAGCTCAGGGCCCAAACGTTACTCTGGCTCCATCAATGCCTACCGCACCATTGCTGTTCAGGAGGGAGTCCGTGGACTGTGGAAAGGTGGGACTTCTGATCTGCAAAAGATGTGAAAGAATAATTTGTTTTATTTAGAACATTACTTGGATGGAAAAATGAATGAATTCCATGCAAATTGCTTGTAACACTGTTTCTTAGGTGGATTTTTCATTGTGATTTCAGGAACACTACCCAACGTGACAAGAAATGCACTTGTCAATGCTACAGAGCTGGTCTCCTATGATTTGATCAAGGAAGCAATCCTGAGACGTCGGCTGTTGTCAGATAACACCCCTTGTCACTTCGTGTCTGCATTCGGAGCTGGTTTCTGCACGACAGTAGTGGCTTCTCCAGTGGATGTGGTCAAAACTCGCTTCATGAATTCTGGCAAAGGCGTTTACAGTGGGGCGATGCAGTGTGCGACCAAGATGTTCAGAGAAGGGGGTGTGAAAGCCTTCTACAAAGGGTTAGTGTCATCGTAGGATGACTTGTATTCGGATATTATGGTGAACAAATCTGTATGCCACCTCCCCTCCCCCTTTCCCAAACTTTGACAGCCCTCGTCTAATCGTGTCTCCTGTCTGTGTGTAGGTTCATGCCCTCCTTCATCCGTCTTGGTTCATGGAACATAGTCATGTTTGTCACCTACGAGCAGCTGAAACGGTCCATTTCTGGAATCAAGAAGGAGCACTTCACATCTAAAGTGCCCTCACCTATCAGCGACCAAGCTCCTGCCCAACGCTACCTGTAAGCTGATCTCCACAAACGCGCAAATATTCATGCAGCTGCAATTTTCTGATAGACTGATTTCTCCATTTAGCCTCTTCATCCAATTGGAAAGAGGGAAAGTGAAATACATTGACAGTTGACTGGAGGACCAGGTCATTGATGTGTGTATGGTGTGTGTATTTGTACATCGAATTGTTTATAGGTTTCAGACAGCTATTTTGTTTATATTTTCTGCAGTTTTTCTTTTACCAAACGTGGTTGTGTTCAATGCATTCTCACAGAGTCCATGTCATAAACTTGTCAAGTTGTACATTGCAGCTTGCTAATTGATAGACTGCAGCAGTTGCACATCATTATGTATCTGTTGCATTATCCACTATGCTTATACAGCAACTTGTACACTGGGCTAGTATCCATTTATATAGGATGTGGATCATTTCTTCTATCCTTTCACTAGGGTTTCTTAAAAAGCATTTAGTATAAGCATTTGTATCAGATCTCTGGTTTCATTGTCACACAGTAATGTCATTTGCTTAGGGAGGGAGGTTGTATATATGTGCCAGTGCTAGGACCACATTTCCTGCTAGACAGGTTGTATGCTGCTGTTTTAAGTGGTGATGAACAAATGATTTGTAAAATATTGACAGTCTATAATGTGTTCTTATCAACTCTGATATCCAGATCGCTGTGAAATGGTGCATTAATGTTGTGAATGTGTAAAAAATTTGCTTGTATGAATGATGATGGTATGTTGATATTTTACTGGAATAAAAACATGACAATAACATTGTTTTATTTGGAATGACTCTCTGATTGAATGATATTCAATTGTCATGTGTTTTTAAGGAACTAAATGATGCTATTGGGTTCCAAAATAATCTTGAGAGTCTGAAATGCAAATCCTTAGCCGGTGATTAGTGTTTATACAAGTACATAATGAGTCTCAACTGACGAAAAGTAACCCCATAGTCACCCACTTAAGTCTCTCCGGTGAGAGATAATGGATTAATGCAATGTGCTGAGGAAATATAAATAGTGACACTGAGTAAAATATTAAGTCTATAATAGCACTGATTCTTGGCCCTGAAAAATGCAACATAAATAATGATTTTAAGACCAATGTTGGATGAGTGAACAAGAACAGTGTGCAGAAGCGAGTGCCTCTGGTTTCCCTTTGCATACTATTGTACCCAAACTGAACGGTTTACTTGTCAATATCTGTGATTGAGTGACACATCTAGGAAGCGGACTATATTGAATCCATGAGCAGCAAGATTGTTAACCTTATCAGCAAATGGAAGACAATGTGGGAAAATTTCAAGTGAGCAAGCGACCGCTTTCGGACGCTCAACGCATGCGTCAGATCCCGATATCAAATTCCAAGAGTTCGCCGATTTCTGGATCCATAAATTATTACATAACCACACGTCAATTGATTCGTACCTATCCATTCCTTGCTGCCCGCTTCCTCGGTTACGTAAAAGGCTTTGGCATGCGCCTCTCATGGGCTCATCGTTGTTGACACAACATCGGAGAGTCTGACCCCCGGGCCTGACCATTCACTCATACGAATCAATAACATTCATTATCAGATTATGCTTAGTGTACTGCGTTTATGAGATATGCTGTTGGACCATGCCTCTTACACAAGTCAAAGTTTAGGTTAATGGCAATTCTTCTTCCACGCAACCATTCGTTGGATAAAGCGGGTCGGACAACTAATTTGCTCACTGGAGCTATATGATCTGGGTTTCCTTTTTCGACCAACGTGTGAGTAGAGATATATTTGCGGTTTCAGATCGTATACATGTTCATGTTATGCTAGGTTAAGTCTTTTAGCCGTGCGCGGAATCCATTATTACCTTTGACCGCGTGCCCTCTGACCCTATTTATTTGATGATTGTAGCAAAGAGGGGCATATTAGCATTAGAGGAATTGGATTTCCAACTTTATCGTTGTTGAATGAATACTGCGACGAAATTAGAATTCTTCGTCCTGATTTGACTCGCATCGTTAATATTGCCACAAGACTCTTCGATCACCAGAAATGGCCGGTTTCGTTGCCTTGATTTTCAGTTCAAGCATCGATCACAATACATTCGATCATCTAGTGTTGATGCTCTGAAACAAACTCTACCCGTAAAATCCTGCATTCTGTACACCTCAGTGCCAAAAATGATCTTTAAATCGTTTTATCTCTCTAAAATGTTTATGGTTTTTGATTAAGCTACATCCAATGAAGACAAATATCGACTGCCTAATTTCAATGTCGGCCAGCTGACCGTGATCTAACAATATCACTTAGCACGTTTTAAATGTAGTCCAATTAACGCCCAATAATTTCAGGGAATCACTTTGTATATTATCCAAAATATCCCTCCAAAAAGGATGAAATGTAACTTTAGCCACCGCCTAAAACACCAACAAGAGCCAAAGCTCATCGGAGGTCAAACTAGGTCAGATGGATTGGAATGTTTATTCTCCGTGCAAGATAAACATTTATCTTTTACTGTAGATTTATATTTTAGATCTGAAGTATATCATTGTCTCGCTCAAGATCAATTAGGATGTCAGTGCAATCTACGTATTGTTAAATGGTTCCCCGTAAGACCGACCCGGTTGATGTTGGTCGCTGAGCTAGACTCAAGAACTGTGACATTTCTGGACACACCAGTCCATTGCTTTGGTTCAAATCTCTTTGCTTGGTGAGTCAGTAGAGCAGGTTTTTGGCATAGGCAAGAGTCAGTCGGGTCCCTTTGTCCCGTTTACTGGGTATAATAAATAATGTATGCAAAGCCTGTGAACGTTGTTTTGTCTGACATCCAGCCTCTGTGGTACTTGAATTCAAGGCTAAGCAGTGTGCTGACCAGTTAAGGTCAATGTATAGCGCTGTCAGTATGATAGGTGTGGTCCGTTGAACTGGTGAAATTCTCAGTGTTTGTTAGTTAAATCCTGGTAATATGACGATTCAAACTTGAGACAACGTATCGTCCGTTTGGTATGGGAAGTATGTATGTTGAGTTTGCAGACTGTTTTAGTTCGTTTGCTAGGTTAGGTTAAAGGAAGATGTTTTCTTAGGTACTCCTTGAAATGGGATGCACATCATCATTGTGCCATCATCATTGTGCCATTCTCATTGTGCCATTCTCATTGTGCATTCCTCATTATGCCATTAGCATTCTGCTTGGTTACTGATTGCTATTGCGATTTAAATGCTTAATTTCGGGAGAAGTAAAATATTTGTTTCTCCCTGCAAAGTTAAATATTTTGATTTATTCTGTGCATTCTCATTTAGTGAGAGAGAATGGAAAATCGGGCTAGCTCGCCCGCAGCTGACCAGCCCATCAGCAACACTACTGATCACCCCCATCTTAGTGGCCATATTTTGCCACGCACAACCATAACAAACACTGGTGACGTATCAAGCCATGGTGACGTTGCAGTCACTAGTGACGTCACGACAGGTGCGAGACTAGTCCAGGTGAAGATGGTTAGCGCTGCTTTGGCTGCTTGTATCGCAGAGGCGACTACGATTCCACTCGACACAGCCAAGGTTCGGCTTCAGGTACTTCAAAGGCTGTTATGTTCTCATTTTGATTAACAATCAATCTGATACCTCAATCCAGATCGGTGTCATGTTAAACCCTATAATTACGGACGCCTCTATTATCCGATGTTCAAACGGAGGTCTGTTGCCTCATCTTATCGCACCGCTCTCATAAAATAGACCCAACGAGTTATAGGCGACCGAGTGGCGGTCGGCTAGATCTATATATATTTATATTTAGATCTATATATCACCTGGCTTGATAGTGTGTATAAAGTGGAACCTCACTTGGGCGACCACCTCGCTATTACGACTACTTTAGGTCAGTTCCAAGTCCGGTTTCATGGGATAAACAATAAATCTGTCAGCGTTCGATGCCTTACATCGATATTCGAGCGCCTGTGTTATTTTCGTTGGCGATGTCATTGCCACGCGTATGCTCCCACCTACAGACACTCGAGTCTCTAATCGACCCCCTTTCACTAGAATCTTACAAACAAAGACTTTTCACATGAGCCGTCACATGAAACGTTTAAACACCCGAGGGTCTACGCCCATACATTCACACCAGGAAAGACCACGCCTGAAAGATATATTATATGTTATTGACTGCTGCTATGTGTTGGAGGCTAGAGGTATGACGCAGCGTTTTTAACGTAACCACGATCTAGGTCAGAGCATAAAGCAAAATCATTGAACCGCTATCAATCGCTAAGAAGGGAAACACCAAAATGATTAATCACCGTTACGTGCGGGGTTTTCTTAAACGTACCATACCCAACGAGCTTGTTGCCTTGGAGCGGGCACGTCATCCCCGTATCTCCGTCGTGTCTTCCCCGTGTCTCCGCCGTGTTTGCGGTTGACTTTCAATGTCTTAGTCTCATAATAAACATCGCAAATGGATATATTACAATACAAACGTTCATTGTCATATAAATCATATGTTTTGTCTGCTAGCGAACCATTGTGTGTTTTGATTCTCACTACACTAAATAACTGCTTCTACGCCCAGGTTCAAGCGGTCTTATGACAGCCTCTTATTAATAGTTACTCAACACATCAGTTTCTCTCACGTGTGTGCTCTCCATGAAGATTCAAGGAGAACGACTTCTTCTAACCCAGGAAAAACCTCCTCACCGTGACGTCACTCGTGCCAATGTTATCTCCAAGGCAACCTTGGCACCCCCCTCTCCCCCTAAATACCGAGGGATGCTGAGAACTCTTCACGTCATCAGCCAGGAGGAAGGATTTCGTGCTCTGTACAATGGACTGGTCCCAGGATTGCAGCGGCAGCTAGCCTTTGCTTCCATCCGGATCGGGCTTTATGACAGCGTCAAAGCAAAATATATTGAGTTATATCAAGGTATTTCGCGCATTGCAATACAACCTTTAGCGGACCCTCATTGGATTGGACCTGAAATCGTAACACCCGTTTGCACCCTTCGCATGTATATTCATATAAGACGCTCGTAGTGCGCAGTGGTCCGTAATACGAAGGGGTCCTCTTAAGACAGGTTCTATTGTATCATGTCTATCAAGTAGAATAGTTAATTGTCGATCATTAACCTGGAGTGGTAGAATCACTAAATGAAAGCATTGGGCTTGTTGTAACTTTGAAAATGTTGGCTAAGAGGTCCAATTAAAATCCATGAATAAACATTATATTGTTATTGGACGTGTGATCGTCGTCGACTCCATGTCCTTGGTCTGGTTCTGAGGCCTGGTTA